>JABTXL010008822.1:17941649-17976749 GCA_025134845.1 Neodon shergylaensis | reverse complement strand
GGAAGGAAGGAAGGAAGGAAGGAAGGAAGGAAGGAAGGAAGGAAGGAAGGAAGGAAAAGAAAGAGTAGTTGGATGTAGCGCACACTGCACACCTTTAATCTCAGCACTTGGGAGGCAGTGGCAGGTGGATTTCTTTGAGTTTGAGGGCAGCCTGGCTGACAGAGTGAGTCTCAGGATAGCCAAAGATACACAGATAAAATCTTTCTCAAAAACCCAAAAGTTAAACAATAAAAATAAAAGAAATAGAGTTGTTGTTTTTTTAAAGCCACGTAAGGATGGATACTGTTTATTATTGTGTTGCCTATGAATCATAATCCGATGTTTCAGAGGACCCCTCTTGCAGTTTCCTCTGAGTTTTACATGCAGAACAGCTTCAAGACTGTTGGCTGAGATGATCCAGCCACTCAGAATACTCCAGTCAGGACTTGACCATAATTCTGAATTTTCTTTTGGTCTCCATAAGATTATCATTGTCCCCAGTCAGCAGGAAGTAACCTGAAAAACTATGCCCACATAGATGCTTGTCTTTGTTTAGTATATTGGCTAAAAGTTGTGATAGATAATGGTCAGGAAAATAGCTAAAGAAAGAAAATTAGATTCAACGTTCTTACCTGAAAAAAGGGGGGATATAGATTTGATAAGATAAAAGGGTAAATTATTGAATCTTCTCTGAAAAGAAAAAAGGGAAGATATAGGTATAATCTTGTTTTGAAAAACAAGGGGGATATAGATATGATCAACTAGAATTCATCCCAGAGATACTAAGGAAATCTTTGGTTAAATCTAATACCCCCTTCATGATAAAAGTCCTGAAGAGATCAGGGATTTCGAGAGCATGCATAAACATAATAAAAGCAGTATACAGCAAGCCAACAGTCAAAAGTCAATCAAACTAAATGGAGAGAAACTCAAAACAATTTCACCAAAATCAGGAGCAAGACAAGGCTGTGAACTCTCTCTATATCTATTTAAAATAATCCCTTAAATTCTTATTCTAGCAATAAAGTAACAAAAGGAGATCAAGAAGAAACAAATTGAAAAAGAAGTCAAAGTATCACTATTTCTAGATGACATGATAGTGTACATAAGCTATCATGTCAAAAAATTTAGAGTAAAAAATTTTACCATGAAACTCTTACAGCTAATAATCACCTTTAGTGAAGTGGCTGGTTAAAAAACAATTAACTAAAAAAAATCAGTAGCCCTTCTATATACAAATGAAAAACATGCTGAGAAAAAATAATCATGAAAACAACATCCTGCACAATAGCCACAAACAATATAAAGTATCCTGGGGGTAGTCCTAACCAAGCAAGTGAAAGACCTGTATGACAATAACTTTAAGTCTTTGAAGAAAGAAATTGGAGAAGATATCAGAAGATGGAAAGATCTCCCATGCTCATGGATTGGTATGGTTAACATAGTAAAAAAATAAATAAATAAATGGCCAGCCTACCAAAAGCAATCTACAGATTCAATGCAATCCCCTTCAAAATTTCAAACACAACTCTTTAAAGACCTTGTAAGGAAAATTCTCAACTACAAATGGAAAAACAAAAACCCCAGGCTAGTTAAAACACTCCTGCACAATAAAAGAACTGCTGGAGGTCTCACCATCCCTGATCTCAAGCTCAACTACAGAGCTCTAGTGATAAAAAAAAAAAGTATGGTATTGACATTAAAAACAGACGCATTGAACAATGGAATTGAATTGAAGACCCAGACACAGATTCATGGACACTTGATGTGTACTCACTCATAAGTAGAAATTGAGTGTTAAGTAAAGGATGACCATGCTACAATCCACAGACCCACAGAGGCTAGGTAACAGAGAGGACCCAAAAGGGGAACATATGAATCTCCCTGGGAAGGGGAAATAGAAAAGATCTCCTGGTTGGACTGGGGGCAGATGGCGATGGGAACTACAGGGATCAGGTTGTTGGACAGATGGGTGGATGAGAGAGTACTGAAAGAGATGACTTAGAAAGGGTTTTTTAAGGGTCAGGTAGAGGCCTGATGCAAGGAAAACTCCCACGAATCTATAAGAATGACCCCAGCAATAGGGAGTACTTAACCTGAACTTGCCATCTCCCGAGATCAGATTAGTGACTACCCCAATTATTATCAGAGACTTTTCATCCAGTAACTGATGGAAATGGATGCAGAGACCCACAGCCAAACATTAGGCCAAACTCAATGAATCCTGCTGAATAGAAGGAGGAAGGATTATAGGAGCCAGTGGGGTCAAGTACATCACAAAAATATCCACAGATACAACTAACCTTGGCTCACAGGAACTCACATAGTCTAAATCAACAACCAGGGAGTCTACACAGAGCTGACCTAAGTCCTCTACACATATGTGACAGCTGTATAGCTTGGTCTATCTGTGGGATGACTAACAATGGGAACAGGGGCTGTCCCTAATGCTTTGTGACCCTTGGGAACCTAGTCTTCATACTGATGGCCTTACCCAGCATAAAAACATGTGGACGTGCTGACTCTTACCGCAACTTGATGTGATATTCTTTGTTGACACCCATGTGAGGCCTGCCTCTTTCTGAACAGAAACAGAGGAGGAGTTTGTGGAGAGGTGGGGAGAGGAATGGAGAAAGGGAAAAACTGTGGTAGTGGTTTAGAATAAATTAATTAAAAATTTCATCCTCTATGCACAGAGTTATACATATCTTATGTATGTAACATGATGATTTAACATGCTATTAATATATGAAAAATTATTTATACACTCAAGTAAATCAACATATCCGTCATCTCACATTGTCATCTTTTGCATATGACACAAGAACCAACATATGTATACTCTTGACCAATTTCTGGTATATAATACAATATTGGTAACTACAGTACTCATGCCATGTATTAAATTCTCAGAATATTTAGTTGGCATTGTGACATTACCCTTTGATCATTTTGCCCTTTGATGTACACATTGCCATTTGTGTGACCTCATCCTAAGCCCCCAGTGACTTAGTTCCTACTAAGTTTCTGTGTACTCAAATAATCACTAATTTTTTCTAATTATTTGGTATTATTGTAGGCATATTCAAAGTTAAAATATATAATAATAAACGTTCTCTTATTTGTCCATTTTAATTTCTTTCAATTTTTACCTCACGTTTTATTTGAAATGGGATTAGGACATTTAAGAGGTATATTTATTATTTATGGTAATAGTCTTGTGAGAATATTAGTTGGCTAGACAAAAACACAGATGAAACTCAAGCAGTCATTGAATTTCTGGGCGTAGCTAGTTATTTACGCTGTGGGTTTCTTTACACAAACACTGGTCATCTCCACCCAGTTCAGAGCTGATCCTTTCACAACTAGTATACTTTTCCTGTATGTTAAAGCTTTTAGTCAAAGCTCAGTTTGCATGGAAAACTGTATGAGATGGAAAGAGAGAGTAGATTGGATGGGTTGCCACTAAGTTATATCCCCACTACCTTTAAAATCAAGATTTTTTTTTCAAAAGTGTTATAAATGAACAATCTTTAGTGATTAGTCTGTGCATTTGCTCTCAGCATCTTGCCAATATTATTTAAAACCCAAAGTATAGGGGCTGGAAAGATGGCCCACTAGTGCATTCTCTGTAACGATGACATTAGATGTTATATTAAATAGACCCTAAATACTAAATGGTTCAAATATTAGTTTACTTTTTGCCCAGGTAAAAGTCTAAAGTTTCTAGAGTGGTGAGACAGTTGAGTGGGTAAAATACTTGCTGTCCATACCTGAGGATCTGAGAGATCCATGTTTAGAGCCAAGAGTGGGTGCTTGTTATCCCAGCCCTGAAAGTGAAGGCAATGCCAGAGACACATGAATCACAAGGGATTCCTGGCTATACAGCTCTCATCCAGCTCAGTGAAAGATCCTGTGCCAAAAAAAAAAAAATTCCACAGAGACATCTGCTACTATTCTGTCACCCTTTTATTATGGCAGGGTGCTGCCTCAGATAGTCACATGGAAAGAATTCTGATTTAGAGCTGAGCCCTTTACAAAGTGAACAATTAACTGTCAGGACACAATAAAACATTTTATCACAAGTGGAGGTTTTAAAATTTTTTCCTCCCCTTATCCCTTTCAGGAGACATGCTGAAAGGTGTTTTCCACCAAAATGAGGGTGCAGACTAAGAAAAGAAAGACAAGAGATGATATAGTGTGCCAGCGATGAAGATGATAATCCTCAGAACATCTGTTCCTCAAAATCCTCCCACAGAACCATACCCTAGAACATGAACACGCAAACAGTGGATTACCAGGAATGTTCCCATGGCTGCAATGAGATTTACACAGCCAGAGAGGGAGCTGGGAAAAGCTTACAGAAAAGAAAAAGGGCAGAGAGAACCAGTCTTTAGCAGAGATCATTGCAAATCTGCCTCCTTTCTTCTCTTCCCTCACCAACCCCCTTTATATGTGCTTTCCATCTCTCCAGTCTCCTCCCTCCCTCTTTCTTATTCATCGAATGATTGTGTGATATACATAATATGTGATATCTGTAAACACTAAAAATTGAAACAAGAAGGATAGATGAATGAGTAAAATTAAGTAAAACCACTGTGTGCGGCTCCCAAAGAAAAGGTAGAAATCAGGGATTGGGCAGGACCACGGGCAAGGTTGGTCTGACAGTTTGATGTTGATTTTGTCCTTGGTGAAGGTCACATCACAGCCTAACAAAATGGCACACGCAGGAAATGGGACCTGATGGTTCCACGAATGAATGGTGGCTTATTTCTGTCAGGTAAGGTACTTCCAGACAGACAAAGTGAGGCACACCTTGCCTTTGACTACAAGAAAGACCTGTGAATTTTGTGCAAAGGTCATTGTCTTCCAAATGATGTGCCTTATTTAGCTACCTCTGCCATGTGTCAACTCTTCTATCTGATGATGGTTTCTCCAGCACCATGTGTGGAATGAATGGTCTCCTTCCGTCATAGAATGTGTCATATTGTGTTACATTGAACTCTTTTCCTCCTCAGGATAACTGGGATGCTAAACCATCAGGCAGATGCTAAAATCCATGTTTTAAAGATGATAGCCATCACCAGTGTAGGCTTTGAAAGATGGTGTAGAGAAAGGAATCTAAATAATTTCCCAGGACTGTTGAGTGAGAAATGATTGATATTTAGCTATTGATAATTTGTTGGCTTACTCTGATTACTATGCCAAATAAGGTAGACGTCTACTTGTATCTCAGTATGTATGCCTGAAAAATAATTGTATTGTTTTTGATATATATATACTTATTTATATTGCACATTTATTATATAGTATTTATATAATGTGTCAATTATAATTAGTATATTTCTGTATGTGAATATATGATATAATTATAAATTATTATATAGTATATAATATGTGGCTGGAGGAAAGGCTCAGCAGTTAAGAACACTGACTGTTCTTCCAGAAAACAAAGATTCATTCCCAGCACCCACAAGGCAGCTAACAACTGTCTGTAACTTCAATATCTGACACCCTCACACAGACAAACATGCAGACACAATACCAATGCAAATAAAATAAGAATAAACTATTTTCTAAAATTATTCATAGCAAATGTTTATCATATATTATAAATAGATATATTTGTTATACAGTATTATAGCTATTTCCAGTATTTATGTCTGAAAAAAATAGTTACCAGCAATAATACAATAAGTCTTAGGTGGGTAAGTATTTATAGTAAATATTAATTTGATCCAACAATATAGCTACATACTAAATAGTACACATAAAATCCAGGTATCAGACAAACTAGAGGAATATTCCTAATAAAGAAAAGAGTTAGCGAATCTGAGAAACTCGGAAGGAAGAATTTCAGGAGAAGGGAAGAGGAAAAGAAACTGCCCAGAGTGGATTCAAAGCTCAGAGCTCTGGCCCAGTGTCAAAGGACTGTGCTTCTCAAAACAAACGGAGGCAATTTGTGCCCACAAAGAAGAGGAGAGTGTAGCTTGATATCGTGATTGAGGACAGAACTACAGTTAAAGTGAGGGAAAAAGAAAGATTTGAGGAAAGCCAGACTGGGAAAAGCCATACAAATTCAAAACCCAATGAATGAGGAGACCCTCTGAGTCAGTGCGGGATCCAACAGCCCCTATTTGTTTTGGCATCTCTGACCTCCGACATGCGTATTCCTTGCCTTTTCTGGTTTTATTATACTCTTTTAAATGTTCTGCAACTAAATTTGCCAACAAAAGTAGCAACCATATTCCACAAGAACATCAACAGTGGTTTTGTGGAGGGATGGAATAACAGGTTCGGTTTGCCTCGGCTTTATCTCAAGCAACGAGGAGCTGAGTTAGGATGCTGCCCAGGTGCACACAATGAATGAAGAATGGCTTTAAGGCAGAGGCACTTCCAAGGAACCAGATAAGGGCGAGGCAGCGATATGTGTCTTTGAGGAAATTGTTCCGGAGGACACGTTCAGAATAAGCAGAGGGACACTATCTGTAATAATCTAAAGCTGGACTCCATCCATGTGATTGTGTACCTTACCCCGAGCAAGTGCCACTGCCTGAGCGAGGTGATTCCCGGATGTACTTCTAGCAAGTACACACCCCACCTTAGCTCCTCCTCCGAAGTCTCAGGTGATTGCTTGGAAATGCACCGTGAGTTCATAGACTTTCCGCAAGGACAGATTTAGAAATCAAGATAGTTGGGCTTATTTCCTTAGGTCCTTGAACCTAGGGCTATTGTGACAACAAAGTGGCTGAATGGCTAGTTCGGGCTATATCACTTACTGGACCTTTCTGAGGCTGCTTTCAGTGCACAGACTGCTTATTAAACTTTTATGTAACTTGCGAAGTGGTAAACAAGGGACTAAGGCTGACTGAGGTCAGTTCAGTAAGGCGTCTGGCCACATATGGCCATGGTGGATAATGAAGAAAGAAATGGTGCCCTAAAAAGACATTGGCATTGAATGCCGTCTTTGGATGTTCCTAAGAAAAGTGAAAAACTGAAAAGTTCCTGATGGGAAATACAGAGGACAGCATCTCAAGCAGCTCACTACTCTCCACGGGATGAGAGTAAATGCTGAAGCCTATGCGTTTATTGGTCTAGCTCAGCGGTTCTCAATTTCCTAATGCTACGATCCTTGAATACAGTTCCTCATGTTGTGGTGATCCCTAGCCATAAAATTATTTCTGTTGCTACTTTGTAACTATAATTTTGCTGTTGTCAAAAATCATAAAGTGAGCATCTGTGTTTTCAGGTGGTGTTAGGCTGCCCCTGTGAGAGGGTCATTTGACCCCAAAAGGTCATGACCCACAGGTTGAGAACCACTCATACTACTCAGCTCCTAGCCTCACAGTATCAATAGAAAAAGACTTTGCAGGACTGGTTATGATCTGAAGACTGCTGGTATTTGCTTAATAGCAGCTATCAAAGCAATGAGAGATCATCTGCACAGCAGCTCTCTCCAACCCCTACTCTCCTTTCCGTTTCGGATTGTTGAATATTGTCTTACTTAGGGACCAATTGTTTGTTACACAGTAGGAGGAAAACACAATTTCTTAGAAGAAAACTTAAGAGGAGGGCATGTCCATATTTCAAGACATTGTGGAGCTAGAAAATAGAAAGTTGAAACTGACTTGGTTCTCTTAGTTTTAAAGACATAATTTCTATCTCTTCCTTGCCCCTCCCTCTCTTTTGTATCTATCTGTCTGGGCTATAAAACACCGATTTCTTCTCTTAAAGTTTGAACAAGCCGTGTAAATTTGGAAGGAAAATTTGTCTCTATTATGCAAAATGGTGTTATTGCCATCTCTAGTTTGTTAGTAGTAGTTAAATTTAGATTTTACACAAATGAACTTCTAACTTTAGTGTGAACCAGAATTACCTGCTAAGACAGATTGCTAAACTACACTCTGAGTTTCTGATTAAGTCTTTCTGGTGGGGGACCTGAAATTTTGTATTTTCATGAGTTTCTTGATGATAATGGTCGGGGGAACCATTTTTTGGGGGGAACCGTCGGGATGGCTCCGTGAGTTAAGTGCTAGCAGGGCAAGGGTAAAGATCTGAATCCAGAACCCCAATACCTATATAAAAGTCAGTCCCAGAACTCCAGGGATGATATGGAGACAGAGACAGAGGATCTTTAGAATTCCATGAGTCCTCTAGCCTTTGTATTTACTAATACTTGCTGTTGTCTTCTGACCGCTACATGTGCTAGTATACACATATGCCTGTTGAAGCACTGACTAGGGGCATATCTCACTTGCTATGGAGCTTGCCTAGCAAGCATTAAGGCCTCTGGCATTAAGCATCTTCAACAGCGTATAAACCAGGCACGGGGACAGGGGCCAATAATCTCAGCACTCTGGAGGTAGAGGCAGAAAAATCAGAGGTTCAGATTCGTGGTCACTTTCCTTACAAGGCAAGTTCAAAGCCAGCCTTGACTACATGAGAACTGGAGTAAACACACACACACAGAGCACTTATTTATTCCAGTGTGCAGCCTGTTACAGACAAAAGAAGAAAGAGAACTAGAGGGTGTGTGCTATGGCCTGGTAATGGAAGGCTCCACATAGGTAAACAGTCTATGACTGGGTTTCTTCCCTCTGACGATGGGTTGCTTCTGAAGTTGTATGTCTGGCAAGGTATTACTTATAAGGGAAAAGGTATTTGTGCATTTTTAAAGACAAAAGAGCAGAATTTACAAAAGGGGTACACTAGCTGCATTTCTTGCTTATCTCTGTCCATTCCTTCTAGAAAGTCTACACCAGTCATTGGAACAGGCACGATGTGGAGCTCTGTTGACCTCTGTCCTCATTCCAAGATTTTTTCCTCTTGAAAAAAGCAAGTAGCAAAAGACAAGCTGGGAAGAAAGTCAATGGCAGTAGTCCCTGTACTTAGACTGTTGTACGGGGTCAGGACTGTATCTTGTCCTGTTCGGGATTAGGAGGGAGGAAGTGGTGAGAAAGAGTCTGAGGAAGCCGAGCAGCTGCATGGAGAACTGAGAAACCAAGAGACTTTGTGCCCTGATAGCTAGCTAAAGCACTCCACTTCCCCTTCTTAGGGCCTTCCTGCAAGCCTGCCTACTCCAAAAATCTCCTGAGGGTTCTCTAAGACTTCCAAGAATTCCTTAACTCACTGTCTTTATGACAGCTATTTTTTTTTTTTTGAGGGTTGCTTTCCCTTACAAATCAAAACATTGACGAGCCCGGAATGATGGCTCAGAGCTGTAATCCCAGCACTCTGAGAGTTGAGTCAAGATTACTGAGTGTTTGCACGTTCCTTTGGCTACAGAGTGAGTTCCAGGTCAACACCAGAGAGTGAGATCCTGTCTCAAAACCAAACCAAAGCAACATCACAACAAAATATAGTAAAATATGCATTTTGAAGGACTTTGTTGGCTCGCATGGGCCATGGTGCCCAGAAAAGTCCTGTTCACCGTGGCATCATTGCTTTCTCAGTTGTGTGGAAATACTTTTGTCTTGACATCTACCGGTCATCTCTTAATCTTAATCTTCTTGCATTCATGGGGACACTGGTTGTTTTCCCTTTTCTGTGCCGGGGGAGGAAGTTGTCTCTAACCCTCAGCTGCCTTCTAACACCTTCTAAGAAAAACCGAGTGGGTGTTTCGGCTCCGAGGTGGGAAGATTTCTCAATCATGATTCAAACTGTCTGTAACAAGTTTTAACACAAACTATAAATATCCAACACACACCATCTGCTTCCCATCTTTTCATATTTTGAAAGATGAGGGCAAAAGCTACTTGAAGGCATCTGCTTGGAGGTCTTTAGAACTGTCCACTACGGACATTCTTCCCTCTCACCCTGAGTTCAACGGTGTGAGCACTGCTTTCCAGCATAAGAATGTGCATCGTGCTTATGTAAGTGGGATTCAGTGTAAGAATTGCTGTGACGATATCACATATCTTTGCTAAACGTGTCGGCCTTGGCTTTCTTTTCCTCTGATGATCCTCTGGCTTTGTACCTGCAGTTGAGGCTACAATAATAGAAGCTCCTTCTCACAAACAATTTATCTTTCAGACTTTCATTTCTATTTGAATTGTGTGGGAAACAGACACGTATTTTCTCATGTTAATTAATTTGTAATCCGGTGATTAGATTCCCAGACCTAACCATTGCACTCTCGGTGCCCCTTCTCATCTGTTCATCTCCTAAATCCTACTTCATCTCCTCTGCTAGATAGGATCAGATGAAATGAGGTCTGGCAGGGCACAAATAAGGGAGGGCATGTTTACACAGGATGGGAATGACCAGAAGGAAAAATGGGACAGCTGCAGGGGAACCCTTAAAGTCTTTGCTGCATCTTATATGAGATTGTGAGATTGGCTGGTGCAGACTGAAGACCGCCTTTACTGTGCCATGGGACTTGACTGTAGCGCTCACTGCTGTAACACTTTCCTGCGCTTCTGCCCCCTGTATGGAGTCTAATTCAGTCATCACACTCCATCCGAGGCAGTGGAGTATAGCCCATATTGTAAGCTTAGAACATATAAGTGGGGTTGACGAGATGTCTCAGTACTGAACGTTGGTTGCTGTTTAAGTCTGACCACTGAAGATCAACCTCTGGAATTCACATAAAGATGAAGGGATAGGACTGACTTCTGGAGGTTTCCTCTGGTCTCTGTGTGTGTAGTGGCATTCACTCCCCTCCTCTCTCTCTCTCTCTCTCTCTCTCTCTCTCTCTCTCTCTCTCTCTCTCGCTCTCAGATGGTAATAACCATCTAAGCTCTTATTAGATACAATACCTTCTCCTTTGTATAAATTGATTTTAAAGTGGTTTAAATATGTTATATATGTTATATGCATGTTTATGAGTTAAATTGCATCTGATTTTCATTTTGTCATGTTCTTGTATTATTTTAGTAATGTGTTATTATCTCCTCTATCATAAATTCAGCTAAATTTTTATTAAAATTAGTTTTACCAGGAATTATAATGGACACATAGCTTCTTAGGAACTCTGAATCCCCAATGTAGCATTCTGCACATAGGATCTACCCAACAGCTTACTCTAATTTCCTATTGTTATGTATCTTATTTTCTCTCTTTTTAGATTTATTATTAGTATATATGTGAACATCTGTGTGCATGTATGTGCATGTGTGTATATGGGTGATAAAAGAGGTCAGAACAGGTTGTCAAATATCCTGGAGTGAGAGTTACAAGTCCTCATGTGCCACCCAGTATGGGTGCCATGGTCTGAAAGCTGGGCCTCCTGATAGAGCAGCAGGTACCTTTAACTGCCACTACCTCTCCAGCCCCATCTTGTACTATACTCTTATGGCTGCTAAAATGTGTTTGCTCTCAGATATCAACTATGTTGACTTTTACAATGTTTCACAACTGTAGTGCCTGCTGTTTATTTGTGGTTTTGAGGTTTTTATTAATCAATATTATTTTAGATTTGACTTTACTATGCATGTGTGTTGCTTTCCTTGCTTTGGGGAATTGATGAAGTTCTTTCAGGGCTGGCCTTAACTCATTTATTCTGACACTATGTGTGTATAGAGAGGGACTGGGCTACACAATCCACAACAACTGTCCAGACAGCAGAGGACAACTCCCGGAAGTTGGTTCTCTCCCTTCACCTGGCTGAGACCAAGCCGCCCTTGCTGTTGATGCATCCTGTGAACTCTTGATGGCCCAAGAGCTTCCAGATGATTCTCCTGACTCTACCTTTCATCTTCTCTTGGGCATGCTGGGATTACATACGTGCTCCATAGCATCCAATTTTTTGATACTGGTTTCGGGGATCAACCTCAGATTGCCAGACTTACGTACCAAGATATTTTGCCCACAGAACTATGTTGTAGACTCCTGGGTTGGAATTTAGAAACTAAAAATTGGTTGTCCTAATGCCTTTTTTTGTTGAAACAGAGTTGTGTTGTGTAAGCCTGACTATCTGGAAGTAGCTCTGTTGAACAGGCTGACCTTGAACTTACAGAGATCTGCCTATCTCTGCCCCCTGAGTGCTGGGATTAAAGATGTCTGCCTAGCAAGCTTGGCTTAATACAATAAGTATGATTGTTTTGTTCCCTAGTAAATAAAAATGAGGACTTCTGGGTATGGTTGAGATAAGGAGTTTTGTTTTAGATATGAGGTAGGATACAGCCAGGGACATCAGGAAGGTTCCAGACTGAACTGGACCAGCAGAAGAAAAGTTGGGGAGACCCAGAGAAAAAGGAAGACAAGGGCAAGAGGGCAAGTGGATCAAAAAAGGAGCAGAGGACCTAGAAGCCAAGATTGAGCTATCCAGGAGCCAAGAGCCAAGGACCAAAAGAACACATGGCTGAAATAGCAGGTTTATACAGGAAAGAGAAGCTGGAGGAAAGGAAGCAAAGTCCAGCCCCTGTGCTAGAGAGGTGAAGAGGAGGTGGCAGGGTAAGAAGTGCTGGGATGAGCCCCCAGGTACAGAGTGAGATTTGTCCAAGGTTTCTTTGGGACCTGACACCCAGATCATCTCCACCTAAGAACAGCTTGCCTCTTGATAATCCCATTATAAGTTGCTAAGGTAAGTTAGGAGTGCATTGAATCTGCAAGCCGAACACAAGGTATTTGCAGGTTCCTTCCTGATGACGTGGCTGACTGGGAGCTGCTCACTGAATAAGAGAGCATTATGTACCCTGCCCTTGATATTATCAAAACTCAGAGTCACTCCTTTTTTGCAGCAGGACAAAGGCTATGGATCCTTAGGCTGAGCTCTCTGGCCAAGAGCTGCTTGTGTTATTTTTTTCCCTCTCAGACATCCACTATACATATACTGCATGTTACACTCCAGGTATTTTCCCAGCAGTCCCAAGGTCAGTGTTTATGTTCTTCCACATCTCTTTTTCTTCCCTCTGCTTTAGTTTGTTTAATTTCTCTAGACACCACATGCCATAGAATAGTCTGGAAGCTCATTAACCTTTATATATAAACTACAGTGGGGGTTACACTGATTCAGTGTCTCTAATAAAATTCACAAGCAGTGACTTTATGTTTGCTTAATTTCACTGAACTTCTAAATGTGTCTCCTTTCCTATATGGCAACATTATTTGCTAGATGAAATATTCACTTTCCCACAATACATTACATTAGTTTCAAACTTACAATACAAATGCTGTCATGCCAATAATGCCTTTCTTAAACATACCTCAGTGTTCTTCTGTAGCTCTTTTCGAAAAGTCTGTCCTGCTAGAGTTGTACTGATGTGTGATTCCCCTCTGTATGCTATGAATATGTTTTATTACCATTGGTTAATAAAGAAACTGCTTTGGCCTATGGCATGGCAGAACAGAGCTAGGTGGGAAAACTAAACTGAATGCAGGGAGAAAGAAAGCAGAGTCAAGCAGATGCCATGTAGCTGCCAAAGGAGAAAGATGCCAAAACCTTACCAGTAGGCCATAGCCTCATGGTGACACATAGATGAATAGAAATGGGTTAACTTAAGATGTAATAGCTAGAAAAATATGTCTGAGCCAAATAGTGTTGGAATTAATATTTGTGTGTGTGTGTGTGTGTGTGTGTGTGTGTGTGTGTGTGTGTGTGTTTATTTGGGTCTGGGCAGCTGGGAAACGAAAGTATAGTCTCCATTTACAGATGATGCCCAAGCATTTGGGGCTGACCCACAGGACTTGGCTCCACTTCAGTCTGGTGCTTGTCTGCCCACTTGGGGATAGAAGGAACATAGCAGAGAGCATGGCTGCATGGCTCAACGCTCCCTGCCTGGGAAAAGGGCAGGATGGGGTCTGCTAGGCATGTATAGGTAGGAATGCAGAGCAGACTCCCATTGCCATTAACAGAAATATTTGCAGGCTGCCCAATGTGCTGCATGGTGCTTTTACTCAAACAAAAAGAAAAGGTTTAAGTGCTACATGGTGCTTCCCAGAGTTGAGATGATGAGTACCAGCTTCCACCCAGCAGTCCTAGGGCTGGTGAAAAATGTACCTCGGCCATATTGAAAGGTCAAGAGAGATGGAGCCAGTGCCCAGGGCTGCCATGACCACACTGCTTACCATTTTCAAATGCTCTTAGTTAGAAAAGGATTTCGGATATGCAATAAGACAGAATCATACATTAAAGACCTCTAAATGAGACACAGTGTGTTTTTAAAATGTACATAGGCTTGGTAGAGAGAAGAAAAGAGTGTAGACAGTTACAAAAAGAAGTAAATAGTTTTACAAAATTAAGCAATCTTTAAGGAGACAGTAAAAGTAATATAGAGTAGGGACAGACACAGATTAAAGAATTAAAGATAATAATCATTAAAAAGTAGTAGAAAAGCCACATAAAGATGGAAAATGTACAGAGAGTCTGAATTATGTATACAATTATGTTTTCTTCAATTTTTTTTGATTGAGCTAACTACAGTGAGACATTTCACTGTACAGACTGCTAGGCTAAATCAAGATTTTTTAATTGATTTTATTGAGCTATACATTTTTCTCTGCTCCCCTCTCCCCATCTCTCCCCTCTTCTTCAACCCTCTTCTATGGTCCCCAAGCTCCCAATTTACTCAGGAGATCTTGTCTTTTTCTACTTCCCATGTAGATTAGATCCATATATGTCTCTCTTAAGGTCCTCATTGTTGTCTAGGTTCTCTGGGATTGTGATTTATAGGCAAGTTTTCTTTGCTTTATGTTTAAAAGCCACTTATGAGTGAGTTCATATGATAATTGTCTATCTGGGACAGAGTTACCTCACTCAATATGATGTTTTCTAGCTCCATCCATTTGCCTGTAAACTTCAAGATGTCATTATTTTTTTTTTTGCTGTGAAGTACTCCATTGTGTAAATGTACCACATTTTCCTTATCCATTCTTCGGTTGAGGGGCATTTAGGTTGTTTCCAGGTTCTGGCTATAACAAACAAAGTTGCTATGAACATAGTTAAGCACATGTCCTTGTGGTATGATTAAGGATCCTTTGGATATATACCTAACAGTGGTATTGCTGGGTCTTGAAGAAGGTTGTTTTCTATTTTTCTGAGAAATCACCATACAGATATCCAAAGAGGCTATACCAGCTTGCATTCCCACCAGCAATGCAGGAGTCTTCCCTTTACCCCACAACCTCTCCAGCATAAGTTGTCATCAGTGTTTTTGATTTTAGCCATTCTGACAGGTGTAAGATGGAATCTCAGAGTTGCTTTGATTTGCATTTCTCTGATGACTAAGGATGTTGAGCATTTCCTTAAGTGTCTTTTAGCCATTTTAGATTCCTCTGTTAGAATTCTCTGTTTAGGTCTGTATCCATATTTAATTGAGTTATTTGCTCTTTTGATGACCAATTTCTTGAGTTCTTTGTATATTTTAGAGATTAGACTTCTGTTTGATGTGGGGTTAGTCAAGATCTTTTACCATTCTATAGGCTGCCATTTTGTCTTGTTGACTGTATCCTTTACAGAAGCTTTTCAGTTTTAGGAGGTCCCATTTATTAATTGTTTCTCTCTGTGCTACTGAGATTATATTTAGGAAGTGGTCTCCCGTGCCAACACATTCAAGTATACTTCCCATTTTTTCTTCTATAAGGTCCAGTGTGGCTGGCGTTATGTTGAGGTTTTTGATCCATTTTGACTTGAGTTTTGTACATGCTGATAGATATGGATCTATTTTAATTCTTCTAAATGATCAACATGTATATTTTAAAGATATCGTGACTTCAAAATTTGAGTCTAAGAATATGTTACTTTGAAAAAGAGGTTCTCCTTTTGTTTCCACAGAAGAGAAGAACCTGTGGATTCCTTCCAGACTAAAGTGATTTGATGGAACAAAACCCTTTAGAAGGTCTTCATGACCCCTAAAAATAATTCGTCAAACAAAAACAGGAAACAATTTGGAGAAAACTCTGCCCAAATTCCTAAAATGATTGTTCATAGTGATTGTTTATATTTAAAGGGAATATGATATAGAAATGAATACTTAACATTGGTACAGACTTTGGTATATTGATACAAATTTAAGGCCAATTTTGTTATATGTATATTTTTCCTCTTGTTTAAGGTATTATGTTCAAACAGATCATTTAAAATGTAATGTATAATTAAAAATTAGAGATTAATAGATAGTCCTCTATAATAGTCAAACTGTTAGTCATGTTAGGTTTTTTTAGATGTACAGAGATATGTTTCAGTTAGATAATATTTAATGCTTCAAAAGTCAATGGAATAAAATATTTAAAAGGTTTTAAGAACTTAAACTTTTCTCAACAGGGAGATATGTTTGCTTCTGGCAGCACCAATTACTTCAGAGAGGTTGACAGGTATTGAAGAAACCTGTTACGGAATTTGCCTTCAGTATGAAAAGGCTAGCCATTTGGGCAAGAAGCTGCTCTTGCCTGGACTACTTGATGGTATGATTTATGAACTGGATATACAGGACCTAGAGAAAAGTGACTGTAGAACTTTCCAAAAGATGGGATGGTCCTTTATGGTTTCTGCCTCATGAAAGAGTGATGTAGGAGTGTCATATATCAATCTGTTGATTTCATTGGTTAAGTAATAAAGGAACTGCTTGGCCCTCATACGTTAAAACATAGGTGAGAGGAATAAACAGAATAGCATACTGGGAGGAAGAGGAAGTGAGCTCAGACTCTACAGCTCTGCTCTTGAGAGCAGAGAAGCCATGCTCCAGTCTCCCGGACAGACGTGAGCGATGAAGCTCCAATCCAAGATGGACGTAGGCTAGAATCTTCCCGGTAAGCGCACCTTGGGGTGCTTATACAGATGATTAGAAATGGGCTAGTCCAGGTGTGAGAGTTAGCCGAGAAGAGGCTAGATATAATGGGCAAGCAGTGTTTAAAGGAATACAGTTTGTGTGTTGTTATTTCGGGGCATAAGCTAGCCGAGCAAGGCGGCTGGGGTGTTGGGGACGCAGCCCCGGCCGCCCCTTATTTCAACAAAAGAGTCTATCAGACATTCTGCAGGCCATAGAAGGAAGTGACTAACAAACTGCCAATATAGGTGAAACAGTCTTTCAAATTTGCTGCTTCATGGGAAAATCTGCCACATACTATAGGCCTGTAGGCTGAAGATGGATGTCCCAATGTAACAGAGGAACTTTGGGTGACTCTCCAGGCAGTGAGGTGTCTATGTCAATTCTAGAGTTTTCAAAGTTGCTTACAATGCACTTCCTGTTTACTTAGGTAATATTATATCATTCTGGGGTCTTTGGTGGAGTTGAGGACAGATACTTACAGTTATTGGTTATAGTTTTACTTCGTTATAATAAAAGATAAATTAGATATGAAACTTTAGACTCACAAAGAAATACTGAAACTGCAATTTGCTTGATTTAGACAGAAAGGGGAAGATGATATGGGATTCCCCTCTGTAGCCTATGAATATGTTTTATTACCATTGGTTTAAAAAGAGTCTGCTTTGGCCTATGTCAGGGCAGAATAGAGCAAGGCTGGAGAAAAAATAAACTGAATGCAGGGAAAAAGAAGGAAAAAGAAGGTGGAGTCACGCAGAAGCCATGTAGCTGCTGAAGGAGAAAGATGCTAAAGCCTTACCAGTCGGCCACAGCTTCATGGTGTTATACAACATAGATTAACAGAAATGGGTTAATTTAAGATGTAAAAACTATATAGAAATATACTTGAGCAATCAACCAAACAGTGATACAATTAATATGGTTTCTGTGTGATTATTTGGGTCTGATTATTCGGGACACAAGCGAGCAACCTCCATTTACACTGCACAGTTAAATTCTTACATTCATCAGTGCTGGTAATTGAACTCAGGGTCTTCCTTTCTCATGTTAAAATTATCCCTAGTTACTTAGAATAATGATGGTACCAATGAATTCACCACTTTGTCTATTTCTGTTTCCTGGAAATGTTTAAACATTAACATAAACTCATTTAAGGGTGGAGAAATGGTCTTAGGGTTAAAAATACTTATTGTTCCACCAGAGGACTACAGTTTGGATCCAGTTTGAGTACCCATGTTAGGTGGCTTACGACCACCTATAATTCCACTTCTAGAGGATCCAGAGTCCTCTTCTGGCCTATGAAGCACCAGCATATATATGTGTGCATATATGTACATATATATTTCCACACATTGTTTTATTTAGACTTTCCCATTAATGTAAACAACTTACAGGGAGAATTATTCACTTCATTCCATGTTTGCAAAAATTTCAGGACATTGTGGCAGGGAAGACATGATGGATTAAATGTATAGCCAAGAAACAGAAAAAAACAGTGACAAGAATAAGCCTTGACAAACGTGCTTAACCAAGCCCAGCCTGTACTTATTATGAACTGCCTACATCTAAGTTTCACCTCCTAATACCTTCCCAGAATGCCATGTTAGTATGAGTCTATCAGCTCATTAAATCAGAGACGGGATGATCTAATTACCTCTAGAACCCAGAGATGTGTTTTACTAATCTTCTAGATGATTCTCAACCTAGTCAACGATGATTAACTATCACACTTTCATTAAAGCATAATAATAATAAAAAACTGTACATTGTTTTCCTTCATCTTGTTTCCCCAATATATTTTAAAGATTGCTCCACACTGCATATACAATTTAATATTTACATATTATAATTTTACATGAACATACCACTTTATTATGTGGATGCTATATAATTTACTTAGCCAGTCTTATACTAGGATAACTGGGTTGTTTACATTATTTATTTCTTATATCAAAAGGCAATTACTTATTAATTCACTTACTTATTTATTGTTGTGTGTGAGCATGTGAGTGTAGGCACTGTAGGCACACATACCACCACATATATGTGGAGGTCAGAGGACAGCTCTCATGTGTAGTTCCCTCCTTACCCATGCATTCTGGGAACTGAATTTCGGGTCATCCGACTTGGCATCAGGCATTTTTATTCTCTGAGCCACCTCACCAGTCCAAGAAATCTCTTAAAGCTATGTTTTCATGTTTTTCTAGTGTATCTATTGTTGGACTACTGTGGTGGTTTGAAAGAAAATGGCCCCGAAAGGGAGTGGCACTAGTGGGAGGTGTGGTTTGTTTGAAGTAGGTGTGGTCTTTTTAGAAAGAAGTGTGTCACTGTGGGAGTTGGCTTTGAGGTCTATGATCAAACTATACCCAGTGCAGCAAACCACTTTCTGTTGCCTGCTGATCAAGATGTAGAACTCTCAGCTTTAGCACCATGTCTGCCTGCATGCCACCAAGTCCCACCATGTCCCACCATGATGATAATGGACTAAAACCTCTGAACTTTAATCCACCCCATTAAATGTTTTCCTTTGTAAGATTTGCCATGGTCATGGTGTCTCTTCACAGCAATAGAAACCCTAACTAAGACAACTGCCTTTGTGGGAGTGGAATTTGGAGTGAAAAAATAACTGCATATGTAGTTACATTACGTGTTTTCAATTTTTCTCCTGTAGTGATTAACATATTACAGTTTCATATGGAGGCCCAAAAAATGTGAACCTATTTCCACCTTGTCTGAAGGTCAGAGAGTTTCAACTTGCTCTAAATTGTTGCCATTCCACCCTTTCCAAAGGTCAGAGAATTGTAACTTTATTCCTTCAAGGTTATTGCCTGTTTCTACCTCAAATCTCTGTTCCCACCTAGATTTAGATCAGAGAGTTCTGCTCTCTCAAGGTTATTGTCAACAGGTATGGCTAATATCCAGACCTTGTGTTTCAGGTATGGAGAAGTAAATCTCTTTCTATCTCAAACAAAATTCTAAGGATCCAACAAAGTCCCTATTCCCTTAGGGAGATAACAATGGATTCCATCCAGGAAGTGGTTTGCCTACAGAATGTTTTGGTCTAGGTTATGAGTGTTACTTGCCTTGTTCTAGTAAAAGAATACTTAACTAAGACTGTAACCCCCAGTCTTCAATAGGTGTGTTCATTTCCTTGTATCACGTTAGTGTAGTTCTTATATTACTGCTACCTTTTTGGGTCAGGGTATTTATTTTAAGCAAATGGAAATTAAACGCGGGTGATTTCAGTGTTCACTGGAACTCCGTCGCAGCACTGTCCTATGTTTCTGTTTTATTATTGTCACTTTCATCTTCGTTCTCTTTACTAGTTTTCTAATCCTCATGCCCCTACCCTGGTAAGTGGTATCTTTGTCAAAGCTGATCTCCAACAGTTTCATCAGCTTTAAGTGAGCAGCCCTGCTTCCCGGTGGCCTCAGCATCATACTGAGCTTTGAACTTTTGAAAGCCTGCCCATCTGATGGGTGAGGGAAAAAGTTCCTTCTACTGCCAGGATCTTGGGGTTTTCACTTACCCTGCAAAGAACAAATTGTAAACCACTTTGCATAGTGTCCCAGACCCTAAATGAGGGTTTCATTTACCATGTAATTTATTTCTAGTTCATGTTTCTGTCCTGAACAAGCTTCTGGGTTTGAGGTTATAAACAAGATAATTTGACTGTTTACTTGTGGTTGAACAAATGGCTTAAATATACACATGGAAAAAAAAATCCTTTAGGAAGGAGAGAAAGTGGGGCAATCATTTCCAAAAATTATCATCTGTTTGTCTGACAAACTTTTGATTCAATAATGTTGTAAAAACACTTGGTTTTATTATTTAAAAGACTTTTCTTTTTCCAGTCAAAAGATCTCTGATAAGCTAGATGAAAATATCTGGTAGCCATTTACTTTTATACCCACTCTCATGAAAGTGACTTGGATTAGATATTCAAGCTTTATTCCCTAATGTCTTCTAGATTGTGTTTCTTTTACTTCAAATTTTGTTCAGTTTCCTACATGATAATTTGCATTTTGTTCTTTCTCATTTTTTATAAGTTTTATTCATTTTTTTTTATTTTTTTTATTGAAAGAAAAAAAAGAAATTCCTGCCTCCTCCTAGCCTCCCATTTCCCTCCCCCTCCTCCTACCTCCACTCCTCTCCCCCTCCCTCTCCAGTCCGAAGAGCAGTCAGGGTTCCCTGCCCTGTGGAAAGTCCAAGGTCCTCCCCCCTCCATCTAGGTCTAGGAAGGTGAACATCCAAACTAGCTAGGCTCCCACAAAGCCAGAACATGAAGTAGGATCAAAACCCCGTGCCATTGTCCTTGGCTTCTCATCAGCCCTTATTGTCAGCCATGTTCAGAGAGTCCGGTTTTATAGTTTGCTTTTTCAGTCACCGTCCAGCTGGCCGTGATGAGCTCCCAATAGATCAGCCCCACTGTCTCAGTGGGTGGGTGCACCCCTCGTGGTCCTGACATCCTTGCTCATGTTCTCCCTCCTTCTGCTCCTCATTGGGACCTTGGGAGCTTAGTCCGATGCTCCAATGTGAGTCTCTGTCTCTATCTCCATCCATTGCCAGATGAAGGTTCTATGGTGATATGCAAGATATTCATAAGTATGGCTATAGGATAGGGTCATTCCAGGTTCCCTATCCTCAGCTGCCCAAGGAGCTAACTGGGGACATCGCCCTGGGCACCTGGGAGCCCCTCTAGGTTCAAGTCTCTTGCCAACCCTAAGATGGCTCCCTTAATTAAGTTATGTGATTCCCTGCTCCTCTATCCAATCTTCCTTTCTCCCAATCATCCCGTTTCCCCAAGTTCCCCCCATTCTCCCCTTCTTACTTTTCTCTCCCCATTTCCCCTTACCCCCGTCCCACCCCACCCCCAAGTTCCCAATTTTTGGCCCGGCAATCTTGTCTACTTCCCATATCCAGGATAATAACTATATGTTTTTCTTTGGGTTCACCTTCTTATTTAGCTTCTTTAGGATCATAGAATATAGACTCAATGACAATTATTTGTGGCTAGAAACCAAATATGAGTGAGTACATCCCATGTTCCTCTTTTTGGGTCTGGCTTACCTCACTCAGGATAGTGTTTTCTATTTCCATCCATTTGCATGCAAAATTCGCAAAGTCATTGTTTTTTTACCACTGAGTAGTACTCTAATGTGTATATATTCCACACTTTCTTCATCCATTCTTCTATTGAAGGACATCTAGGCTGTTTCCAGGTTCTGGCTATAACAAATAATGCTGCTATGAACATAGTTGAACAAACGCTTTTGTCATATGATAGGGTATCTCTTGGGTATATTCCCAAGAGTGGTATTGCTGGGTCCAGGGGTAGGTTGATCCCGAATTTCCTGAGAAACCGCCACACTGATTTCCAAAGTGGTTGCACAAGTTTGCATTCCCACCAGCAATGTATGAGGGTACCCCTTCCTCCACAACCTCTCCAGCAAAGGCTATCATTGGTGTTTTTGATTTTAGCCATTCTGACAGGTGTAAGATGATATCTCAGAGTTGTTTTGATTTGCATTTCCCTGATCGCCAAGGAGGTAGAGCATGATCTTAAGTGTCTTTTGGCCATTTGAACTTCTTCTGTTGAGAATTCTCTGTTCAGTTCTGTGCCCCATTTTGTTCTTTCTCATTTAAAAAAAAAACTGCAGGGTTTTTTTTTTCCCAATTGGGTCCATTATAGCCCAGATTTGCCTAGAACTTACTAAGAAGTGAAGATTGGCCTTGACCTCCTAAGTACTGATAAGGGCTAAGATTGCAGGCAAATGCCACCATTCTTATATCCTTTCTCACTTAAAATGTGTTATTTACTCTTCTCTGCTCACACTTCCTCTACCTTTCATCTTGGTTTACTCTTGCTCCGTAGCCAGTTTTGTCACCTGAGTCAATTGTCTTAGTTAGGGTTTCTATTTTTGTGAAGTGACATCATGGCCACAGCAACTCTTATACTGACAAACATTTAACTTGGACAGGCTTACAGTTTAGAGGTACAATCCACTGCCATCACAGCAGGAAGCATGGCAACATGAAGGCAGACATGGTACAGGAGAGGTAACTGAGAGTTCTACATATGGATGGGCAGGCAGTTGAGAGAGTAACACTGGACCTGCCGTGGGCTTCTGAAACCCCAAAGCCCACCCCCAGTGACACACTTCCTCTAGCAAGACCATATATACTTTAGCAAGCCACACCTCCCAACTGTGCCACTCCCTGTGACTCTATGGGGGCTATTGTTATTCAAATCACCAGAGTCATGATTTACAGTGGCTTCAAAATGAAGGTATACTTGAGTGTGTGCACACACGTGTGTGTGCGTGTGTGTACATGTTCCAACAGAGTCTTGATATTTGGCCTTGAACTTATGAGTCTTCTACTTTAGCACCTCAAATCCTGGGACTGCTCACATGTACCACCATACCTGGCTCAAGAAACTGCTTTTAAAGAAAAATGTCTTTGGACTGGAGAGTACTGCCATCTATAAACTGCTTTCATTCTAAGAACAAGGCTTTAAATTTCATCTCCAGGGATGCTGGCACACTCTTATAATCCCAGCACTGGGAAGGCTAAGATAGTGGCTTCATGTGGGATGCCCCTCTCTGTATGCTATGAATATGTTTTATTACCATTAGTTAATAGAGAGGCTGCCTTGGCCTATGGCACAGCACAGTATAGTCAGGTGGAAAATCCAAACAGGGATAGTGGGTGAAAGAATGTAGAGTCAAGGAGATGCCAGCAGTCGCCAGAGGATCAAGATGTGAGGTAACAAGTCACGAGCCTCATGGTAAAATATAGAATAATAGAAATGGGTTAAGTTGTAAGAGCTAGTAAATAATAAGCCTGAGCTAATAGGCCAAATAGTTTATAATTGATATAATTAATAATAACAGAGTAGTTATTTGGAAACTGACAAGTGGAAGAGAAACCTCCAGTTACAGTGGCTCCCTAGGGTTCGGGAGCAACCCCAGAGCCTACTTAGAACATTCCAGGCCAATGAAAGACCCTGCCTAAGGAAAAATGAAACAAAAAAATAAAGGTTACTTGATGTCATCAGGTTGTCCTCTGACCCTCTGACACACACATGCATGCTAACTACATTCACCAGTGCGTCAACAGAACACATGCACACTCTTGTCTTCCCAGACTTGATGAGGTTAACTCTCATGGGATACAAGAATTATAGGCCTAAGGCCATGGGGAAGGTTGGCATATCTGTGTTTTCTTCTGGGACACGTCATCACTGTCTGCGTCTTTCTCTAGTCCACTGCTCAAACATTCATGGTCTACCTAGTAAATGTGAACTACTAAAGCAGGGAGGAGGGACACATAAATGTGGCAGTGTTCCTATTCTGAGAAGTGTCACAATCTAAGGACCTGACTGATTCCCGTTATAGTGTGTGAATCAGACCTTTTCATTATACAGAATGCAAAGGTACAATTCAGCTCAATGCTAAACTCAGCATTGTTCATGTAGTCATTAATGAAGTTTAATTGTAATTACTATATGTGGCGTAACAGGCACGCAGAAATCCCTTCTCACTCCTGGATGACTGATTCCTATCCTTTTGTCTCTGCGGCCCAAGGCTGAGAAACTTAGAGGACAATTTACTTGGGCTCCTGTCTCAGAAGACTGAGTCATGGTTGGTTTGCCCCATGTACTTGGGAAGAACATGGTGGTACTGAGAGCTTGTAAAGATGCTTAGTTCACAGTGCACTGATTGTAAGGTGCCAAAGAGGAAGAGGCTGGAGGCAAAATATCCCAAAGATATGCTTCCAGGGATGACTACCTCCTAAAGTTTTCAGAACCTTCCAGCACAGTGCCACGAGCTGGGAACTAGCACTCCAACACATTGGTCACTTTTTGGAAGTGGATGGGGCACCTCACCTGCAAGCTCTGGCACCCACTTGCCATTTCACTGAATTTGCTGCAGTCTCCAAGAATGCCCTCTTAACTCATTTCCTCCATTCCCAAAGTTGCTTGGTGCCTGCCCTGGAGGCTCTCCACTCATAGGAAATATCCTCCCCTACATCCCACCCCTTCACCCTTCCACAGTATTGTCATTGTTTCTTTTCCTAGCTTGAAAATTCAAAAAAACTCAGAAAGAAAGCTTAGCTTAGCTTAGCTTAACTACAAGTCCTAGCACTCAACACAGTGAGCTATCTGTGAGATGGAAAAAAAACAAACAAACAAACAAAAAAACACCATCTGAGTCGACCACACAAGTACTTAGTGAACAAAAGAAGTAAAGAAAAGAGAAAGAAACCACACATCCCAGTGAAAATAGAATAACCCAGGATGCAGGATGCTACAAATCAAATAACTTCTCAGAAGTATGTGTGAATGATTATATTGGGGATTTAATGCTGGTTCTTATCTCGTGGACCTTAAAAAATATTTAAAAAAAAGAAACTGCTGATTAAACCTACTTAACTTCCTTGAGTGATAATGCTTGCTACCATGTAATTCTAATGAATAATTCTTTGTGACATTTATAGGCAAGTACAATGACTAGGTAAATCCTATAATGTTAATCAGTAATCCCTGACGGCCAGGCACCACTGTAAGTTGCAGCTTTTAGGACACAGTGAATTACTATTGTATCTGTCCAGGCACAAACACAACTGAAAATCAAAGTATGGTGTGTGTGTGTGTGTGTGTGTGTGTGTGTGTGTGGACTGGAAAATGGAAGCTTTTCATTTATATCATACTGTTCTATAGTTTTTGTGTGGGGGGGCTGGAAAATGGAAGCTTTTCATTTATATCATACTGTTCTATAGTTTTTCTGCTTTTTGTTTGTTGACTGAGGTTTCTGTCCTACTCAGTCCCACAGTCATTTGGTCTCAAAGAAATACACAGAGGCCTGCATTAATTATAAACTGATTGGCCTATTAGCTCAGGCTTCTTATTAACTTTTATAACTTATATTACCTCATAATTATTGTTTGTGGTAGCCAGATGGCTTGGTATCTTTTTGGCGAGGCAGTCACATCTTGCTTGCTCTGTGCCTGGCTTCCTCTGTGTCTGGGTGATGTGCGGGGTCAAGGAGAAGCCATGTAGCCCCACCAGAGACAGATGCTGGAACTTTACCAGGTAAGTCACAGCCTCAATGCAATACACAGATTAATAAAAATGGGTTAATTAATATGAAAGAGTTAGCCAATAAGAAGCTAGAGCTAATGACTCAAACAGTGATTTAATTAATACAGTTTTTTTTTTGGTTATTTCGGGAGTCTGGGAAGCTGGGAAATGAACAAGCAGCATCCATATAACAAATTGACACTCCAGTGTGTTCTAGCTAAATCCATGTAAAACCTAAGAAAGCTCAAAAAGGAATTCTAGACACAAAAGAAAAGAGTTTAGCACAGTTTTTTAGAGGCCACAAATTTTTTTTCTAGACTGGCTTACAGTAAGCAAGGCACTACAAGGTGAAGTAAAAACTGCGCAGCTTCTTACTCCAACTCTTTCAGGAGGTCTGGCTACAGAGCATTTGAGTGAGGTCTGTGAGCAGACTGTTACAACTTGCATAGTAGCAATATAGACCTACTGTGTGCCTGAAAATGGGTCTGTAGGCATGGCTCACACTAAACAGACCTCCGCCCCACAATGTTGGACTGGGCAGAGCCAAAAGACAGAGCAGCCTTAGTTTCTACTTAGCAATTTAAGAAGTGCTTCTTGGTCAGAAAATAATTACAGATACACAATAAAGACAGATTCAGATTTTTAAAAAAGATCTCTAAGTGGGTCACAGTGCTGAATAAGTGTACATAGGCTTGGGAGAGAGAAGAAAGAGAGTACAGAGAGTTATAAAAAGAAGTAAATGTTTTATTACAAAAATAAAACAAAGTCTTTGAGATGGAGCAAACTTGTAGAAAAAAGCAATAGATAAAGAAAAATAAGCCACATAAAGATGGAATATACACAGAGAGTCTGGATTATGTATATTACTGTGTTTTCTTTGAATTTTTTGACTATGAAGGAGCTAAGTAACCAACATATATACTTTAGAGGTCTCTTGTCTTCAAAATGTGTGTCTAAGCATATGTTGCTTTGGAAAAGAGGTTCTTCTTTTATTTCCACAGAGGATGAGAACCCTTCAAGACTAATGTGGTTTAATGGACCAAGACCCCCTGAAAGGTCACTGTGAACATCCCCTAAAAATTACTTTGCCCAACAAAAAGCAGGAAGCAGTTTAGATAGAACTATGCCCATATTCCCAAATATTCTTTATAATTGTTTCTTTACATTTAATGGGGTTTATGCTATAGAAATTTGCATTGATATGGATCTTGGTTTATTGACACAAATTTAAGGTCAATTTTGCAATATATATTTGCAAAAGAGATTAAGAGATTGTGTTTGTACAGCTCATTTAAAAATGTAATGTATAATTAAGAAATATAGGTTAATAGATTTCATCTATAATTGTCATGCTTGTAGTCATGTTAGTTAGGTTTTCTAGATACATGAGATATATTTCAGTTAGACAGATATTCTTCAAATCTTTCAGAGACCTTCAGAATATGGCACTTAGGACTTTTCATGACATGAGACACATCTGCTCCTTACTTCAAGAGGAAGATGGGCATTGAAGAGACTCCTTATGGAGTTTGCTAGCCATCTGGGCAAGAAACTGTTCTTGCCTGGACTGTTTGATGCTATGCTGTATGAATTGAACATGCAGGACCCACAGAGAGATGACTGCTGAACTTGCCTGAAGGTGAGACGGTCCTTCAGGGTTTCTGTTTCATGAAAGAGACTGCCAGATTCTGCAGGACACAGAAGAAAGTGACTGACAAACTGCCAATATAGGTAGAACTATCTTTGAAATTTTCTGCTTCGTGGAAAAGTCTGATGGATACTATAGGCCTTTAGGCTGAAGATTGGATGCCCCAATGGTACAGAAGAACTTTGGGTGACTGTCCAGGCAGCAAGAAGTCTCTGTCAATTCTAGACTTTTGAAAGTTGTTTACAAAGGACTACCTGTTTACCTAGGTAATATTATATCCTTTTGAAGTCTTTGAGGGAGTTGAAAAATACATAGCTATAGTTATAGTTTTCCTTAGTTATGATAAAACATAAAGTAAATATAAATGGTGTAACTGTAATTCTTGCTTGATACCTGTTTTGTTATATGTAATTTTACTGTGTTAAAGGTGAAGCCTTCCTTTTTATTTAAACAGAAAAGGAAGGTAATATGGGATTTCCCTCTGGATGCTATGAATACCATTGGTTAATAAAGAAAGCGGGCTTGAGCCTGTAGCAGAGCAGAACAGATCTAGACAGGGAAAACTAAACTGAATGCTGGGAGGAAGAAGGGCAGGGTCAAGAAGCCATGTAGCCCCACTGAAGACAGATACCAGAACATTACCTGGTAAGCCCCAGCCTTGTGGCAATACACAGATTAATAAAAATTGGCTAAATCAATATGTAAGAGTTAGCCAATAAGAAGCTAGAGCTAATGGGCCAAGCAGTGTTTTAATTAATACAATTTTTTGTGAGATGGATGGATGGATACCTTGCTCAGCCTATATATAATAGGGAGGGCCTTGGACCTTTCCCACAGCAATGAGCCTTACCCTCTCTATAATATAGATGGGTGATGGGGTGGGTGGGAAGGTAGAGGGAGTGGGAAAAGGGGTGGGAGTGCAAACTGGGATTGGTATATAAAATAGAAAAAGATAATTTGTTTTCTTATATTAAAAACATAAAATAAAATAAATTATAAAAAAGATGCTGAATAAAAATGATATAAAGGAGTACTAAAGGTAAAAAAGGAATGTATTTAATAATGCATCATATGCAAATTTATAAATGGCCCTTATTCTTCCTTTTTAATTTTTTATTGTTTATTTCTTATTTTATGTGTATGAGTGTTTAACTGCTTGTATATTTATTTATTCACTATTGTCAGACCAAAACAGGAAACATATGCCTTTCAGGTTACAGGTTCTGTTTGCAGTTAAGAATAAGTTCCTGTTTGTCCTCTGTTTGTTTGACCCATCTGCAGAGGATGTGCTTGATAACCTATGAGCAGGAGGTAGGCGGTCAGGAACTCCATTGGGATGGATGTTCATCTCTGATCAGACCTGATGGGAAACATGGTGGCATATTTCTGCAGTCACAACACTTGGGAGGTAGAGGCAGGTAGATCAGAAGTTCAAGTCATCCTCAGCTTTATACCAAGTTTGATGCTCACCTGGGTTACATGAACTAATGACCTGCCCCCCTGCACCCAAATAAAAACATCTGTAGCACTGAAGATACTTGAGTGCCTCCTGCTTTTGTTTTTACTGAATATTTTTTATGGTTCTCATTCTTGTGGAAAAAGAAACATGAAATAGCTTGGTTTCTAGCTCTTTATTTCCGTTGATAAGGTAGCTGCTGCTGCTGCTGTAATGTAGACAATGCCTTCTTCAGCACCAGCGTAGTCTGGAGCAGAATCATTCTGAGGTACTAAACAAACTAGAAAGTGTCTGAATATTAAAACAATGCACTGAGCCAGGCGGTGATGGCACACACCTTTAACCCCAGGACTTGGGAGGCAGAGGCAGGCAGATCTCCGTGAGTTCAAAACCATCCTGGTTTACAAGAGCTAGTCCAGGATAGTCTCCAAAACTACAGAGAAACCCTGTCTCAAAGAACAAAATACAAAACAAAACAAAATACACTGGAATGTCTTACTCTTACTATGTATCTTTTGTGGCTTAGTAATGGCATTTTCTGATCTTTCAAGGACCCAAACTACTAGAGCAGTCACTAAGTCACTATCTGAACTGTTACTGTTTAGTATAATAAAGAGAAAAGGCACTTTTTTTTCATTCAACAAAAATATTTATTATTTTTATTCCAAATGAAGCTTCCCCTCCCTCCTCTCCTCTCATTCCCTTCTTTTCCTTACCTCCTCCGGCCCCTCCCCCCACCTCAATCCACAGCATGGAAGTTTCTGTTCAGAAAGGGGCAGACCTCCCATGGGTATCAACAAAGCATGCTGTATCAAGTTACAATAAAACTAACCACCTTCCTTGTTTTCAGGCTGGGCAAGGCAATCCAGTATGAGGAATAGGTTCCCAAGAGCCAGCCCCTGCTCCCATTGTTAGGAGTCCCACAAATAGACCAAGTTACACACGTAGGTCAGTCTTATGTAGGCTCCCTCATCATTAGTTCAGACTCCAAGAGTTCCTATGAGACAGGTTAGTTGTATCTGTGAGTTGACCCCTCTGATTCCTAAAATCTTTCCTCCCTCTCTTCAGCAGGATTTCCCAAGATTGGCCTAATGTTGGGCTATGGATCTCTATATCTATTTGTTTTTGTTGTTGTTGTTTTTTTAAAATTTATTTATTTATTTATTGAAGATTTCCGTCTCTTCCCCGCCACTGCCTCCCATTTCCCTCCCCCTCTCCCAAACAAGTCCCCCTCCCTCATCAGCCCAAAGATCAATCAGGGTCCCTGCCCTGTGGGAAGTCCAAGGACCACCCACCTCCATCCAGGTCTAGTAAGTTGAGCATCCAAACTGCCTAGGCTCCCACAAAGCCAGTACATGCAGTAGGATCAAAAACCCATTGCCATTGTTCTTGAGTTCTCAGTAGTCCTCATTGTCCTCTATGTTCAGCGAGACCGGTTTTATCCCAGGCTTTTTCAGACCCAGGCCAGCTGGCCTTGGTGAGTTCCCAATAGAACATCCCCATTCTCTCAGTGTGTGGGTGCACCCCTCAGTTACTAGTTGAAGGCTTTCTGATGACAACTGGGGAAGTCACCAATGAAAAGGCACTTTTTGATGTCTAACAGCAACGCTTCAGTGACTAAGTACATAGTTATCAGGTGGTTTTTGTCAGACTCAGTCATATCCTCATCCAAATCCAAGGAAACAAAGTCTAAGTCTATCAAGTAAAAGGGAAAAGTCCTAGATAGGGCAGGGAATGGTTAATGAATGTTCCAGTGACTGCCACAGCTCACTCAAAGAAAAGACATAATGAATATGAATGTGTGCTAATGTCTACGCCAGGCCAAGCAAACAACCGTTTATTCAGTAGACTAAGCAGATCAGATTAGATCAGGGTGTTTGGGGGACTCAGTTTGGGTCCCTCTTATTAGTTAGCATCAATATTGTCAAAGACTTCTGCGTGGGTCTGCACCAACAGGGGTCCTAGAACTGAGAAGTAGCCACGTGCCTCCATCCCTAATCCAGAAGCTGTATCCAATTGATAATCACTTGCAAATGAAAATTAGGTACACAAACATACATGCAGGCAAGAGACACACACACATAGACTAAGAAAAAATAATTGAAAGACTAATAACTCTGAGTATCATAGTTATTTAAAGTTATGTATTTTTGAGAACTTTTCAAGTGAAATCAATTTCCCATGCTTTGACAGACTCTTCTTGAGAGTTCATAAATTATATGAACTTGAGTAGTGTAAAGAATATTGTCTGTCTTTTACAGAAGTCCCCAATCACCTTTTTATGATATCTTCTGCTTATAGGCAAGAGCTAATTTGCAACACAAGTGAGAAAAAAAAGAAGGAACTAATACAATTGGCACATTGAGAACATATTCATTACAAATGAAAGTCTACATTCTTAATAATCTCCACATTTATCTTTTGTTACTCATTTTTACTGTACCAATCTTAAGGGCTGTTGTTTTATTAACAATTGTGATGATAACAAGAACCATGGCCTAAGTAAATGTCACTTTGAGTTCACTTTTCATTGGCTGTCAACTGCTAGACATGTAATCTACCAATGAGTAGTTTGCTTCCCTGTTGTACATCCCTTGGAGAAAACTAAATTTTTATTAGCAAGTGGTTTTCGGTTAGAGATTGCTTCTGGGTTAAGGAAAGGGACATGTGTCCCCTTCTCTTCTCAGCTCTAGGATCCCCCCATTGGCACAGACCCCTACAGGCTGCTGCATCTCACGTGGATTTAGAGGGCCTTGTTTCCTTTGCTCCTCCTTCCCCTCTGGCTTTTACTCATTTCCTGCCTCTCTGGGTTCTCTGAGGGGAGGGATTTGATGGAGACATCCCATTTAGTGTTGAGCATTTCATGATCTCTTACTTTCTGTATAATGTCTGGCTATGTATGGGTCTCTGTATTTGTTCCATCTGATGCAGGAGGAAGCTTCTCTGATGATGGTTGAACAAGGCATCGATCTTCGAGTATAGAAAGTCATTAGGATTATTTATTGCTATGTTTATTCTTTTGTAAAAAACAGTAGTATTTGATTTTTGCCCTAGTTCCTGAACTAACTAATCTCACATTCTTGGTCACCCAAGCAGCACTGGGTATGGGTTCCCTGTCGCAGAGTGGGCCTTACGTCAAATCAGATATCGTTGGTTACCCCACAAGCTCTGTGCCACCTTGCACCAGCATATTTTATAGGCAGTGTATTTTTGTAGATCAGACACGTTGTGGTGAGCTGGTGTTTATGTTCTTCTTTGGTGGCATGTGGACTGCCTTCCTTTATCAAATACACTAGCTAACACAAATGAGTAAATGCTCTATGTAGACACTAGCTTGACTTCTTCGTGTATCAGAAGTTGTGTAGGTGATGTCTTCAGCAGTTCAGCCTTGCCATCAACTTGTGGAGAGCAACCTATAGTCTTGGAATTTCCCATATGAGCCCTTTGGCCAACAGCTCAATTATATGTAACATATTCCCAGTTTTGGTGGCAAGAGATGTCCACTGGGTTTCTGTCTTTGGAAGTCCCTTACCTTATACTCTTCTGTCAGGACTTTCTCTTTGCTTTTCTTTTTTGTCTTTTTTTTTAATTTTAATCTTTTTTGTTTATATATTTTTCTTCTCTTTTTTATCCCACAGGTCCTGTATGTGTGTGTGTGTGTGTGTGTGTGTGTGTGTGTGTATGTATGCATATGTACATGTACACACTCAAAGACATGAATAAGAGGAATAAATGTTTGACTGGCTGTTACGTTTTCTAGTAGATGGTATTTTGTGCCTTAGAAATAACCATGCTTTTATGATTACAGCTATGACTTCAATTGATCTACTCTGCCTTCTCTTTCTCTAAAATCATTGAACAGAATTGCAGCCTTAATCTTTTTTGTTATTCTCCTTCATGAAACCTCACATGGAGCAAAATTATTCTTGTGAATATGGGGTAGCAGAAAATTCTTTCTCCTCTTTTAAAGACTGGCATCGGGCTGGAAAGGTGGCTCAGCGGTTAAGAGAACTGATTGTTCTTCCCGAGGACCCGGGTTCAATTCCCACCACCCACATGGCAGCTCACAACTGTCTGAAGATCCAGTTCCAGGGGATCTGAGACCTTCACACCAATGCACATAAAATAAAGTTAAATAAGCCATAAAAAAAATTTAAAGACTGGCGTCTTCAAAACTGTTGGATTAAATTGGCACTAGACACACGGGTGGGAGAAAAGACATGGGAGCTCTCTCACTTGCCGTGCGTGGGGGCATCCAATATGACAGTGGTATGCAAAAATCCACACAGCCTTCTTCACAGGGAGGCGCAAATGGGGCTGGAGGCAGTTTGCGGGTGGTCAGTGATGTTTATGGGAGGTGAGCAGCCCTGGAGACTACTCTTGGTCTGTGAGGAAGTTGTCTGGGCTCTGGGTGTGAGGTTTGGTTACCAGTCATCTCTGTTTGGCATCAGTTTAATCCTGCTTGGAGAATGAAGTTGCAGGGGAAGAACTGAAAGGCAGTTGCTGTTCTTTTTTCAGCAGATCTGCCTTTGAGCAGATAAGGTGACTTCAGAGCCAGCCTTTCCCTACATGACTGGGTGGGTGGATTGGCTAAGGCAGAGCCATCTTGGATCTGACACAGCTTGTTTGGTTTTCTGACTTCCTTTACTTCAAAGGACTTGGCGTGCCCAAACACTATTTAGAGTATGGCTTTCGGAGCCCTCAGCACACAACAACCGCTGCAAAGAAGACAGAGTGCATACGGCAAGTTTCCCATTTAGCCAGTCCTAATGCTCCATGAGACATGTTCAGTCAGGCAACCGGACGCTTTGAGTCCATCCTAGGCAGTGATTAGGAGGCTCTGGGGTCCCACTGCCAGCCCAAATCCCAGACCTGGCAATCCTTCTCCCATCTGGACTTCATCTGCAAATTAAAGATAATAGTAGTATCTCTTTCATAGAGTCTTTGAAGATTTAACCAGCAAAAAACACTTTTAAAAATATTTGGTACCCAATAAGACAAAGTGATTACTACTTTTCTCCCCATTTTATTTTTGTTTTCTTTCAGGACTTGAATTACAAACGTGGCAGATGTTTAATTGCTATTTTACAAGTGTTCAGCTTTTCCCCTTAAAGAAATTGTCATCCATCAAAGGGAAAAAAAATTACAGTTTGTGACCTCATCATAGAGATGAGCAAATACAAAGTCAGCCTAATTAAGATGTATGCTTTCCATTGCCATAAGAGAAATAAAATCAGGCATGAAATACAATTGAAAATAGTTTACAGTTATGTGTGAGAGTTATTAACTACAGGTCTGGTATCTGAAAGGCAACATCCAGGCACTAGAAACTGTATTGTTTTAACTCACTGTTTCTCAACCTGTGATTCATGACCCCTTTGGGATCAAACAACCCTTTCACATGGTTCTCATAGCAGATATTCTGCATATCAGATATTTATATAGTGATTCATAACTAGCAAAAATTCAGTTATGAAGTAGCAATAAAAATCATTTTCTAGTTGGAGGCCACCATAACATGGGGAATTATGTTCAGGTCACAGCTTTAGGAAGGTTGAGAACCACTGCTTTACCTGAGCTCTTCCACTCATTATGTTCTAGGACATCAAATGAGATTCGAATCAAAATATTTTCTATGAAATTATTAAGCAGGAAATAGATAAGGTCCTACTTTATTGGCCTGGAACCTCAGTGTTTGTGGTGTTCATTCTGTGTGCTTCATCTTTTGGTCACTGTCCAAGACTTCACCAAAACCTGGTTGCTGAGTTACCCCAAAGCACTATTTCATTGAGGCATCAGTACTAAGAGAGGATAGGAAATGCTCAGTGTTTCCTTGGCCAGAATGCACTTCCTGTAGCTAAATAACACCCTGTACGCTATGTTGCCTCAGAGCTATGCCTCAGAGATCCCTGCTCCAATCTCCTCAACCCATTTTCTAAGCTTAGTTTTATTCATAGCTCTTAAAACCAATGGAAATAGTTTTAATTAATTTACTATTATTAAGATGTGTGTGTGTGTGTGTGTTTCGGGGCTGGAGAGATAGCACAGTAGTTAAGAACATGTAGTGCTCTGATAGAGGACCCAAGTTTGGTTCCCAGCACCCATAACTGGCACTTCACAAACTTTATAATTCCATTTTCAAGGGAGTTGATATTTCTGACTTCTGGGGGCACCACACACACAGAGAGAGAGAGAGAGAGAGAGAGAGAGAGAGAGAGAGAGAGAGAGA
>JABTXL010008822.1:17908718-17941639 GCA_025134845.1 Neodon shergylaensis | reverse complement strand
AGAGAGAGAGAGAGAGAGAGAGAGAGAGAGAGAGAGAGAGAGAGAGAGACATATGCAGAGTTTAAATATAATAAAACTAAATATTTTCAAATATTTTGTTTTCTTCCCTGTACATTTCCAATTCTTGGTCACTGTTTCACAATAACATGATTAATTAAAGCACTTTGTTTAAAAAAAAGGCTAGTCATAGTTTTTAATACCAAAACTTAATAGGCAGATCTCTGAGTCTGAGGCCAGCCTGGTCTACAGAACAACTTCCAGGAGAACTGGGGTTACACAGATAAACCCTGTTTCAAAAAAAAATAACAAAAAAACAAAACAAAAAATAACAAAAGTAAATAAACACATCTGACATAGTTCAAAGAGTGCTTCTTCTCCATGTTGAATTTATGAAGATGGCAGACCTCCTTCTGCTCTTTGAGGAGCCGTCACACATCTTTCTAAGCTTAGATTCCCTTCTATGTCTCCTTTGTGCTTTCAACAAAGCAGCATAGCTCTTAGACTCCTGCTAAAGTAGAGTTTCCTTCGTTGGTGTCACATTAGAGCTTCCGCGTGCTTTCCATCAAATCACTTTCTACACCTATGCTGAGCAGTTCAACTACACGACGCTCCTCGAGCCACCTAACCATAGCTCCAGAACCAGCAGAGTCCACATGCCCAGGCCAGTGCTGTAGTCTAACTCTGGAATATCCTGCATAGGCCCGTAGTCTGAGGTCTAGGCCTCTGTAGAGACAGGAGGTGGGGCCTTGTAGTAGGAAGTCGGGTTGTTGGTCAGTGCCTCAAAGGAGACACTAGGATCTTAGCCCTCACTGTGTCTTCTCTTGTTTTCTGGCCTCCGAGAAGTGAACATCTGTGCTCTACTCACCCTTGATGCTCTGCTTTGGTATACACTAAAAGCAGCAGGACCAGGCAGCCATGGACTGAAACTTCTGTAACCATGGACAAAACAAATTTTTCCTCTTTTTAAATCATTTCAGCTGTTTTTGTTCTGCCAGTAGAAAGCTCAAATAGTCATCTGCTGTGACTCTCCTTACCTTTGACATGCAAAGCTATGTGCACAATGCAGTAAAAGTTCATGCCATGCTCCTTTGATAGTACTCTGAACCCGGATCCTCAGGAAGTGCTACCATGCTCTGAATCCATGGCCATCTCTCTCGCCCTTCTAATAAAACATCTCAAGCTTCTTGAGTCTGTTCTTAAATTCCTTTATCCCTGAGACTAGGAATTGTAAGAGGGAATCCCAATTTTTCTAGTAACAGTAGAGTACTTGCCTAGCCTAGAGGCAATCACAGCTTCAATCCCCATTATTGCAGAAGAGACTTGAAAAAAGAATTCCTTGTCTGACAAAATGGATTAGTAAGTTATGTTTGGTGTTAAAAGCAAATTCTGCATGCTCAAGTCCCCAAGAGAATCAACTGACAATATTATTCTTTAAATGTAAAAGTATTTCATCATCTACTTCAAGAGCTGGGAAACTATGAGGTGAGACAGGTAGGTACATGCTTTATTTTCTACCTGTGAACTGGCATTTGGAGGGGACCGTGTTTGGCATCTGTTCACACAACAGCAACTGTCCATGCTATGTGCAGTTACTCAGTGTGGACTCTTTGCTCCCTGAAACACAAGCTGTACAGTTGAAGGACTGTCGTCATACAACTAAGGTAACTGAAGTGACCATATCGTGGGGCCAATCAATGTGAAAATTTCTGATATGTGAGTGTGAAAATACCCGTTTTCACAGCCCACGTGTGTGTTATTCTGAAATTGACAAGAGAAAAGCAGTTTAGTAAAATGTAGTGCAAAAGGTATACATCTGTGAAGATAACAACGATCAAAGAGTCAGAAAGAGAGGGAGGAAGAAATCAGGCTAGAGAAGTGATCTGGCTAGGTTCATGTCAACTGGACACACTCTAAAATCATCTGAGAGGAGGGACCCTCAATTAAGAAAATACTCCAGGGGAGCTGTAGAAAAACCTGTAGAGTGTTTCCTTAATTAGTGATTGATATGGAAGGGGCCAGCTCTTTATGGTAGAGCCACCCCTGAGCAGTTAGTCCAGGCTCTGTAAGAATGTGGGATGGGTGTTATGGTTTTGGTCCCTGGTCCCTTTAAGAGACAAGCCATACCCACTCCCTCCCCCATCCGCTGAGGCAGGCTGATCTTCAGCTTCCAGCCTGAGCTTGCTCTCTTTTCCATCTTCCTCTCAGAGGGAGCTTCACTTCTGCCTCTCTCCCCACTTCTCCACTTCCCCCCTTCTCCGTCTCTTTTTCCTCTTCTCTTTCTCTCTCTCTCTCTCTCTCTCTCTCTCTCTCTCTCTCTCTCTCTCTCTCTCTCTTTCTCTCTCTCTCTCTCTTCCCCTTTCCCCCTTTCCCCCCAAAAACCACCTGAATAAATATTCAACTTCACTCTGCAAGTCATGTCTATCCATGTCTACTGCCCGCCCGCCATGTGTCTCCCTGCCTGTGACCAGCCACTGCTCGGGGACCAGCAGCCATCTCTGCCTGTGACTGGCTGCTCCCAGGACCCACTGTCTGCCACCACATGGCCCACTACCACCATTTGGGATCTACAGCATTTCTGCTGCCTACTGCCACTGGGGATCTTGCAACATTTTTTTTTTTAATTATAAAAATGGGCAAGCCATGAGGAGCGACCCAGTAAGTAGGACCCCTCCATGGCCTCTGCATCAGCTCCTGCCTAAAGGATTATGCCGTTTGAGTTCCTGTCCTGACTTGCTCTGATGGTAGACTATGCTGTGGAAGTATAAGCCAGATGAACACTTTCCTCCCCACCTTACTTTTTGTCACAGTGTTTCATCTTTGAAATAGTAATGCTAAGACAAGATGATCAGTCAAGTGTCTATGTAAGGAGCTAGAGTTTGCCTCTGTTGAATACTTAAAGACAGTATGGACTCCGGAGCCAGGAAGTTCAGAGTGAGTCATCAGATCCCAGCCTCAGCAGACTGACTGAGGGGCAGTTTTAGCCAAAACAGGAAGGATCCCTCCCCCGCCCCCATTTCCTCTTGAAAGGGTCTCATTTGTTAATAATCTACTGATATAAACACCCAGCATATCTGGGGAAATGAAGTGACGCTGCCTAGAGCTAGCCCCAGTCCCTGCCCCCTCCTCCCAGCCGCTATGACACCCAGAAAAGCCATCAGTGTCTTGCTCAATACCATGAAAAGGGAAATTGAAACCAAAATCTGAGACCTTAAGTGAGCCAGTTGAGTGTTACCAGGTTACCCAGTGTTTGGTTTCCATCTGCCAGTGTGTGCCCTTGGCCATTCAATTCTACTCAGCCCCAAGCCTTCAATTGTCCCCTATGAATAGAGGGGAGACCACACCCTGTATCTTATTTAGTACCTCCAATATAAAGCCTCTACCCTGTAACAGCCCGTAGGGATAGTGGGGCAGTGAAATTTACTCCCCAACCTACTGCTTGATAGTACCGACATTTGCTACCAAAATTCAGAGGTCCTTCCCCTCTAAGCTCAGAGGGGAAGGTCACCTCTAAAATTCCTATATGCAAGGAATTTACTCCTACTGTGAGCAGCTGTTGAATCTCCTAAACTGACACTTGAGTTAGGTGGTCAATATTATTGAAGGACCTGCTCCCCTGAAATCCCTCTCTGTTTATCTCTGTACTGAACTTGGAAGAAGTGATTGCCTGTAAGCACAGCAATTGGAGAAGAAATGACTTTCTCAAGCTACTCCCAGTGCTGCTGGCTAAGAGCCTAAGGAATTCTCGGGCACAGCTGTAGCTGCAGACACAAACTTCAGGGCCAGTCAGTGTGAGTCAAATTTATATTAGAAAGCAACAGAAATGTCACTCGAAGAGATGAAATGGACAGCGCAGACATGAATCAGGACATAGATTTTGTGTCTTTTTCAGCAGTCGGGAAGATTGCACGCAGGTCCTCACACATCCATGCCCTTAGGAACACTGCCTTTGAACTTTACCCCTGTCCTCTTTTGTGTTTTTTGTTTTGTGACAGGGTCCACCTAATTTGCCCAGGTTAGTCTTAGGCCTGTGGCACCAGGCCAGACTTGTGTCATTGTCTTGGTTTTCATTGCTGTTGTTTTTGAGACAAGTTCTGCCGTAGCCCCAGTTGGACTTGAACTCACGACATAACTGAGATTGGCTTAAATATTCTGATCACTTTGCTTCCATCTATCAAGGATCCAAGCGTGCGCCACCATGCTCAGCTGCTCTTAGGTGACTTAACAGTAGCCACCGATGGGTTTCTGTGGCTTTTGAAGCCACATGTTCGAAGGATGTCATTGACAAGTAGGCCTAAATCTTAAGCAAACGTTAAAAATCAAATGAAGTCTAAAAGTTAAGTTAAACTCGTGAACTGGTTAACTTCTTTTATGTTGAATATTTTCTTTCTATAAAGGTGATGATGCAGTTCCCGAGGGGCATTGATGAGGTCAAGTGAGGATGGAGTATAGGTACAGATGACCCAGAGTGTAAAGATGTGGGACCACTGTGTGTGGATTTTCAGCTGCTTCACTGCTCTTAATAGAGCCATCTCTACCCAGGGGAATTTGGAGCAGCTAGGTCAGTTGTATCAGAATTCTTGACTCTCAGCCAGTGAGACATAAGCCAGACCCAGAGGAAAGAGAAATTGCTGTCTTTTCTTGTGTTCCCTTTCTCTTTCTAACCTGACTCACACATTGACATTCACCAGCAAGAATTCTTGGGCCTTAGCCCCAGGCTATCCATACAGCCTTGCTTTCACAGTTGATAAGGAAATATTGTCCCTTTGCTGTTTCTAGGTCAGTTGGTCATTAACCCTTTCCCTGACAATAACTATGCTTGTTATCTTTCAGCCCTGGGCATTTCCCACTTTCCATAGTGATTGCCCATTTGTAGGTGATCTCATACATAACTAGAGATCTTATTTATAGAATTTCCTCACAAACTAGACAGTGTTTTGAGTTGTTATTCCAAAGACTGGACTCAGTTTTTGCTTTGACATTTCACCACGCTCACACAGTTTAAGACTCTATCAGGTATATACATAGGCCCTTGGGGAGAGGCAATCTATTTGATTCTGGCAGTTAAACACATAGTACAGCTACACAGCTTGGTAATAGAATGCTTGCCTACAGTATAAGTGAAATAAAAACAATGGAAGGTAAATACTAGGTAATACTAGGACCCCAATTCCATAAAATTCAGTAAGAGTTACTCTCCCTTTTTAGCAATGTGTGGGATGTGCCTGTCCCTTATTGGGTGATCACACACACACACACACACACACACACACACACACAAATCCCAACAAGAACAAGAAAATACTAAGATGTCTCTAAGGACTAAGAGAACACTAAGCTGAATCTTACATAAGCAGGGATGTCTAAAGTAACACTGTCCTCATGATCACCGTGCCACAAGCTGCTCCAACAACCTAATAAATGCCCGAGTCTCGCAAAATCAGTATAGTCCCCTTTTCTCCATCCGTTTTCCTTCCAATGAGAACCATTGCCCTAGGGTTTATCCTCAGTCTCAGATTTTATTTATTTATTTTTTATCACAGGGACAATCTCTCCTCTCTAGTATCACCTGGGATGGAGTCATTCCAGAGAGACAAAGAGAGAAAGGGGGGGTTGATGCATAGAGAATAAATACAATACTTTTTAAGATGTATGAGCCTAGAAAAACTGCAGACATTTCCTCCAAAAGCCTTCATCTTTATCCTTTCCACTTGGCCATGAGATTTCTCTTAGCACCTTTGAAATAGGTTTTGTTTTTGTGTGTTTTGTCAACTCCATAACACACTTGCTTGGGACTCTGTAGCTTGATCACTGAAGTAGCTCACAATTTTCTTGTATATGACCCAAACTATCTTTGGAGGTTTCCTAAGCATGCTCATCCATCTACGTTCTGGCTTTGTTTTTGTTTTGTCTTGTCTTTGTTTTTTGATTGCTTATAAAAGAGTAACTAGCAGACTTGAAGCTGGGCTACAAAGGGTGTGGCAGAGTTGTTGAAGTTCTAAACAGGAAACAAATTTTACTTGTAAAATACAATTCCTATCAGACAAAGTGACCTTGCTTGCTGTAACCAAAGTCTTTGGAACAAGCTGATCAAGATTTTCTCTGGGCCTTTAGCAGTTTGAAAGTCTGAGAGGACAGAAGCCCTTCATGGTACAGTTGATCTTAGGCCAGTGTAAGTTCTCCTAAGTCAGTGTTTCATAGAAAATTCCAAAACTGTTAGATGTCCAGCTGCCCGTGAAATCAGAGTCAATAAAAATGTCCAGAAACCTAGGAGCTAACCAGTTTAGAGTCTGACCTCATGAGTTTTTCCTCTGCAAACTACTGGAATATTTTCAACAATAAAAGAGGGTGTGTTATTGCTCCCATTAAAGGGCTGATAAATGCAAGCTTCTTCCTTATGAGTTACTTAAGGACCCCAGGTCCAGCAGAGACAGTTTAATGTAGCTCACAGCAGTCCTTCCTCAACTTCAGTACCCACTCATTTAGATAAGAATCTTAAAATACTGAAGCTAGCTGCCAGCACAGAGGTTGTTTCACAGGTCGGAGGGGGGCAATTTACATTCCGGCTGTGTTATCAAAAGTTCCTTGTTATGGTTTGAATCTTAAGTGTTGTCCAAAGGTCAACCATGCTAAAAGCTCTGTCACATGCCCTAGGCTCCATTCAGAGATAATGGAACTTTCTGTGAATGGGAGTTGTGAAAAGAAGTGAGGTCAGTGGGAATGTCTTCCTGATGGAGATGCTCTACTGCAGCTTCCTCCTCTCTCTCTCTGCTTTCTGGCCACTATGGAATGAGCAGCTTTGCTCCACTCTGCCTTTCTTGACTTGGTGCTTTATCTCTGACATAAATCAATTCATCCAACCATGATCTGAAATCTTCTGATTGCCTCAGGAATTTTGTCATAGCAACAGAAAGTTGACGAACATATCTTAATGCCTCTGGATTGTGAGCAACACATGTATAAAATATACCATTGTTGGTTTCTCTGTTGACTTTACTATAATGACAGCTTAAAGACCAAAGCATATATACATCATCATCGTCATCATCATCATCATCATCATCATCAGACTGTCTGTTGTATATTGGTTCTGACTTAGGCAACTGATGATATGCTGATGAATTAGACAGACAGTGACTTCATCAGCTTGCAATGTATGACTAATCCATGGTATGTCTGAGACCCATACCGCTGCTCACATGAAAACATACGAGCAATAGGATCCTAATGGGAAAAAAATAACATTTGAATGACTTTGTGTTTCAAAGAGTTATAATATAGATGTCATTATTCAAACATTGCTTCTTTTGGGATACCACAGCTTTTCTAGAACAATGTAGAAAAAGACAGACATCAGACAAGCAAATAATAATTGTAAACAGTGTATTGCATTTTACTTAGGTGAGGGTATGCATGTGCATGGGACTGTTCCAAGAATACACAAGAGGGCATTGGCTCACTTGGAGCTGGAGACAGTTGTTTATGATCTATCTACATAATGTAAATGCTGGGATCTGAGCTCTGATGATGCCGTTGAGGCTTCTCTCCAGGCCCCCAAAAGCATTATTTTTAAAGTGTTTGTTTTTCCCCAAGGCCTTTCACTTTCCGTTTAGCATCAATCCGTTCCTCATTTCATCCTCTCTTTCAGTCAATGGCCCCTGGCACACATCTTAAATGAAGGTATGCACTGAAGGACACATGGGGTTTGGCTTTGGAAACCCTGTTTCCCACAAACTGGAATAGAATACCATCACAGACACACACAGCTGCATAGCAGCATGCTTTATGTGGTTGGGGAGGTCAAGCCACTGGATGGCTGTCCAGCATCTGCAGAAGCTCCTTGACTTACTGTGGTGGAGTTGTATCCTCACAGGGAAAAGAGCTCTAAGTCAAACTGCTTTCAGTGTGTCAAATGCACTAAATGTCACAGTTTGGCAGGATAGTGCACTGCAGAACATGCCTTCACCCTAAGGACCGCATGGCTTCCTGGGTGCTGCGAGAGGACGATTACAGGTGTTGCAAGCCTGGGAAAGGATCAGAATTCAAAGTAGGGTTTCTATTGTGTGCACACTGCTTTTTCACTGTTGTGAAGTGAAGAACTATATGTCAAACCATTATAAGCCTAGGGCCATCTGGTCAGTTGGCGCATACAAAGCCTGAATTCTGCCATGCACTCTGCTCAATGCCTGACAGGCAGTCAATCTAGCTCAGCAGACTATGTCCACTCCAAATGAGCTTTCTTTAAGGAAATGGCCTTCAGCTTAGGGAGCTAAGGAAGTCCTGAGTGAGTATAACCTCTGGAGAATGTATATTGCTCACATGGGCCTTGGACTCATGGAAAACTGACAAAGCTTGGCAAAGCTCATATGGGCCAGATTCAGGAAGATAAAGCCTTCCTATGTGCAAGTTTGAGTGCTTACTGAAGATTGGCCAGTGTGTATAAGAACTAGCAACTGCAGCTTCATCCTCATCCTAGATACTTATAATGCTCTGCTTGCCTGTAAAGACCTCTTACTGAGGGTGGACAACTGCTCCTCCTGTGCTGTACTTGATAAACATACTGGGGTTCCCTGTTGGGATGGCAGCAAGTATCATTCCATCAGAATGTGCACACCCTATCTGACCCCAGATTTTCTGTGCATGTGTCTGTGTGTCTGTCTCTCTTCAACCCCTTGTCAGAGTTCTAGGGCCCAAACCATATGAGACTCTGTGCTTCTGTTTTATCATCTACGAGTCAGAAATGATAGCAAAGCTATCTCAGAAGGATGTTGGCATAAATGAGGTCCTCCACAGAAAGCGCTGAGAACACCGTTCCAGTCCATAGCAAGTGCTTCGTGTGTGATATCTGTGGGATTAGAGAAAATAAATACTTATCTGAAAAATGGGGCTGTTACTGTTAGGAATATTTCCTAACACAAGCTCCCTGCCAAAGCAAAATTCCCAATCAAGCCAAATCAAAACAAGCCAAATTAAGAAGTATCCAGGTTTAATGGGAGTTCTGCGCTCTCTGGAGGGGTCAGGACCTGGCCTACTGGGATTTAGAGTTCAGACCAGGCCTGGGAGCTGGGATAGATGCAAGCTTCCAACTTGACAGTTACCTCTGTTCTAAAATTGGGGAAACTGAAGCACAGATAAAGTGTATCTTTCCCAGTATGAAGAAGTAGCATGTTCAGTCTGGCTGAGGAACTGACTTCTCTAACTTATTGCATCCTGCCTCTCCCGGGAACTGGGTTTTGACGGAAAGTCTCAGATGTACATCACAAAGGTGCACAAAGCAACCACAAATCATGAGTTCTTGAGAAACATTTCCATCAGACCTATGTTCCCTTTGAATTAAAGAGGAAGTGAAGTCTTCGATATAATTCGTCTTTTCTCCTTGAGGTCTCTGAAAGGAACAGTGTGGTTTAATAGAAAGGGCATTTCCTTTAAAGCTGACACAACTTCTCAGATCCTTGCTGCTTGGAGGCAGGTTATGCAAATTTTCTGAGCATGTCTTGTCGCTTGGGATACTGCAGAGCCACTGCCAGCATGCCCCTGTTCTGTGGGTTAAATGGCAAAGCATCCATAAAGGGTGTGATTCATGCATTCTGTCACCAAGCTACACCCACTGACAGCATGCCTCTGTTCTCTGGGTTAAATGTCATAGCATCCATAAAGGGCATGACCCATGCACTCTGCCACCAAACTACACCTACTGCATAGCTTCTCCTTTCTGATGATGGATTCAATTAATCGATGCAGCCAGAAACAAGAATATATATATAATTCACATATATGTGAATAATGTACACACACATATTTGCAGCTATAGGCAAATATGCTAGAAAAATTTGGTTTTATTTAACTATTTAAGCTGTTCAAACAGTACCTAGAGCTATTATTTTTGTGTCTGTAGCTAAGCTTTGAGTCCACAGAGGTGACAATGGAGAAGAAGAAGCAGAGGTAAGGCGTTTAGTACAAGGATATCGTTGAGCATGGATACTCAAATAAACCTTCGAAGGTAAGTAAAAGCTAAAAAAAGTAAAAGATCATGTTCTCCCTGATGTCAATGGCATGGAAGTCCTATAGAAACCACATTTTTCTATGTGCACCTAGCTCAGTAGATGGAGAAAATAAAAGAATATCCATGAGAAAGTGAACGGGTCACAAGTCACCATCTTCCCTAACTGAGTTAGCAGAGGACTGACAATGTGTATGTCACTTCACTTCGATCCTTCAAATCTTCCAAAAGAAATTTTCTTGGGACAAAGCATAATAAAAAAAACACAATCCAAAGGGATTATGGTATATGTCACTGAGTTTAGGTGAGTTAGTAGAACACTAACCAGCATTAAAAACATGAATCTTTAAGTTCACCTGTTTAAATGACATCTATTAATCCACACACTTTCTGAGGTCAAGACTTCAAGAGCACCTTGGTTAAGTGGTTGTGGGTCAGGGTCTCTTCTGATGTTCCAGGTAGTTGTACCTGAGAACATTTGAAGGCTTGGCTGAGAAGGAGGAGCCATATCCAAGTTCACACAGGTGTTCTGTGAGGCTTCAGCGCCCTGCCTTGAGAGTTTCTCCATAGGGCAGTCCTAAGCACAGCAGAAGACTTCAAGATATGTAACCTGAGAGTGGAGATGGGGAGGGAGAGGCAGGCACAATGGAAGAGGTTCAGAGGACACCACAGTGTCTTTTTAAAGTAATCTTGGTGGAGAATGGATAAGAAAAATGTGGTACATTTACACAATGGAGTACTACACAGCAGAAAAAAATAACAACATCTTGAATTTTGCAGGAAAATGGATGGAACTAGAAAACACTATTTTGAGTGAGGTAACCCAGACACAGAAAGAAAATTCCACATGTACTCACTCATAGGTGGTTTTTAAACATAACGCAAAGAAAACCAGCCTACAAACCGCAATCCCAGAGAACTTAGACAAACAATGAGGACACTAAGAGAGACATATATAGATCTAGTCTACATGGGAAGTAGAAAAAGACAAGATCTCCTGAGTAAATTGAGAGCATGGGGACCTTGGGGGAGGTTGGAAGGGAAAAGGGAGAGGCATGGAGGGGAGCAGAGAAAAATGTAGAGCTCAATAAAAATCAATAAAAAAAACAATCTCAGTGGTGATATACTGATAAATTGTTACTCATCCCTTGTTTCATTGGCCACAGTCTATTCCCAGGTGGTATGGGAGAAGACAGCACAGTGTGTGCTTACCAAGAGGTGGTGTCCTTGGCCCCCTTCTACGCCAGTGTAATTCTGCAGCTCTACCTAAAAGATACCTGTAATTTCAGAGTGGCCTATCTGCTCTTCTCTGATAGGGGAATGTTGCTGTAACCTCCCACAATACCCTCTGTAAACACCATCACTTCTCTGGGATGCCTTAAATAGCAACATTTCAAGTTGGACTTTCCTTGTCATAGCTCATTTTCACCAACATTGTCGCATCTGAACCTCATACAGCTAAGATGAAGACAGAGCTGAGGCACAGATGTCTGTCATGCTGTGTGGAACATCAGAGCGATTTTTAATATTCTACAGCTGCCTTTACAGCGTTGGCCCTGTCAAAACAGCCTCTGTGTTATTAATATTAACTGGAAGGCTCGTAATCACTGACAGAGCATGGAAAGTGCTTTCCTCCCTCTGTCGTTAAGAGGAATGTTCATTCGTCTGGCTTGATGTCTCCAGCATTGTTTTCCTATTTGTCATTTACAATCTAATGATGTGTTTTGCACTAGCTTGTATTTTTATATCTGAGAGGTACACAGGGCCTAGTTTTCTCAGTTACAAAACATCTTGCCAAATATAGTCACATACATTTTAATGTTTTCATGATTTTTAAAGCTAGCTACTCATCATTTAAATTATTTTTTAGATGAGCATGTGACACCTTTAAGTGACAAATTACTTTTTAATTATCTTTGTATTATTTAGTTTCTAGGGCTCTTTCACCACTGATACAAACTTTGTACCTCCATAGTGGCTTCTGAGCGCTAATGTCCTGCTAAGACTTCCAATTTCGAACCTCTTTTCCTATTCAGTGGATCAACCCGATAATGGGAGGGGGGAATGAGGACAAGCAGGGGTCTCACTCGGTGTTCCAGCTGGCAAGGAGTTTACTGTGTAGACTAAGCTGGTGTCATATTTGGAACAGTCCTTCTGTATTTGCTTCCTGGTGGGTGACACCCCCCAGCCAGCTTAACCCAGTATTTAAAAATCAGATGAAAAGGAAGCTCACAACCCCACTCTCTTCTCTGCTCTGGATCTTGAGTCTCTTAAGACTCTAGACCTCCTTGCTCAGCTGGCTCCGCTTCCTCCCTATGTTTCATGATAGCCAAATGTGACTTTGTAATAAAGATGCCTCCCTCATCAAAAGACACACAGCCCCCAAAAGTGCTTATTCTTGCACTAAAAAGACGCCCATCTATCTTAAGCCCTAGCAAAAGATATATTAAAATCTAGCATGTCAGTAACAATCCCTCTTAGTTCCGTCTTCAAACCTCACCCTGCCACAGCAGAGGTTTTCATCTGAATGGTCAGGGAGGAGGTAGTTTAGTCTTTCCAGTATTTTCATATCTGATGTTTTAGTCACAATTGGGCTGAATGCTATGCCTGTAGCAATTTATTGAGCAAATAGCCCTTGAAGTGTTCCTCCAACGGTTCTTGAAGTTTCTAAGGAAATAATGAGCTCCCCTCCATTGTATTTCTTCTTTTTTATTGAAAAAAAAATTTTTTTTCGCCTCCTCCCAGCCTCCCATTTCCCTCCCCCTCCTCCCACTCTTCCCCCATCCCCCCACTCCTCTCCCCCTCTCTCTCCAGCCTGAAGAGCAGTCAGGGTTCCCTGCCCTGTGGAAAGTCCAAAATCCTCCCCCCTGCATCCTGGTCTAGGAAGGTGAACATCCAAACTGGCTAGGCTCCCACAAGGCCAGAACATGGAGTAGGAACAAAACCCCATGCCATTGTCCTTGGCTTTTCATCAGCCCTCATTGTCCGCCATGTTCAGAGAGTCCGGTTTTATCCCATGCTTTTTCAGTCACAGTCCAGCTGGCCTTGGTGAGCTCCCAATGGATCAGCCCCACTGTCTCCGTGGGTGGGTGCACTCCTTGTGGTCCTGACTTCTTTGCTCATGTTCTCCCTCCTTCTGCTCCTCATTGGGACATTGAGAGCTCAGTCCGGTGCTCCAGTGTGGGTCTCTGTCACTATCTCCATCCATCGCCAGATGAAGGTTCTATGGTGATATGCAAGATATTCATCAGTATGGCTATAGGATAAGGTCATTTCAGGTTCCCTATCCTCAGCTGCCCCAGGAACTAACTGGGGACATCGCCCTGGGCACCTGGGAGACCCTCTAGGTCCAAGTCTCTTGCCAACCCTAAGATGGCTCCCTTAATTAAGAAATGTGCTTCCCTGCTCCCCTATCCAGCCTTCCTTTATCCCAATCATCCCATTTTCCCAAGTTCCCTCCATCCTCCTCTTCTCCCTTTTCTCTCCCCATCTCCCCTTACCCCCCTCCCACCCCGCCCCCAAGATCCCAATTTTTTGCCCGGCATTCTTGTCTACTTCCCATAACCAGGAGGATAGCTATATGTTTTTCTTTGGGTTCACCTTCTTATTTAGCTTCTTTAGGATATCAAATTGTAGACTCAATGACCTTTATTTATGGCTAGAAACCAATTATGAGTGAGTACATCCAATGTTCATCTTTTTGGGTCTGGGTTACCTCACGCAGGATAGTGTTTTCTATTTCCATCCATTTGCATGCAAAATTCGCAAAGTCATTGTTTTTTACCGCTGAGTAGTACTCTAATGTGTATATATTCCACACTTTCTTCATCCATTCTTCCATTGAAGGACATCTAGGTTGTTTCCAGGTTCTGGCTATTACAAATAATGCTGCTATGAACATAGTTGAACAAATGCCCTTGTCAGATGATCGGGCTTCTCTTGGGTATATTCCCAAGAGTGGCATTGCTGGGTCCAGGGGTAGGTTGATCCCGAATTTCCTGAGAAACCACCACACTGATTTCCAAAGTGGTTGTACAAGTTTGCATTCCCACCAGCAATGGATGAGTGTACCCCTTTCTCCACAACCTCTCCAGCAAAGGCTATCATTGGTGTTTTTGATTTTAGCCATTCTGACGGGTGTAAGGTGATATCTCAAAGTTGTTTTGATTTGCATTTCCCTGATCGCTAAGGAAGTTGAGCATGACCTTAAGTGTCTTTTGGCCATTTGAACTTCTTCTGTTGAGAATTCTCTGTTCAGTTCAGTGCCCCATTTTTTAATTGGGTTAATTAGCATTTTAAAGTCTAGTTTCTTGAGTTCTTTATATATTTTGGAGATCAGACCTTTGTCTGTTGCAGGGTTGGTGAAGATCTTCTCCCAGTCAGTGGGTTGCCTTTTTGTCTTAGTGACAGTGTCCTTTGCTTTACAGAAGCTTCTCAGTTTCAGTAGGTCCCACTTATTCAATGTTGCCCTTAATGTCTGTGCTGCTGGGGTTATACCTAGGAAGCGATCGCCTGTGCCCATCTGTTGTAGGGTACTTCCCACTTTTTCTTCTATCAGGTTCAGTGTGTTCAGATTGATATTGAGGTCTTTGACCCATTTGGACTTGAGTTTTGTGCATGGTGATAGATACGGGTCTATTTTCATTCTTCTACAGATTGACAACCAGTTGTCCCAGCATCATTTGTTGAAGAGGCTTTCTTTCTTCCATTGTATACTTTTAGCTCCTTTATCGAAAATCAGGTGTTCATAGGTTTGTGGGTTAAAGACAGGGTCTTCTATTCGATTCCATTGGTCGACTTCTCTGTTTTTATGCCAATACCACACTGTTTTCATTACTGTAGCTCTGTAATAGAGTTTGAAGTCAGGGACGGTAATGCCTCCAGAAGTTCTTTTATTGTATAAGATTGTTTTGGCTATCTTGGGTTTTTTGTTTTTCCATATAAAGTTGATTATTGTCCTCTCAAGATCTGTGAAGAATTTTGATGGGACCTTGATGGTGATTGCATTGAATCTATAAATTGCTTTTGGTAGGATTGCCATTTTTACTATGTTGATCCTCCCAATCCAAGAGCAAGGGAGATCCTTCCATTTTCTGGTATCCTCTTCAATTTCTTTCTTCAATGCCTTAAAGTTCTTGTCAAATAGATCTTTCACTTCCTTGGTTAGAGTTACCCCAAGATATTTTATGCTGTTTGTGGCTACTGTGAAAGGTGATGCTTCTCTGATTTCCCTCTCTGCTTCCATATCCTTTGTGTATAGGAGGGTGACTGATTTTTTGGAGTTGATCTTGTATCCGGCCACATTACTAAAGGTATTTATCAGCTGTAGGAGTTCTTTGGTAGAGTTTTTGGGGTCGCTTATGTACACAATCATATCATCTGCAAATAACGAAAGCTTAACTTCTTCCTTTCCAATACGAATCCCCTTGATCCCCTTATGTTGTCTTATTGCTATTGCTAGAACTTCAAGCACTATATTGAAGAGGTATGGAGAGAGTGGACATCCTTGTCGTGTTCCTGATTTTAGTGGGATGGCTTTGAGTTTTTCTCCGTTTAGTTTGATGTTAGCTGTCGGTTTGCTGTAAATAGCTTTTATTATATTTAGGTATGACCCTCGTATCCCTAATCTCTCCAAGACTTTTATCATAAAAGGATGCTGAATTTTGTCAAAAGCTTTTTCAGCATCTAATGAAATGATCATATGGTTTTTTTCTTTCAGTTTATTTATATGATGGATTACATTGATAGATTTTCGTATGTTGAACCAGCCTTGCATCTCTGGGAGGAAGCCTACTGGATCATAATGGATAATTTTTCTAATGTGTTCTTGGATACGATTTGCCAGTATTTTGTTGAGGATTTTTGCGTCGATGTTCATGAGTGAGATAGGCCTGTAATTCTCTTTCTTGGATGAGTCTTTGTGTGGTTTTGGTATCAGAGTAACTGTAGCTTCATAAAAGGAATTTGGCAATGACTCTTCTGTTTCTATATTGTGGAATACATTAAGGAGTACAGGTATTAGGTCTTCTTGGAAGTACTGGTAGAATTCCGCATTGAAACCATCTGGACCTGGGCTTTTTTTGGTAGGGAGGTTTTTGATAACAGCTTCTAATTCTTCGCAACTGACCGGTCTATTTAGATTGTTCACCTGGTCCTGGTTTAACTTTGGTATATGGTATTTATCTAAAAAAGTGTCCATTTCTTTTACATTTTCCAGTTTTGTGGCATACAGGCTTTTGTAGTAAGATCTAATGATTCTCTGAATTTCCTCTGTGTCTGTGGTTATGTCCCCCTTTTCATTTCTGATCTTATTAATTTGCATATTCTCTCTCTGCCCTTTGATTAGTTTGGATAGGGGTTTATCAATCTTGTTGATTTTCTCCAGGAACCAGCTTTTTGTTTCATTGATTCTTTGGATTGTTTTCTGTGTTTCTATTTTGTTGATTTCCGCCCTCAGTTTGATTATTTCCAGTCTTCTACTCCTCCTAGGTGAGTCTGCTTCCTTTTTTTCTAGAGCTTTCAGGTGAGCTGTTAAGTCACCAATGTGTGCTGTTTTCTTTAAGTGGGCACTTAGTGCTATGAACTTTCCTCTTAGGACTGCTTTCATACTGTCCCATAAGTCTGAGTAGGTTGTTTCTTTATTTTCATTGAATTCAAGGAAGACTTTAATTTCTTTCTTTATTTCTTCCTTGATCCAGGTGTGGTTCAGTAGTTGACTGTTCAGTTTCCATGAGTTTGTAGGCTTTCTAGGGGTAGCATTGTTGCTGAATTCTAACTTTAATCCATGGTGATCTGATAAGACACAGGAGGTTACGAATATTTTCTTGTAACTGTGGAAGTTTGCTTTGTTACCGAGTATGTGGTCAATTTTCGAGATGGTTCCATGAGCTGCAGAGAAGGTATATTCTTTCCTATTTGGGTGGAATGTTCTGTAGATGTCTGTTAAGTCCATTTGATTCATTACCTCCATTAATTCTCTTATTTCTCTGTTGGGTTTCTGTCTGATTGACCTGTCCATTGGTGAGAGAGGAGTGTTGAAGTCTCCTACTATTAGTGTGTGCGGTTTGATGGCAGCCTTGAGTGTTAGTAATGTTTCTTTTACGTACGTTGGTGCTTTTATATTAGGGGCATAGATATTCAGGATTGAGACTTCATCCTGTTGAATTGTTCCAGTTATGAGTATAAAATGTCCCTCTCCATCTCTTCTGATTGATTTAAGTTTGAAGTCAACTTTGTTAGAAATTAGTATGGCCACACCTGCTTGTTTCTTAGGTCCATTTGCTTGATAAACCTTTTCCCATCCCTTTACTCTAAGTAGGTGCCTGTCTTTGTGGTTGAGGTGTGTTTCTTGTAAACAGCAGAATGTTGGATCCTGTTTTCGTATCCAATCTCTTAGCCTGTGCCTTTTTATAGGTGAGTTGAGTCCATTGACATTAAGTGATATTAATGACCAGTGGTTGTTAACTCCGATCACTTTTTTAGTAGTAGAGTTTGTGTGTTTCCCTTCTTTGAGTTGTGCTGGTGAAGGATCTCTAAATGTTTGAGTTATTGTGGTCATTGTTGGACTCCTTGGTTTGTGATTTTCCTTCTATTACTTTCTGTAAGGCTGGATTTGTGGCTACGTATTGTTTAAATTTGTTTTTATCCTGGAAAATTTTGTTTTCTCCATTTATAGTGAACGAAAGCTTGGCTGGGTATAGTAGTCTGGGCTTGCATCCATGTTCTCTTAGTTTCTGCAGTACATCTATTCAGGACCTTCTGGCTTTCATGGTTTCCATAGAGAAGTCCGGTGTAAGTCTGATAGGTTTACCTTTATAAGTAACTTGGCCTTTTTTCCTTTGCAGCTCTTAATATTCTTTCTTTATTCTGTATGTTTTGTGTTTTGATTATTATATGGCGAGGAGATGTTTTTTTTTTTTTTGGTCCAGTCTATTCGGTGTTCTGTATGCTTCTTGAACCTTCAAAGGAATATCTTTCTTTAGATTGGGAAAGTTTTCTTCTATAATTTTATTAAATATATTTTCTGGACCATTGAGCTGTACTTCTTCTCCTTCTTCTATCCCAATTATTCTTAGGTTTGGTCTTTTTATTGTGTCCCAGATTTCCTGAATGTTTTGTGATGAGAATTTGTTGGTTTTGCTGTTTTCTTTGATCAGTGTGTTTATTTTCTCTATGGTATCTTCAGTGTCTGACATTCTTTCTTCTATCTCTTGTAATCTGTTGGTAGTACTTGTCTCAGTAGTTCCTGTTCGCTTACCCAGATTTTCCATCTCCATCCTTCCCTCGGTTTGTGTTTTCTTCAATACTTCCATTTCATTCTTCAAGTCTTGAACCGCTTCCCTTACCTGTTTGATTGCTTCTTCTTGTTTCTCTTGGTTTTCTTGGGTATCTTTGAGCGATTTATTCATTTCCTCTACCTTTTTGTTTGTAATCTCTAATTGTTTATGGCAGTTTTTCACCTCCTGTTTAAGGTTTTCTATTATTTTCATATAATTCACTTTTGAGTCGATTTCTTCTAATTCTTCTGGAATTGGGTGTACAAATCTTCTTGTTTCAGGATCCCTGGATTCTGGTGATGTCATGTTGCCTTTCAGGTTGTTGGAGGAATTCTTGCATTGGCGCCTTCCCATCTCTTCCTTCAAATGGAGCCAGGAGAGGCCTGGTGTCTTGGTCCTCTCTTTGCTGTGACTGACTCTCTGGGTGTTTCTTTTCAGTGTAGAAACAGGAACCGTCCCGTCCTGATGGAACTCCTCAGCACCAAAACATGGATGCCTGGTAGTCCAATGACCAGGGGACAAAAGGGGGAACTTGGGGGGTAGGGTGAGGACGAGTAGAACACAGGAGACCCTGCCTCACAAGCTGAAGGTGCTTGTGCTCCCTTGTGGGGGTCCTTGAGGCCTGCCCAGTAGGTAGGCACTCACCGCTCTGAGTGGGTAGGCTTCGTGTAGGAGCAGAAGACTGTTCCTGATCAAAGGACCTTGCAGACTAAGCAGGCTTGGGGGAGAGGGGGTCGTATGTAAGAAAGACAGCCCTGCAGAAGGAGCTGGGAGAGGGGGGTTTGTTCTCTCTTCCGGGACAAACCGCCCCTGGATAGCACACACTCACCCATCCAGATGGAACTCCTCAGCACCTAAACAAGGCCACCTGGTAGCCCAATGATCCGGGGACAAAAGGAAGAAAGTGGCAGGCAGGGCAGAGTCCAGGAGAGCACAGAAGATCCAGGAGCACAAGCTGGAGCTGCCCGGGCTCCCTTACTGGGGACCTTGAGGCCTGCCCTGCAGGCAGGCACTCACCGCTCTGCGTGGGTAGCCTTAGTGTAAGAGCTTAAAACTGTTCTTGAGCACTCTCCATTGTATTTCTTGAAACATGTTCTCAACATAACTTTATACACACAAAGATAGCAATTCATTCTAATTGCTTTAGTAGCATCTAAAGATTGTATGTAATTTACCTACTTAAATGACCTTTTTCCTCTATGGTTTTTTTGTTGTTGAGATAATTGTTGTTGTTTTGAGCCAGGATTTCTCTGTGTCCTGGCTGTCCTGGAACTCACTCTGTAGACCAGGCTCATTTCAAACTCACAGAGATGCACCTGCATCTGTCTTCTAAATGCTAGGATTAAAGGTGTGCACCTCTACCACCTTGCATTTGCCCTACCTTTTTATTGTGTTTTATTAGCGGGGTGCATGACTTTAATCCCAACACTCAGGAGGCAGAAGCAAGTGGATCTCTATGAGTTAGAGGTCAGCCTGATCCACAAGAGCTAGTTCCAGGACAGGATCCAAAGCTACAGAGAAACCCTGTGTTGAAAAACCAAAAATAAAAAATATAAAAAGAAGTGGGGATTGTTATGGTATATGGGTATTTTGCCTGCAAGTATGTATGTATGTATGTCACATGTGTGCCTGGTTCCTGCAGAGGTGAGAAGAGGGTACTTACGTTACATCTGTTTGGGAGTCACCATATGAATGCTAGGAATTGAACCCAGATCTAAAGGGCATCCAGTGCTTTTACCTACTGCGCCATCTTTCTTGCCCCTCCTCCTGCATTTTTTATTTTTTTTAATTTTATTTTTTTAAAAAAAACTATAATTTTTCATTTTACATACTAATTCTAGTTCCCACTCCCTTCCCTCCTCCCGTTTCCTCCATCTTCCCTCCCATCCCCCACATCCACTCCTCAGAGACAATAAGACATTGCTTTTAGGAAGGACCAAGGCCCTCCCCAACTATATCTAGGGTGAGCAAGGTATACATCTAAAGAGAATGGGTTCCAAAACGCCAGTATAAGCAGTAGGGATAAATCGTGGTGCCATTGCCAGTGGCCCCACTTCTGCTACAGCCATACAACTGTCACCCACAATCTGAGGGCCTGGTTTGGACCTATGTTGGTTCTTCCCTGTCCAGCCAGAGTTAGTGAGCTCCCATTAGCTCAGGTAAGCTGTTTCAGTGGGTACCCTCATCATGGTCTTGACTTCTTTGTTCATATTCTCACTTCTCCCATTCTTTGACTGGACTTTGGGAGCTCAGGACAGTGGCCTGCTGTGGGTCTCTGCCTCTGTTTCCATCAGTTGATGGATGAACAACAGTTTCTATGGTGACATTTAAGAGAGTCCATCAATCTGACTACAGGGCACGGCTAGTTCGGGCACCCTCTCTGCTATTGCTTAGGTCTTAACTGGGGTCATCCTCGTGGATTCCTGGGAATTTCTCTAGTGCCAGGTTTCTTGCTAGCTGCATAATGGCTCCTTTCTGCCTCTGTCTTTCCACCATCTTAACTACCTCATTCCCTCAAGTTCTCCCCCCATCCCCTCCTTCTCCCCTTCTGCCCTTCCTTCTCCCCCAACCCCCTTGTTACCAATTTTCTCAAGAGATCTTGTCTACTTCTTCTTCCCAGGTGGATCTATACATGTTTCTCTTAGAGTTCTCCCTGTTACTTAGCTTCTCTGAGGCCGTGGACTATAAGCTTGTTATCAGCTAGTATCCACTTATGAGTGAGTACATACCATGTTCATCTTTCTGGTTTGGGTTAGCTCACACAGGATGGTTTTTTCTAGTTCCATCAATCAGCATGCAAATTTCAAGATGTCTTTTTAAAAAAAAAACCACTAAGTAGTATTCCATTGTATAAATGTACCACATTTTCTTTATCCATTCTTCAGTTGAGAGGCATCTAGATTGTTTCCAAGTTCTGGCTATAACAAATAATACTACTATGAACATAGTTGAGCAAGTGTCCTTATAGTATGAGAGCATCCTTTGGGTATATGCCCAAAGGTGGTATTGTTGAGTGTGTAGGTAGATTGATTTCCAATTTTTGTGTACTGCCATATTGATTTCCAAAGTAGCTGTATAAGTTTGCATTCCTACCAACAGTGAAAGTGTGTTCCCCTTACTCCACATCTTCTCCAGCATAAAGTGTCATCAGTGTTTTTGATCTTTGCCATTCTGACAGGTATATGACGCTATCTCAGAGTCACTTTAATTTGCATTTCCCTGATGACTTAGGATATTTTGCAATTCCTTAAATGTCTTTCAGCCTTTTGGATTCTTCTGTTGAGAATTCTCTGTTTAAATCTGTATCCTATTTTAAATTGGATTATTTGGTATTTTAATATCTGATTTCTTGTTTTCTTTAATATATTTTGGGAATCAGCTCTGTTGTTACATGTAAGGTTGATGAAGATCTTTTCCCATTTAGTAGGCTACTGTTCTGTCTTACTGACAGTGTCCTTTGCCTTACAGAAGCTTTTTAGTTTCAGAAGGTCCCATTTATGTCTGTGCTTCTGGTGTTATATTCAGGAACTAGTCTCCTTTGACAATGCATTCAAGGCTATCTAACACTTTCACTTCTATTAAACTCAGCATAACTGAATTTATGTTGAGATTTTTGATCCATTTGGACTTCAGTTTTGTGCGTGGCAATAGATATGAATCTATTTGTATTCTTCTACATTTGATATCCAGTTATGCCAACAACATTTGCTGAAGATGCTTTCTTTTTTCCATTGTACAATTTTGACTTCTTTGTAAAAAAAAAATTAGGTGTTCATAGGTATGTGGGTTGTGGTCTTCAATTAGATTTCATTGGTCCAAGTGTCTTTTTGTATGCCAATACCAGATGTTTTTATTATTGTAACTCTATAATAGAGCTTGAAGTCAGGGATTGTGATGCCTCCAGAAGTTCCTTTATTATGCATGATTGTTTTAGCTATCGTAAGTTTTTTGTTTTTCCATATGAAGTTGAGTATTCTTTTCAGGTCTGTGAAGAATTGTGCTGGAATTTTGATATGGATTGCATTGAATCTGTAGATTTCATATGGTAAGATTGCCATTTTTATTATGTTGCTCCTACCTATCAAAGAGCATGAGAGATCTTTCTATTTTCTGATATCATCTTCAATTTCTTTCTTCAAAGTTCTTGACATGCAGGTCTTTCACTTCTTTGATCTGAGTTACCCCAAGATAATTTATATTATTTGTGGCTATTATAAAAGGTGATATTTCTATGATTTCTTTCTTAACCCATATATCATTTGTATATATGAGGACTGCTGATTTTTTTTTAGTTGATCTTGTATCCTGCCACATTACTGAAGGTGTTTGCCAGCTGTGGGAATTCCCTGATAGAGTTTTTGGGGTCATTTATGTATACTATCATATCATCTGCAAATAGTGAAAGTTTTATTTCTTCCTTTCCAGTTTGTATCCCTTGATCTCCTTTTGTTGTCTTATTGCTGTTATTCTTTCTGCCGGGGAAGAGGGTGGAGACGAAACATGAGACACACGGCAGTGCGGGGTTAGTAAGGAGACACGGACACGCGGCGGTCCCACGTGGATGCACTTTAATGGAGGGGGGGTAACAACAGGTGAGGGACGGGGGTGAAGAGACGAAAGGGGAGAGAGAGAGAGAGAGAGAGAGAGAGAGAGAGAGAGAGAGAGAGAGAACGGCTTGAGGTAACCCTCGCTTTTAACGGGGAATGCAGGGGCGTCTGGGAGAAATGTCCTGCACACGTGCGTCTTCTCATTGTGCTGGTATCCGTAGTCCAGGGGAATGCTGGGAACTGTAGTCTCCAAAAGGAATAACAATTGCTCTAGCTAGAATTTTGAGTACTATATTGACTAGATATGGAGAGAATAGATAGCTTTGTCTTGCTCCTGATTTTAGTAGAATCACTTCGAATTTCTCTCCATTTCATTTGATATTTATTGTCAGCTTGCTGTATATTGTCTTTATTATGTTTAGGTATGTTCCTTGTACCCTGTTCTCTCCAGACTTTTTATCATAAAGGGAGGTTGGATTTTGTTGAAGATTTTTTCAGCATCTAATGAGATGATAGTATAGTTTTTTTTTTTATTTTGTTTATATGGTGTATTACCTTGACAGATTTTTGCATGATGAATCACCCCGCGTCTCTGGGATGAAGCCTACTTTATCTTAGTGGCTGATTTTTTCTTATGTGTCCTTGGATTTGGTTTCCTAGTATTTTACTGAGTAATTTTGCATCCATGTTCATGAGGGAAATTGGTCTATAATTCTTTCTTGGTTAAGTCTTTGTGTGGTTTGGGTATCAGGGTAGCTGTAGCCTCATAAAAAGAGTTTGGCAATGTTCCTTCTGTTTCTCTAACCCATTTTGTGTGTGTCAGACTTGTTCTCCATCTGGCTGGTGACTCTCACTCTGCCCTCCCTTCATTCTCAGTGTGGCTCTCCCACCTAACTTTATCCTGTTGGACCATTGGTCAGTCAGCTTGTTTATTAAACCAATCATAGCGACATATATTCAGACCATATACAGAAAGATTGTCCCACAGCAGCGTTCCTTGCATCTTTTCAGCTCTCTGCCTCTGCTTCCACTAAGGCTTCCTTGAAGTCCTTGGACTCCTGAAATCTAACCCATTTAGAACCATTCTGTAACTTACACATAAATGGTTATATGTAAAAAAAATAACTATTGTCGATGCATGATCAGAGAGTTGATATTAGTAACTAAGAATAAAATAACCCATGCTTGCCAATGGCCAATTATTAAGAGAAATCAAGACTACTTCACAAATTGCAGCCAATGAAGCCAACATACCCTGGGAATTTATTATTAGTCAATAAATTCTGATATTGTGGAAAGATACAGATATGTTCATCTATGTTTCTGGCATAGTACACTAGCCATAGAGTAGGTCTAACATAATTTATTTATCTATCCACCCTTTAAAAGATAGCTGCATGTTCCCAGTATAAACAAAGCCATTTTAAATATCTTCATGTAAATTTTTTTACAAGATTTTCAGAATGGAAAAGTTAAAGGATGAGGAGTCTTACAAATGTCAGAGGTTTGCTGAATTCCTTTGCTTTGGTCAATCTAAGTAAAAGTTTTCTTGTCAACCAAATAAAAAGGCCAAGTCTTCGCTACAGACTGAATTCATCAGGATTTCTTTGCCTAATGGTCCTGGCTGGAATGGAACTTGCTGTGTAGACCAGGCTGACCTTGAACTCACAGTAATCTTCTCATCTCCCAAATTCTAGGATTAAAGGTGTGTGCTACCACTGCAGCTCTAAAATAATGTTCTTAATGTGGCTCCCAATCCCATTACATCTTGTTACTTGAACTGCTAAGAGACACTACGATTTGCCTAAGACTCAAACAGTCATTTGCAAACGAATGGGAAAGAGCCTTCAGAAGAAATCAGATCAGAGGACATTCTAGCTTGAACTTTTAGTCCCCAAACTTTGGGTAAATACATTCCTGTTAGTTAAGCCATTCAGTCTGTGTCATTTTGTTATAGCGACCTTGGCAAACTAATACAACCTTTCACTGTATTTTGTATAATAACCACACTTCCATTCTAGGATAGCAACATGAATCAAAGGCACCAGCCCCATCGCAGGTCACTTAAATGGTGCTGTACTTTCCCTGTACTTCAGTAGGCAAGGAAGATGGAAGCAGCCCAAAGGCAAAAGCCTCTGCTTACAAATGTCCTCTGAAGTCCTCCTGATTGCCCCACCTCACAAGGAACATAAGGCAGGATTCTGAGCTGTTACATGAAACAGATGACAGCTGAATCAGGAAGGAAAAAGGACTTTATTCAAAATTCTCAGAATTGCTGGGAAGGTCGGAAAACCAGACTTCAGGCTAAGGTTTCAGAAATACAGCACCTAACTCACAACAGGCTTGGCCTGGTAGAAAGCAAAGCCAATGTTGTGGTTGTTTCCCCACTGGTTGCTACAGGGAATTTGGCAGCAGCCACACTGTGGTGCCTCTCTACACCAAGAACTCCACCTTGGATCCAATGGGAAACCTCTCTGCCACTGCACGATTGGAAGTTTAATATATTGACTGCCACATGTCCTGGACAAAATGAAAGCTCCCATGCAGGCGGGCAGTTTCCCTTTGCTGCTCACAGACTGCATGGGCCCCGCGCTTGTGTCTTAGCTGGTGGCAAGTCTGGGAATCTGAGCTAAGGAAGGACCTGATGTCTGGGCCTTTTCCCAAATGCTGAAAGTTCTTGCAGAGATGAAAGTTAACTTTGAAAATCACAATCGCATAATTGGAGGTCAATTCAGCGTCCATGGTGCACTAACTCCACTGTATTTGCAGCGTTCAGCTTCAACAGGACAAAGATGGCTTATTTTATTTCACCTTATCTTTACCAATATTATTTTAATGATATGTATTCATGGTTTTCCGAGTGGTACATTGATATGGTATATAATGATCAACCAGGGTGGTTACCATTTCTGCCTCCTTACGTCTCTGAGACATTTTTGATTAGCATGTAAAAATTGCTTATTTATGAAGTAAGGCATAATGTTTCAATACCTGTACACAACAGGTACAAATCTAATCAGAGAGTGATTAACCTGTGTTTCCTTGTTCCTTTGTGACCCTTGAGTACCTCCTCAGTCACAAAGCATGTAATCCAGCCACGCTTACTCCACTGTGCTGTAGCTCACAAGGACTTGCTAGTTCTAGAATCTCTCAATATTCAGCTAGAAATGTTTCCTGAAATCTCAGCTTCCTTGAGTCTACACGAAACCCTCCCTTCAGTATCTGGAAAGACACTCACAGGCCAGGCCAGCTCTTTCACTGACAAGTCAAAATCTCAGATAAGGCAGAAAGCATCGCCTATGTCCTTTCTGCTAACTGACTTCAGATGGCTTCCAAAGAGTGTCTGTTGGTGAACTATTTGGTTGAAATCAAATTACCGTAACCTAAAACAGCTGCTAAGGGAAAAATATTCTCTAAATCTTGGGCAAAACATTTTTCACTCATATTGAAAGTGATGTAACACAAGTGTAACTTCCTGTTTTTATTAATTAAATGATCGGCTATATTTTGAAAATCAAATTAATATTAAATTAGATGTATGTTTTGGTCAACTTTCCATTGCTGTGATAGAAATACCAGAGATAAGCAACTTTACAAAGCAGGGTTTATGGCCCCTCCTTCCAAAAGTTGCAATCCCTTGTCTCTGGGCTATGTGACTTTTAGAACTGTGATGAGATGGTACATCCAAGCAAGGGTTTGTGACAAGAAGGTTCTCACTTCTTGACAACTGGGAAGCAAGCAGAGAAAAAGGATGAGGCACGACCCCCGCCCTGCCACCGAGTCCTCTTCAAAGGCATGCCCCTTCTTGCCTAATTCCCTTCCTTTGGATGGTATCTCCTAAAGATTCCACTATTTCTCAAAAGCAAAACAGGCTGGGCAACTTCAACACATGGACGTTGAGCCCATTCCAAAACCAAACTGTCCCAAGCACGACCTGTCTCCCCTTCAGACTTCCTTCCACTACACATCTCTGAGAGGCACCCTACCTCCTTTGACAGGTGCGCTTAGAGTGATCAAAAATTGTATAATACAGCAGGTTGGAGATGAATTTACTGTGGGCATAGTGAACTGCTCTAGGTGGTTTGTGGGTACTTCCTTGTATATCTTATTTATTTTGTGATGGCTAACACTATGTTTCAAGTATAAATTACTGAGCGGAAGAGATTTGTGAAACAAAAAACACCTTTAAACTGTAAACCCCACTTCCACAAGGACAGGTAACTTCCTGGAATGCTGGAGGCTGTTGTTCATTTCAGATAACTATCATGTACTTTTGCTTCTGTAAACAAGTTGGGTTGTCCCCAAGAGCACAGGATATGTGCTTAATCACACAGAGATAGGAAGTACCTAAGCCTTGTGACTTTTGCCTTTTTAAGCCCCTAACTAATGTAAGTCAGGGTGGTACTCTAAGCATGAATGAGTCTTGAGTAAGGATCTGACCAGTATCCATGGTCCTGCCCAGTATTTAATAAAGCCTCTTCTTTATTAAAGTGTGTCCACAGTCAGATTCATCAATCTCTGAATGACCCCAGACCCATAAAAATTTCTAGTCCCTGTGATGTAGGAATGATTTTCAGGAATATACCAATTGACTGCTACTATGTTGACTTGACCAGTCTGTAACACAACACAGAGGTCATTTCCTCATATAAACCTATATCGGGCTTTTGGCACAGACCAAATTAAATAAAAATACACAAAGCTGCATTCAGAAGCTTGTCTGGAGAACATTTCTTTGATTGTAAAATAAAATCGAAGTGTGTGTGTGTGTGTGTGTGTGTGTGTGTAGAAATGTCAGATTTAGATAGTCTTGGTCATTTTTATGTCTATAATCCTATGGGAACCTGAGGAAGGACAATCCTGAATTCTAAGCTAACCTGAGTTATATAGAGAGCTTCAGACCAGCTTGGGTGATATAGCAAGACCGTGTCTCCAACACACACACACACACACACACACAAACATGCATGCATGCACCACAAAACAAAGTAGATTTTGTTCTTAATACCTCATCAAAACAAGTTCCATCTTTCAAGAATGTATTTAGTGCTCTGCTGCGAGTCTCTGCTTGGTTTGTTTTCATCAGTTGCTGGATGAAGGTTCTATGGTGACATTTAATATATTCATCAGTCAGACTACAAGGCCAAGCCAATTTGGGCACCCTCCCTTCTATTGCTTAGGGTCTAAGTTGGGGTCATTCTTGCAGATTCAAGGAATTTCTCTAGAGCCAGGTTTCTTGATAGCCTCATAATGGCTCCCTCAATCAAAGTATCTCTTTCCTTGCTCTCATCTCTGCCCTTCCTCCATCTCATAAACTATCCATTTCCCTCAAGTTCTCCTTCCCCGCCCCTTCTCTCCTCTTCTTCCTCTTCTGCCCTCCCTTCTCCTCTCATCACCATGCTCCCAGTTTTGTCAGGCGATTTTGTCTATTTCCCCTTTTCAGGTGGACCTATGTGTTTTCCTTAGGGTTCACCTTGTTACTTAACCTCTCTAGGATCATGGACTATAGGCTCAATATCCTTTGCTTTACAACTAGTATCCACTTATGAGTGGGTACATGCCATATTCATCTTTCTGGGTCTGGATTACCTCACTCGGGATTTTTTTTTTTCTAGTTCCATCCCTTTGCATGCAAATTTCAAGATGTCGGTTTTTTCCTGTTAAGTAGTACTCCACTGTGTAAACGTACCATATTTTCTTTATCTATTCTTCGGTTGAGGAGCATCTATGTTGTTTCCAGGTTCTGCCTATTACAAATAGTGCTGCTATGAACTTAGTTGAACAAATGTTCTTTTGGGGAGCACTGGGCTGAGCTCCCGAAGTCCAGTTGAAGAGTGGGAGGAGTGAGAATATGAGCAAAGAAGTCAAGACACCCAATGAAACAGTTTACCTGAGCTAATGGGAGCTCACCAACTCCAGCCACACTGGGAAGGAGCCAGCATGGGACCAAACAAGTTCCTCTGAATGTGGTTGACATTTGCATGGCTGGGGCAGACTGTAGGGCCACTGTCAGTGGCACCAGGATTTATCCCTACTGCTTGTACTGGCTTTTTGGCAACCTATTCTCTTTGGATGGATACCTTGCTCAGCCTAGACATAAAAGGGAGGGCCTTGCACCTTCCCCACAGCAATGAGCCTTACCCTTTCTGAGAAGTGGATGGGTGGTGGGGTTGGGGGGAAGATGGAGGGAATGGAAGGAAGGGAGGGAGTACAAACTGAGAATGGTATGTAAAATGATAAAAAGATAGTTTGTTTTCTCATTTAAAAAAAATAAAATAAATTATAAAAAGATGCTGAATAAAAATGATATAAAGAAGTACTAAAGGTAAAAATAAATGTACTTAATAATCCATCATATGCAAATTTATAAACAGCCCTTATTCTTCCTTTTTAATTTTTTTGTTGTTTATTTTTTATTTTATGTGTATGAGTGTTTAACTGCTTGTATATTTATTTATTCACTATTGTCAGACCAAAACAGGAAAAATATGCCTTGTAGGTTACAGGTTCTGTTTGCAGTTAAGAATAAGTTCCTGTTTGTCCTCTGTTTGTTTGACCCATCTGCAGAAGATGGGCTTGATAACCTGTGGGCAGGAGGTAGGCCGTCAGGAAATCCATCAGGATGTATGTTCATCTCTGATCAGACCTGATGGGAAACATGGTGGCCCCCATGTCTTGCCTTTTTAAGGCCCTGCAAAACATGACTTGTGGCCATTTCCTGGGAAGGACCTATCCAGAGTGCATACACCTGGTCAGTATTTAATTAAAACTTTCTTCTAATTTGGCTTTAAATTGTGATAGTGGACTTCTTTTCCACCTGTGAGATAGCACAAGCCTGGGGCTGGAGGAAGTCAGAGGGCATAGACTCTCCTAGAACTGGAATTACACATGATTGTGAACTGCCTGCCATGTGGGTGCTGGACCTTTGTAAAAGTAGCCAAGTACTCTTAATCACTGAGCCACCACTCCAGCCCCCTTATTCTTTCTTTTTTTTGTGTGTGATTATTTTGTAATGTAGAATCCGAAGCACTAGCAAAACACCGTGAGGCTTTTGGCTGGGGTCTGAAGTGAGAGCCCTGGAGTATAACGGGATGGGGATCAGAATCGAATCGGAAGACACTTCATTGGCTTCTGCTGCTGACTTTCTTACTGTGGAGAAAATCCCCCACAACTTTCCTTATCATAAAAACTTCCACATTGATTGTGGGTTTTGAGCAGAAGAAGAAACAGTTAACTTCCCGCATAACTACAATTACGTCACAACACACAAAGTCATCTTTCTGTTCTCACTGTAAACAATTGCATCGCTTGCGATAAGAAGGGGCAATTAACAAGAATGTAGCTTAAAACTCTAAAAGAGTAAGATTTTATTAATGTCAGACTGTTAAAATATTGTGATGTTTTCTTGGATTTTTTTATGTGTATGACATTTATTAGCTTTTAAAATACATGTTTTTCACAATCTTTATTCCTTAAAATAACTACTTAGTTTAATACATGATTGGGGAGGGGTTGTTCATTTGTTTGTTTTGTTTTTGCTGTTTCTGGGGATCAACCCATGGTTTTACACATACTAACAAATACTCTCGTTGGATAACATCCTCAGCCCTTTGCTTTCCTTTAAGTACCCACATTGTGTCTGCCTCAGGGACTGACCACACTGGGATAGATCTGTGTCTGCTTCCATTGATTTGGGGCAGTACCACAGCTTCCTAAGATCTTGCTCCTCTGCTCACTTGGATTCCAGCCCATCCTATCCACCCATCACCAGCACTCTTCCTCAGCAAGCATCTCAACCACATACCCACTTTGTTGAAACACTTTGTAGTCCTGTATTAGATACATTATCTAAATTTTTTGATCTGAAAAACGAAGGTCTAATTTATTTTTCACTTTTATAGTCAACAACCTGCTTGTTTTTATGGCAACATAAAGTCTTGTAAAAATTACTATTTATATGTTGAGACTGGAGCAGGCTAGAAAGAAAATTAAGGGAATGTTAAGGGACTGGAGAATGGATAGAGTCTGACTGAAACTTCTTACCACTGGAATCAAGATTTCCAGCATAATCAATCATATTTGCCATGAAAATTGCCTACAAAGAAACAATATTCTTCTCATAGAGACAATATTCTTCTCATGTTGGTATGTTTCAAATAAGAATGTGAAAACAGCAATGAATCATGCTTAAGGCTTAAGTGTATATAGCCTTTCTCCTTCCCCAATTTTTGTGGGCCATATGTTTACTTTTTCTGTTTGGAATCTTTCCCAAAACACCTCTAGGGCCACCTCATAAGCACATATGATAAATATAATGGCTAGTTTCATTTGACTTGGCCCAGCCTAGAATCATGTAAGAGTCTCAATGAGACATTATCTAGATCAGATTCATGCCTGTGGGGGAATTCGTGATTGGATTAATAGATGTGCAACCCTAGAGCCCATTGTGGCACGATTCCCTAGGTTTGGGTATTGGAGTACATAAAAAGGCAAAAGTAAACTGAACACAAAAATACATGCGCTTAACTGAAGATACATGTGTTGAATGTATTAGCTGCTTTAAGTTTCCTTGACTTCCTCGCAGTGATGGGTAGTAAATTATAAGATGAATGAACATTCATTCTCTCTAAAGTGGTAATCGTTGGGGTGTTTTATCACAGTGATGGAGGTAAAACTAGGATGTTAAAAAGGAAGGAAGGAAAAATTTCTTAGCTCCTTTCTGACATAAAATTCAAGAGTCACTAAAATCATATATATGCAAAGCCCACAGTCATATATGGGTGTGTCTCCTTCTATTAATGTGTGTCTAAATCTATTTGGGAAAAATCTGTTTTTAATACACTGTAGCTCTGCTTCTTACAGGCTCAAATCAAGAACACCATCTTCATCTGAAGAGAGGTCTCTTCAAAGATTCAAAAATGTTCCTCGGTGGCCAGAGGCAGCAGCATGGTAAGACATCTCGGGTCAAGCCCCTACCATTGGGTCCAGCCCATCAGTTCTGGTCCCTTCCATCCCCATTTTCCTTCCACTCTGGTTTCAAATTGTAAAAGTCCTACTGATCCTTTAAGGAAGACCTGACTCAAATATATATTTTCTAGTTTTTTAATTGGATCTATTTTACGTCCTATGTGTTCTGCCTGCATGGATGCATTGTGCCACGTGTGTGTGTGGTGCCTGTTGAAGTCAGAAGAGGCTGTCAGATCCTCTGGAAATGGAGTTATAGGTGGTTGTGAACCACCAGGAGAGTGCTGGGAACTGAACCCAGATCCTTTGGAAGAGCAACAAGTGCTCCTAACTGCTGAGCTATCTCTCCTGCGCCTCAAATATTTCTTTAATAATTTTTTCACATGCCTCCTTGACCTTCTGTATGCCTGTGGCACTTTTGCTCTTTTTTAAAATAGTCGATTGTATTTTTTTATTTTTAAGACTGAATTTCAATTACATTTCTCCCTCTCTTTTATGCCCCTCTTCATTCTCCTTCAAATTCATTTCTTCTTTTACCATCAATTGTTAGTGCATGCATATTCAATTACAGTCTCTTCCTTTTATTGAAATTAGATTTTTTTTCCTCACACACTATATCCTGAGTATGGTTTTCCCTCCCTTTACTTCCCCCAGCTTCTTCCCATTTTCCCTCCCATCAAAATCCACCCCCATCTGTCTCTTATCAGAGAATAAATATAATAATAAAATATAGTAAGATAAAACAAAAACCACACTGGAATTGGACAAAACAAACAGAGTGAAAAGAGCGCAAGGGAAGGCACAAGAAACAGAGACTCACTAGTTTACACCCTCAGAAATGCCATAAATACACTAAACTAGAAGTCATAATATATATGCAAAAAATATGTAGGGTAAAAATAGAGAAAAAAAGGACGTAAATAAAATAAAATTAGAGGCGGAGCCAACATGGCACCGCCCATCGGCGTCCACCTGTTCGTCCGTGGAGACAACTTGTAGTCTAGATTCAACATACTCTGAATTTCAACAAAGTTGAAAATAGAAAGACAACAGGCCGAGCGGAGCGGAGGCCCAGGCGGCAGACAGCAGAGACCGGAGCACAACACCGAGAGCAGATAGCCCCACTACAATTAAAGC
>JABTXL010008822.1:17893326-17903718 GCA_025134845.1 Neodon shergylaensis | reverse complement strand
ATATCTACGCCCCTAATACAAAAGCACCCACTTATCTAAAAGAAATACTACTAGAACTGAAGGGAGACATTAAACCACACACACTAGTAGTAGGAGACTTCAATACACCTCTCTCTCCAATGGACAGGTCAATCAGACAGAAACCTAATAGAGAATTAAGAGAATTATTGGAGGTAATGAAGCAATTGGACTTAAGAGACATCTATAGATCATTCCACCCAAATAGGAAAGAATATACCTTCTTCTCTGCAGCTCATGGAACCTTCTCAAAAATTGAACACATACTCGGAAACAAAGGAAACCTCCACAGATACAAAAAAATATCAGTGTCCACCTGTGTCTTATCAGATCACCACGGATTAAAGTTAGAATGCAACAACACTACCCCCAGAAAGCCGACAAACTCATGGAAACTGAACAGTCAACTACTGAATCACACCTGGATCAAGGAAGAAATTAAGAAAGAAATTAAAGTCTTCCTTGAATTTAATGAAAATAAAGAGACAACATACTCAAACCTATGGGACACGATCAAAGCAGTGCTAAGAGGAAAGTTCATAGCACTAAGTGCACACTTAAAGAAAACGGAGAAAGCATACATAGGGGACTTAACAGCACACCTGAAAGCTTTAGAAAAAAAAAAGCAGATGTGCCCAGGAGGAGTAGAAGACTGGAAATAATCAAACTGAGGGCGGAAATCAACAAAATAGAAACACAGAAAACAGTCCAAAAAATCAATGAAACAAAAAGTTGGTTCTTGGAGAAAATCAACAAGATCGACAAACCCCTATCCAAACTAATTAAACAACAGAGAGAGAACACGCAAATAAATAAGATCAGAAATGAAAAGGGGGACATAACCACAGACAGAGAGGAAATTCAGAGAATCATTAGATCTTACTACAAAAGCCTGTATGCCACAAAACTGGAAAATACAAAAGAAATGGACATTTTTTTAGATAAGTACCAAATACCAAAGCTAAACCAAGACCAGGTGAACAATCTAAACAGACCGGTTAGTCGCGAAGAACTAGAAGCTGTTATCAAAAATCTCCCCTCCAAAAAAAGCCCAGGACCAGATGGCTTCAATGCAGAATTCTACCAGAACTTCCAAGAAGAGCTAATACCCATACTCCTTAATGTATTTCACAATATAGAAACAGAAAAGTCATTGCCAAATTCCTTTTATGAAGCTACTGTTACCCTGATACCAAAACCACATAAAGACCCAACCAAGAAAGAGAATTACAGGCCTATCTCACTCATGAATATTGACGCAAAAATTCTCAATAAAATACTGGCAAACCGAATTCAAGAACCCATTAGAAATATTATCCATTATGATCAAGTAGGCTTCATCCCAGAGATGCAGGGCTGGTTCAACATACGCGAATCTATCAATGTAATCCACCATATAAATAAACTGAAAGAAAAAAACCATATGATCATTTCATTAGATGCTGAAAAAGCATTCGACAAAATTCAACACCCCTTTATGATAAAGGTATTGGAGAGACTAGGGATACAAGGGTCATACCTAAATATAATAAAAGCTATTTACAGCAAGCCGACAGCTAACATTAAATTAAACGGAGAAAAACTCAAAGCCATCCCACGAAAATCAGGAACACGACAAGGATGTCCACTCTCTCCATACCTCTTCAATATAGTGCTTGAAGTTCTAGCAATAGCAATAAGACAACATAAGGGGATCAAGGGTATCCGTATTGGAAAGGAAGAAGTTAAGCTGTCTTTATTTGCAGATGATATGATAGTATACATAAGCGACCCCAAAAACTCTACCAAAGAACTCCTACAGCTGATAAACACCTTTAGTAATGTGGCAGGATACAAGATCAACTCCAAAAAATCAGTTGCCTTCCTATACACTAAGGATAAAGAAACCGAGAGGGAAATCAGAGAAGCATCACCTTTCACGATAGCCACAAAGAGCATAAAACATCTTGGGGTAAACCTGACCAAGGAAGTGAAAGATCTATTTAACAAGAACTTTAAGTCTTTGAAGAAAGAAATAGAAGAGGACACCAGAAAATGGAAGGACCTCCCTTGCTCTTGGATTGGGAGGATCAACATAGTAAAAATGGCAATCCTACCAAAAGCAAATCTATAGATTCAATGCAATCCCCATCAAAATCCCATCAAAATTCTTCACAGATCTGAAGAAGACAATAATCAACTTTATATGGAAAAACAAAAAACCCAGGATAGCCAAAACAATCTTATACAATAAAGGAACGTCTGGAGGCATTACCATCCCTGACTTCAAACTGTATTACAGAGCTACAGTATTGAAAACAGCTTGGTATTGGCATAAAAACAGAGAAGTCGACCAGTGGAATCGAATAGAAGACCCTGACTTTAACCCACAAACCTATGAGCACCTGATTTTCGATAAAGGAGCTAAAAGTATACAATGGAAAAAAGAGAGCATCTTCAACAAATTGTGCTGGCAAAACTGGATGTCAGTCTGTAGAAGAATGAAAATAGATCCATATCTATCACCATGCACAAAACTCAAGTCCAAGTGGATTAAAGACCTCAATATCAGTCCGAACACACTGAACCTGACAGAAGAGAAAGTGGGAAGTACTCTACAACACGTGGGCACAGGAGACCACTTCCTACGTATAACCCCAGCAGCACAGACAGTAAGTGCCTCATTGAATAAATGGGACCTCCTAAGACTGAGAAGCTTCTGTAAAGCAAAGGACACTGTCGCTAAGACAGAAAGGCAACCCACTGACTGGGAGAAAATGATCACCAACCCCGCAACTGACAAAGGTCTGATCTCCAAAATATATAAAGAACTCAAGAAACTAGACCGTAAAAGGCTAATCAACCCAATCATAAAATGGGACACTGAGCTGAACAGAGATCTCTCAACAGAAGAAGTTCAAATGGCCAAAAGACACCTAAGGTCATGCTCAACTTCCTTGGCGATCAGGGAAATGCAAATCAAGACAACTTTAAGATATCTTACACCTGTCAGAATGGCTAAAATCAAAAACACCAATGATAGCCTTTGCTGGAGAGGTTGTGGAGAAAGGGGTACACTCATCCATTGCTGGTGGGAATGCAAACTTGTGCAACCACTCTGGAAAGCAGTGTGGAGGTTTCTCAGGAAATTCGGGATCAACCTACCCCTGGACCCAGCAATACCACTCTTGGGAATATACCCAAGAGAGGCCTTATCATACAACAAAAGCATATGCTCTACTATGTTCATAGCAGCATTGTTTGTAATAGCCAGAACCTGGAAACAACCTAGAGGCCCTTCAATTGAAGAATGGATGAAGAAAGTATGGAATATATACATATTAGAGTATTACTCAGCAGTAAAAAACAAGGACTTCTTGAAGTTTGCAGGCAAATGGATGGAAATAGAAAACACTATCCTGAGTGAGGTAAGCCAGACCCAAAAAGAGGAACATGGGATGTACTCACTCATATTTGGTTTCTAGCCATAAATAAAGGTTCATAAATAAATAACTCAGGTTCTAAGAGAAGCTAAATAAGAAAGAGAACCCAAAGAAAAACATATAGGCATCCTCCTGAATATTAACCTTCATCAGGCGATGAAAGGAGACAGAGTCAGAGACAGAGACCCTCATTGGAGCACCGGACTGAAATCTCAAGGTCCAAATCAGGAGCAGAAGGAGAGAGAGCACGAGCAAGGAACTCAGGACCGCGAGAGGTACACCCACACAATAAGACAATGGGGATGTTCTATTGGGAACTCACCAAGGCCAGCTGCCCTGGGTCTGAAAAAGCCTGGGATAAAACCGGTCTCGCTGAACATAGTGGACAATGAGGACTACTGAGACCTCAAGAACAATGGCAATGGGTTTTTGATCCTACTGCACCTATTGGCTTTGTGGGAGCCTAGGCAGTTTGGATGATCACCTTACTAGACCTGGATGGAGGTGGGTGGTCCTTGGACTTACCACAGGGCAGGCAACCCTGACTGTTCTTTGGGCTTACGAGGGACGGGGGACTTGATTGGGGGAGGGGGAGGGAAAGGGGAGGCGCGGAGGTGGGGAAGAGACAGAAATCTTAATAAAAAAAAACAGATGGGTATAGTTATCATGATTAGAGGCCAATTGCTATAGATTGTTAAATTCAATATCTTGCTTGTCATGGTTGTATTGTGGATATATAACATACTATATATATATATATATATATAGTATCACAAGATATGTACCAAAAGTATTTATAAGTTTGTTCAGTTATTTCCTAATAAAGCCTCCAAATGTTAAAAAAAAATAAAAAATAAAATAAAAATTAAAAAAAATAAAAAAGAAAGAGCCTTGACACAAAATCATGAGGCAAAGAATCTCCAAAGATGCTGCTGAGCATGTTTTGTGTTGGCCATCTACTGTTGGGCTTGCAGCCTACACTTAAGAGTGGTTTGCTTCCCTAGTGAGACTCCCTTGGAGGAAACTAAATTTTCATTTGCAAATGGCTACCAATTGGAGATAGTTTCTGGGTTAGGGGTGGAGGCATGTGTCCATTTCCCTGTTTTCAGTTCTAGGGCCTCATCTGGAACAGACCCGTGTAGGCCCTGTGTGTGCTGCTTCCTCAGTCTCTGTGAGTTCTTAGTGTGTGATTAGAGGGCATTGTTCCCTTTGTTTTCTCCATCCCCTCTGGCTCTTACACTCTTTCTGCCTGCTCTTCTGTGGAGTCCCCTGACCCTGAGGGATTTGATTTAGCGCTGAGTCTCACTCTCTGCATAAGGTCTGGCTGTGGGTCTCTCCATTTGTTCTCATCTGCTGCAGGACGAAGCCTCTTTGATGGTGGTTGATGGCCCTTATTCTTACACTCTATGTTTACATATTGCATTTGAGTCACTTGACTATTTTATAGATTGATTCTCCTTATAAACCAGGAGTTCTTTGTGACTGAATATTACCTCTTTTTCATCACTACAATGTTGTGGAATATTATCCTAAAATGTGTTACATTGGTTTATGCTGTGGACTATTCGTTTAATGATGAACAGATGTGTTGTGTCTTTTACATTGCATTAGTTTACCTCTGTGAAGCTATGTTAATTTGCTTGCCTACAACACCTGATTGATCTAATAAAGAGATCAATGGCCAATAGCTAGGCAGGTGAAAGTATAAGTGGGGCTGGCAAGCAGAGAGAATAAATAGGAGGAGAAATCTGGGAAGGAGAGATTGAGGAGCAAGAAAAGGAGAAGAAGAGTAGGATGTCAGGGGACAGCCACTCAGCTCACAGCAAGTCACGGAGTAAGAGGTGAAGGAAGGTATATAGAATACAGAAAGATGGAAGCCTAGAGGCAAAACATAGATAGGATAATTTAAGAGAAGCTGGCAAAGCATTCACTGCCATTCCCGATACGAGATACCCCACCACTGCAGCGACCACCAGAATCTCAGCCCCACCTACTCCTAGAGGAATAATCACCAGAACCATGGCCCTGCCTCCACCTAGAGGAGTGACCACTGGAGCTGTGGCCCCACCAGTACCTCAAGGAATGGCCATCTGAGGTTTGGGCCCGTTTGCCCCTGGGGGAGTGATCACCAGAGGCTCTGCTCTGCCTGTACCTGAAGCGGCCTTCAACAGAATCACAACCCCCAACTGCAGCAATCCGAGGAAGAGGAACCCCCTCAAGCACAGGCTCCATCTATACTGATTGGAGAAAGAGATGGGTAGACAACAAGGTGGGAATACACTCAACAACATTAAGAGCAATATGGCACCACCAGAAGCTAGTGGTTCTACAACAGCAAGACCCGAACACCCCAACACAGATGAAACAAAACAAAATGACTTTAAAAATAACTTTATGAAGATTATTGAGCACCTTAAAGAGGAAATGAAAAATTTCCTTAAAGAAGTGGAGGAAAAGACAAAAAATTGGAAGAAATCAACAAATACCTTAAAAAATACCAAGGTAAAACAATCAAACAGGTGAACTAAATGATTCAAGACTTGAAAATTGAAATAGAGGAAATAAAGAAAACACAAACTGAGCAAATTCTGAAAATAGAAAATTTGGATAAACAATCAGGAACCACAAATGCAAACATAAACAACCAAACACAAGATATGGAAGAGAGAATCTCAGGAGTTGAAGATATGATAAAGGAAAAAGATTCATCGGTCAAAGAAAATGTTAAATCCAACAAAATGTTAACACAAAATATCTAGAAAATATGGGACACCGTGTAAAGACCAAACCTAAGAATAATGGGGATAGAAGAAAGGGAAGTCCAAGTCAAAGGAACAGAAAATATATTCAACAAAGTCATAGAATAAAACTTTCCCAACCTAAAGAAGGACATGCCTATGAAGGTACAAGAAGCTTACAGAATACCAAATAGACTTGGCCCCCTCCCAAAAAAGGCCCCTCACCACATAATAATCAAATAATCACTAAACATACAGAATAAAGACAGGATATTAAGAGCTGCAAAGGGAGAAGACCAAATAAGATATAAAAGCAGACCTATCACAATTATACCTGAATTCTCAGTGGAAACAATGAATGCCAGTAGGTCCTGGACAGGTGTTATGCAGACACTAAGAGACCACAGATGCCAACCTAGACTACTATACCCCACAAAATTTTCAATCACCATAGATGGAGAGCAAGATATTCTATGACAAAACTAGATTTAATCAATACCTACCCACAAATCTAGCCCTACAGAAAGTAATAGAAGGAAAACTCCAACTCAAAGAAGTCAGCTACATTCACAAAATCCAAGCAGTAGATGATCTCACAGCAGCAAATCCCAAAGAAAGAAAATGCACACACAATGCCACAACCAACAACAAAAACAAAAATAACAAGAACTAGTAATCCCTGGTCATTAATCTCCCTTAATAGAAATGGACTCAATTTGCCTATAAAAAGACACAGGCTAGCAGGTTGGATATGAAAGCAGAATTCACCCTTCTGCTGCATACAACAAACACACCTCAACCTCAAAGACAGGCATTACTTCAGAGTAAAAGGTTGGGAAAATTGTTTCCAATCAAATGTGTCTAAGAAACAAGCTGATGTAGCTATCCTAATATCTAACAAAATAAACTTGAAACTAAAAGCAATCAAAAGAAGGACATTTCATAATCATTATAGAAAAGATTCATCAAGATGAAGTGTCTATTCTGAACATCTATACCTCAAACACAAAGCACCTACATTTGTCAAAGAAACAATACTAAAGCTGAAATCACATATTAAGCCCCACACACTAATAGGGGGAGACTTCAACACCCCACTCTCACCAACGGACAGGTCAGCCCGAAAGACACTTCACAGAGAAATAAGAAAACTAACAGATGTTATTATTCAAATGGGCTTAGCAGACATCAATAGAACATTTCACCCAAATATAAAAGAATATACTGTCTTCTTAGAACCTCATGGAACCTTCTCAAAAATTGACCACATATTCTGTAACAAAGCAAGCTTCAACAGTTCAAAAAAAAAAATAGAATAACCTTAAGTATCTTATCAGATCACCATGGCTTAAAGTTAGTTACAGCAACACTAATTTCAGAAAGCCCACAAACACGTGGAAATTGAACAATGCTCAACTGAATCATCAATGGGTCAAAGAAAAATAAGAATGAAATTAAAGATTTTCTAAAATTCAATGAATTTTAATCGTACAGCATACCCAAACTTATGGCACACAATGAAAGCAGGGATAAGCACTAAATGCCTAAATAAAGAAGCTGGAAAAATCCCACACTAGTGAATTAACAAAACATCTGAAAGTTTTAGAATAAAAAGAAACAAAGAAAGAGTCACACAGAAAGAGTAGACAGCAGAAAAAAATTAAATTGAGAACTGAAATCAACAAAATAGAAACAAAGAAAACAATACGAAGAATCAATGAGACAATGAGTGTTAGTTCTTCGAGAAAATCAATAAGATTGACAAACCTTTATCCAAACTAACCAAAAGGCAGAGAGAGAATATCCAAATTAACAAAACAAGAATTAAAAGGGGACATAACAACAGACATCGAAAAAATCCAGAAAATCATCAGGTCATACTTCAAAAACCTGTACTCCACAAAATTGGAAAATTTAAAGGAAATGAGAAACTTTCTGGATAAGCACCACATACCAAATTAAATCAAGATCAAATAAACAAATTAAATAGATATATAAGCCATAAGGAAATAGAAACAATCACCAAAAGTCTCCCAACTAAAAAAAAAGTCCAGGGTCAGCTGATTTTAGTGCAGAATTTTACCAGAATTTCAAAGAAGTGGTAATACTCAAGTTGTTCCATGTAATAGAAGCAGAATGAACGTTACCAAACTCTTTTTATGAGGCTACAGTTACCCTGATGCCCAAACCACACAAAGATGTAGCTATGAAAGAAAATTACAGACCAATCTCCCTCATGAACACTGATGCAAAAATACTCAATAAAATACTGCCAAACCAAATCCAAGAACACATCAGAAACATCATCTACCATGATCAAGTATTCTTCATTCGTCAAGCCATCTCTGGGTGATTATTTGGGAGCTGGGTGGTGAGACCACCTTTCAAAGAGCAAATATTTTTTAAAAATTACACTGTAACCTCTTTGTAACTTTTTTTTTTAATTTGGGGGATTTGATGTTTTGAGACTGGGTTTTTCTGTGTAGTCCTGGCTGTCCTGGAACTCTCTATAAAGAGCAGGCTGTACTTGATCTCACAGAGATCTGCCTGCATCTGTCCCCTGTGTGCTGGGGACAAAGTCGTGTACACTATGCCCTGCTCTTTAGAACTTCTTAAGCTACACCTCATACCTATTTGTATTAATTTCTTTAGTGTCACTGTGACCTAAGTAACTGACATATGTGACCTGAGAGAAGGAGATTTGTTTGGCACAGTCACTGTTTCACAGGGTTCAGTCCACTTCTTTCCATAGGCTGGAAGCATGTGGGAGAAGAAAGCTATTCATATCAGAACAGACAGTAAACAAAGAGGATTACAGACAGGATCAAGAATAATATAACCCAAAGACCTCACCCGGGGGCTCCCTCTCAAGCCCCACCTCCCAGAGTTTCCAGAACATCTCAAAGTAGCACAACTGTGTGGAAATAAAATTTTCAACTCATATCCAAACTCTAACATCTACAGTTTAATATATATTACTAGTTTATAAATAACCAAATGAGCATGTGACTAGAGAAGTACATGTATTACAATGCTACCTCATTCCCTTATAACCAACAAATATTTCTTGAGACCATACAATGTCCCAACACCTGCAGTTATTTCTGGGAACAAGAAAGAATCAAACATGGGGTGGAGAGATGCTATTAGTCTTGTAGATGACTTGAATTCAGTTCCCAGAATGGCTTCAGGTGACCCACAACCATTTCTAATTCCAGATCCAAGATATTCAATGTTCTCTGTCCTCTTCAGGTATCGGCATTCAAGCAGTGCACATAAACTCATGTTGACACATAAATACACATAAATTTTTAAAAATAAATATGTTTCTTTTTAAAAAATCTAAGGCTGGGCAGTGGTAGCACATGCCTTTAATCCCAGCACTTGGGAGGCAGAGGCAGGTTGGCCTTGGTGAGTTTGAAGCTAACCTGGTCTACAGGACAGCCAGGGCTACACAGAGAAACTCTGTTTCAAAAAAAAAAATCAAAGGACTACAAATAAACAATAAAATATTTCTTTATTTCTTGCCCACAGATACATTTTAACATGACAGAAACAAGTAAGAATAAAATTTCATTCATCAAAGGGCTGTCTCATGAAGAGACATGGGGCTAAAGGATTCCACAGTGGACATGACTGCAACTGGCTAGACTCTCTTTGCATCTGTTTTCCCATAATGAATTGAAAATACATTTCATTTAAGAAACGATATTCAACAAGAAGAGTGTTAAACTGTATTTGAGCTCACTTCTCTATGTCCATGTTGTTTAATTCCTTAGCTAACGATTATCAGATATAATTTCACAAAATTAGAGCAACAGTTTGTCCCTTATTTTTGAAGATTGGCACATTTTCAGTGGTGCTCTCTTGTGTGGGGGCAGAACTGGGCAACCCAAAGCGCAGTCTTTGCTCTGGGTACAATTTTCCTTTTGTCTGCAGCTCCACTTGCCAAGCTTAGCCAGTCTGTGGTATTCTTTCTTGATAGTCACTGACTGTGTCTTGACTTGCTCAAACCATCCAGTCTTGCAGACCAAATCACAGATAGTAGTAGTCTGTGAGCTGCAGGCATTCTCCAGGTCAGGGTAGGTTGGTAATGTATTCAACCCTGTCTTCCTTCTACCTGCCCCTTCCCCCCCGAAAGAAAGAAAGAAAGAAAGAAAGAAAGAAAGAAAGAAAGAAAGAAAGAAAGAAAGAAAGAAAGAAAGAAAGAAAGA
>JABTXL010008822.1:17813053-17893316 GCA_025134845.1 Neodon shergylaensis | reverse complement strand
AGAAAGAAAGAAAGAAAGAAAGAAAGAAAGAAAGAAAGAAAGAAAGAGGGAGTGGAATCTTAATTCTCACAACCTGAAAATATGCCCTTATCTAGATATGAGGTTTTTATATCTGTAATCAAGTAAAACCGAGACCATTAGGGTTTTCCCTAATCCTGATTGGTGTCCTCTCAAGAAAGGGAAAGAGAAAGATACAGAGACCACAAGGTTTGTTATCAGATGCCCATCGTACCAGAAGCTAAGAGAGAAACACCAGGCTTCTAGCAAACAGTCCTGCTGTCATCTGACCTCAGCTCCTGTCCCCTACGACAATGAGACAACAAGTTCCAGCTGTGTAAGTCACTTGTGACAGGGTGGTGGCAAGTCTTACAAAACAATATGCAAAGTATTTCCATAGAAAACCTATTATAAAACTAAAGTGTCTCAGAGCTTTTGCCTACAATGTGTCCTGGAGTTTTATGTCTTTAGAAAACACACACCTAGAATCTAAATATATATGGCTACTAAGGAGAAGAAAAGAAAGAAAGAGAGAGAGGGAGGGAGGGAGGGAGGGAGGGAGGGAGGGAAAGAACTTGCTAGGCATGATGGTCTTCACCTTCACTTGCTAGGCACTCAGGAGGCAAAAGCAGATGGTATGAGTTCAAGGATCTTATGGTCTACATAGTTAGCTCAAGGTGAGCCAGGACTGCATACTCTGACTGTCTCAAGATGATAGATAGATAGATAGATAGATAGATAGATAGATAGATAGATAGATAGATAGATAGATAGATAGATAGATAGATAGATAGATAGATGAAAGGAAAGAAATGGAAGGAGGGAGGGGGAGGAGAGAAGGAATAACTTGGGAAATGCAAAGATAACTCTATGGTTGTGGTGGTTTAAATAGGTGTGGCCTCCATAGACTCATGTGTTTGGATTCTTGGCCCATAGGGACTGGCAGTGTTAGGAGGTGTGGCCTTGTTGGAAGAAGTGTGTTATGGTGGGAATAGGCTTTGAGGCTTCATGTGCTCAAGTTTCACCCAGTGTGGTAGGCAGTCTTCTTTTGCCGCCTGCAGATCAAGATGTAGAACTCTCAGCCCTTCCAGCACCATGTCTGCCTACATGCTGCCGTGCTTGTCACCATGATGATTAGGTACTAAATCTCTGTAAGCCAGCCCCAGTTATATATTTTCCTTTATAAAATCTGATGTGGTTATGTTGTCTCTTCACAACAATAGAAACCCTAAGTCAGCAGTTAAGATCACTTTCTTCCAGAGGACTAGACTTTGACTCCTAGCACCTAACTGGTGAATTACAACCTTATGTAATTCAAGTCCCAGAGGATACAATGACCTCTTCTAGACGCTATGGGTGCTGCATGCACACGGTGCACACAGGCATGCAGGCAGGCAAAAACACTTATACAAATAAAATAATCTAACAGCAAACAATAACTTGAGACTAGAGAGATGGCTTAGCAGTTATGAGCATGTACTGCTCTTGCAGAAGACCAGAATTCAGTTCCCATTATCCCCCATCACATAGGGTGGGTCCCAATTGCCTGTAATTACAGTGCCAGGAGGTCTGATGGCCTCGTCAGGCCTCATCGTGGACCTGCCCTCACATGTACATACACACACAGAGACACATAACATTTTACATCTTTTTTATAAAGGGAAAAATGACTACTAAATTGTCTACTGACATGATTATCTCTCTACTAGGGCTGCCTCTGCTTCTCCAGGTCATTTTGCCTGGGATTTCCTCTCCTATGCACCTGCCACCTCTGTTGCATCTGGAAGGAATACTGCAGTGACACTCTGAGGGTACAATTAAAGAACTTTAAAAAAAAAGTCTTCTAGAAGAAGGATGATGTAGTTGTGACTAGGAGCTTTTTTATGTTTGCGTGACTCCTGCATTTACTCTGGGGATTAAAGAATGAAGACACGGTTGCATGGCTTTTCCCAGTGTGAAAGACATTTCAAAATGTACCCAATTGCTTGCTCTCCATGAAGCAGTTCCTACAAAATGAACACCTTCTGCTCCTTTTAGGATAGGACAGCAAAGGTAGGCTTTCCACATCTTGGTTTTGTTGAGGGAGAGGCTCATGACAAGCATCCGCTGGTGGAGTAAAGAGGGTTATTATGCTCACTTCACCTACTAATTAAAAGTAGAGTTTTCTAGTTCAATAATAGCCTTTCAAGAAATATTTGAACATCTATCAAGTGATAAGCACTGACCGGGGAGTAAGCATAGGCCTAGTCCTTTCTCACAGAGTGGGCAGGCTATAAAAGGAAAGAGTAAAGAGGGTTGTAAATCGTGGCATAAGGCATACATATGAAACACACACATATAAAAGTTCCCAGTGTTGGAAATGCCACTAAGAAGGTCATGTTGCCATCAGTTGATAACAGAACTAAACCTGCCAAAGAGATCGGTGCAATCTATGGTAAACATTTTTAATTCTCTATTCTTAACCAATCGGATGGGTTAAGGATAGGTAGGACATAAGATTTCTGTGTGGGGGGATAGGGTGTCTTCTGAAGAGATCAACATTTGAGTCAGTAAAATGATTAAAAGTCTACTCTCAGCAATGGGGCAGTCATCATCTAATCTTTTTAAGATCCCCCCCCCAAGAAAACAGAGAGAAGACAAATTCCCTTTTATATCTGAGCTGGGATAACCATCTTCTGCACTCAAAATTCGGCATTTTAAACATTTCTTTCTGTTATGTAGCAATGTGGCAGTATCTTGTCCCACTCACAGACATGGAAGGTTTGGGGCTTTCGTGGCTCATTTAAAGAAAGGAGTGGGCAGGCACACCCAGGGGTGTGCGGCTATCCTACCAGACAATGAAGCCTACATGGAATGTGCATCCACCCCTGGTTATCCCATCCTGTTAAAATATACGGAACAATGTGTGGGAAAGCAAAGAACTTACTCTTCATCTCTCAGGAAGCATGTCCAACGTTTATTATGCTGCCTAGAAAAGGCTTAGGGACCGCCTCCAAAGAACCAGAGTCTGTTCTTCCTCACTCAAACCAGTAGGAGAAAAAAAGTCCTGCCAGACCTTTGGGCTCAGACTGAGTTAGCCTGTTTTTCTGGCTTGTTGATAACAGATTGCAAAACTGTTTGGTGTGCATAATCTCGTGAGTCGATTCCTGTTATATAGAGATCCGTGAATGTGGATATGGACAGACCTTGATGCACATTCGCTAAGCACACGCAGATCTCTCCTGTCTCTGGGGAGCTGATGCTACTGCAAGTAAATGTGAATTCTTTACTACATGTGTGCTTTTAAAATTATTTTGTTATGCTGGGCGGTGGTGGTGCATACCTTTAATCCTAGTACTTGGGAGGCAGAGGCAAGTGGATCTCTATGAATTCAAGTCCAGCCTGGATTACCGAGTGAGTTCCAGGACAACCAAGGCTACACAGAGAAACCCTGTCTCAAAAGAACCAATATGTGTGTGTGTGTGTGTGTGTGTGTGCGCGCGCACGTGCGTTTGTGAGTGTATACATGTATACATGTATATAACTATATATACAAGTACATATTTATGTATATTTCCTTTAATGTGTGTGTACAGATATGGCACATATATATGTGCATGTGTGCTCTGAGACCAGAGGGGTGAGAGCCGTTGGAACTGGATTTTCCGCCTGTTGTGAGCTGATCAATGTGCGTGCTGGGAACTGAAATAAGGCCCTCTGAAAGAAGTGCATGAGCTCCTAACCTCTGAGCCCTCTTCCCAGCACCTATTTCTGCTTTTTTTAAATTTAAAATAATTTAAAAACCATAGAGAAATTTAAGCAGCCTTGAAGAGATTTTCTTTTTTAAATAAAATCTATCACATTTAAAACTAGATCTCTTTCAGTTCAGCAAATATAAGATTACACAAATTGTTCAGGAGAGGAAGAGTTAATGTTTTTAGCTCTGGCATATGAGTAATAAAGCAAAGGTTTGATCAATTGTGATGTTGCACACTTTTAATCCTATCATTTGGGAGACAGAGGCAATAGGATCTCTGTATGTTCCTGACTAGCTGGGACTATATAGTAAGACCCTGTCTCAAACAAAGCAGAACAAAATTAAAAGAAAGAAATCAAAGGGTCAGCTTCATTATTAAATAGTACTTTATTGAGTTACACATGATATTTATGGGGAAACACAGCATCCGTTCTGTTTAAATAAAACTATTTGTGAGGATGGTTTTGCATGCCAGTTAACACGTGTTTCTATGTGCACATTCCTGGGAAATTCAAACATGAGATTGAAAGAGATCATGACAAAGAGGAAGAAATGTTGACCAAGGATTGATGGATTAGGAGATGGGAGAGAGAGGGTTTTAATGATTACCTCACAATACTCTAATATGGTTGCTATGATAAATTATTGTAAATCCAATAGGTTATGCATATTCTCTCACAGTTCTGGAAGCCAGAAGTCACAGCCAAGACATTAACAAGCCTGCATGCTCTCAGAAGGTTCTGGAGGATATGCCATTTCTTGCCTCTTCCAGCTGCCGGTGACTGCCAACATACCTTGGCTTGCAACTCTGTCATTCCAACTTTGGCTTTTAAGGTCTCTCTTTTGAGTGTGTGATCTCTGTCTGCCTCTCTTATAAATATATTTAGGTAGAACATAGGGCCCACTTGAATGATGAAAGAGAATCTTCCACTGATATGATCTTAACCACAACTGTAACTTTTCTGTTGAGTTAGTGATACTGGAAGTTCAGATGTAATCTCATCTGGATATAGATTATAGATTGTTGTTTATGCAGAATTGTCTTCTTACTTGGAAATGATGCCCTCTCAACTTCTCCTCCCAAGTCAAGTACCCTTCTTCCATCCTGAATGGCATTTTCTCATATAGAAATACTAACTACAGATTGGCTAGCCTGTTTCGCGACTGGACACCCTGAGAAGATTTCTGGTCAGCTATTTTTTAAAAGTCTTGAAGGCTCTCAATATAGCATTTGTATTTTCAAACAGGAATTTTATCTGTTCCTGGCAATGGGAAATGTAAATATATATAATTGTGCATATCGTCAGTGTACATGCTGTGATAAACACCATGACCAAAAGCTAGTTGGGGAGGAAAGGGTTTATCTAACTTACATTTCCACATCATAGTCTACTATTGAAGGAAGTCATGGCAGAGCTCAAAGCAAGAACCTGGAGGCAGGAGCTGATGCAGAGACCATGAGGAAGGCTGCTTACTGGCCTGCTCCTCAGGGCTTGCTCAGCCTGCTTCCTTATGGAACCCAGGACACCAGTTAGGGGTGGCACCAGTCACAATGGGCCCTCCCCCATCAATTACTAATCAGGAAAATTCCCTGCAGGCTGATCTCACAGAGGCGTTTTCTCAACTGAGGCATCTTCCTCTCTAATGACTCTAGCTTGTGTCACATTGGCATAAAACTAGCCAGAACACGTAATTAGTAACGTTTAACATTCTCATAAAATGTTTGCTTGTCTTTCTAACTTTATAAGCAGTTTATACTTCCATTTGCTCAGTTTTTCGCTCATCACTGTCGGTCCCATAGAAGCTGTTCATGAGAAAGTTCCAGCAGGTGAGCCCCCTGAACCCCCCCCCCCGCCATGCAGAGCTATGATCCTCTTGTTCTCTTCTCTTCCCATAGTGAAATCCCACCCAACCCTATTCCTTCTGTTGCCAAAGCTCATAAGCTAACAACATCTAAATAAGGGAAGCAGGAGAAGGTGATTTAATGAGACCTATATTTGTCTAATATTTTCCTCATTTCACCTTTACATTCCACCTTTTGATTGACAGTCTAAGTGAAGAGTTTTAGTTGAACATTATTTCTCTTACAATTTTAAAGAAACAGCTTTACCTCCATCTTGATTTCTGGGTCTAAAATTATCCTAATTTTGAATATTTTGTACACAACAAATTTTCCTATTTTTTCACCCTTTGTAAGATTTTGATGTGTATTTTTGGGGGCCCAAATTTGTTTAAATTAGGCTATCATGCTTTATTGTGATTACTTTCAAAAAATTTTACACAGGACTTTCAATAGGCCCCTTTATCATGAATATGTGTATTTTGTTGAGTTCTGAGAGTTTTTTTAAGACAGGGTCTCCCTATGTAGCCCATGCTGGCTTTGGAGTTGAGGTTCTTCTTCCTGATAATAAACTCGCACCAACACACCCACTTTAGGAAAACTTTTTCTTGTTTTTATGGCTAGTTTAGTCACCTCCATGTTCTCTTTTTATTTTCACTTCTAATATAAATTAGTTTGTCAGTTAATCAAACAAATTGTCTCCTTCTTTCTCTCTGGGCTCTGAAGCCATCAACACTCATAGGTGTATCCCCACACACAGACCCTCTTTGTAAACATAATTAAAAACACTAATACAATATTTTTTAAGCATGACTGAACTTTCTGTGTGCATGAGTGCTTGTCAGCTGGAGGATGCCCCTGAGGGACAGTCAGGTGTGAGTGGGAACGTTCTCTGGGTGACTCACAATGTCTGGAACCACCCCTTCAACTATCTCCTTTCCGTCCTTCTCTTTTGTTTCCTTCCCTTCCCTCTCCTCTCCGTCTCCTCTTCTCCCATGTTCTTCTGCCTGAGAGCTCCCTGGGAACCTAGAGGAAGTGGAAAAACTAGGGTCTTCCCATCCTTTTTGCTGACTCTTATTCTAATCCCCTGTCCAAATAAGTGACCTCTCAGATTCACTTTGTCCAGAGGAGGATTTTTGTCAGACTTTGTGATAATCCAAAGGGGACCCACTGGCTTCCTGCTCTCTGTAGACATCAAGGTGTCCCAAGTCCAGAGGCCTGGGGCTCACATGGTCTTCTAGTTTCTTTTTTTTAATATTTATTTATTTATTATGTATACAATATTCTGTCTGTGTGTATGCCTGCAGGCCAGAAGAGGGCACCAGACCTCGTTAGAGATGGTTGTGAGCCACCATGTGGTTGCTGGGAATTGAACTCAGAACCTTTGGAAGAGCAGGCAATGCTCTTAACCGCTGAGCCATCTCTCCAGCCCCAGTCTTCTAGTTTCTAAAACTAGTTTCCAACCTCTTGTCCACTCCTGTCATTTTTACTCAGATTATAGGCATTGGTGATTAGCTTCAAGTTACCAATAATGCATAGGTGTCTCATTAAAGAAAGAAAGGAAAGAATTCTCCTTGGAATCATTTAACCAAGAGTGAGTCCAGATTTGAATTCTCTATCTCATGCTCCCTGTGTCTGTCATCTTCTGTATGTTTGTTGTATGAGTCTGAATCTGTGACTGCCCTAAGGCTGTCTTGTGAACCTGCTTATCCCTATGTGTGTGTGTGTCCCGGTTGATGTCTGTTTCTGTCTTTGTGTGTCTGCATCTATGGTATGCGCGATGTAGGTCTGTCCCTAATGAAATACTTCTCTCTGTATTAACTGAACAGTATAGAAACCATCCCATTGGGAATGAATAGACACTTTACAGAAATCTTTAAATCTTTACAGAGTTTTTCAAGGGATTAAGTCCCTGGGTCCAACTGATCACAACTGACCCAGATAGCAAATGTCCTTTATCAACCAGTAACCATAAATAGTTATTTCCAAACTCTGTGGTAGACTTTAGGACGTTGCTTTCAGTCTCCCTATTTGTCGCTTTCAACAAATGATACACGGGCATTTTCTGGGCCAGGGACATGGCCTGAAGAGTCCATAACTTAAAATTATAGCTATTACTTAGCTTAGGTTGTAAAAGTTGATTACATGGGAAATCAATGGCAAGTAAGGCTGACTGTTCCATTGTTATCTTGAAGGCAGAGCAAACAATTTGAGTGCACAGTAGGCTAGCAGTCTTAAGTCTTAAAAGACCATAAGGTATATTATTAATTTTGGTTGTGAGGTCCAGCAAGAGTTCCATACTCTTGCGATGTAAGAGACATTTTCAGAATATTGCATCACCGCGATTGTCTATGACCTCCTCTTCATTTTCTTCACTTCCTGCCATTTAAGAAAATATTTAGAGAGGAGAAATAATGAGAACCCCTAGGAGGCAAGAACCTGATTGAAAATTATTTATGTGATAACTTTTCTTATTGTTTTGGTTTGTACATTACTTAGAAATCCACGCTGAGGAGTGGGAGAGAAGAACAATATAGAGAGGGAGGTGTTATGATTTAAAAATGGCTGAAGAGAGAGAGAGAGAGAGAGAGAGAGAGAGAGAGAGAGAGAGAGAGAGCTGATGCCAGAGCTTGCCTTGGAGATTTTTTATTGGGGGAAGGGAGACAGAGGGGGGAGAAAGAGGTGCAGAGTGATCTCATGGCAAGAAAGAGAAAGAGAGGGATGGGAGTTGGGGAGAGGGGGAGACAGAAGAGGAAGAAGAGAGGGAAAGTGGGCGGGGTTCTGCCTTTTAAAGGGAGGGGGCAATACATGCACACAGATGATGTGGGAGTGTCATATATCAATCTGTTGATTTCATTGGTTAAGTAATAAAGGAACTGCTTGGCCCTCATAGGTTAAAACATAGGTGGGAGGAGTAAACAGAATAGCATACTGGGAGGAAGAGGAAGTGAGCTCAGACTCAACAGCTCTGCTCTTGGGAGCAGAGAAGCCATGCTCCAGTCTCCCGGACAGACGTGAGCGATGAAGCTCCAATCCAAGATGGACGTAGGCTAGAATCTTCCCAGTAAGCGCACCTTGGGGTGCTTACACAGATGATTAGAAATGGGCTAGTCCAGGTGTGAGAGTTAGCCGAGAAGAGGCTAGATAGAAATGGGCCAAGCAGCATTTAAAAGAATATAGTTTGTGTGTTGTTATTTCGTGCATAAGCTAGCCGAGCAGGCAGCTGGGGTGTTGGGGACGCAGCCCCGGCCGCTCCTATTTCAACACACAGAGATCACACAGCAGGCTAAGGAACTGCCTATGTACTGGGCATTGAGCGCAGGGGTGACACACACTGCCAGGTCTCCAAGGGGCGGGTCAGGTATGCCTAAATGCCAACATTCCTCCCTTTTGTTTATTATAAAAAATGAGAAGTTAGGGGTGGCAGGTTAAGGATTGAGTTCTCAAGAGTGCTTGCTAATCTGGGGACATTGGAACCTTCGGGGACCTAGAAATCTGGGGTGCTTGCCACATCCTGGGATAGCTGGCTGTTTCACTTCACTGTCCTGGCTCTGTGTGACCTGTCAAGAGGCTGCAAGGACAGAAGATAAGGTTAAGTTTAGGGGAAAATTTTTCTTAGGTCCCGGTAATTGAGGGCAGGGGGCTACAAGACCAGGGAAAGGTGAGGAACCTAGGCTGTTGGTTGCCAGCACTCGTCTGGAGCATGGCTGGCAGTGCATCTGACCTGCTCGAGGTAGAGCCAAGTCAACTCACTGGAGCCTGCAAGAAGTCCTTGAATTTAGAAAAAAGATAGAAGTTTTAGATACATTAACATTTTCACTCTTTGTAATCTGTATCAAAATCTACATTACAGAAAAAATTAGGTATACTCACATACTGGTAGTAGTATTCTGCCTGGTTAATAGCTTATCAAGATTTCATTAATTAATGCTAAGACTGAACTTTTGGAGTCTTAGTATAACAGCAGCATAAAGTGAGATATCTGCACTGTCTTTCGCTCGTCTAAACATCTCAACTCACTTTTTATTTATCAGCTTTTTCATTCCCAGACCTTCATAACGTGCATTTACACACCTTAAGTCGCTTTCTTAGACCCAGAAACATTCTTAGATCCTCATATCTTAAGCTTTTATTTCCTCACATAAACTTTACACCTTAAAACCCCTTCTTTTCCTCTAATTCACCAAGAGATACAAGTGGCTGACCATTTAGAGTAGTCGTTGCAAAGTGAGTCTCCTTAAGTAAAGGAATGGTAAGAGTTACATTAAAATATGTTTTATAAGTTTCTCTATTCTTGAGTCTGGTAGTGAGGTAAATTGTGCCTAGACTTAGTATTAGCTCTAGGAGAGCGAGGCCTGTGACCTGAATTTTACACAGAGAACTGAGAAGGCAGGTGAAGCCTTGGTTGCTGCAGTTAAGCCTACAAAGTTACTAGTCGTCAAACAGCATCAGAGTTCTGAGAAGGATAAATTTTACCCGAGTTAGCAATTGAAATGGACAGAGACTTACTTGCTGGCTACCTAGACAGTTACCCAGGGTCTTCCTTGGTCACTGAGGGCAAAGGTCTCAGGATAATATCAGTCTTCAGTGGTGGTTCCTTTGTAACATTGGGGCATTCATCTTCAGCCTACAGTTCTAGGCCTGCCAGGCCCTAAAAGATCCAACAGTGTTTTTGTGGCACATTGACCAGCCTACCTTCGTCTAGGCAACTCAAGGCAGTCGATTCCCCAGTGTCCTGTTTTGCTCATGGTCTGAAGAGGGTCTTGGCAGTAGCTGAGGTGAAAGGCAGTTTTGCTCAGTGGCTGGGGTTGCCACTTTTGAAGCAAGTTCTAGGTAGAGGTTCTTCTGTCCCCATTCATCTTCTTTGGAAAAAATACGGGTGCTGCCAGGAATTAACAAGTCTCTCTATTATAAGAAATTTTCTAATTAAACATTTTTTTTTCTGAAGGGGAAATGTTTTTATTTTCTTCCTAAAACAAATATGAAAATATAAACTTGACATAAGCTGTTTCCGTCAGTTTTTGAATTGTCTATTCGGAGATGTTTTGTAGCAACCAAAGCCACAGTAAGGCATTGCCAGTGAGAGAGTCTGGCACTGGCACTGGGCGGCTGTATTTCAGTATGTCAACCTGACCCAGCCACAAAGGTCAGCTGGCTGTCCTGCCTTAAAAAAAGCTTTTCAATATTTTTAAGACAGAACATTCTCTAACCCTCTTCTACCTGTCGGGTACATGAGAGAGAAGGAAAACAGCACAGATCAATACTGCTCAATGGGAACAGAACCTGAATCTGTGCTACAGTGTGAATTAGAAATAAATGTACTTAACAAAGACCTTGTACCAACTATTGAAACACAAAGCCCTCTAGCCCGACTCTTAGTGGCTGATCCTCTAGTGCAAAAATCCACACGCGGTGACAAACACGGGCTTAGGCTGCTCCATAAAAGGCCTTGCTTTCAGAGATCCAAGAAATAGTTAGGACACGAAGGGGCCAGGTCTGTGAGCTCTCTCATCAACTCTGCTAGCTGTGGCACAGTCTCTGATCATGAGGCAGCACAGAAGAACAGAAGGTTTGTCTCTAATCTGCACTCCAGAAGAGGATCTTAGCAAAACTCTTACAAGCAGTAAACAGTTCTGTCAACATCTAATTAAACATTTTAAATGTCATAGCCTGCAAATATCTGAGCATGTAGTAACAGGGGCGGCTGGGTTGCGTCCCCTGCACCCTGCCGCCCGCATGGTTAGCTTTGTACCCGAAATAATTACACAGAAACTGTATTCATTTAAACATTGCCTGGCCCGTTATCTGTAGCCTCTTATTGGCTAGCTCTTACATATCGATCTAACCCATTTCTAATATTCTGTAACACCATGAGGTGCGCTTACCAGGGAGGATCTTAACCCGCGTCTGGCTGGAGTGGGAGCATCATGGCGACTCACTGACTCAGCTTCTTTCTCCCCCAATCCTGTTCTGTTTACTCCACCCATCTAAGGGTTGGCCTATCAAATGGGCCTAGGCAGTTTCTTTATTAGTTAACCAATGAAAGCAACAGATAAGATACAAGACCCACCTCTATCATTTCCCCTTTTTCTGTTTAAACAAAAAAGAAAGGCTTTAACTTTAACAGTAAAATTACATATAACAAAACAGTTAACAAGTAAGAATTACAGTTACAATATTTATATCTATTTTATCTCTTATCATAACTAAGGAAAACTATAACTATCTATCCATTCTTCAACTCCATCAAAGACTCCAGAAGGATATAATAATACCTAAGTAAACAGGAAGTCCAAAACTCTAGAAATGACAGAGACATCTCGCTGCCTGGACAGTCACCCAAAGTTCCTCTGTACCATTGGGGCATCCATCTTTGGCCTTCAGGCCCATAATATTCAGAGACATTTCCATGAAGCAGGAAAATTCAAAGACAGTTCAGTCACTATCTGCTGTGTCCTGCAGAATGTCTCGCAGACTCTTTTATGAATCAGGAACCCTGAAAGACCATCTCACCTTTAGGCAAGTTCAGCAGTCCTCTCTCTGCGGGTTCTCTGTGTCCAGTTTATGTATCAGTCCAGGCAAGAACAGTTTCTTGCCCAAATGGCTATCAAACTCCATAAGGATCCTCTTCGATGCCCATCTTCTTCCTGAAGTAGATTGGTGCTGCCAGGAGCAGACATGTCTCATTGTCATGAAAAACCCTAAGTTATTAAAACATTTAAAATGCCATATTCTATAATCCTTGAAAGATATGAAGAATGTCTATCTAAAATATATCTATGTACATCTAGAAAATCTTAACTAACATGCTACAAGCTTGACTATTATTGATTATCCATTAACAACCTATATACATTATACTTTTAAATGAACTATACAATCACAATACCTTAATCAATATCAGAAATATATATACATATAACAAAATTGACCTTAAATCTAAATCACTAAAGTGAAATCCATATCAATGCAAATTATTCATATCTCTATCATGAGCATTTGATTATTGTTTATTAGGTACATATGGATAGGCAAACTTTTTTTAGTTACTTGTTTTAAGCTTAACTTTAAGAGCATACATAAGTTCAGATTGCTTAGGTATCATCAAATAGGAAGATATATCAGTCTCTGGTGTTTAGCTGTGATCCTGTGGTGCGGGAGAATTGTCTGTATTCTGTCAATCATGTTATAAATAAACGCTGATTGGCCAGGCAAAAAATATAGGTGGGAAAACCAAACAGGAAGTAGAAATGATGTAATGAGAACAGGAGAGTTCTGGGAAGGAGGAAGCTGATTCCTCCCACTCATGCCCAGACCACCGAAGCAGCAGGATGTGATCTGCCCTACTGAAAAAAGGTACTGAGCCACATGACTAACATAGATCAGAAAAATGGGTTAATCAAGATGTGAGAGTTAGCCAGTGAGAGGCTAGAGCTAATGGTCCAATCAGCTTATAATTTATGGAGACCTATGTGTGATTTTCTTTGGGACTATTTGGGGCTAAACAGTTGTGGGGCACTAGGTGGGACAAAACCAACAACAAGCAGGCCTGGCCCTGTTCATGTTACAATCCCGAGACATAGAACATAATCCTAACCTGTAAAAAACAGAACCAAGTTTGTGCCAGACTAAGCTTGTCTTCTGAAAAAGCAAAGTGATAAGGAAAAGATTCCTAGGAACAGGAGAAAAGGGAGTTTGTAAATTGGGGTGTGGCCCATGAGCAGGGACTGAAAAAGCATAAAGGCCAGCACTGAGAACCAGAACCGGAATCGCCACCACGAGACCAACTCCAATGCTTTATCTGTGAGTTAACTCAGGTCCCTCCGTCCTCCTGAAGTGGCAGCAGCCATGATGACAGCAACGATGGCAGGCATGATGGCAGCAATGACAAGAACAGCAGCAGCGACAGGAACAGAGCAGGAGAGAGACCCAGAGCAGTGAGGGAAGCGGGTTTGTATACTCCAAACCTGCCTAGCTACAGCCTTGGGATTGGCTCAAGCCTGGACTAAGCTGATTGGCTGTCCTGAGTATAGGGTAATTCCCAGTCAAGGTGAATCCCACGGGGAGTCCCAAATCTGTTGGCTTAGAATTAGTCAGTTTTTCCAGCCCAGAGATTGGCTAGTTTGGGGTCAGAAGCAGAGATGGCTCCAATTCCAGGGCCAGGCTGTTTCTTTTGATGGTTCTTTTTGCTCTTTTGACCCCAATTTTAGGGCCTGGTCAAATTTCTTTTAGATATTCTGAATCTAGGGGTCAAGTGTGTTCTTTTGGGGCTAGTTTCAGATTTAGGGTATTTATTACTGGGATCTAGGCTTAGGGAGAAAGTATCTTTTTTGCTGACTTGGGTCCCAAAATCAAGGTGTGTTTCTTCCACTGGTTGGGGCTTGGAGTCAGGCCATTCAGTGTCGGTGTAGGGGTTGTAGATCAGGGATTTTCTGGGTCCTGGGTCTTTCACTCTTGACAGGCCGTGGGGGCCTCAGTCCAAATGTCCAACTCTGGAAAAAGGACTTTTTCTGGGGACCAGTCATGTCATTATAAAATATATATCTTACTTATTAAATACCTTATTAATCAAACACATGTTGCCACTTATTTAAATTCTCTAGAAGTTTGGTGTTGAATATTTGGCAAAGACATAAGTTCTTAGGTGTAATTCTCTAAGTTAGCTTTTGTTACTCTGAATAGATCTTCATAACCTCAAATTTTTATCACTATGTAGAGTATATTTTAGGCCAGATATACAGTATATTGTCATAAATCTAACCATATATTTTATCATCATACAAAAGTTTGTACCAATCTGAACTATTTGAGACTTGTTAGTCTAGAAGGGGATACAATGAACAGAGAGTTCCTTAGGACTAAGAAGTATACCCATTAACCTTAGTAAATGATGCCTGCCAGCCAGACTCATCCCTGTACACGAATTCAGAGTTCAGCTTTAATATCTCAGAAAACCAGCATTGTTCTAAATCTTATCTTTTATAAACTTTGTCTTTCTTTTTTTTTTTTTGGATGGGACAGGAATTATCATATAGAAATATATCCTTACTGAAAGTATATTAGAGACCTGATGTCTTCTTGGTGGGGCCAGTTCACATGGTCACCTTTACTAAAGATGGTGGTGAAGTCATCTATGTTAGAGCTAAGGTCAAAGACCAAGATGGAAACTGATCATGTGGTGCTTTCCAGAGCAGTTTCAAACTGGAGTCAGATGCCTTACAGGTTTTAAATCATATCCATTTAGGAAGACACACAGTCCGGGCAGGTAAAACTCCAGCATTCAAAACCAGTTAGAAATGCATGTGGCCATACCATTCACACATTTCTATCCATCCATCCAGAACAGACAGGACTTTTAACAGAAACAAAAACTCTTCCCAGGAAACTATGTCAGATGACCAACTTAAAAAAAAATCCTAAAATAAGAGTTTACAGTACAAAACGGCATGTAAAGAACCGTAAGCATGAAAGATGTTTCCTGGCCAAGGTGATGGAGGCAGTGGCACTGGATACTGCTCTTATTGGACCAGCTCGCTGTGGGCTGAGGGAGCCCCCTCCCCCAGCTGCAGGATGGCAGTAGCGGCAGGAGGGAGCAAATCGACAGAACCAATGGAAGAAGGAGACATTTAGACTGAGAGAGCACAAGATGCCAGCAAGCACAGAAGCAGGAAGCAGGTGAAAAGGGAAGCCTCCAGTGGGCCAGAGTGCAAGCCATGGGTCTTTCTGGTTGCTGGGAGAGGAGAGCAAATGGGACTGACAAACAGAACAGAAAAGGGGAAGGGATTGGTGTGCATAGCCTCAGAATCCTGGGTCAGAGTGATTGGGGTGAAGGTAAGAGGAAGCTTGAAAGTAGGGTACTCCATGACACCTGTTGGATCTCTGATAGAAGGTGTGAAGGTCCCATGAAATATTGGGATCTAGGGTGCTGGTAAGTGGCCATTTGGATTGAGGTGTTGGACTTATATTTCTGGTAGGCTTATTCCCCATGAGTGAGGCAGAAAAAGAAAAAAATGAGATCCAATGGCTTTTTATCAAATGAGAATGGAGCAAGAAAGGTGCGAGCCGCCCTGTGAGCTGTCATTCAAAGAGTGGGGGCTGAGGGGCTAGGCCCCAGGTCCACTTGGGTCTGAGTGAAGAGAAACAAGACCTCTTTCATGGGGGATGGCCAGAGGTGATTGTCCCTGAAAGAGGCCAGCTGTAGCCCTGAAGGTGTTCCCACAGGTCTAGAGAAGCATTGTTGTTCAGGGTCCCTGTGCCTCAGGGCGCTGAGAAGGCCTGCCAAACATAGGGCACCAATGTTATAATTTAAAGCCGTCAGGAGAGAGAGAGAGAGAGAGAGAGAGAGAGAGAGAGAGAGAGAGAGAGGAGATGCCAGGGCTCATGTGGAGAGTTTTGTTGGGGGAAGGGAGGAAGAGAGGGAAGAGAGAAAGGGGGCACAGAGTGGCCTCATGGAAAAGGGGAGTGAGTGACAGGCAGAGGCTGGAGAGATGGGAAGAGAGAGAAGAAGAGGAAGAAGAGAGAGAAAGTAGGCGGAGTTCCACCTTTTAAAGGAAGGGGCACAACACAGAGACTACACAGCAGACTAAGGCGACTGCCTGCATACTGGGCATACACGCAGGGGAAAGTACTCTGCCAGGTCTCCAAGGGGCGGGCCTGGTATGCCTGAATACCAACAGGAGGAGGAGAGCAAGGGAGAGGGATTATTTTAGTTAAAATTATGCCTCTGAGATCATTTTCCATTGCATAAAAATGCCACTATAATATTTTTTCTGACCTTTCAAACATGAGCTTCTGTGCTCGTGGGTAAATTTGAAGTGTGTCATACAGACAAGCTCTAGCATGTCAAAATTTCCTAGTCAAAGGATTTTGTAATTTTATATAAAGGGAAAAAGAAACCCGTACTTGCCAAACGCCAATTAAGTGGCTGCTTTCAGATTCAGCTCTTGGGAAAATCCTTGGGGAAGGTTTTGAGGCATTATCTTGATTGCTTTTATAAATGACGGACCCCCAAATCAGAGGGTAAAGGAACTTTCTTAGTGACAATCACAGCCAATAATAATAATAATAGTGGTCAGTATCCACAAAGGACTGATTTCATAGTCCATTTTTTCCTAGGTTTAATTCACTCTCATGACCCACTGTCCTTCCCTAGGAAAGAGTGTGGCCATTGTACCCTGCCCAAAGGCCTCAGCAGCTGTCAGGACATAGCCACCACATCTGCATTCTGAATACTGCCCTGCAAACTGTGACTTATGGACTGTTTTCTACACACAGCTATTTCTAAACTCATTGGTTGCCTCTGAAAAACCAAACCTATATTGCAGAAAACACATCTGGGTGCTTTAAATTAATTTTCATTATTAAGATAGTTTACTAGATTTTTTTTTACATGAAGTTTCGTTATGTAGCCCAGACTGTCCTAGAGCTAGCTATGAGGCTCAAAGTGAAGATCCTGCTCCTTCAATCTCAAGTGTGCCACCATGTTGGCTTAAAATATCTATTTCCAAAAATCTGTTTAAAGACACTGCCTAAGCACACTCACTGACTTTGACCAAAACCTGAGATCATAGCTACTAAAAGTCTACTTAAATGTAGATCCTGTGCTTCTATAAACTCAATAGTATCTACAAATTCAAGCAAAAGAGGGTTTTAAAGGGAATTTTGGTTTATTATGTACCTTATTTTTAAAAAATTAGAAGTGTAGATAACGTACTTAAAAACAAAACAAACAAACAAAATACCCAGACGCGTGTGGCTCATGCCTAGAAGCCTGGTGCTTGGCAGGCTGAGCTACTCTGCAGGTTTGTGGGGTTTAGAAAGTTCACAGAAAAGACGGGTGAAACAAGATCAGCCTCAGGAACAGCGGAGGGGGTGCTCCCTTCTGCAGGGCCAGGACTCTGCCACCTTCTCCAGTAACCTGCTTCCTTTCTACTTCTGTGACCTACAGCAAGTGCTACCGGCCGGTTGTTTGTTTTCACCAAAATCAAAACCTTTGCCTTCTTAAGTTTGCTTGGTTTGCTCCTGCTTCTAAGAACACTCTGCTGATTACTTCCGGGGCTGTTGCCCTTTAGATTCTTAGCACACACTTTCTGATTAACCCAGTTTATCCGTTCAGTTATTGACTATAAGTCAGCAATCGTTGGTTCAATCAGTATTGACTAAGAGAGACAGGGGATCAGAAGAAAGCCGCTAGTCTATCTGTCAGAAGACACGTGAGTTGAGCAGATACCCACCCACCTCAATACCCCCACCCCCTACCCCTCAACACACATACACACAATTTTTGGTTGGTTGTTTGCTTTTGAGACAGGGTTTCTCTGGGTAGCCCTGGCCGTCCTTGAACTCAGTCTGTAGACCAGGCTGGTTTTGAACTCAGAGATCCACCTGAGTCTGTCTGGGATTAGAGGGGTGTGCCACCACGGCCTGCTTAGATAAGCTTTTTAAAAGAGTGTTCTTCAAGGTCTAACGCCCTGTTCCCTTTGATTTCATCTGCTCTAAATGGCAAAGGGGTTGTGTATGCGCCTCCTTTGTCCCCTAATACTTGCTTCAGTCTTAGAAGATGGGATGATATTGTCAGGGATAAGAAACAGTACGATCTATTGATCCAAGTTAGTGCAGGTCTGAAAATCAACTTAACTTACCATGGCCAGGATTCTGTGTACCTCTTCTGAAGTCCGCCAGCTGGATATCAGCCATTCCCTTTCATGGTTTAAGTGGCATGCATGTGTATTTAAACCAGGGCTCCTTCAGCATGGAGAGCTTTTGTGACAGTAAATTAGACATTCAAAGAAGCACATTTCAGCAAGTCTACTGGGTGCCAGACCCGCGACAAGGACATTTCTGTTGTCTTCAGCCACCAAGATTCTGGTGCTGGAGCTCCAGGAAAGCAACACAGTAATGAAGGCCCTATCAGCTCCTCAGCATCTACCACTGTGCTAGAGCAACTGGTGGAATCAGGAGCAACTTCCTGCTTCCAATGTGTGTGCTTTCCACAGCAGTAAAACCCCATGTCCTGGAATGCCTCAGGGTAGTTTTCAGTTTCTCAGACTTTCTGCTTATTATTCTCCAACTGGAAACCATGATGTCACTCAAAAGCCGAGTTTCAGCCGCTCTGGTGGACGTTTACGTAAGAGTGTTTCTCCGTGAGAACCAAAGTGTATAGAGCCTGGTGGATGCTCTCCCTGCAGGAAGGAAGGAGAGGGTGGACTATTATCTCATCGCTACCTTGCACAGTGACTGACTGATGGGTGCATTTGTAGTGGTATCTTTTTAAGGAAGCTGGGGAATTACTGAGCTGTCTTCCTCCTACCTAAGCCTAATTGTGTGAGAGGATTTGCTAGTTCTCTGTTCCCCTCTTTGCTGGGGCACCGAATCTAACAACAGATGGGCATAGACATCAAAAAACACGAACACTAGATTAAAGGAATTCAAAGTTGAAGCCACTGAGAATCCAGGGAGTATTATTGGGTTACGGGAAAGACTAAGCTCCCTGTAAAGTGATTCAGCTTTGCCTGCCTATAAAAGAAAAGGGGAAACATCTTTCACGGTTAGTATTGCTGTCCCTCAGGGACTTTGTAACAACAACAACAAAAAAAAAACCCAAACAAACAAAAAAAAAAAAACCTGTGTTTTTACTTTCAAACAGTCCATGAAGTTGATGCAAACTGTAATTGAAAGATCACTTTTTCAGTGAGCCCTGAGTGGCCGGACAAACCAAAAACCATTTCCAGGTAATAAATACTTCAGACAGCTGTCAACAGATGAAAGTAAATAAAATCTGTAAAAATATTAAGGTGTTTACATAAGCAGCACAGTATCTTGGGTACCCAGATTATCACAAAAGACATTAACTAAAGGGAACCCTGGAAAAGTCCTTAAGCGAAACAACTGCAGTACATTATTGTCGTCCTCTCTCCCTTGCTTCTCCAGAGCTAATCATCTCTCCCACTTCCACCTCAATATAAATGAGGTTTTTAGGGCAATTCTGGGATCTAGAGGAAGCAGAAGTGTGATTGCTATATGTTAGCACACTAAGGGACAGTAGAGGAACTTATTCCATTTTGGTAGATGAGATTTCAACGTAGACTTCAAAAATGAACCTACTGTACACTCTGCCTCACCAATCCCATTCCATGACACAATCTTGGACTCTATGGAAGTTTGTTTGAGATCATAGTCCAGACTGGCTTCTAACTTATCATGAAGCCAAGATGACCTGGAATTTCTTCTGAGCCTCTGGTCTCTGCCTCAAGAGTGTTGGGTAAGTGCCACCATGCTTGATGTTACAAAGGGCTGAAGCCTGAAGCAAGGCCTTGGATGCTCTACATCCCCAGTCTCTCACCTCAGATGTTCTCACCAGAAGGCACAACTCTTCTCCCCTGTAAAGATGCAAAGGTTTGTTAAATGTCCCTCGAAGACCTGCGTATTAAAGGCTCTGTGACTTGCATCTGACACTGTTGAAAATGGGGGGAGGGGCTTAAAGGATAGAAGCTAGTACGAGGACATCAGATCACTGAGATGCACTGGGAGTGGCCCTTGGAGATCGTTTTCTTGTTTTACTTCTTTCCTGTCTTAATTAATGCAAGCAGCTTTCTTTCCGAAGATCTATTTATTATAATATGTACAGTGTCCTGCCTGCACACTGGAAGAGGGCACCAGCTCTTCTTATAGATGATTGTAAGCCACCATGTGGTCGCTAAGAATTGAACTCGGGACCTCTGGAGGAACAGCCGGTGCTCTTAACCTCTGAACCAGCTCTCCAGCTCCTCAAGCAGCTTTCTTTACCACTTACTTCCCCGTGGTACTTGGCTGCAAACGTAATAGAGTCGTGAACCATAGCCTGCAAACACCAGAACCGTAAGTGAAAAACGAGCATTTCTTCCACACATGTTAAACTCTCTTGGGTATTTTGTGATGCTGATGGAGCACTGACTGATACACCTCTGAAATAATCCCCAGACATTGAAGTAAGATCCCTCCCTCATCTTTTCGGCTAGGCCTTCTGTGCTGAAATCATTTTGGTTCCTTGAGCAAAACTTCTTGACCATAATTTCCAGTAAACTTACCCAAACTAAAATAGAAAGTACAATTCAGTAGTTCTTAGTTCAAAGAAAGACTGGATCTCCGCCCGGTGTCACCAAAACCCAAACAGAGCAGGACCCAGGAAGGTCCGAGAGAAGTGCCAGCCATCCCAGAGACCCTGGCTCACAGCACATAAAGCAGGATGTTTGCAGACTTTGCCTCTGCAGGCCAAGAACTGGATAGAATGATGTCAGATCTTACTGGGGGCAAAGACAAGACACTTACTAAAAGGCTGTTCTTTCCCTGAGCTTGGTCATGCCCCTTCTGCTGACCTTGCCTGTTGTCTCTCTGGATACTCTCCCCTCCTCTTCCTGTTTTCACTAGTCTTCCTACTAGAAAAGACGTTGGAGTTTTCAACACTTGAGTGAGAGCCCAAGTTAGATAGTACTACCTCCACGTGGATCCCTTCCAAAGACGCCTTTGCTTTTCAGTTGACATTTTCAGATGCAAGATCAAATGTCCTCAGACTTGGAGATAGCCCATCTTCCTGTTCCATTGTTATTCTAAGTACTCCATAGGCACATAACAAATGGGGTGAAGATAGCCCTCTGCCCAGAGCTCAGGGGTCCATAAGGCATTTTAAAATAGTACAGAAAGCAACCAGAAGTTGTTCTGTTTGTATTATCATCATACCTCATATACAGACAGTGGTAAGATGGGGGAGGTTGAGAGGGTGGCCATCTATAGCTCCTACCTTTGATGAGCATCCTCTTTGTGGCCTGACACCATCTATTGATGTCTGGTGGCAGAGACGATGTGTGTGTGTGGGGGGGGGGTTCTTTGATGATCCCTATAAGCCATTTTCTGGGGTCCAACCATGGCACTGACCCACCAGGCCCCCAGCAGATGTGTATGGTGATCTCTATGACTCTGACTCTGGAACTTTCTGCCATACCTACATTTTTCTCTGTCCTATTAATCTCATTGGAAGCTGAGGTTCAAACGGGCTCAACCCTTAGATGAACAAGGCTTCCTGCTCTTCATTTTCAGTTGAATTTGAGTTTTACTTCTCCATCAAGTGTTCTCTTCATAAGAGCATCTGACTGAGGATGCTGGTGCACACCTTTAAACTCAGTACTCAGGAAGCAGAGAGAGTGGACAGACCTTTGTGAGTCTGAGGAGAGCATAGTCTATAGATTCAACCAAATCATTTCAATTGACACAGCCATGTTTGTTTAAAATTTCTAACTAAAGTCCTATTTTTTATCTCCTGTTAATCCCATCCAATGAAAATAAGACCAGTATGACAATTTTTGAACCAAATTTGAAGCAAGTTATATTAGATACTGGCCAAGAAGTTGAATGCTGGCCAGGTCCATATCTGGGATTCCCAAAAAATGGCACTGAATTGCATTAGTCAAGGGCTTATAAAAGGAAAACCTGCAAGGCTATGTACTTCCTATCTTTCTCCAATCAGGGACAAGCATACATCTCAACATACTTCCTGCCTATGTATCTCCCACCTATGTGTGATCAAGCACATCCTGTACAGTTGAGGCAGCAAAGATGGTTCACAGAAGCAAAAATACATGGCTCATTATCTTATATGGACAACAGCCCCAGCATTCCAAGAAGTTATCTTGGGCAAGTGGGACTTATATTTTAGAGGCGTTTTGACTTATGTATCTCTTAAGCACAGTCATTTAAACTTAAAACACAATGCTAGCTCTCACAGTTCCCAGCTAAAATTGAAGTAGGAAAAGAATGTTGTAAGTTTAATGTCACCTCAAAGAAAGAAACAGAACTTTAAGAGAGAGAGAGAGAGAACAAGAAAGCAATAATAAAATCAGCTGTAGACTTAGAAAAGAAACATGGCACTATCTTGCTTTTTAAGAAGTACACACACACACGTGTGTGTGTGTGTGTATAGAGAGAGAGAGAGAGAGAGAGAGAGAGAGCCTTATAGATTCTCAGTCTGGAGAATGTATGTACATAAAAAGCAAGTGTGGTTCTTCATACCTATTCTTGCTCTTCTATTCACTGCCCCCAGGGTTCTAAAGTCCTTTAAAAGCTCAACTAAGCAAAATATGTCTCAAACACAGCAGGCTTTTGTTTGTGTACTTGTCTGTTTTGTTTATCCAGATAGGGTTTCTCTATATAGCCTTGGCTGTCAAAGAACTCACTTTCTAGACAAGATTGGGCTTGAACTCACAGAACTCCACCTGCCTCTGCCTCCTGAGTACTGGGATTAATAGCATGTCCACCACTGCTGCACCACAGCAGACCTGAAATTGAATCAGTCAAGTTTCTATGTTTATGCCCTTTCATATGACCTATTTGTGTCAATAAGTGTGCCATGCACAAGTAACATGTCCTATATGTAGCTTAGCAAAACTGGTCTGACTCTAAGATGGATAGTTGAATCAGGCTCTCTTAAGATTTTCCTTCTTTCCACTGAGACTGTGGGGCTGATCTATTGGGAGCTCACCAAGGCCAGCTGGACTGGGACTGAAAAAGCATGGGATAAAACCGGACTCCTTGAACATGGCGGACAATGAGGGCTGATGAGAAGCCAAGGACAATGGCACTGGGTTTTAATCCTACTTCATGTTCTGGCTTTGTGGGAGCCTAGCCAGTTTGGATGCTCACCTTCCTAGACCTGGATGGAGAGGGGAGGACCTTGGACTTTCCACAGGGCAGGGAACCCTGACTGCTCTTCAGACTGGAGAGGGAGGGGGAGAGGAGTGGGGGGAGGGGAGAGAAGTGGGAGGAGGGGGAGGGAAATGGGAGGCTGGGAGGAGACGGAAATTTTTTTTTCAATAAAAAAAAGATTTTCCTTCTTTGTCAAAACATGCTTACTCACCACCTTGTTGGCACCCGGTGGTTTTGTTTTTATGCCAATGTACATGTGCTTGAGAACCAATTTACTGTCCTAAGCAAAAAGCTGAGCATGTATTTCTGAAGAAAACCTCAGAAATTAGTCACATAAAAGCAAAATACATAGAGAAAACACTTGGATTCCATTAAGATGTTTTGCATCATCAAATCTGTTCCATTAAGATGTTTCACGTCATCAAATCTGTCCTAAAATATGGCTTATCAGCATGCTATTGAGATGATCCTAGTGGTGCCGGGCTATAGTCTGCATTGGGGTCGGTAGAAAGCAGAAAGGCTGCAAGTTCAGAACCAACTTTAGCAGCTTAGCACAACCATGCCTCCAAAACACAATAGCTAAGAATGAAAGGAGAAAGTGAAGTGAGTGTTGAACACACAGCTCAGTGCTATAGAGCTTGCTCAACATGCACAAGGCCCTAGGTTCAATCCCCAGTACTTCAGTCATCACCAGTTAGTTAGAATAAGGAAAACAAATGGCCTGTGCTCTACTCCAGCTTAGACTCTGATCTGAGGATGTTCCAAAGGTCATGTCACCAGCTATATACATCCTGGACCAACATGATGTCATACATCTGTAATCCTAACTATGCTGCAGACTGAGACAGGATTTCAAGTTGAAGACACTCCTTAGCAACTCCTCAAGATATTTTTTCAAAATAAATTAAAGGGCCAAGAACACAGCTCAATGGTAGAACTGGTTCAAACCCCAACACCACAGGATTGTCTCCATCTCCCTTGTGCTAACCATACATATCTCATAGCTCTATATGACTGACAGCTGCCATATTGTACAACATCAATATGGAACATTTCATCACCCCAAAAAGTCAGACTGGAGAAACCCCTGTGATTTTTCCAATTCCTAGACTTTCTGCTCCAGGAAAAACAAAGAATTATGAATTCCTGATACATCTTCAGAACCACAAAAACTTTATTTAAACAGATGCAAATGAGTTCCACAGTACCTCAATCTGAGCACAACTTAATATGGACCCACACAACAGAGTTTGGGACCGCGATGATACAATATATACCTCAAGTAGCAAAACTGTGTGTGGAAGGGCCCTTTAAAAGCTACAAGTGGGACATAAAAATAAGATATCCTCTAAGCACTTACTGTTTCTTTGCTGTGGGTATGTCTCAGGATGGCTGCATTTCAGTATTGTGCTCTATAATTTCATGTGATAAATGCAGGAAATTTGGAAACTGATCAGAGGGGACACACGAAGGTGATGAACGGGTTGGAAAATAAACGACTGTGCAGAAAGACACGGAAGTCATTCATCTTGAGGGAATATTTTATAATTATCTTCGAGCATAAGCATGGATGTTAGAGAGACAATTATGCCCAGCTACTTTGTAAGATAGTATGTGCAGGATGGAATAATTAAACTAAATTAATAGCACAAAACAAATCCCCTGTTAAGAGTGGTTTTGTTAGTACAAGCCCTACAGGAAGTTGAAGAAATCTGTGGAAGTATTCGAACACAGAAAAAAATTACATGCAAAACACTTGATAGCCTCAACTCCTGACAGCACTCAGATGGAGCAGAGGGTGAATATATTTGTGCAGGCTTTGTGCACTGGTCCCCAGCTGCTGGAGCCCACTCACCACCGAGTGTCCTGGGCTTCTTTAGATCTCTTGCATTAGGATCACCTCTTGCCTCCTAATCAATACCTCTGATCCTTAATCTAGTTACTGTTCCATGCTTTCCCACTCCTGAGCACTCATGCAAAATTTCAGACACTTTTGCCATTTCTCTTTGTCCATTGTGTCTTTCCCTTTGTTTCTTTTCTTTTCTTTTTTTCAAAGCAAGGTTTCTCTGTGTATCCTGTTTTTTTCTGAAACTCGCTTGTTAGGCCAGGATGGCCTAGCACTCAGAAATCCTCCTGCTTCTGCCTCCCGAGTGCTGGAATCAAAGGCGTGCACCACCATGCCTGGACTCTTTCTCTTTAGCATCATTTTAATGTGGTCTCGGGAAAGAAGCAAGTGTGTTTTGTCAATCCATCATCATTAAATTACTCTCATGATATGAACTGAAAATACCAAGAAGATAAAACAACAAAGAATAAAGAAAAAGAATTAAAGCAAGGTGAATGTCTGTCAGCTGTTATCGTGAACAAATGGCAAGGATTGGAAGAAGCGGCTCTAGGAACCCATACTAGGTCCTGTCTAAGTTATTTTTCTGTTTCTGTGATAAAACATGATGGCCAAAGAAACTTGTAGGCGAAAGTGTTTAATTTCAATTCTGGTCTCAAAGTCTGTGGTGGCAAAGCACAGGCGTTGCAGCAAGAACAGCGGAGAGCTCAGAACTTGATCTACAACCACCAGGCAGAGTCACTGGGAATGGCAGGAGACATTTGGAATGGCCAGCAGGCCCCCAGTGACACACCTCCTCCAACAACGCCACACCTCCTACTCTGCCCTAAAAATTCCACTGGCTAGAGACCAAGTATTCAAATATATGAGCCTATGAGGTCATTTTCCTTAAAGCCATCACAACCCCCACATACTCAGTGGACAGTGCCACAGTGACCAGTGTCTTCTCAAACTAATCCTGCACAGTTCTGGCAGACCCAAGCTGCACATGTTTTCAACTGAGACTTTCTCCTAGCCTGCAAAACAGAAACATGAGTTCCTTTGGATTGTGTTTGTTTGTTCTGTTTTTTTTTACTTTTGGGATGATTTCAGGTCTTTGGGGGATATTTTTGTTCTTTACTTAACAAATATTTAATAATATACATTGATGGAAACCCAAATCTCACTTTAATTCATCTTTTACTCTGTTGTAAAAAAAGTAATCTGTATATTTGAAATGTATTGGAGTAGAATGGCACATACCTTTTATCCCAGCGCTCAGGAGGCAGAGGCAGATGGATCTCTAGAACAACCTACATAGAACAACCCTCTTTCAAAAAACAAATCAAAAAACAAAAGTTTTTAATTAAAATTAAAATGCAAGTGGGGAAGTATTTGTGAATGAGAAAGGCAAGGCAGGGAGTAAAGAAGATGGTTCATGATGGTGGTGGGTAAGGCGGGGGTCACACACAATATTTGAGAGTGGCCAGCAATCTGGTGCCAAATGGGAACACTGTCATTTCTAGATGTCTTCTTAAAACCCCACCTCATCTCATCTGCACAGATCGCGACAGAAAAATTGGCCTGGTGAAGAACATTATTGGTAAAACACACAATTTCCATCTATTCCTCAGCAGAAAGCCATAATCTCTGGGCCCCTAGTTTTTAATTTGGACTTTATAAGGTTGCTTCCTGTTTTAAAATTTTGGAGCCCACGCCAAAATTCTGGCTTCTGGGCCATCTCCTCACAATTTTTCTTTTTGTACCACATCCTATCCTAAACCACTGAATCTGGTTTTCTTTCAGTCAGTCCTGGTTTGGAATTCTACATAACTTGTTGCAGATTCCACCCTAGATATAGTTTTTTTTTCTTTCCAATTTATGCTTAAGGTTGAACTAAGGTTCATGTTAAACCTAGCAACACATAAATCTAGAAAGAAAACAAAGACTCCAGGTCATTGTTGGATGGTAGAAGAAATGATCTATAGCTAGAAATATCCAATTGCTCTCAGATCTGTGGGAATGATTCATTGTATTTTTCAAAGATTTTCTAAAGTAGGGTGGATTTCTTTTTGGGTTTTGTTGTTTTGTTTTTTGTTTTTTTTTTCTTGATTGAAATGAATCATCTAGCTGTCGTGATAATCATAGCCTCCCAAACTGAGAAAGCCAGGTTTTTTGATACTATAATGTATCACAGAGTCATCTGTCATATAATTTTGACAAATGTAATTTTGTTTTCCTTCATAATTGAAAAGAACATCTTAAAATTGTAGGACTTTTTAAAATGGTCAAGAATTCTTTGTTTTCTCTCTTCAAATATTAAAATTAACAAAATCTCTTTTTACTTTTTTATTAAAAAGTTTTTAATACAGTCTTTTCTCATTTTACATAGCTATCTCCATTCCCACTCCCTCCCCTCCTCCTGCCCCACCTTTCCCCTCACCCATCCTCCCCATCCACTTCTCAGAAAGGGTAAGACTTCTCATGGGGAATCAACAAAGTCTGACACTTCACTTTGAGGCAAGACGGAGGCCCTCCCCATTATATCTAGGCTGAGCCAGGTATCCCTCCAAAGAGAATGTGCTCCAAGATGCCAGTTCAAGTTCTAGGGATAAATCCTTGTCCCACTGTCATTGGCCCCACAGACTGCCCAAGCCTTATAACTATTCCCCACATTCAGTGGTCCTAGTTTGGTCCTATTCAGGTTCCCCTGCTAACAGTCCAGAGTCAGTAAGCTCTCATTAGCTCAGTTCAACTGTTTCTGTGGGTATCACCATCATGGTCTTGACCCCTTTGCTCATATTATTGCTTCTCCCTCTCTTGGACTGGTATCCGAAAACTTGGCCTAGTGCTTGGCTGTAGATCTCTGTATTTGCTTTCATTAGTTGCTGGATGAAGGTTATATGATGACAATTAAGGTAGTCATCAATCTGATTACAGGGGAAGGCCAATTTAGGTGTCCTCTCCACTCTTGCTTAGAGTCTTAGCTGGGGTCATCCTTGTGGATTCCTGGGAATTTCCCTAGTGCCATGTTTCTCGCTAGCCCTTTAATGGTTCCCTTAATCAAGATATCTCTTTCCTTTTTCTTCCTCTCTGTCCTTCCCCCTTCTTGAGCATCCCATTCCCTCATATTCTTCTCCTCTCTCCCCTTCTACCCTCCCACTCCCCTTCCACCTTCCATTCTCCCCCACCCCCAACACTCCCAATTTTCTCAAGAGATCTGTTTCCCATTCTCAGAGATATCTATGTATGTCTTTCTTAGGGTTAGCCTTGTTACCTAGCTTCTGTGGGATCATGGACTATATGTTGGGTATCCTTTGCTTTACATCTAATATCCACCATGAGTGAGTATATAGCATATTTGTCTATCTGGGTCTGGGTTTCCTCACCCAGGATTTCTTTTCCTAGTTCCATCCATTTGCATGTAAATTTCAAGATGTCATTTTTTTTTTTTACCACTGAGTAGTACACCATTGAGTAAATGTGGCACATTTTCTTTATCAGTTCTTTAGTTGAGGGGCACCTAAGTTTCTAGATTCTGACTATTGAAAATAATGCTGCTATGAACATAGTTGAGCAAATGTTCTTGTGGTATGAGTGTGTGTCCTTTGGCTATATGCCCAAGAGTGGTATTGCTGGGTCCTGAGGTAGGTTGAGTCCCAAACCACCATACTGATTTCCAGAGCAGTTGTAAAAGTTTGCATTCGCACCAGCAATGGAGAAGTGTTCCGCTTACTCCACATCCTCTCCAGCATAAGCTATCATTGGTAATTTTGATCTTAGTCATTCTGACTGATATAAAATGGTATCTTAGAGTTGCTTTGGGGATACAGAAAGACTTATTTCAAAAATTGCCAAACAGTCCTTCCAATCATCTTCCTCATCATCTCACCCAGCTTTTATTCCCTACTTATCCTTCTGCCAACCCAAGAAAGTATTTCTGGTCTAACTATGCTAAGCTTGCATACTTACATTTTTACATTGCATTAATACACTTTAAAATAAGAGAAAATTAAAAATATAATGGAGATCTTTTATTTCACATGATGATAATATTGTTGCATTACACTTTATGATTCTAGAGGCATAGCTGTTTGGGGTTATTGGCAATAAGGTTGCTGAACTTTGGGTCTGTATTTCCTAGTCTTGGCAACCATTAGTTCTCACAGTGTTTTCATTCACGTGACTTGAGTAGCAGATCTAGTCAAAAGAGAGCCAAGGCATTGCAAACTTGAGGGGAAATGTCCAGTGGCCAGACGTCACAAAGAGCCCTTAGATTTCCTGTTCATAACCTCCTGATGACTGAGATTTTAAGGGGTGAAGAGAAAGGTGCTAGCTTATGACTGTAGTGAACAATACCATCATTATCATTCAGGTTTATAGAACTGAAGAGGAAGAGGAATAATGGCAAAGTAAGAGCAAGAAGAGAGCTGTAGTGGTTAAAATTCTAATGAATGTATTGAGTTCTGGGTGGGAGTTCATGTTCAGTGCCAGGAACTTTCCCGAATCTTCCAAACTCCTGAACACTCTGAGAATGATACTATGAAGTGGGTGGGTTCCTCTTTATCACTAAAAGGGTTCAGTGCCCAGTGTCAGGATATCAGGATACAAGGCAAGGTAAGGAAGCTTGGCTACACATTGCAAGGATTACCCTCTTGATTGCACTGTCTTAGGCTCTACATTGGCAAAATCAAAACAAACAAAACAACAAAAAAAGAAATGGGTATTAAAAATGGCTTGCTGCGCCGGGCGGTGGTGGCGCACGCCTTTAATCCCAGCACTTGGGAGACAGAGACAGGCGGATCTCTGTGAGTTCGAGACCAGCCTGGTCTACAGAGTTAGTTCCAGGACAGGCTCCAAAACCACAGAAAAACCTTGTCTCAAAAAAACAAAAAAAAAAAACAAAAACAAAAAAAAATGGCTTGCTGCAAGCTGTTTATTCCTCTAGAAGCCCCACCTTGCAACTACCAGCAAGATGCCAGGACATAGTTTCTGCTTTTTAAAACCCCAAGTTCAGGACACTCAGGGGGCCATATTTATGTCCCTGATCATTTGGGAGTCTCAATCAAGGAGATCAGATTCCAGTTAAACCTGGAAATAGCCTCAGCAACAATACAAGGTGTCTTGCCCCACCACACTAGAGGTTAAATCACAGTCTGTCCCTTTGAGACAACAGCTGTTCTTTAAGAGGGCAAACCTCATCCTCCATTCTCTCTCTCTCTCTCTCTCTCTCTCTCTCTCTCTCTCTCTCAGAGAATTAAACTGTTCTAGCTGGCAGTGGTGGTGCACACCTTTAATCCCAGCACTTGGGCTGCAGAAGCAGGCAGATCTCTGTGATTTCGAGGCCTGCCTAGCCTACAAGAGCTAGTTCCAGGATAGGCTCCAAAGCCACAGAGAAACCCTGTCTCAAAAAGAAGAAGAAGAAGAAGAGGAAGAGGAAGAAAAAGAAGCAGCAGCAGCTATTCTGTGTTGACAGAGGTTTCTGTCCTGCCCAGTCCCGTAGTCGTTCAGTCATTAATTATAAACTGGTTGGCCTATTAGCTCAGAATTCTTATGAACTAATTCTTATATCTTACAGTAACCCATAATTCTTGTCTGTGTTAGCCATATGGCTTGGTACCTTTAACAGTGAGGCGTTCTCATCTTGCTTGCTCTGTGTCTGGGTGACAACAGCAGACTGAATCTTTCCTCTTCCCAGAATTCTCTCTCCTTTTCTCATCGCCCCACCTCTGCTTCCTGCCTGGTTACTTACCAATCAGCATTTTATTAAACAAGTACAAGAAACAAATCTTTACAGGATAAAAACCATTGTCCCACAGCAGTTCTGAGTTGTGGATGTACAACTCCTAATTTATGATCATAACCAGCACCTAAATCTGCCACAACCTTTGCAACAGAAGTTCTCCCAGACTAAAATATGTGGTGTAAAACTTCCCACCAGTCCTCAAACCTTGTAAAAGTCAGATGGTTTCCTTAGTTCTTGGAATTTCTCTAAAGCCTCTGCTCTCTGGGTGTTGTCCCCCAGCCCTCTCCTCGCAGCAGCTTTATCTGTATTTTCATTGCTCTTGGCTTTAAGCTGTTCCTCTAATGTAGCTCTGCCCTAGGAAAACTACCCAACTCCATTCTAGGAATCAAAGGTCGTCAGGATGTCCTAGCTAACTTATCTTGGTCTTTGTTAAAAACCGCCTGTTTGTTCAGAACCCACCCCCCACACTCTGTCCAGACAACCAACTGCTTTCGATAAAACTGCTTGCTGCAGCTATCTGTCTATTCCTCTTGAAGCCCCCCACCTTGCAGCTGCCAAGCAAGATGTCAGTATGTGGTTTCTGCCTTTTAAATCCCTATGTTCAGGACACTCAGAGGGCCACATTTAGGTCCCTGATCCCTTGGGCGTGGTACCCGTGTTCTGAAATAAAAACTTCCAACTGGCTGTACATTGTCTTTGAGTGGTCATCTCTGGTGAGTTCACTATAACACCAGAAACCAAATAAACCCATTTTATCAAGCAGCAGGATTCTGACCAAACTCATGTGGTTCGCAAACTTAGTTCTACACTAAAGGCACTAGGGAATGTGTAAGGTTCCTAGCCTCATCATACACCAACTAAGCCATAATGTCTTTTGAAGGCAGAGAGAACTAAGCATTAGTTTTTGTGTGTGTGCGTGTGTATGTGTGTGTGTAGTATACATGTGTGACAGGGTCTCCTTTAGCTCACAGTAACTGCAAACTTGCTATGTATCTGAGGACTACATTCAACTTTTGATCTTCCTGCCTCTCTCTCTTGAGTACTGAGATTATAAGTATAAACTACAGCAACTGATTTGTGTGGTGTTTGGGTGTTAGACATGAAACTCAGAGAGCCTCAGGTACACTAGGCAAGCACTCCATGAACTGAGCCATAACCCCCAATCTAACTACAAACATTTTTAAGCCTCCTTAGGTGTGATGTACTGGGAAACTGTTTGGGGTACTGTCCTAAAGATTGCTCTAGGGTCACAAATCTCTCCAGAACATCTCACTGTAGTTCTGAAGAAGGACATTTTCCTACAGGTTCTGACTACTCCCTGCTTTAAAACATTGTCTCCTTCTACTGTGAGGACTGAAGTTAAGTTTTAAATTTTAATTACTGTGCTTAAGAGAGCTATAAAACAAAAATGCCCTCTAACATGAAAGTCCCACTTATACCGAAGGACAGATAACTTCCTAGAATGCTGTGGTTGTTGTTCATGTAAGATAACAAGTCACATGATTTCACTCCTCTAAATAAGCTTGGTTGCTCCAACTGCACAGGATGTGCTTTACCAGAGGTAGACAGGATGTAGGCAGGCAGGAAGTACGTCAGAATATATGCTTGCCCCCATTAGGCAAAGGGAGGAAGTGCACAGCCTTGTGGGTTTTTGAAGACGGACGTTAAAAAGAAATCCCACACTAGCTCAGAATTGAGTATAACAAAGGGTTATTTATTTAGGGGTAGACTTACTGATCACAGTTCTGTGCTTGAAGGGGAAACAGCAACTGAATCCCACAGCCGGAAGAGAGAGGGACCATGGGCTTTACATTGGCATTTATAGTGTAAGAGCCCAAGTGGGCAGGCAAATTAAAAGCTACCGACTGTAGGAATTCCTACAGCACCTCCCACTTTTGTTTAAATAAGAGAGTTTTAAGCCTAATACAAAATTATATACAATAAAACAAATATCAGGTATAAAAATTAGAATTACAACCAGCATAAACAAAATCAAGCAAGAAACATGTGATAAATGTTTTAATAATTATTCTATCCTAAGGAATTTAAGTTTTGAAGTATAAATAACTTGACCAAGTCATGAGAGGAAAGTAACCACAACTATCTAGTCTTTAACCCCATCGAAGACCCGAGAAGGGAAAATAATATTACTTGAGTAAGTAGGAAGTGCAATCAAGCAACTTCCAAAATGTGTAAGAGGTCCTGCCACAAAACACTTAAACGTTGTTGACAAAAAGCTGAAACGCATGCTTTTCGGTTTTCAGCCGTAGCAGGAAAAAAGCTGCACTGTTTAAAAATGCTGGCTTTCTGGGCTGTCCTGCCAGGGCAAACTCTGACTCTTTTACGCAGGCGGTTCGTGTGGTTTGCAAGCACAGGCTGCTGAAGCTCGCTTGCTGGCAGGGACCTTGAAATGCCATAGAGTTGTGGCGGTAAACATGGCTACAGCCAGTACCTCAGCCATGAGGCTGGAAAGCTAAGGAATGGGCTGAATTCAGCCGTCAAAGCCACGGCTTTAGTCCTACTGATATTGCTTGGTAATTTAAAGGCTCGTGTGGTCAGAAAAAGAGAGATATACATTAAAGAGAGATTCAAAGACAAAGAAAATTTCTAAATGAAACGTTTACAGTGTGTTAAAAATATATGCAAGCTAAAAGTTAAAAGTTCTTAAAAATAAAAAAAGGAAGAAAGTAATTGGGTGTGGTAGTACACACCTTTAATCCCAACACTTGGAAGGCAGAGGGAGATTGACCTCTGTGACTTCAAGGTGTGGTAGCATACACCTTTAATCCCAATGCCTGGGGGGCAGAGACAGGTGGAACTCTGAGAGTTCAAGGACAGCTTGGTCTACAGAGTTATTCCAGGACAAAGATACAGAGAATATAAAATAAAAGTAAAAATAAACGAAATAGAGGTTAAAATAAAGCGTACAAAGATGGAAAATACACAGAGAATCTTGATACTGTATGCTATTATGCTCTCTTTGAATTGTTTGAATGCTGAGGAAGGAGCAACAGCTGCTAAAAGATATTTGTTTATAAATGCTGCTGAACTAAACCAACATAGATATTCTGAAAATGCCTTGACTTTGAAATTTAGATCTAAGGACATGATGCTTTGGAAAGGAGTTTCTTATTTTGTCTTCACAGAGGATGAGACCCTGTTCATTTCTTCTATTCCGATATGGTATGATGGAACACGCCCTCCTGAAGGGTTGCTGTGAACACCTTCAGAAAATTGCTTCGCTCAACTGCCAACTGAGATAAAACTAGCACACAGGTTATACATTGAAAGACCTAATTAACGACGCCCCCATTCAGCAGGAAGCAGTTTGGAGAGAAAAAACTGCGCCCATGTTCCCAAATATTGCTTTATATAAATATTCTTTTACATTTAAAGGGGGATATGATATAGATATGAATAATTTGCATTAGTATAGATTTTGCTTTATTGATAGAGATTTAAGGTCAATTTTGTTATATGTATATGTATTTCTGATATTGATTAAGGTATTGTGATTATGTAGTTCATTTAAAATGTAATGTATACTTTAATCCCAGCACTTGGGAGGCAGAGGCAGGCGGATCTCTGTGAGTTCGAAACCAGCCTGGTCTACAGAGCTAGTTCCAGGACAGGCTCCAAAACCACAGAGAAACCCTGTCTCGAAAAAAAATAAAAATAAAAAAATAAAATAAAATGTAATGTATAATAGGAAATATAGATTGCTAATGGATAATTATCGATAATAGTAAAGCTTGTAGTCATGTTAGTTAGATTTTCTAAATATATAGATATATATTTCAGTTAGATCGGCATTCTTCATATCTTTCAAAGACTACGGAATATGCTATTTAATGTTTTGATAACTTAGGACTTTTCATGACAATGAGACACTGCTCCTGGCAGCACCAATCTACTTCAAGAAAAAGATGGGCATCGAAGAGGATCCTTATGGAGTTTGATAGCCATTTGGGCAAGAAACTGCTATTGCCTGGACTATTGCATAAACTGGACACAGAGAACACGCAGAGAGAGGACTACTGAACTTGCCTAAAGGTGAGATGATCTTTCGGGGTTCCTGATTCATGAAAGAGTCTGCAAGACATTCTTCAGGACAAGCAGATAGTGACTGCCTTTGAAATTTCCTGCTTTGTGGAAATGTCTGCTGGAAACTATGGGCCTGTAGGCCGAAGATGGATGCCCCAACAGTACAGAAGAACTTTGGGTGACTGTACAGGCAGCGAGATGTCTCTGTCATTTCTAGAGTTTTGAAAGTTGCTTATTTCTTGTTTGCTTAGATAATATTGTATCTTTCTGGAGTCTTTGGAGTTAAGAATAGTTAGTTATAGTTATAGTTTTCCTTAGTTATGATAGAGATTATTGTAATTTTTACTTGATAACTGTTTTGTTATATGTAATTTTGCTATGTTAAAGTTAAAGCCTTCCTTTTTTTGTTTAAACAGAAAAAGGGGAAGTGATGTGGGAGTGTCATATATCAATCTGTTGATTTCATTGGTTAAGTAATAAAGGAACTGCTTGGCCCTCATAGGTTAAAACATAGGTGGGAGGAGTAAACAGAATAGCATGTCGGGAGGAAGAGGAAGTGAGCTCAGACTCGACAGCTCTGCTCTCTGGAGCAGAGAAGCCATGCTCCAGTCTCCCGGACAGACGTGAGCGATGAAGCTCCAATCCAAGATGGACGTAGGCTAGAATCTTCCTGGTAAGCGCACCTTGGGGTGCTACGCAGATGATTAGAAATGGGCTAAATTAATATGTGAGAGTTAGCCGAGAAGAGGCTAGATAGAAATGGGCCAAGCAGTATTTAAATGAATACAGTTTGTGTGTTGTTATTTCGGGGCATAAGCAGCCAGGCAGGCGGCTGGGGTGTTGGGGACGCAGCCCCAGCCGCTCCTATTTCAACACAAATGACAGCAACTGGTTACCTGGGCAATCACCCAAAGTCTCATTTGCAATGTTGGAGCAACCAACGTTGACTAGAGTAACTGATAAATCATTTTTAGAGGCAGGAAAATTTTCAAAAACCATCTTACCCTATCTTGGCAAGTTTTGACAGTCTTTTTTTTTTTATTCTGCTTGTCCTGACTGGACATTGTGCATTTTGTCAGTGGTTGAAGCATGGACAGTTCTTGCTTAAATACCAGTTTTGCCAAGAAGAAACCAAGCTCCAAGTGGAGTCTTTGGTGCTCAACATTCTTTCAGGAATAGATCAGTACTGCCAAAAGCAAGTGTGTCTCACTTCAACAGAACCCTACATTATTTAAATGCCATATTTTGCAGCTCTTTGAAGTTGAGAATTACTTATCTATGCAGAATACAATTTCTATATATCTAAAGAACCTAATTAGTCTAACTATAAGTATGACAAACATGAATGTCTATTGACCTATAATTTTTAATACCAATATAACTTAAAGACTAATGCTTCATACTAGAATATAAAACAATCTTTAAATGACTGTACAACAAATGAGGACAATGACCTCAATATGTAAACAATGTATAAGTATCTTGATCAGAGGTAGAAATGTATATTGCAATATGATAAATGTATCCTAAAATTGTATCAATATACAAAATGTCTTAAGCAGAGGTAGAAGCATGCATGCATACAATATGACAAAATAACTTTGCCTGAGTGTACAAATATTGTAGATGAAAATAGGAATATATTTAATATAATTTAAGTTTGTATCAATATGCAAGAATCTCTACCAATGTAAATAATAGCTATAAATAATAGCTCACAAGTATTCACTCTATTACTCACTATTATTATTAATGTGAGTAAGCTCACACTAATCTGTTATCCCATCCAATTTTGCCTTTATAAACATGTGACTAACAGAATTGGCATCCACTCTCTGGGAATCATGGGGATGGACCTGGCAGTGTCTATCATCTTTGTCAGTATATAATAAAGCTTGTCTCAAATTCGTCTCAAAATATGTGGTAGCGATTTTATTCTTGTTCTCACCCCATGGGATAAGCATTTTACTCCCCTTCAAGTACTGCTGCATTCACTGTTAGTCATTGTGATTGGCAGATGTGAACAGACTGATGGTAGAATAATCTTTTTTAGTGCGCTGGAGCAACCTGAGATAATTTGAAGAAAGTGAGACATGTAGCAGTTAGCAGTTATTTCAGTGTTGCTAGATCGTCAAATAGAAAAACTTATGCCCAAACCCATCAGTTTCGAAACCTAATTATCCCATTTAACTATCATGATTTGATCAAATTAGTCACTCTCCTGCCTTTTGTTTGCTCTGACTTGTTCTAGTATGTTATAAGTAAAAACACCAGTGGAAAGCAAGATTTTTCTTTTTACTCTTCTTTGTACAAGGTAAGAACTGAAAATGCTGGGCAAATTCCTTCACTTTACAGCTGAGAGGAGGAGGCCCTGTTCACCTGACAAACCATGGGGGACCCTTAGGCCTCACACTGCTGTAGCCTAGTGACTCTGGGAAGCAAAGTGAGGGATGTGTGGGATGAACAGACTTGACAGTGGCAGCCACTCTGGGAAGGGACTTACTATTCTGACATCTGTGTGTTTGGTTCCCTTATGGACTTGATGAATTGGGCTGAGTATGATGTGAATAATAACAAAATTGAAAGGCCCAATTGCTGATTGTCTCAAACAGAGCAAGCCTCAAGCCAGCAGCCCAGGCTTGGATCTTCCTTGGCTAGGTGAGGATCTACCAGAAAACCCTCTACTCCTTTCCTCTCCCAGCTCAACCAGAAAAAACAGTGTGCTTCAGCTCTGAAGAAACTATAGTGTGGTGGCAGCTGAGGAAAGCAAAGATGAGCTGACTTACCAGCCAGGAAGGTGGGGATCAGCAGGGATGTCGCCACAAACTTTCCTGAACTCTGAGGGGCTGCTGTCTATCCCAAGGGTCCTCAGTCCCAGGTACCTCTAATCCCTTTGCCCAGACAGGCTTGGGTGAGAGAAACAAAGAACCTGGCAAAGTTCAGAAACCATATTTAGTGAAGCTAATGGGGTGTGTTGCAGTAGAAAACATGCTGTTCCTCCAACCAAGCACTAAGTCTCCTCATGGATCCAAAAGTGTGAGTCTTCCCATGGATCCCAAAGAGTTGTTACCGCCACAGCGCCAGTCGCGTGAACCAGCTCTGCCTTTTGTGTTCAAAGACAAGTTTCACCCCTGACCAGTTTGGAAGTCTTATAAAGAGCTGTTTACTGTAGGAAGTCTTTCTCACTCCCACAAGTCAGCTCCCAAAACAGGACACCGAGATTTCTTATTAATAGCTTAGGTTTGTTCCTAACTTTGTTCTTGTAACTTAAATTAACCTATTTCTGTTCATCTACATCCTGCCATGTAGTGCGTGGTTATTACCTCTCCTCCTGTACATTCTGCTTACCCTGCATCTGGCTGGCAACTTTACCCTTCTTCTCAGCATCCTCTGTGCCTGGAACTCCTGCCTAGCTATTGGCCACTCAGCTCTTTATTAAACCAACCAGAGTGACACATCTCCACAGTGTACAAAAAGATTCTTCCACAACAGTCCACAGACATAGGTAATCTTGTTCATTCTGGGGGTGGAGGTTTATCGGGGTGAGTGAGTCCTCTTCAGGGTCTGGCCCCATCAACCTTGTTCCCAAGAGCAGAGAGGTTAGGAGCTGTTCACCTAACCATTAGGGTAAAGATACTCTAAATAGACAGTTGTGTTCCCTGCTTAGGCATCAGACTCTTGAGATGACAGAATCCAAGAAACTGGAATTCCCCTCACGAGTCTCAGGTTGGGAAAAGGAAAAGGCTGGGAATATTGTACCTCCCAGAGGTAGAGTTTGTCTCCAGGAAAGAAGAGATTTCCCACAGAGATTTCTGACCAGCCAGACCAGACCACCTTGAAGGAGAGACTGGAGCCAAGACACTGATGATGGGTGGGACTGCATGTTGATCAGATGCTTGGCTGTGCACACCTCCTTTCCCCTATTTAAACCTAACACCTCCATGCCAAGTTACAATACCTTATAGCTGGAAATAGGAGATTGCCGTTCAACCTCTTTACTCCTTTTCCCAATTTTTCCCAATGCATCTACACTGAATAAAGTCTTTCTTTCCCTTCCTTCCTTCCTTCCTTTCTTCCTTCCTTCCTTCTTTCCTTCTTTCTTTCTTTCTTTCTTTCTTTCTTTCTTTCTTTCTTTCCTTTTTTCCTTTCTTCCTCTCTCTCTCTCTCCCTCCCTTCCTCCTTCCTTCCTTCCTTCCTTCCTTCCTTTCTTTCCTTCCTTCTTTCTTCATTATTGCTTGTTTTCAGTTGTCCTACCCAGGACCACTGTGACAAGTGCATCCCATCAGGGCTGCCCAGTCCAAATTCTGACCATAATAACCCTAGTAACCATTTGTCTAAATCAGAGCCTGAATTGCCTTTTCCTCTTATTTTGAGGCTGTCGTACTTGAAGGGAGATGGAACCACATGCTGCATACTGCTTGTCCTTCCCTGAAAAGGTGGGGACATCCCCCCCCCCTTAATTCAGTGAACTGTTACCAAAAAAGGCAAAAAGCCACGGGCTGGAAGATATGCCTGCATTGAGGCAGTGTCCAGTGGCTATTCAGGGTACGGGCTCTGTGCATTTCTCAGTATGAAATTGCTGAAATGGCTTTTCTTCTCAAGTTGCTAGTTTTCACAGCATCTGAACATGAGCTGAGGTTATGGGGAAGACTGAGGATTGGTATGTAGGCAGTCTGGACGGGTTGTTTCTTTGTTTGGGTTTTTTTTTTTTTGTTCGTTGGTTCTAATGATTTCTGTGGAGCCAATCCTACCTTGTATGAGAAGGCAGGATGAGCAAGCTATGGGGAGCAAGCCGGTAAGCAGCACCCCTCATGGTCACTGCATCAGCTCCTGCCTTGAGTTCCTGACCTGGCTTACTAAAAGCTGCTAGATGAAATCAGCCCTTTCCTCCCCAAATTACTTTTGGCTACAGTGCTCTATCACAGCAATAGAAACCTTGAGATGTTAAATACCCCATCACAGGAGGACATTCTGCAGCTAAGAGTGGAGACTCCCGACAAAGCCGAGGTGGCCTGGCCTAGTCTGCCTGTTTCCCCTGAAAACAAACATGCTCTGTACCTCTGCCTTTAGGAGGTAGGCAGTAGTTCCCCACCTTCTTAGACATCCATGTTGTAATAGGAGCAGTGGGCCACGTTCCTGGCACCCGGCCACCTGCACGGCTAGCTTTATACCCGAAATAATTACACGAAAACTGTATTCTTTTAAACACTGCCTGGCCCATTAGTTTCAGCCTCTTATTGGCTAGCTCTTACATATTGATCTAACCCATTTCTAATAATCTGTGTAGCCCACAAGGTGGCTTACCAGGGAAGATCTTAACCTGCGGCTGTGTCAGGTGGGAGAATCATGGCGACTCCTGACTCGGCTTCTTTCTCCCAGCATTCTGTTCTGTTTACTCCACCCACCTAAGGGTTGGCCTATCAAATGGGCCTAGGCAGTTTCTTTATTAATTAACCAATGAAAGCAACAGATAGATAAAGACACTCCCACATCACATCCAGTAACCTGGTGTCTACTACCTCTCTTCATCTGATGGGGAGAAGCAGCTGCTGTTAACCCTGCTCTCCTCTAGATCATCTGTGTGGTGGAAGCTAAGCAAAGAGAGGTGAAGAACATTGCTTTAATGAGGGACTAAGGCAGGCTAGATGGCTAATCGATTCAGGGTGCTTACTGCTCCTACAGGGCGCAGAATTTGGTTCCCAGGACCCACATCAAGAAGTTCACAACTGCCTATAACTCCAGTTTCCAAGAGTGGGATCTCGTGGAGCTGGAGTTACAGAGCGTGGTGAGTTGACATGTGTGTGCCAGGAACCCAGGTATTATGGAGTAGCATGTCCTCTCAACTGCTGAGCCATCTCTTCAGTCCCAACCTATTGAAGTTTTACAAGCATCCACCCCAAACATATAGCTTTCCAAGTCAGAATCTTTCCTTTGCTATTCTCTCTGGAAGCAATGAATTTATGGAGGAGGTGGATGGATGTGATAGAAGTAGGGATAAGGAGAAACACACACACACACATATGTATGTATGTATGTATATACATAAACCTGAACGAAGAGCCTCCATAGTTATATATGATATAGTTATATGATGCCCTGTCCTAGAACTCACTTAGAAATGCAATGATAGAAATGACAAAAATACTTATTAAGTAGCTAATTCTTTTCTTTGGAATTTAGGGAAGACAAAGGATTAGAAATCCTATAATCAATAGTAGCTTCAGAGAAAATTTAAATGGAGGGCAAGAAAGGCCTTAGGGAAAATAATAGAAACTGAAAGTGGCATTCTAGTAAGGGTATCTGTGGATACTTGGGGAAGCAGAATTTGTGGTCAGGAGAGGCTGGGGGAACTATCTGTATTAATGACAACAGAGAGAAAGTTCACCCCCACAAACTGCTAAGATAATTAAAGGAACAGACATTAACCAAAAGTATCAGTCATGATTGGGGCACTAAGAGTTCTACAGAAAAGAGATGTCAGAGAACTAGATAGAACTATCCATCAAAATAGATGTCACGTGACAAAATATGTAGGGGAAGGGAAGTGCTTCTTGTGGAGGGAGGAAGGGCTCCCTACCCAGATGGAAGTTCTTCAGGAACTGACAAGGGTAGCATTCTAGGTCAGACCACACCAGCTTCAGGAGATTAAAAACTTGTGACAAAGGGACTTTAGAGCCCGGAGGTGTCTTGGGTATAGATGTGTTTTGAGTGCAGAGGTGTGTTGGGTGGGGAGGTATGTTAGGTGCACAAGTGTGTTGGGTGCGCAGGTGTGTTGGGTGCAGAGGTGTGTTGGGTGCATAGGAGTGTTGTGTGCGCAGGTGTGTTGGGTGCGCAGGTGTGTTGGGTGCAGTGCTTTCCTATTTACTTGCACAGCACGATACTGTCCTGACAACATCACAATCAGAAGACTTTTGTTCTTCTGAGAAACCAGGAACAGTGTTGTGATAGAGGCAAGCAATCCAAAGGAAAGCCAAGCCCTTATGCTTTGTTCTAAATTTCTTTTCTCCCCAATACCCAGGACTAAGCATAAGGCCTTGAATATTTGCGGTAAGTGCTCTATTACTTTTTACATGCAAATACCAATTTACAGCGCTTGTTGACATAGAAAGTGAATTGCAACCCTAACGTGACTTTTTAAAAGTACTGCGCTCTGTGTCCCAAGTAAAATGTAAGTCATAGGAAATCAGGAATTTCATTTCTATTGTTCTACCTGTCATTCTCAGCACCCAGAAAAATGTCATGATGATGAGATGGAAGACAAACCGTACAGCCGTGTTATTCTCAATACCCGTGTAGAAGTGACTAGAAGACAATGAGAGGGTCCGTGTGTGTAGCACAGGGCATAGGACAGGGCAAATGTGGCCCTTCAAGAGTCAGAGCACAGAGAGGATTAGGAACTGAGAGGAGTGTGGCTGTGGAAGATCGCTTTCCTTCCCTCTGGATGGGTAAGGATCAAAGGAAAGGCGAATCAGGAAGAAAGGGCACTTTAAGAATAAGTCCATCCTGAAACCATTCTGCCCCACAGTCCAGGTTGCTAATCTCAGCCCGAGATTTAGAACTGGAGGTCTAAACACCAATCTCTGCCTATCAGACAAAGACTCAGTGCCAAATCTCATGCGGCCCCATTGATTCTATTTTAGATCTAACTTTATTATTTTACCAATGTAAATAATGTATTATTTACATAAATATATTTACATTTCTATTTAAATAAATATATTTATATAAATAAAAACTTTATCATTTTACTTATGTGAGTGTTTTGCTTACATGTATGTACATGTATGTTGGTGCTCTCAGAAGCTCTGTCCCTCACAACAGTGTGGTGACACACGGTTCTTCTCTGGCACTAGCTTTCATCCTTTTGCTTCCTTGGTGTGATAGTTCTGGAAAATACCATTTCCTTGGGGACCACTCTGATAGCGAAGGGAGGGTGCAGGTATCTCTTTAGATATCGTCTCCCGCTGGCAAGGTAGCATTATCTGTGACCTATTGGTTTGTTCTAGCATCTTATCTATCTCCTCTTGGATCAGACAATGATTTTTCAATCTTGTCTCCCTATTTCAGCGACTAAGACTCCTTGTTCCTTTACCCCTCATTATGTAGTTTCTACGAGTTCTCTCATTTTTAAATCCCCCTCTCTCCCTTTTCCTCCGTACCTTCCTCCCTTTCTCCCCACCCCATCTTCCCCCTCCTTTTTCCCCTCTCTCTGTAGTCTAATCTCCTTGCTCTTTCACTCATTCACTCGCATACACAGTTCTTTGTACGAGATGCAATCTTTCCCTGTCTTCCTTCAGTTCTTCAGCCGTGCAGCCTCCAGACCCTCTCCGGGTTCCTCACAATTGTACTATACATTATAATCTGTTTCTCTATGCTTGATGGCTTCCATCTCATTAATGCCATTGCTAAGCTGCCTCAACACCACATTTACTGAGTTTGCTGTCTTAATATTTAAAGCTGCATATAAAATCCTTTTACGCTGATTCCATCCTCTCCTCCACTACCTGCAGCAGCATTCTAACTCCTGCAGATTTAAAGCCTTTGGCAGCCCTGAGTTGTCTCACCAGCGCCCTTTATGAAACTGGCCTCTCTTCTGAGACTCACCCGCATAGCTGACAACATATCTGTCACCACAACACAGCTTGTCCCAGGCATTGACATTCTGGGGAACCACATGCTATCATGTTCTGGAGAGACCACGTCCATGGAACAGCAGTAAGTGCTCTTAACCACTGACTTAGTTAGGGTTTCTATTGTTGTAAAGAGACACCATGACCACAGCAACTCTATAAGGAAAACATTGAATTGGGGTGGTTTGGTTACAGTTCAGAGGTCCGGTTCATTATCATTGTGGTGGGACATGGTCGTATACAAACAGACATGGTGCCAGAGGAGGAGTTGAGAGTCCTGTATCTTGCAGGCAACTATCTCACTTCTCACTGGAGTAGCTTGAGCGTATATGAGACCCCAAAGCTTACCTCCACAGTGACGTATTTCCTTTTAAAAAAAATCACATTACCTAATAGTGCCATTCCCTATGAGCTATTGGGGGGGCAGATTACATTCAAACTACCACAATCATCTGTAGGAGGGACGACTTCTTGATTTTTTCTAGAGTAACGATGTCTTAGAGAGATAGGTCCATAATCTAGCAATAATGTCACTTGAAGGACAGGCCTCATCAATTTTGAAGCTCTTTTGAGCAAATTTAAAATTTTGTTGAACTGTGTGGGGCAACTGTATGATAGGAAAAGTCTGGAGGATCTCTTGAGCCTCTGGCGTTCTGTGGAACTACTTAGAGTAGACACAAGAGGGTTGAGGAGATCTGGTGTGATTTATATAACCATAAAGACATTGAGTCTGACTAGTTTGGCTCCCCCTAAGGACACTTACAGCCAACCAATCTCTTTAAACTTAGGGTGATTTCTAAGACAATGATGGGACAGAAACTAGTCTCTACTCCTGGAACTCATGAAGAAGAAACTCTGATTACTCTAGTTTTGCATTTTTGGGAAAACCTATTTTACACTAATAGTCACTAGCATTCCCTTGTAAAAATGTTGAGTGTTTGTGTATCTGAATGTATTTTGGATCATTTTGGAATAAATAAGGGAAATTGTTTCTGTGTTAGAAAATTTAAATGTAAGGAAAAAAAGTTAGTTTTTAGATGTTATCTCTGGCAGGCCTATCTAAAATTAATTAAAATGTTAATTTGAAGCTTATTCCTTAAAATGATCTAGATATGATACTTTCAAAAGTTAATTATGGGAGCTCAGGTTGAGAGAAAAATCTGATCACAAAATGAAGAGCACTAACCATTAAAGATACCCAGATAGATATTATTATTGAATGGCCAAAAATTCTAAACTACTTTTGCTAAACAAACTGTAAGATTAGTTTAAATTGCTTTGAAGTAATCAAAAGATTAGTTTAAATTAACTCCAGGATTCCAAAGGGAGAGGCAAATGGATCTCTGTGAGTTTGAGGCAAGCCTGGTTTATATAATGCATTTTAGAGTACCAGGGTTACATTGAGAGACCTTGTCTCAACAAAACAAAAGAAACAAACAAGATAAGGTTAGTTTGAGTGTTGGCCTGTATTCAGAGATACTCTTGCCTTGATCCATTTAAAACGTACGTATTGTCAACTGGCTAGAGATGGTGGTGCTTTTAATACCAGTACTTGGGAGGCAGAGGTCAGCATGATTTACAGAGCTAGTTCCAGGACAGCCAGGGCTACATAGAGAAGCCCTGCCTCAAAAAACAAAACAAACAACATTGTTGTCTGAGGTTTTTCTCTCCTGCCTGGCCCTGCAGTCGTTAAGTCCCAAAGAAGTCACACAGAGGTCTACATTAGTTATAAACTGATTGGCCCAGTATCTCAGGCTTCTTATTAACTCTTATAACTTGTATTAGCCCATTATTCTTGCTTATGTTAGCCACATGGCTCAGTGCCTTATTCGGCAGGGCAGTCACATCTTGCTTCTTCTATGGATAGGACAGGACTGCGGACAAAGCTTTTCTCTTCCCAGAATTCTCCTGTTCTCATTGACCTGCCTCTACTTCCTGTCTGGTTGTCCTGCCTATACCTCCTGCCTGGCTACAGGCCAACCAATGCTTATTTAAAATATAAGTGACAGAATACATACCATTGTCCCACACCAAAACATTACTGACAATTTGATAATAATGAAATGTCCTTTAGCTGAGAAATAGTTATTAAGAGATAATATTCTTTGTTGGAATAATATATTTTAAGTTTTAAATATGTTACCAGGCCCTCTTTTCCTCGTTCATTGATTTGTAAATTTGAAAACAGGGCTCAAAGGGGAGCTGGGGACCATTTAATTTGGAAATGAACAAAGGAGAGGTGAACAAAGCAGACATTTCAGTGATGCCTGCAGTGGACCATTTGCAGCCTTTCCCAGGACAAATGGAAAGAGAAGAATTGGTAGAGGTATAGTTTTACTCAAACCCCAGCTTTAGCAAATGGAATAGAAACCATATGTAGTCCCTGTTCTCAAAGTGGAAAGTAGTCTCCGCGATTCTTATGGGTAAAATAGATGGCAAAATCCCATGCTTACATGAATTCTCTGCTCTCCAGTGACAAGTTCCTTGAAGGGTGGAGATTTGCTGACTCTCCTGGAACTTCTTTCCAGCCTATTAAAATCGTACATTTTTAATGCTATTGTAGGAAATATCTCTCCAAAAGTTAGACTGTTAATCCCAAAGATGGAGAAAGTTCACACGGACCCAAATCATAATAACCAAAGCGATTTATTAAAGCCAAGGCAGGGTTTGAGAGGTCAGGATTGGGTGTGATGAAGACAAGTCTCAGGGTAAGGGGGTTTCAAATGGAGACCTTGGCAGGAAAAATAGCGGGTTTACAAGGGCAGAACATCATAACAAGTTAGCCTTAAAGACCTCCTAAAAACAAAGACAGTTGCAATGTGGATATAACATGGAAATACTAACAACAGGTAGTCATAATAAGGAAGTCATAGTGTTATGACCAGATCACGGAGTGCCTCTAAAACCAACCAGGAGATTGAGTCCTGGATGTAAAAGCAAAGAGCCTTTATTCTTACACAAGTTTGCAAACTCGTTCTCTTTGTGTATCCAACATATTGGAATGATTAGAGAGCCCCAAGCTCAGTTTGAGTTGAGCTTTTATAGTAGCAAAGGCGGGGGTGAAGGGTTTCTAAGTTTTAGGACTCCTGATTGGCTGACATTTGTCTAAGAGTGTCCTGCTAAAAAATGATGGGTGTGTCCTGGCAGGTGTTCTATCTACAATGGTTGGAATGTTAGGAATTTCCTATGGATGGTCTCTTTCTGGGTGGTGCCTGGGAAGTCTCGGTTTGTGGTCTTTGTGGAACCAGGTATTGCCCCAGGGTAAACTACTGAGACTCAGGCCTCTATTGAGCTTGTCATGGCTAGATCCTATAATAGTCGGTCATATAACCTTTTGAAAGGAAGGTAATGTTGCAAGGTGATTATAAATAACCTTTTGAAACAAAGGCGTGATTGGAATAGGCAGTACAGAATCACTTGTAGCTAAGGTTACCTTGAGAAAAACGTTTAATCATAAGCAGGAATGATCCTAGTTTGTCTTTACTATAAAATGGCTTTTAAGCCCAAGATGGGGCAGGCTGGTTCCTCAAAAGCCCCAGTTAGGGAAAGGCTGACAGGTACATCCACAGGCGGGAATTTGTTTACTCTGCGTACAGCGCTTAGCTATGCAAAACTACTTGCAATATGATAAGACAGTTCTTTTAGGAATTTAATTTTGTCCTTTGTAAGTTTTAATCTGCTATGTTATAATAAAACACAATACTGTTCACAAGAGGGTAATGGTAGATTGAGAGTCTGTGTTCACTGGATTATTAAACTCAATATCCATATTTGTGTAGATCAACTGTTCTCATAACACATGATGTAATGATGTAAGTTTTATTGTCAAGTCCTTTGAAAGCTTGCTTTTTGTTTTCTGTGCTTTAACAGGGTGGTGGTAGGGCACACCTTTAACTCCAGCACTCAGGAGGCAGAGGCAAGTGGATCTCTGTGAGTCTGAGACCATCCTGATCTACAGAGTAAGTTCCAGCACAGTGGGGGCTGCACAGAAAAATCCTGTCTTGAAAAAAACAAACCCAAAAACCCAAAAAACTATTTTCTGTCTTTTTTGATAAAAGATAATGAGCGTCCCTCTCCATCTTCCCCTGAACCTTTCTTCAATGTAAACATTTTGTTCAGATAGTTATATTTCTACACACTGACACTTGTCTTGAAAATCTTGCCATTATAATACATTGTGCTTAATATTAACTATTTTGTATATTTAAAACTGTGATGCTGTATCTTTTCCCTTCTCTTTCTGACTCTGCTTGTTAAGATGTGATACATATAGGTATATGTGTGTGTGTGTATACTCATATATACATATGTGTGTATAGTCAGGTCGTATGTACATATAAGCACACACACTATATATATGTACAAATTGTTATAGTTTAAGTAAAATGCTGCAGGTACTGAAGTGGCGGCAGTGGGCAGCAGGCCATGAAACAGCACCACAGGTCCCTGAGGGGTGGCAGGCAGCGGGTCCCAAGACCACAGTGAGCCACGAAGGCAGCCAGGTAGCAGGCAGCCCCCCCCCAGTGGTCCACAGGCCGTGAGGGCCAGCAGGTCCTAGGTAGGGAGCCACATGGTAGGTGAGAGACCTCAGCAGGGCAGCCAGTCCCACGAGGAGCCACAGCCATGGTGGGTGAGAGGCAAACAGATAGGCACACCATACAGAGTGAGGTTGGATATTTATTTAGTGGGTTATGAAAGGGAAGGGGAGAGGGGGAAAGGGGAAAGAGCAAAGAGAGGCAGAGAGAGACAGAGAGAGATGGAGAGAGATATATAGAGAGAGACACACAGAGAGAAAGAGAGAGGGAGAGAGAGAGAGAGAGAGAGAGAGAGAGAGAGAAACAGAAGGGGTGGGGAGAGGAGCCGAGGCAGCAGCTACCTCGCTACCTCTTTGGGAGAGAGACTGAAAGGAAAGAGACTCGGGTTGCAAGCAGGAAAAAAGATCTGCTTGCCTAGGTGATGGATGGGGAAGGGAGTAGGCAGGGATTGTCTCTTATAGGAACAGGAATGACCATTACACATACTATACACACACACACACACACACACACACACACATGCCTACTAAAGGAAGGAAGTGAAAGTTTAGTTGATAAGTATCCATCATATCAAATGTGCCCCTGATGACTTAACATTTCTTGAAATTGCCTTTGGATAATATAAGAAACAGGCTGACTCTCAGTAGAGTGCCTGCAATTGTCTTTTGCAAAATTTAATCAAAGAAATAACTCTATAGGTGAGCAAAGGTGAATGTGGCCTAAGTATCTGAGTATGATTCTTTGATACGTTTGCTTGTAAAATCATTTTCCATAAAACCTTCTCTGTGATTCATACTAATTTTGATGGCTCTTTTCTAAGAGTGGCTAACATTTCTGTATTTTGACCTGTTAGTCTTTTAAACGTGATTGTATTTGTTTGTCTTGAGATCTCATTTCTGTGTGTGAGTGTGTGTGTGTGTGTGTGTGTGTGTGTGTGTGTGTGTGTGTGTGTGTGTGAAAGAGTGACAGAGACAGAAAGATATTTAGGGGTAACTAATTGAAGGTCTAATAACCCCCAACCCTCATGTGGGATGAGAAACTCCAGACAGGAAGTGTTGACTGATAACACCTGCAGACTATTAGGATGAGAGAAAACTCAGATAAGTTCAGCCTACTAACCTCCATTGACGTCTCCAACCCTGAAACTGCAGAGGAACAGATATTCAGATAGAATCATGCCACCCAAAAGTTCCCTCTTCCTTCTAAAGACCATACATGGTGATTTGAATGCAAACGGTCCCTAGATACTCATGTGTTTGAATAGTTGGTTCCCAGTTGGTGGAACTTTGCGGGAAGAACTGGGAGACATGGCCTTGTTAGAGAAGGTGTGTCTCTGAGGGTGGGCTTTGGGGTTTCAAAAGACTAGTGCCATCCCTAGTGTTTGTTCTTTGTTTCTCTCCTTCTCTCTGCCTCCTACTCACAGACCAAGTATAAGCTCTCAGCTGGTCTTGCCATCATGCCTTTACTCTGCCATCATGGACTCTAACTCTATGAAATAGTAACTCCAAATTAAATACTTTCTTTTATAAGTTGGTTTGGTCATAGTGTTTCATTCACAGCAATATAAAAGTAACTAAAACAAAGACTATCTATTGGTTGTCAGTCTGGTTAGGGGTGTGGTTTGTTAAAAGACAATAGAACCCAGAAGGAGTACCGTGTAGTAGGAAAAAACACTGGACCACTGAAGGTATGCCATTTAAGAAGACATTGGAAGGCCGGTGTCTTTCTTCTTTGCTCTTCCCCATTCTTTTCCCTTCATTCCCCCATTCCTTCCTCTCTCTGTCTCTCCCAAACCCCCAAATATGGTGTTGTATAACTATGGACTGGAAAGCACAGAAATTGTGACTCGGAGTGAATCTTTTTTTTTTTTTCCTCATGCACAGGAAACAGAAGACGCCCTGAGTGAATGAAGTCCTGAGTAAACATGGGCACGGTGGGTCAAGGCCTGCAAGACAAACTGACCCATGACAAACTGGCAAAGCCATTAGCCATATGGGCAAGGCTTAAGAGAGAGGCAAAGCTTTCCTTGGAAGTCTGAGTGTTTATAAATGATTATCAGTGTGGACAAAGATTAGGAACTGGCACCATTCTCCTCCCAGCTGTTTACAGCTGAGACTGCTCACCTACAGAGACCTCCTACTGAGACTATTCCACTCCTCCCCCTTCTAAGAAACATGCTTGAGGTTCCTGGTTGTGTCTGTGAAGACACCACCTGATCTCAGATTCATTGCATGCATGTTTGTGTGTCTCTTCTAGCCAGGGTTGTGGGATTCAACCTGTGCCAGATGCAATGCTTATAATAAGTTCATTATCTCGGGTACTTTGTCATGACAGAAAGCTAACACACTGGCAATGTTTACATTGCTTAAAGCCAGGGACTTGATAAGATTAATCAGGTATACTGTGCACATAAAGAAAATTGTTCAGAACTAAATTCTGGAGCAACTAAGCATCCAAAGCTTGAGCAGATAAAAAGGAGCTTCCAATGAGAAGGGAAAAAATTATATTAATTTGGTTCTTATTGCTGTCATAAACACCATGGCAGAAATCAACTGAAGGGAGAAAGGGGTTATTTGGCTTTATGCATCCTAATCACAATTCATTCAAAACAGAAACTAAAGCAGGCAGGAACCCGGAAACAGGAACTGAAGCAGAGACCAAGGAAGAGTGCTGCTGACTGTGATGTTCTCCATGACTTTCTCAGCCTCATTTCTTATATGGCCTAGTACCACCTACCTGCTTACCCAGGGATAGCACTGGCCACAGTGGCTGAGACCTCCCACATCAATGGTTAATCTAGAAATGTCCCCAGAGTTTTGCCTATAGGCCAATCTGATGAAGGACTGTAGCTTGTGCCAACCTGGGGAAAACAACAACAATAAATAAACAAACAAACAAGCAAACAAACCAAAACTTGTGTATGTAAAAAGAACACTTCAGGTGGGACAGAGAAAAAGCCAATTACTAGGTAATAAAAAGGAAACCATCCTGGAAGCCCAGAGAGGAGAAAACAAAAGAGAAAACAGACAAGTTCAATGAAGAACAGCACAGGCCATCGGAGCAGCAGGAGAACCAACAGAGATGCCACCATTGAAGGAGCACAGGAAATAGAATGGAGGTCTCTTACAGGATACTTGATCACACTGTGTGAAGATGCCTCTGTTCTTCCTCTGCTTCCTCAGGCACCTTCTGATTGGCTTAATAAAGAGCTGAATAGCCAGTGGCTAGGCAGCAGAGGATAGGCGGAAATTCTGGGGTGGGGAGGAGAGTAACTGGGCAAAGAATCAAAGAGGTGGAGATTTTCCAGGGAGACACTGTGAAGGTCGGACATGTGGTTCTGAGGAGAGATAACGAGCCACGTGGCAGAAGGTTGATTAATATAATGGGTTAAATTCAGTGATAAGAGTTAGTTGGGAAGAAGCCTAAGTTAAGGCCAAGCTTTCATACTTAATAAGCTCCCATGTCATTATTCATGAGCTGGGGGTCCATAGAAAGTCTGTTACAGAGGGCAGCCCCGAAAGCTAGCCTGGAATGAAAATAAAAACACACGAGTGGTGAGGACAGGGAGAAAGGATCAGAGGGCAACTCTTTTGAGAAGTTTTAAAGGGAGCGTAGTCTGGGATGTGATATCTGAGAGAAAGATAGTTCTAAAACAGCTGCTATATGAAGATACTAGAGAATGTGTGCATGCTGATAAGAATATTCAGCGCAAGAGCTGAGTGGCCCAGCATGACTGAGTAAAGAGAGAGCAGGAAAAGGCACCCCCATTCTAGGGTTGACGAGACAGTCTTATCAGGGTGCAGGCCCTTGAGATAACAAGATTCACTACTTACAGGAAGGGGTTAAAAGGCCTGGTTCAGGTACTGGGATGAGGTAGATACTATGGTGACTAGAGAAATGATTCGTTGCCAGTTTCCATTTGGGTTGAGTAAGACAGTGATCTCATCTCTCTGAGAAGTGGAGCAGCAGGGGGAAGATTTTGTGAGAGAGATGTTAAAGAGCGGCTAAGAAGGAAGACGGAAGTGTAAACTCACTGCTAGGTGGCACAGATAATCCACACAACGTGTATTGTAAGTATCTATACTTAACATGAAGTCGACTTCTTGGAGTGCTTTTCTCCAGCAAAACAGAGAGTGGAAGAGAGAGAGCTCGGAGGTTAAGAGCACTTGTTGCTCTTGCTAAGGACTCTTGGTTTAGAGTACTGACTCAGCAACTCACAACTAGTGCTAACTTTGGTTCCAGAGAATCTGACTGTAGTGGGTTTTAATTTGTATTTAAATAAATAAAGCTTGCCTGGAGATCTGAGAGTAAAACAGCCCCACTGATCAGCCTTACAGACCAAGCAGTGGTGACACACACCTTTAGTCATGGTAGCCATACTAGTTTGTCATAGAAACCGGGCCGTGCATGCCTTTAATCCCAGACCTAGAGAGGCTTATAAAATGGAAGGAGACAGTTCTCAGTCTCAGTCTCATTTTGAGATTCCTGGAGGCAGGATCGCCATTTTGGGTTGAGGTCGAGGTAAGAGCCAGTAGCTGGCTGCTTTGCTTTTCCGGTCTTCAGGCTGAACCCCAATTTACCTTTCTGAGTTTTTATTAGTCGTCCATTATGTGATGCTCTCTTCTAGCCTCTGTGGGCACACACACACACACACACGTATTCATGCTTAAAATCAAAATAAATTCATCTTTGGAAAAAACAGAAAATAATGAGATATTTATGTATGTAGAAAGGGATGGAACAGGAACTGTACACAGGAGCTTAGGGATGGCTTCTCAGGTGGTTTGAGCAGAACTTTGAGAAGTGAGGGTTGTTTCCCAGCATCCTATCCAAAGAAGACTGTAAGAGAAAATCTCCTAAGTGGGAGCAAAATTCTATATCCAGTGTTGCTTGCATAGTTTGAAGATGAGTGGCAAGACATGAAAAGGAATGGAACCCATTTTCATAATTCCTGTAGATGAGGATAAATGAAAATAATGTCAAATATGCAGAAACTCGATTTTGAGCTAGAGTAGTCCTCAGAGCTCATTTGGCCCAATATATATTCTCATACAAGAAAAATGACTTAACGAGGCTGGAGCAGTCATGAGATGGATAGCAGAAGACCCAATCCTTGAACCCCTGTCACATGGAGTTCTAAGTTGAACCACTTTCTACTATATTATACTCTACTACATTCTACTACACTCCACTCCACTCCACTCCACTCCACTATACTATACTATACTATACTATACTATACTATACTATACTATTTTTCTTTCTTCCTTTCTCCTCTTTGCCCTCATCTTCGTCCTTGTCCTCCTCAACTTCATCCTCCTTGTCCTACTCCTCCTCCTCCTCTTCTGCTTCTTCTAGGCAGGGTCTCTTCATGGATGTCCTGGAACTTACTTTACAGACCAGGTTGGCCTTAAGCTCACGGAGATCAGCTTGCTTCTCTGACTCCTGAGAGTAAATGTGTGTGCTCCATCATGCCCAGCTACTTTGCTACTTTTCTAAGAATAAAGCTCATAGTGCCCCACAATAGAAGAGGGCAAGATGCATTGAGACAATATTCTTTAATTAAAATGACCTACATTGAACACCGTAATCTCTCCAGCTAGCTCTCAAATTATGACACGGAGACATCTTATTAATTATGAAAGCTCAATCTATATCTTAAGCTTGCTCCTAACTAGCTCTGATAACTTTACATTTATATTAATGTACATTCTATCACGTGGTGTCAAAACCCTCTTCCATCTTGCACCTTCTGTTTCCTATCTGTGTCTCCTGGCATCTTCCATGCACCTAGATTTTTCCTCCTCTTCCTTTCTCTCCTCAGAGGTCCTGCCTACACCTCCTGCCCAACTATTAACTACTCAGCTTTTTTTCACACCAACCACAGCAATACACCCCCATATACCCACAAAGAACACCAAAAATTCTGCTCTAATAATAAAAAGGATGCTAAGCATTTACTATCGAACCATTCTGCTAGTCTGTTTATCTTTTACACTGTGGGCTCCTAGTCATAAGCATGGACAATAGATATGGAACCTTATCAGGAAATCTATGTTAGTAACAGACTCAGAAGGGAACAACAACCAAATCTAAAAAAGGACAAAATTCCAGATGGTTTGCAAAATCTCTGGTGTGGGAAGTCCTTTCTATATGTATTGCCTTTATTGGTTAGTGAGTAAAGAAGCTTCTTTGGTCTGTGATAGAGCAGACTAGAGCTAGGCAGGAAAACTAAACTGAATGCAGGGAGAAAGTAGGCAGAGTCAGTGAGATGCCATGTAGCCCCTGCCAGAGATAAACATGGGGCAGAACTTTACCTGGTAATCCACAGCCACGTGGCGATACAGACTAATAGAAATGGGCTAATTTAAAATATAAGAGCTAGCTAACAATATGCTTAAGTGATTGACCAAGCAGTGTTTTAATAATACAGTTTTATGTAATTATTTCTGGTCTGAGTGGCAGGGAAACAAATGAGCATGCCTCCGACAACAGACCTTAATAGCAGCAACTCTCAAAGGATGCACCCGTCTTATGTGTTTCTGTTAGAGACTTGAATTTCTGGTAAGAAACTTTGTTATCCTAGCCTTCATAAGTGGCCTATGATCACAGGATAAAGTTCTATGATTGATGCTCTTCTTACAATATCTAGAGTAATAGAAGAGTTTAACCTTCACAAGATTGAGATCGTAAATGACCAAAACCCAAACTGCCCCACTATAATAGATATTTTATTCAGTCCTTAGAACACAGTGTGACAGTTTGTATTATCTACACTTTACTCAGGAAGAAACTGGGGGTCAGAGAGGTTAATTACATTCCCAAGTTCACAGAACTAAAAATTGACACTCACAGGTCTAATGGTTTCTCCGGACTCAGACCTGAGGCTCTTTTTTATGAGTGTTTTTTTTTTCTCTCTCTCTCTCTCTGCTCCTTTTCTGACTATTATTCTTGACCCTGCTGCTGGCTTAGGGCAAATTTTACAATAGGCTCATATGCGGTGGAAGAGTCCTGATTAAAGTGTGGGTTTGAAAATCGAACACACAACTGCTACTGCACTAATTCCATCCCACAGGCAGAACATGTTTAACCCCATTGCCTTTGGTCCTTTCTACGTCATGCAGCAACTTTCTGATTATGAAAGTTTTTAATACATTTTAAAGATTTATTTCATTCTTATTTTTAGCTATGTGTATCTGTATAAGTCTACCTGTGAGTATGTACATATGAATGCCAGGGCGCTTTAATAAGAGACAACGGATATAGAATTTTAGGTGTTTGTGCGTCACCCAATGTGGGTGTTAGGGATTGCATTTGAGTCCTCTGTAAGAGAAGGGCACACTCTTAATCTCTGAAACATCGCTCCAGCCCAGTTTTTAATCCCTCTGAGTCAGTTTTAGTGTTGTGTGTTAGTCAGTTTTCTGCCACAATAAATACTTGATACAATTTACAAAGAAAAGTATCAGTTTGGGCTCTACTTATAGAGGTATCAGGTCTGTGATGAGCTGCGTTGCTTTGAGCCTGTATCACGTAAAGATGCATGTATGTCACACTGCAAGTGCTTACCTTCAGCCACAAAATGAGAAAAGAGAGGAAGAAGAAAGGATGGACGACCCATTACCCCACTAAGGACATGAACTCATTGCAGTGACCTAAAGACCTCCCTCTAGGCTCTACCTCTAGAAGGCCCTATCACTTCCTAATAGCCCCAAGCAGGGACCAGGTCTCCAACTCATGGATCTTTGTAGCTGTAAGAAATAGCACGGACTGAGTGAGATAAGCTTCAGGGGTTTATTTTTCGTAGCTTGAGCATTAGGGAGGGGGACTTGATTGGGGGGGTGGGGTGGGAAAGGGGAGGCGGTGGTGGGGAAGAGACAGAAATCTTTAATAAAAATAAATAAATAAATAAATAAAAAGTAAAAAAAAAAGTATAAGAGAATTTGATTTCTGGGAAAAGCTCCCTTCCTGACTGGCAAGTAGCTACTGCTGACACCACCTCTTGTTCTTTCCTCTCCTTCCTCTTTCTCCTTTATTAAGATTTATTCATGGGGCTGTGGAGATGACTCAGCAGTTAAGAGCACTGACTGCTCTTCCAGAGGACCGATATTTGATTCCCAGCACCCACCTGGCTGCTCACAGCTATCTATGACACTAGTTCTAGGAGATCTATGCCTTCTTTTGGGCTCTCTGAGCACTAGATATGCCTGTGGTGCAAACCCTCATACACATAAACAATATTTACTTGTTTTTGTTTTATATGTGTGAGCATTTGCCTGCATGATGTGTATATCTGTACCACATGTGTGCCTGGTGCCTGCAGAAGCCAGTAGAGAGCATCGGACTCCCTGGAATAAAAGATAAAGACAGCCATGAGCCACCATGTGATGCTGGAACCATGCCTTCTTCCTCTGCAAGACCAGCAAATGTTCTTAACGACTGAGCCATCTCTTTAGCACAAATAGCCAGCATGCCACTGTATCCTCACAAGGCAGAGAAAGCCTGAGTGTTCATCATCTTATAAAAGCTCCAGTTCTTCTGTAGAGCTCCCCCTGCCCCACCCTCAGTCAGAACCTCTTCCAAATCTGAGCTCTTCTTAAAGCTCTGCATTCAAATACATCAGCGGTCAGAATTTGCACATATCACTTCACAGGTAATAGGAACATCCTTCTCTAACACTACCTACCACTTCAACAAAAGGTGAAGCATTTGAGAGATACAAAATTCAGTGCTTTTATAAATACAGGGTGATTGTTAACAACTCCGAAAGGACAAAAATAAAAAGAGAGTAGGCTGGGGAAAACATAGGTCTACCCACATTTTGGCAAGAATTTTGCTCACTGCTTTCTAAGTGGTGATAATTGCTGTTTAGAATTAATTTGATTTAATAGATAAGAGAATTTCATCTAGCAAAAGAATCTTTTCCTATTAAAAGTTTCCAGCTCTAAATTTTAAGGGCAAAATTTTTAGTTGACTTTGAACTTAAAAAACAAAAACTGAAGTAGTAGTCAAGATCCCTAAAATGGAGAGGGAGTTTTTGGCTTTTTAAAGCCTCTGCTTCATTTAATTAATAAGAAAAACAAATCAGTTTTACTTTTATAAAGGTTAGTTTTTAGCACCATGAGTAATTAGTATGAGACAATACACCTTTATATCCAACTTTGAGGGCTGGAGAGATGGCTCAGAGGTTAAGAGCATTGCCTGCTCTTCCAAAGGTCCTGAGTTCAATTCCTGGCAACCACATGGTGGCTCACAACCATCTGTACTGGGGTCTGGTGCCCTCTTCTGGCCTGCAGGGATATGTGCAGGCAGAACACTGTATATATAATAAATAAATATTAAAAAAAAACTATATATCCAACTTTGAAATTATTTATTCTATAAATCAATACATAAAACTGGGTGTTTTGACATTCATGTATTGAAGCTGGTGAAATATTTTCATTTTTTCTCCTTTTGAAATATCGGATTCACCATCGAATTAATTTCTTAGCAAAAAAACACCTAGATTTTTTTCTTAGACATAGAAACACATTGAAAATTGAACAAAGTACAATATTCATATTGTACAATATTCATTTATTTCAAGATCTTAGAGTCGACTATTAGTTAAAAGAGCTGTCAATGCCCACTCCTTCTACTTCATAACAATCCAATTTAGTCTCACACACCCCCACCCAACATGAGACTATCAGATTCCCTAGCAGCTGGACATGTCCAGGTGACAAGGTGTCTTAGGTAGGCTTTCTATTGCTGGAAAGAGACACCATGATCATGGCAACTCATAAGGAAAGTATTTAATTAGGGTGCTCTCTTACAGTTTCAGAGGTTCAGTCATGGTGGCTAGCATGACGGCATGCAGGCAGAGGTGGTGGCTATATCTTGATCAGAAGACAAAAGAAGTCAACTGAGACACTGAGCACAGGAAACCTCAAAGCCTGCCCCCACAGTAGCACATATACTCCAACAAAATCATACCTATTCCAACAAAGCCACACCTCGTAATAGAGCCATTCCCTGTGAGATTATGGGGACCAGTTACATCCAAACTTTTATCTTCCATTCCATGGTCTCCATAAGCTTACAATAATATCACAATGCAAAATGCATTTAGTCCAACTTCAAAAATTCCCATAAACTATTATTTTTTTTTTTTTTTTTTGGTTTTTCGAGACAGGGTTTCTCTGTGGCTTTGGAGCCTGTCCTGGAACTAGCTCTGTGGACCAGGCTGGTCTCGAACTCACAGAGATCCGCCTGCTTCTGCCTCCCGAGTGCTGGGATTAAAGGCGTGCGCCACCACCGCCCGGCCCCATAAACTATTATTATACTCTCAATAATGTTTTCAAGTTCAAAGTCTCTTCTGAGATTCATGCAATCTCTTCACTATAATCACCTGTAAAAATAAAAATTAAAAGCAAATCACATACTTCCAACATATAATGGCACCTGATATACTTAAGCATTCCAAAACTCAGGGAAGGGAGGAAATACTAGATTAAAGGAAGACTGAAAACCAGCTGGGTAGACTCCAAACTCAGCATCTCCATGTCTGATGGCAAAATGCTCTTCAGATCTCCAATTCCATTCAGCTTTGTTGACTGCAACACACGTCTTCCTCTTGTTCCTTCTACTGCCTATTAGCATCTCTCCCTGGCAGGTATCCCACAACTCTGGAATCTCTACTGTCTTGGATTTTCCAAGGCCATCCAGGCTTCAACGTCACAGCTTCACTCAATGGCCTCTCTACTAGGCCTCCATTCAGGGACACCGTTGACACACAGTTTGTTTGAATGAATACATCACTTAAGAAAGGAAAGTGTCATGTGAAAGAAGCAACAAGAATTGGAATGGTTGGCAGGTTGAATTCAGGAAAAAGGTAAAGTTGAAGAAGTATGAGCAGCTTTTACAGAAATTCAAGTTCTTCACCAATAACTTGTTACAAATATGACATTAAGAGGAACAGATTAGTGTCATGGATCAGCCTCCACAAAAATATCTCTTGCATGGGGGTTTTGAAATATTAGTAAAGAATATGAAGATGCATGAAAAATAAAAAGACAGAAACCATAGAACAGTACCAGAAGGGCATTGAATACTGAAATCACCTGCATTTATTTTTTCATAACTTTTATACCCAATGTAAATGGGGGGGTGGAGGATGTAATGGAAAACTTTATTAACACGATGCAAATGACAACTTAATCAGTCAATTGCTCTAACATTCTGAGACATCAAATCATTAGCATTTTGTTGTTTAAGTGTGAAGCTGCTCTAGATCACATACCCTGAAGGCTATCCCTCCCCAGGCGGCCTCATAGTTACAAAAGAAGGAGCAGAAGTCCATTTGCATATCCTGACCGCCTGTCAGGATGGCATGGGCCTACATGTATGAGCTATTTTAATGTTAAAAGAATCAAGCAATCACATCTTGAGTTGGGATGCGCAACTAGGCTTGTCAACCATTTGAGCATCCTCCAACTCTGACTGTCAGACAGGTGGAAATGGGCCCACAGTTTTGGGCCTCCACAGATCAGCTTGAGAAGAGTCAGACTCAGGATCTATGACCCCTGGCCAATGATGAGAAAAAACAAGGCTTTCATCACAAGTTGATTTTGTCAGATATGTCTCATAGTTGACTAACACAGGAGGATTACCTAAGTAGATGAGTCACTTCTAAAATCATGGTTTGGGGCTTTTCTGCTTGTTTGTTTTGTTTTCAAGATGGTTTCTCTGGGTAGTCTTGGATGTCCTGGAACTTGCTCTGTAGACCAGGCTGACCTCGAGCTCAGAGATTCACCTGCCTCAGCCTCCCAAGTGCTGGGATTAAAGGCGTGCACCACCATCGCCCAGTTTATGATCATGTTTTACAACCGTAATAAATTTGGCTACAAATGCAATGCATGCTACATAGAAAGTACATTAAAACATCACAGCAGGATAGCTGAGAGGAGTTTTGGTGAGAGTCCAGTTATGAGGGTGTGCCAGAGGCTTTGAGTCAGACAAGTGACTCGTTGCAATGAATATTTTGCAGGTAGGGCTGTTGGGATAAAAGGGTACACTGTGTGAAACTGTAGCTCCGGATGCCACTAGGATGTATGAAGAGGTGTTGGAAAGACAGAGGAACAAAGTGGCTTTTTTGATTGTTTTTAATTATTTTTTTTTGGTGTGTGTGGGGGGGGGAGCAGGTTGAAGTGGGATGCTACAGGGGAGGTGGGAGGAACTGGAAAATGAGCAGGATTGGGGAGCATGATGTGAAATTCCCAAAGAATCAATAAAGAGTTATGTCATACAAAAGGTATCATCTTGAGAAGGCAAAGGTGAACATAAAAAAGCACAATACTTTTAAAGTTTTGAAATGAAAGAACACTGTGGGTTGAAACCAGAGCTTCCTGCATGCTAGCAAGCAGTCTACCACAGGACCACATTTCGCACTTACAATATGTCTATTGTGAAATTGTTCACATATAGTTTACATGGTAATATAAATGCCTTTCATTTTAGAACAACACTCTATTAAGAAGATAATTCCAGGCCAGGTGTGGTGGCGCACGCCTTTAATCCCAGCATTTACGAGGCAGAGGCAGGTGGATCTCTGTGAGTTCCAGGGTAGCCTGGTCTACAAAGTGAGTTCCAAGATAGCCAGGGCTGTCACACAGAGAAACCTTGTCAAAAAAAAAAAACACACAAAATAACAAATTAATTTCACAATTATAATTTCTTTGCTTTAATGTATTTTTTTTTTCAAAGCTAATGTTGTGTTATCAGAGGAGTCTTTCCTCATTTATTCTTTTTTGGTACTTGTCAGATGCCATGGTAACCTGGAGTCTATGAAGCATGGCCTAGGAATAGCAAGGAAGCCAATATGACTGGAGGAGAGATAACAGGAAAGAGAAGGAATGAAGTTAGGAAGATAGAGATGTGTTTATAACATCAGGCTGTATAAACTGGGAAAGAGTTTGGATAAAATAGAAATAAAATATATGTACACTACAGAAAACAAACATCTCTGTGGTTGGTAATAGCAATCTAAAGGCGATTCTAGGATGTCAAGGTGTCCCGAGAGAGACGAGAGCACTCCAATCCACTGTGGTTTATCTTACAAGCTGCAACACTAGTTACACAGCACCAGAGGAAAGACTGGAATAGAAAATTGGAGAGCAAAGTAGATATAAGTGAAGGAGAGGAAAGTCCATCAGCAGGGGACAATGTTATGTTAAAAAGGATCTCGCTGGTGTCCTCAGGGTGATCATAAAGGCCACCATTAAAATTGTGCTGAAGCTAAATGAGAAGGCTAGAGGGATGGGTCTAATAAAGACTCGAGTGACAAACTGAATCAACAAATCTGAAGGCTAGCTATGAAAACAATAAAATCATCAAATGTCTAGTCAGTAAAGTAAGAGACTAGGAGAGAAGATACAAATCACTAATGTCATAAATGAAAGGGAGGCCATCACTACTGATGTTAGAGACATTAGAAGTATAGCAATTGGCCTGCATGAGCAACTCTGTGGCCACACATTGGACAGCCTAAATGAAATGAATTAGTTTCTTGGAAGATAGGATCTGTCAAGTTACACACCTAGAACCCCAGCAGTTAGGAGTCTGGGTCTGGAGGGTTACAAGCTTGAGAATAGTCCAGGCTACATTTTGTGAGCATGTCCCCCAAATAGACAATGAATAAGTAAAACTTACAGTTGACATCATAAGTTGATCAGGAACAAAGCAAGAATGTCTGCTCACACTACCGTATTTCCACTTTCAAGTTCTAGCTGATACAACAAAACAAGAAAAGGAAATAAAACATAGAGATTGAAAAAGAGGAAATAAAATTGCCTTTGTTTGCAAATGACATGATAATCTAAAAAAATCAAAACAAAGCAAAAAACTCAAAACCTTTGAGCCGGCAAATGACAGGATTCAAGGTTAATATATGGGATGTAATTGCTTCCTATGTACCAATCATGAACAAGTGGAACTTGGAGCTAAAGCCACATCCCTAGTGTAGCATCTCCTACACTGAAACAAGCGGGTTCAAACTAACAAAGTGTGTAAGATCTCTATGAGGATGACTACAAATTGCTGGAAGACCCCATGAAAGACATATGAATTGATTTACTTCACATTCATGGCTCCAAAAAGCACAGTGCTGTGATGTCAGCTCGTCCCAACTGCATCTACAGATTCAGCATCATCTCAATTTCAGCACATCATTGTATGGTGACAGAATGATCTTAAACTTTATACGGGGAGGCAGAGAGAGAGAGAGTAGTAAATTCAATATTAGAGGAGAAGAATCAGTGAGGAGGCAACTACTCAACTTCAAGATTTGCTATAAATGTGCACTAATCTTGGTTACTGTGGCTTTCATGCCCCTCCCTCACATATACGTTGATGCAATAGTGTTAGGAGATGGGACCTTCTGAGAGGTGGGAAGCACTTGTGAATGGACTTGTGTTAGTTTTGTGCGGGAAGGGTTAGAGTTATTGTGGTAGTTTGAATTAGAACGGCCTCCATAGGCTTATATGTTTGGATAATTAGCCTTCAGTAGCTGGAACTGTCCGGGAAGGATTGGGGGTGTGACCTTATTGGAGAAAGTATGTCATAGATGCGAACTTTGAGGCTTCAAAAGCCTCCCACCATCCCACTGCACTCTCTGCCCCCTGCTGTGAATTGCCACCTCTCAGCTGCTGTTCCAAACATCCCCCATGCCTTCACATGGACTCTAACCCTCTGGAAACACAAGCCCAATGAAACTCTTTCTTTTATAAGTTGTCTTGGTGATGGTGTTTTATGACTGCAATGGAAAAGTAACTATTATAGTTATCAAGAGAGATGAATTAAAATTGGAGGGGCATATGAGTGTGTTAAAAGCATATCACAAAACCAGGCCCAAGAACTTATTGGGCACACCAGATCACAGAAAATGTGTTGCACTCTCATCTGGATCCCATAAAGTAATGGATACATCCCACTGTGATGGCTGATACTTGGGGTGTGCATCCAGAACCAACAGCCATGGAACTCAGGACTGTTTGTCCCTGGGGCTTCAGCTTGGCTCCCCTGCTGCTAATGGGTCTATTGAATACCAGTTGCTGTTCTATCCATCTGGATGCAAACCTAGCATTTCCTGCTCCTGGACCCGTATTCTGCCTTTTACCTCATGGCTAGACTCAGCTCTGCAGCTTTGCTCTAAAATCTGACTCTCCAACATTCCCTACAGCACCTTAGGCCCTGGAGAGGAGCGTGGGTTCCTTATCTTATCAAAACAAACTCTACTTGCCTATCTATCATCAACCCACTACTAGAGTCTTCTCAACTCTCTCTTACCCTATCTTGTACTCTTCTAGAAACCATACATATGCATACATAGATAGACGTAAGTATTTATTATGCAATGTGTGATACGAGAGTTGATATTAATAGTAAGATTAGAATAAAGAAACGTACACTTCCCTTGGTCAGACTACCAAGGTAGGTAGGATTACTTGACAAACAGCTACCACTGAAATCACCACAGCTTGCGAGTTCTTTGAAATTTGGTAAGTTCTTGCATTTTGGAAGGACAGAAACCTGTCCCAGGTCCCAGGTTTCTGACACAGTGCTTTCAAGACAACAATAAGTTGTTCTTTTCTATTCTGCAATGAAAAAATATTGGGTCTTGAGAGAATATCGTGTCTTATGACTTGCATATGAAATGTCCCCACAGACCCCAGGTTTTGAACATTTCACCCCCACCTGGTGATGTATTTTAAGTGGTCACAGTTTTATATTTTTTTTTAAAAAAATGCTTCAAGATCCCTGGTGGCAGTAGGCAGCAGAAATGCTGTAGGTCCCAAATGGTGGTAGCGGGCCATGTGGCAGCAGACAGTGGACCCTGGGAGCAGCCAGTCCCAGGCAGGGAGACACATGGTGGGCCGGCAGGAGACAGAGACATGGATAGACACGACATGCAGCGTGAGGTTGAGTATTTATTTAGGGGTTTATGAAGGGGGAAGGGAGAAAGGGGAGAGAGAGAGAGAGAGAGAGAAGGAGAAAGAGACAGAGAAGAGGGGAAGTGGAGAATTGGGGAGAGAGTCAGAAGCGAAGTTGCCTCTCCAAGAGGAAGATGGGAAAGAGAGCAAGCTCAGGCCGGAAGCTGAAGAACAGCCTGCCTCAGTGAATGGGGGAGAAAGGGGCATGGCTTGTCTCTTAAAGAGACAGAAAACCATAACACACAGCATATTTAGTAGGTAGGGGCCCACCTGGGGGAAGTAGGTCACATGGGGTAAGGTTTTGAAGGTTATATCCAGGTTCCTAGCTGCAGCTACTGTGTGCTTCCCAGTCCAGTGCTGGTGAACAAGACTCTCCCCAATGATCCCACCCACCATGACTGAGCCTCTCTGCTGTGATGGAATGAAATCCCTCCCAAACCATGAAATCTTTGTGTAAATAAATCTTTGTGTAAGTGTCCTTCTCTGTCAGTTCTTTGGTCACAGTAACACAAAATTAACCAACGGTCTTAGTCAGGGTTTCTATTGCTGGGAAGAGACACTGTGATCACAACTCATAAAGAAAACATTTAATTGAGGGAGGCTCACTTACAGTTTCAGAGGTGCGGTCCCTTATCATCATGGCAGGGAGTATGGCGGCATGTGGGCAGATGTGGCGCTGGAGTAGCTGAGAATCCTACATCTTGTAGGCCACAGGAAGTCAACTGAGACTGTGGGCAATATCCTGAGCATGGGAAACCTCAAAGCCTGCTCGCACAGTGACACACTTCCTCCAACAAAGCCACACCTCCTCATGGTGCCACTTCCTGTGAGATTATGATGGTCAATTACATTCAAATTGCCACACCAACAGACCCCAGATTATTTAAGCATGCCCTAAGTAATGATATGTCTTTACAAGATCCAAAAGAGGAGAAGCAGAGAAAAGGATCATGGGATGGTAGGTGTGGTAACTAGAGTAATGTCACCACAAGCTAAGGACAGCTGTAGCCACCAGACGATGAGCAAGGTAAAGAAGGAATCTCCACTGACCCTCCAAGACCTGATACGAGAGTGGGGTCCCCGGCCTGTGTGGAAAGCTATTTTTCCAGTTGGGCTGGCTCCTTCACTCTGGCTGAGAAGACCCCTAGGATATGTTGATAAAATGGGTGTGATAATTAGTCCTTGAAATATATATTCTATTTTTTTCCCAGAATCCTCACTGTTGCATGAAGAATTGTAAGTCTGCCTGCTTTTCTGAATTATTTCGAACTGTGTAGCTTTTCCTTTTCTTCTATCTCTTTTCTTAGTGTTATTTCTCTAACAATGTGGGCTTTCTCCCTGACACTAGGAGCTTCCTTTCTCTTTCTCTAAGTCCTACCTCTCCACCGCGTTCCTCTGTCATCTGCCATATCTGATTTCCTGCTTAAAGGCATGGCTTTTTCCTTTCTCTCCCCTTTTCTCCTCCAGTAGCTCCTGAGGTCTTCTTTTTAACTAAGAAATTGTCCTTGAGTTTCCACGGGAGTTCTTTCTCAAGTTCTGTTATTGATGTGACTATGAACTTTAAGAGGGCACCCTAATTTTCCCTGAGTCACTGCCAAGGCTTTGTTTTCATTTTGGACTTCCATTTTGCAAGATGGTGGAGAGAATACATTTCTGTTGTTTAGGACACAAGTCCAAGATTTGTCATGGCAGCCCCAGTAACTAAGATCTCTGTCATTCTCCAGAATTGTTTGAAGATACTGTTATCCATCATTGTGTAATAGGAGACCTGTTCTATGCTAGAGGCTAATAGAATAGCTCCAGGCTCCTGGAATAATTTGTATTGGTTGAATTCTTTCCAGTAGCAGATGCCAAAATCCCTTAAACTCTGGTACAAACTGACATTAAATTAGATGAGATGATTCTTCAAGAATACTATCTTAGGTAGTTAGTCATGGATCCTTTCAAGATGGTCCTAATTAAGTCTTTTATTCTGTGGCCATTGTAGCGTTATATGCAGCTTTTGGAAGCAATGGAAAGATCTCATCAGTCCTTTACCTGTTTTTCTCCAAAACCAGCAGCTTCAGGTCCAAATGTGCAGGAAGGTAGACCAACAGACATCAGTTGGAGAGGTCACATCAGCAACCGGGGATTGAGCAGAGCTGAAGCTACCAGAACAGACTGCCCTTGATTCCCTCATTCTAGTTAGTTCTGGATACACAGACAGGGTATCAGCCACCAGAGTGCTAGTGAGACCTGCAGTGTCCTGGATACACAGACTGGGTATCAGCCACCATAGTGTTAGTTAGACCTGCAGTGTCTTACAAAACTACTGCAATTCTACAGCCAGGATATTAACATGGATACAATCCCCTATCTTCTGATCTCAGGTTTTCCAGTAGCCATCTCTCTGTGTGATTTTTGTCCTCTGTCATTGGATCACATGTTGGTTCCCAAATCCATCACCACAGTGAAGAGACAAAATTACCTGAGCGCCGCAAAGAAACCTCTCAAGTCCTTTGATAACCACATCCTCTTTTTACTTTGGGGATAACAAATGGGCAAATGGTAAGGAAATTCCATTGGAAAAGAAAAGTTAATCTCAAGGTTCCATTTGGGCAATAACAGAAGTGACAACGTTGCAGTAATATACAGCAGACATCTAATTGCCTGTGCGTGCATTTTCTCTTGAACATGAGATATATTAAAACATCTGAGGGTTCATACACAGCTCGAAATTGTCCTGTATTGTGCTGCTGAGTTCAATAGACACAAAGGTAGGGAAGCTGCAGTGTGCCTGACACTATTTTGATGCTGAAAATATTCAACTACTGTTTCAGAATTCCTTGGTGATAGCAGGCGAGCAGCTTTAAAATGAAATTACATCATAAATTCCCGGTGCAAATGAGAGGCTCCTCTAAAGTTGTTAAAGGGCCACCCCCACCTAGGGACACGGAGAGGATTGGTACAGGAGCTAAGCATTTGGCAGAGTGAGCTAAATTACAGGCACAGGGAGTAAAAGTGTAGCCTCTTATGTCCTGGAGGGGGGTCAGTGGATGAGCACCCATGGGCGTGCCCTGGGGACAGAGATGTGACACTTTGGCTGACTGCTGGAAGCCTGCTGCTATGACTCAGGGTAGACGTGCAGAAGGTAGTGCAGACTACACTGACAATAACAAACCTCTGGAGTCCCGAGGAGAGGATGGGGAAGGTAAGATCATGCAAACGAGCAGGATGGCTGGTCAAACCACTAAGCGTGCACCTCCGTGTGTGCATACAACAAGGGGAAGGCCCTCTTTCAGCAACTTATGAGAACATAGGTAAGTTCCATCTCTGTACTAAAAGCTATACTAAAAACAGTAAGAGAAATGTCATTGTTCTAATTTACAAATACAACACGGCCTTGGACAGACCAAGCAATTTGCTTCAAGTCACTTGGCTAGTAACGGATAAAACCAGGATCCCATTCCTCTTTCTAATTCCAAACACAGCCCTGTCACCTCAAGTCTGTCATCATTACCATATGATGGGGCATATGGTAGCCTGGAGGAATGGAAGAAAAAAGGAATTTGGAATCTATAGAGCCTGAAGGGTAAATTTCCCCCCCTGCTATTTTATTTATTTATTTATTTTATTATTATTATTATTTTTCCAGTAAAGTGAGCAATTTCTTTGGCTTCCTGAAGAAAAATGGAAAATTTGACTATTGAATGGAACATTACAAAATACCATATTCTGTATGGGAGCAGGACCTTCTCTGGGTAAATAAATTACACTTGAAAATACAAACCAAGCCTCAAAGAAACCACAGCAGTTCTACAGAAAATATTTCAAAAATATATATAGAAAAAATAATAAAGGATTCATAACTAAGCTTTCATATTCAATCAGGGTACAGTCAGAATAGCTCAGATGTGGTACATGGTTGGTCTCCATGTAACAAACCTCTACCATAAAGTTCCACCACCAACATAAGCCGCACCGCCGTGGCTGCCATGCCACGGAATCCTTTTGAAACGGTGGGCGAATATGTATCAGTCTTTCCCTCCATACATTTTTTTTTCCTGTCGGGTATTTTGTTCACAGTGACAGAAAAAAAAATGACTAAAATGCACTGGGTTCCCTAAGTGAGTCTAAAGCAACAGCGTGGAAGGAGCGAATCAGAAGAAGCACTGAGGAACACAGATGTGAATTCCCTCACCGTGCGAGTCGAGGCAATGAAGACACTGCAATAAATATTAACCTAGAATTTGTAAAGCAGTTTAAAAAGCAACTAGGGAAGCAGGGTGATGACATGATTCCGGCTCTATATTAGGTCATAGATTTGCATTGAGGTAAGATATGCCACTCATGAAATCATGCCAGCATTTTTATTTATTTATTTATTTATTTATTATTTATTTATTTATTAAAGATTTCTGTCTCTTCCCCACCGCCGCCTCCCATTTCCCTCCCCCTCCCCCAATCAAGTCCCCCTCCCTCGTCAGCCCAAAGAGCAATCAGGGTTCCCTGCCCTATGGGAAGTCCAAGGACCACCCAACTCCATCCAGGTCTAGTAAGGTGAGCATCCAAACTACCGCGAGGGGTGCACCCACACACTGAGACAATGGGGATGTTCTATCGGGAACTCACCAAGGCCAGCTGGCCTGGGTCTGAAAAAGCCTGGGATAAAACCGGTCTCGCTGATCATGCCAGCATTTGAAAGTCAATGCAGCTATCCAGGGCTCCAGTATTTCCGTCTGATTTCTTGGGACAGATGATCATTGTACTAATGACAAAAGGCTCCACAAAGTTCAGAGTAGGGCATGCCCAGTGGAAAAGGTACAGAAGGAACCCAGCGATGTATCAGTAAGTTCTGCTTTGTTTTATTTTATCTCTCTTTCGTTACTTGTGTCTTTCTTAGCCCTGTTGTGAACACACGGGATTTTGGCCCCGACCTTGTTGTTGATCTGCCGGCAATGGCCAGGTAATTCACGAGAGAACAATGCTAATGGGAGTCTAACAATTAGGTAGTATTTTGTTACACATATTCCTACTATCTTGCCTCTCAGAGCAAACAGCACATTGCAATTGAATGTAACTAGAGAAGTTAATGTTTAATAAAAACAGCACAGTCAGCCAGAGTCCTTTTGTGCTTAAAGGGTTCCCACACTACGTCTTCAGTGATGAAGTCACAGACCTAAGCAGTTATGCCTTAGAATAACACAACTTTATTCAATATTTGTTCAGTTGTGTTTTCTGTAAGGCTTTTCTAGCCATTTTTTTTTTTGAATATGGACAGAAGTGTTTTTGCTGACTCGAGGTTTATCTAATTGCATTTACTCAGAGTTACATGAATGGCAAAGGTGCAGTCACATTTTCCTATTTGCTCCATGGCAAAGAAAATACTTACGGCATTCGCTTTAAAAAATCCGACAAACATAAATTCACAATATTTTTAGATGTATTTTGTTGGGAGCTGTTGGAGGCTGTGGACCTCCAGACCCTGAATTTCTTGGAAACAGCTTTGTTTTCCCCTACTCTGAGCAGCCTGTAGCTGCTCTGAGCAGGAGACCCTGATGGTGGAGGGGGCTCTGATGGGTCTGCAGCTGAAAGATCCCGCGAGCTGAGGCATGGCCAGTGCACTATATAAGCTGCCCCTGAGCACAATAAAGTGGGCATTCTTGTCTCAAGGATGACCTGTGTCCGTGTCTCTTTCTGTCTCTGTGTGTGTTTCTAAGTCTCTGGGCCCGGTTCCTGGCTTGTATACCAACCTGCAGTGGCACAGGCATTACAGGACCTATTTACTTTATTTCATATATATATATATATATATATATATATATATATATGTATATATATATATATGTATATATACTTTGCGTGTTTCTATGTGCATCACATGCATGCCTGGTACCCTTAGAGGTTAAAAGAGGCAGTCTAAGTCCCTGGACTTGGAGTTATGGATAGTTAAAAGAGTTATGAGGTTAAAAGAGGAAGTAATATGTTATGAGACAGAATTACAAAGTAATTTTGAGGGATCCACTAATAATCTTAATAATTGTTATATACATCTACATTTTATTTCAAGGGCAGGGGTTTTGCTTTGTAGTCATTACTTGAATATATTTTCAAGATATGGGTCATCTTATACACTCTCATCTAATTTTACTCATGACTTAGACAAAAATGCTAAAGTTTTAGCACACTGAAAGATACTCTTGAAGCAGAATGGAAACGATATCATTTAAACAAGCAAACTTTTTGAGCATTTAGAATTCTCTTATACATTAATGGAAAAGTGGGAATAGACTGAAAACTTAGGCATGCTTTTGAGGCAAAGGAAAGGATTATATTCTATTTTATATATACATCATAGCAAATTAAACCACTTAGTTTGTGGACTTATCAAAATTCAGTGCTATGAAAAGGGTCAAGGTTCTAGCCTCTCTATAATTATTGTGTTCTCATGAGCAAGGACAAAGCTCAAAATTCTGAGTGCACATTGCTATAAAAATTCTGAATCATAATTTTAAACTACACCTAAGTTTTATATATCACCCAGTATAAAGCTTGCCACTTTTACTCTATATTTCACATTAATCTATCATGCCTCCCACTTTTTTTTAAGCACAGTGAGTTTCTGGCCATCTCACACAGTTGTGTCTACAATTCATTTAAACATATTTTTATATTTTAAAGTAATCCTGCTCCTATCCCCAGTCAGCTCTCCTCACTGCTCAATAAGCCTTATTCTCTGTGGTTACATTATTGACTACTATCTTAAAAACCATGTTAGAGCTTAACAAATGCCTGTGATGTCAAGATGCTGTGGGTTATTTCATCCGGGTAAGCCCACTGGCACCGTCTAGAGTCACCTTGGAGATTCACTTAGCTCCGAGCACAGCTAGGGTTGTGTTAGCTTTCTGTCAGTGGACAGAATTCCTGAGATTTGATAATCAATAACTCAAATAGAAGAAGAGGGATTTCTTTTAGCTCAGCTTTTTGGATATTTGTATCCATGTTAGCTAAACTGTTACTTTTGGGCCTATGGACTTCATGCCAGGACCTCCTGACAGGAGCTGGGCAGTAGGATAACTTTAAGATATAAAAATATGCTTATATTGAGTTCTAAACTCAGACCCCATGCAGGAGAATACTCATTTCATAGTGGCAGAGGAGCGAATGAGAGAAAGGAAGTGGTTGGGTTCCCAATGTCTCAATCAAGAATCCACCCTTAGTAATCTTACATCCTCACTGAGAGCTTACTTCTTATAGGTAGGTCCCAACATTAACCAACAGTATCACAGACTGCTGACCTGGACTTTAACACTTGTTTCTGGGGCCATAGCACACAAACCATAGCAGGTTGGAGGCGCAATACGACACACCCACACCATTGCCCCAGCGTGATACGTACCGTCCCCTCCCATGTGGTAGTTTCTCATCATTTAGTATCCTGGTCTGAGTTACTTTACATGATGACCGGAATCCTTGGTGGCCATATTTATATATAATCTATTCTAAATAGAGAAGAATGATTCCAAAGGGACTATTCCAGTTAACTAAGATCCCGAGGATTTTTATAATTTTTATATTTTATAATATGATAGAATCTTTATAATCACAGATTGTAGTTTTACCTCAAAACCCACACCCATTTAATAGAAGATGAATCTTCTTCTCCTCCTCCTTTGTTTTGTTTTTTGAGACAGACGCTCTCTATGTAGTCCTGGCTGTCCTGGAGCTCAGTATGTAAACCATACTGGTCTTGAACTCACAAAGATCTCCCTCTCTTTGCCTCTCAAGTAAGTGCTGGGATTAAAGGTATATGGCACTATGCCTGATTCATAAATATTCTTCTTTGGCAAGAAAATGGGAGGGGCTAGGAATTTACTCGCGTGGGTTGCAGCTTGGTCCTGTGAGGTCCTAGCAATTCAACTCTGGCATAGTTTTCTTCTGCTCTTTCTTTTCCTTCTCTGTATTTATAGGATTAAATGAATGGGCAGATGCCAAGATCTTAGGCCTGTGCTGGCACGTAGTAAGTAGACACGCAACATTAGCTCTAGAACCTAAGTGATCATCACCCGTCATAACACGCAGGAACACCAGGTTGGTCAGTACCTCCCAGAGCTGTAAAGTGCCTGGCATTTTCCTTAACTGGTGCTCATTAAACCCGAATACTTCCCCTGCCTCCGTAACCCTGACAAATAAAACACAGGAAGTTAGTCTGACCTTTCCACAAAACAGGCTAAGTCAGAACCACTCCAAAGGTGTGATTTATTGACTTAAAAACAAAAACTCACAACCTGTCCTAAGTAAGAAATGAATAGTCTACATTATAACACAAGACGTATCCACAGACACACAGATTCTCACAGAGTGCAGGCTGCACGTGTTTGGGAATGGTTGCGCTCTGTCTTATTCAACAAATCAAAACAAAACAATGTTGGTTGTGACTCAGTATTCTTAACATTATTGCTGACCAGAAGGACTTTGAGCTACATCTTATTGTGCGTTGGGAATAGGAGATCAAACAGCCTTTAGGAAGAAACACTTCTTCAGGAGTGGGGTTCTAAGAATGTGGCAACTATAGTTTCCTTACTGGTCTGTTCAATTATAGAGGAAAAAGCTCATTCCCAAACAGGAAATTCCTACTCTAGAGGCTTCCTAAAGTCTTTCAGTGGGATACAGGAAGTAGAGGGATGGCATATATACATGGCCACAACTTTGTGATAAGGTAAAAGCTAAATGCTTCTTATTTGTGGCTGAGCGCAATCAAATGGAAGTGCACAACTTACTTTTTGAGCAAGTGATTTAGAACTAATTTTTAAATCTTGGTTCATTGATTCCTTAAAGTAACATACAGATTTCTACTTTGACTAAGCATGAGAACATGTACCTTAAGAAAGTGGTGGTTTGAATGAGAATGCCACCCCTCCCCCACAGGCTCACAGTCACCAGTTAGTGGAACTGTTTGGGAAGAATTAGGAGGTGTGGCTTTGCTGGAGAAGGTGTGTCACTAGGGGTGGGCTTTGAGGTTTCAAAAGCCCTTGCCAGGCCCAGTAATGTCTCTTGTTCTCTACCTGGTGCCTGAAGATCAGGGCATAAAGTTCTCTGCTACTACCCCAGCTCCATGCCTGTCTGCTTCCCCACAGTTAAATGCTTTCTTTTATAAGAGTTGCCTTGTTCATGGTGTCTCTTCACAGCAATAGAACAGTGACTCAAAGACCTAGAAAGGTATCGGGCAGTTAGAAGGTGCTCAGCTGTTTTCTGTTTCTTTCCCTTTCCTGGGTCATAAACATCAGAATCCAAAACTCTGTTTTAGGTTGCATGTTTCATATTTTTGAAGGAAAGCTGAAATATGTTAACAAAATTGCCATAGTCTGCATTTTAATCTTTGCTACCATAAATTATCCAACCATGAAATTTTCCCAAGAAATAATAGTTAATAGTTGCTAATTATTCAGATATGGATTTGAAGCATGATATAATATTCTACTCTCAGATTGTGCGTAGTAAAATTTGTGTTAATTTCCCAGTGACCCATACAATCTTACAAAAAAAAATAAATTTCCTAACAAAAGAGGAAAAACATTTGTCATATTGCAAATAATTTGAAAAAAGAAATTGGCTTGCAAACAATACTCTTTTTCTTGGATAGACCACTCAGGGCTGCAGAATTCGCTATGATGCTCCTGCCTATAGGATTTTTATGAACAGCTACCTAGTTTCTAGCAGTCAAGTGAAGATTCCGTAAGGTCCTAGTCTGATGCAAGTCTAGGAGGGGGCTGGTCATTTCAAAGGCTGGGATTCTGTACGTGTGACTTAAGGGTGGAGGCGCTGACACATTTTCCCTCCTCCCGGGGAGTCACTCAGCCCCTGGCTGAGGACGCGGCAGGCAGCTCCCACGTGGCAAGTGCAGATTGAGCAACGCGGAGTTGGAGTCGCTGAGGCGACCGGGGAGGGTGGCGGCGCCGGCTCGGTCCTCCACCGCCAGAGGGCGGGCGCGGCTGCGCGGCGGCGGGGCCCATTGGCGGCGGCGGGCAGCGTGGGAGGAGGTCTGGGGCGAGCTGGCTTCCTCCTAGGCGCGGGCGAGCGCGAGGCCCGGCGGGACGAGCCGGAGGGAGCCGAGGCGCGAGCGGGAGGCGGCGGCGGCGGCGGAGGAGGAGGAGGCTCCCGTCGGCCTCCGGCAGGACTGGCGGCGGCGCGGCCGCTGGCGGGTGAGGCTCGGGCAGGAGGCGGGCTTGGGCGCGGCTGGGCGCGGAGGCAGGAGAGGAGCCCCAAGCCGGCTGCCTGGCATCCCGACGCGGGTCCCGGCTGCTGCTGCCGCCGCCGTGGGTCCGGGCCGTGCGAGCATCGCGGCCCGCACGGCCAGCGGCGTCTGCACCTGGCTCCGGGTCTTGGTCGTCCCCGGGCTCGAGCTGCATGCACCTGGAAGCCGGGTGTGCCCCTGGCGGCCGGAATCCCGCAGGCTGAGCGTTCCCGGAGAACGGGACGGGATGGGACTTGCAAGGCTGGACTTGAACTCCGTGCAGGGCCGGCTTGACTCCATTGTAAAGTTTAAAGGCTCTGCCCAGCTGGAGCCACTTGCAAAGCCACTTTCTCCCTTTGCAAGCTAGCCCGTTGGTGTTTTATGTCTTTGATGAGCGCTGTTTGTATTATCTCATTTCCCCCCCTCCTGTATTCATAGCTGTAGTACACATGATGGTCAGTGCCATTATGCCTAAATAACGAGTGACGGTTGGACTGTTTCAGACTGATGTGTCCAGCTGTAACTTGGTGAAAGTCGTCAGCCTCAACTTACAATCACTTCCTATAATACAGAACTGATAGAACTTTTGCCTTGCTCCTTCTTAGGCAGAAATACATGAATACAAAGTCAGTACTTTGTGTCTTTACTATCTCAGTTACCCGGTATTTTCACGCACATATTTTTTTTTCACAACTCCTCCCAGGGACCTATTGCTACTCACATTCTACGTATTAAAATAAGAGTTTCGTGAGATATTAAGTAGAATTGGATGATAATGGTAGATTCCGGGCCTGTGAGATTCATTCAGGACCAGGATAGACTGTTGGATTTCCCAAGACTTTGGAGACATTGTTACTCACACAGTGCCTTAGGGAGTACAGAGAGATCTCCACTTAATGCAGAAAATACAGTTAATAACTTTCCCGTTGCCACTAAATGGGAAAGTGGCGGAATGGGTAAGTTAGCCTTCCTTAAGCTACTGTACTTCTGTTTCTGGAGGTTGCTAGTCTGTTGATTTCTCTGGCAGTGTTCTAGGTTTTGTTTTTAGCTTTATGCGAGTGATTAGGGCTGTTTCACAGATTCTTAAAACGTGTTCGCTGTTAGAAACGACCATTCTTTGTAGGAAGAAATAACATAAAAGGGCAAGATAAAAATTCCTCCAGTCAGTGACTTTCAATGTCTCTGCCAGGTTGTGGAGATGAAAAGCTACAGAGAGGGGGATTATGTAAACCCGAGTGATCGCCACAAACTCTCAGTGTCATGCTGTTTTGTCTCCCGTTGCCCCTTTGGTACCCAGTTGAGCATCTTGTGTGCTAGTTAGATTGATGCAGGAGTATCCGTACTTAGCAAGGTTTTCATCACCTCTCCACCAGGCTTGTTAAGATTGTGCTGTGGGATCAGCTGTGTTGACTAATGGCACCTGCATTTAGTGGTCTTGGAATGAGTTTCGAAGGGCATTGGACAATAAAAAATAGGAGCTTGTAAAATTGTTTTAGCTGATACATTTTTCTTTTCCTCTGTGGCTTCTTTCTGTGCTATGCCAATGGCTGCTGACCTGCCTTTCTGTTCGGGCAGGTCGAGCCCTTCTCAGAAATGGTTTGGCTGCCCATGCCTGTCAACCTTGGTGTGTTTCAGTTTTCTGTTTGACCTCAAGGGTAAAGGAAGTGTCTGTGTAGGGGAATCCTGAAACCCGAGCTTAAGAAGCTGCAAATCCTTATCAAGTGTAGTGTAAAGTAGTTGCAGGAAGTGACAATCCCCGCCACACCGGTGTTGATTTGTGCCTCCCTTTCTTCCTTGTTTTCTTTCTTAAAAACAAATCAAAACCTCAACAGTGTGTAAACTGAAATGTCATACCGTACTTTGTTCCTCCTATAATTAAAACATAGTTTTTATTTTTGTCATTCTTTTCAAAAGAAGTTTATTTTTATTTTTCTTTCTTCCTTTTCGTATGTAGGAGGCGGGGAGAGCACCCATGGTGTGGCTCATGTGTTGGGGTAAAGGACAACTTGTAGGAGCTGGCTTTCTTTCTGGGACTTGAGCTCTGGGTGTCAGGCTTGTCAGCAAGCACACTTACCTGCGGAACCACCTTGCTGCCCCTTTGTACCTTTTTCTTGGTAATATCTGTCTGCCCGTCTTTCCCGTAATTGTATAGGGTAGGATTAAGGTTTTTAAACATGCTAGTTTGTAGGACTCTGCACTGTTTTTTTTTTTTTATGTTCTGGGTTCTAGAAAGCAAATCACCATTTCAGTTTTTCAAGTGGCCGTTAGCGTTTTGAACAGAATTCTGCTTTGTAGAGGAGAAGACCTGTAAGATCTGTGGGAAAACGTGGGCAGTTTAGGCTTGAGGAATCTGTTTTAACCGCTGCCCAGGAGTTCTTTTTGTTTTCCTCACCGCACTCCAGCTTCCCTGCCTGCTTCCCGCTTCCCCCTGGCAGACCTGGCCTGGAGACAGACAGCCCCATTTCCATCGTGCTTCAAAGAAGAATGAACATTCCTGCCATATGACTTGTACTTTGGGTTTTTATTTTGTCTTGGATCCGCCTTGGTTTTCATTTTTATTTTTTTCCCCTCTCTTAACTTTTCCTCTGTGTGGGTTGGTGTGCTGTTACCCTGAAGCTCTCAGCTCTAAGTCCCAGAGAGACTCAGTCCAGAAGCTTGTTAAACATGGAGGATTTTAATGCCTGCTCCGAGGAGTCTGATCCTGCAGGTCTGTAGGAGCACAGGAATTTGCTTGTTCAAAGGCACACTAGTGCTTCTAACCTCCCTGGTATGGGTAACACTTTTGTGAGGCCGTAAAAGAGCGTGATAGGGTGTGTCACTGAATCTTTACAAAGAAAAGTGTGTTCAGGACCCTCTGCATTTAGACTGTTAATGGGAAAGGCAGCGTGTTTCTTAAGAAAGGATTTTAGGTGTCTAGGGCCTCAGGGCTGCTCTTGCGATGTTAAAGAGTTATTGTGAGGGTTAGGATATAAGATAAGAACAGTTCTATTGGAGTTTGGGGAGATCTCTCACTCTTCAGTGTGCTTGCCAAGGGATCTCTGGGACTCCCTGGTTGGTCCATCTAGCCTCATGAGTATCCAGTTTCAATGAGAGACCACAGGGAGTAACTGAAGAAGACAGCTGACAGTGATGTCTGGGTCCACACACACACATGCATGCGTACCCTCCCACACCGCACATGCATAGACCCACACAGATGGGTACACACGTCAATACCATGCACAGACAATCATTCCAATAATATTTCTTCAGATGTTCAACCATGTGAGGTGTTTGTAGGAGTTGATAGACGGTGTCCTGCCCCGACGTCTGATTGTAATGAAGATTGTGTTAGTGGCTGAAGTGTACCTTGGGTGTACCTTGTGTTGGGCTCCCTAGCCCACCTGCTCATTCCCATTCATTTATGCGGTAGTGGGTTACTAGAAAGTCTCATAGTACACTGAAATAATTCCTTCATGTAGCATGCACAGTAGGTGTGGCGTCCATTTGACCTGTAGCTTTTTATCAGTTCTTTTTAATAGTCCTCACTAATTCCCACTTTATTGACTAAATAGCCTGACTCGCGATGTGACTCGCGATGTACCTTCCTGGGCAGAATGGTTTTGAGATGTAGTGGCAATAAGGTTAACCAGTCCGTCTCAGAAGAGACCCAAACTCTGGCTGCCAGCTCAGGAAAATGAAAAGCTCTGATGGCATTTGTGATCCTAAACCTGTCTTTCTGTATCACTGAGAAGTCGGTGCCGAATAGCCCTACGTGTGTGAGAGCTTCCTTCATGGATGAAGAAAGTTGGTTCGCTGTATTACTTAGGTTGAGGGAAGAATTCTCTCTTTTATTTTCTTTCTAATCCCTTAAGCATTTTGTTGGAAAACTGGTTAAGTGCATGTGGATCAGCCGGCATGCTTCCGCCGTCAACCCCATGTCTTGGAGGGGCAGAAAGGATTCTAGGTCTCTTCCTGGTTTCTATAGTCTCCAGAGTTCTGCTATGAAATCGCTAACACTGAGCTGTCTGGGGTTGCAACACTGCTCTCAGAATGTCTGTCATGCTTGACCGCCTGTTGTTGCCTAGCCTGGGCAAAGTTGGCCTAGCCTAGGCACCTTCCCTCACCTGTTTTTAAGTAGAGACTGTGGATTAGAGAGTGTTTGCCAGTGTAGGAGAGTGGATCTTTCTTCGGGCTGCGGTAGATCAGATAACAGGTTTCTGGAGTGTTCTTCCCTGTTGCTAACAAGGAAGAGCAGCTGAGAGGTAAGGTTTAAGGACAGTTTATGTGGGTGTGGAAGACAGTGAAGTCTCCCGAGTGCAATCCTGTTTTGTTTCATCTCCACGTTGCATTGGCTAACAGTCTGTGGGAAGTAAGAACACTCTGGACTTGGGTTTTCACTTTCCCGCATTTAGATGTTAAGCCTGCTTCAAATGAATTTCCACTTTGTGCTACTGAAGACAAGCAAGAAAAACTGTGGGATGTTGATTCAGATACCTGAAAATTCAGAGACAGGGAGGTGGCCCAGGCTAGTGATCCCAGCATTCTGGAGACTGGAGACTGAGCAGGGGGAGCGAGGTGTTTAAATTCTGTCACAGACAAACAAAAAAGAGCAGCTAGGCATAGAACATCTGCATCCCATTCTTCCCAGAGTTTTTCATTAGAACAATAATCTGAAGAGATTAGTCTGCTGACTCATTATTTAAAAGTTTTGGTCTATGGCTTTGTAGTCTTCCATTTGGAGTACCACTTAGCAGAAGTAAAACTTTTTTTTTAATGTTGTTTTGCTTAATTTTGTTTCCTTCCTCTACTCAGAATACAAAATTAGTTTGTTGTAGACAGAAGGCTTTTCTCTGTCTTGCCTGCTCCCACTGGACCGGTTTCTCTCCACCCCTAGGTCCCGCCTGCTAGTTCCTGCAGCCCTTTAACCACCCAGAGGCTTTATTATCAGTCACAGTTATTTGGCCAATGTCTTAGGCTTCTTACTGGGTAGCTCTCACTATTAAGTTAACCCATTTCTATTAATCTGTCTATTGCCACGGAGTTGCAGCTTACTGGTGCTGCATGTTACTCTTTTGGGTACTACATGGCATCTCCTCAGCTCCACCTATACTCTCTCGGCATCTTTGTTTGGACTTTCTATGTAGCTTTACTCTGCTAAGCCATTGGCTGAAACAGCTTTATTCATCAACCAATACAAGCAGCACATATACAGAAGGACCTCCCGCATCAGTTTGTTTCCCTAAAAACGTGGAAGACTTTTTCATTGTTAGGAAACCATGAATGGTTTTTCCCTTCCCATAGCTTTCTTGTTCTTTTTGTAGGGCTTTGTTTTGTGTTTGGGGATAGAGTCCCTGGCAGCTCATTCTGTCCTGAGCACCCTGTCTGAGCAAGGACGACTTTGGACTCTTTGCTCCCTTCCCTTTACCTCCTAAGTGCAAGGATTTACAGGTGTGTGCACCGTACTTGGCGTTTTGAACGCTCACTCTGTGTAGATTATTTTTTAAAGACACGTGCCTGGTAGGATTCAGTACCAAAGTATCCTGCCAATATTAAGTCATTTTTCAAATGAATATTTCTGTTAAGCACTTAGTGTTGACATCTTTAGTCATTTGATGTTAAGATCTATTAAGTTCACAGTAGCACAGCAATAACAGCTTAGGCTGCATACTGAGTTATTGTCTGCTCTTGTTTTGTAGTGCAGGAGGCCTTTTGGTGTACCACTGAACTAAATCCTTGCCCTTGTTCTGCTGTTTTTGTTTGAACAGGGTTTCAAGTAGCCCCGCTGGCCCTCAATTCATTTTGTAGCAAGGGGTGATCTTGAAATTTGAACTTCACATCAGTCTTACTCATTGTCCCATTGCTGTGAGGAGTCACCGTGACCAAGGCAACTAACTCTTAGAAAAGAAAGCATTTAATTGGGGGCTTGCTCACAGCTTCAGAAGTGTAGTTTGTTATCATCATAGTGGAACAAGACAGCTCACTTGGCATTGGAGCAGTAGCCAAGAGCTACATACTAATCCTCAGGCCGAGAGAGAGAGAGAGAGAGAGAGAGAGAGAGAGAGAGAGAGAGAGAGAGA
>JABTXL010008822.1:17785254-17813043 GCA_025134845.1 Neodon shergylaensis | reverse complement strand
AGAGAGAGAGAGAGAGAGAGAGAGAGAGAGAGAGAGAGAGAGAGAGACAGAGAGAGACAGAGACAGAGACAGAGACAGAGAGACACTGGGGCTTGGTGGACTTTTGAAATCTCAAAGCCTACTCCAGTGACACTTCCTCCAAGGCCTTCTTAAGTGCCTCTCCCTGATGACTGAACATTGAAATCTATGAGCCTGTGGGGGCCATTCTTACTCAAACCACCACAGCATCTCCACCTCCTGAATGCTGAGGTTGTAGGCATGCATCACGGTACCTAGTTTTTGTGGTGCTTGGGGATCAGACCCAGGGTTCAGTGCATGGTGGGCAGGCACCGCTGACTCTGCTCATGAGCTCCAGTCCTCGTACTGAATTTTTAGAAATATTTGTTTGTTTGGGGGACACAGGGTTTCTGTGTAGCCCTGGCTGTCCTGGAACTCACTCTGCAGGCCAGACTGTACTTGAATTGAGAGATCTGCCTTCCTCTGCCTCTCAGATACTGGGTTTAGATGTGTGCACCACCACCCTTGGCTCATCCTGACTTTTTGAATGTTGATATTTCTCTCCAATGAGCACAGTCTTCTTCCCTGCCTTCTTTAGTTTGTTCCGTTTCAGACATGTGTCCGGCCTGGCAGAGATCCATCTGGGACTCCGTGGGTTCCGGGGATCCAGGCCCCTGTCATGACTCTGCAGCAAGTGCTTTAGCCACTGAACCATCTCCCCAGACTAGGAAATGTATTTAAGAGCGAAGTTATAAAAACTGGTCAAGCATCAGGCACAAAGGTACCCACTGTTTTTAAAAGCTTGTCGCCAAAATGATCCCACATCAGTACTCACGTAAGAAGAGTGAGTGCTGTCACCTCCTTCCTGTGAGCATGATCGTATCATCAGGGAAACAGAATTGGGTAACCACTTCTGTCCATGTATTTCTGTCTCCAGTAGTGGGTTTTGAAACGGGACCAAGTCCGGACTCACCTTTGCCTTTGTTGTGAGCATATAGCTCCTGCTATAAGAAGTAGAAGTGTTTCCATTTGAAGGGGATTTGTTCTGCTTCTCATGGGGGAGATCCATGCTGATGAAATGTCTGACAGAACTTGGTCAACACTTTTCTGCAGCAGGCCTCTCTTCTAAGATGATTTGCAGAAACAGATTATACTTGGATTACTCTTCAAATAATCTAGCAAAAAATGTTCCACTATTTAGGTACTATTATGGAAGTTTTTCAGTCTTCTGTTTTATTTTTCTCTAATTAAAAAAATGTATTTCTCTTTCTTGAGGCTCAGCTAATCAGATGCGTAGTCCTGTGTGGTCTTCCGGCCAAGATCATTTTTCAGAATAGGTTGAAAAATAAAATTTTAATATTTCATTGTCCATAAAGTTTTATTAAAACACCATTGTATCAGACCTGGTGGTGCACATAGGAGGCAGAGCCAAGCAGATCTCTTTAATTCGGGGTCAGCCTGGTCTACGTAGTAAGTTTTAGGCCAGCCAGGATTATATGGTAAGACCCTATCTCAAGAACAACAGTAAAAACCCAAAGCCACAATGCAGTTGGACTATCCATCTTCCTCTCATCTAGCTTTTGTGGCCTTTGAAGCCAAAGCATATTTTCGGTCTGGTTCTGTCTGGTCCTTTTACACAGAAAGAAAGTTTCTGGGCTTTTGCCTGGCAGTAGTCACATGTATAGTGCTTTATGATATTGCAGTGTATGTGTGTGTGTTTCCTTTTTTTCCCCTCTCTCTCTGTCTTTCTTTTTGAGACAGGATCTCACTATTTAGCTCTAGCTGTGCTGGAACTCACTGTGAAGAACAGAGATCTGCTTGCCTCTGCCTCCTGAGTACTGGGCCTTTAACAGTGTCTTTAACAGTGCACTTCTGTGTGTAGTTGGCAGAGCAGCTTACCCTAGTGACTCCTCCAGATGTAGCTCCTTCTGTTTTCAGTACCAATCCATTTTTCTCTAGTGCAGTAAAGGCTCAGAGGGTGAAAACTTGGTTTTTCACCTCCTGATCATCAGTCCAAGTTTGCCTGAAAAATTAACTGATGTATAGGTGATAGATATGTACATATGCAAATATATGTATGTGTGTATGTGGATAAAAAGAAATGTATGTATTCTGTGTAATAAGCTATCTACATTTCTGTAGCTATATTATTTATTGTACGTATGTTGCAATTTATTGGAAGAAATGGACTCACACCTTTCCAGAGGCTGAGAGATCCAGGTTTTGCACTGGTATATTATTGTCATTAGCAGTGCAGCAGAGCTGGTGGCGCAGCTTGCTTGTGCTCTGTTCTCCCAGCCTAAAGACAGGCAGAGAGCATTGTCTCCCTATTAGAAAAGGCAGTGTTTCTTCCTCTACTCAGATACCAGGATAAATGCAAAAGATGTGTCCTTGGAGGGTGATGGGAGTTCCTGCCAGCCAGAAAACAAGTGAGTTTTGCATCAGTTTCCAGGTGGGTGTCCTCCCATCTACTTGGAGACAGTGTCAGGTCTCCTGGGTTCAGGGCTCAGTCTCTAGACTACCTTCCCACTTCAGATGCCAATTACAAGTCCCAGCTGCTGTTTTACATTCAGGTCTGCTGGACCAGTTATAAACTGGGACCTCTGCAACCCCTCCCCGAGGCTCTAGTAATCTGAGTGGTTTATACGTAATGTTCACGGCATTAGAAACTATCAGAGGCTGTTAGAATCTACGCTGGCGAACAGATGCGGAGGCTGTGGTGTGGGAAGCAGGGGCAGAGTTCCTGGCCACCTTTTGGTGTACCACTCCCCAGGAGCCTCAGCACTGGGCCTTGTGGAAGCCTTCTGGGCCCTGTCCTGAGAATTCATTACATAGTCATGACTGAAGCGTGGACAGCTGTGTGGAAATGTGGTTGGACAAAAAGGAAATGATCTAGTGCCTGTAGACTGTATGGGGTTTCCCCCACCCCCATTCATCTTGGCCTCTGCAGCATCCTCAGGCCTGAGGAGGACCTTCTAACCTAACAGACAAAGCTGCACAGAAAAGTTATTTGTGGCTAGCTAGCATCAACACAGAAAAGTAGATTAGATCTCTTGCAAGGGGGAAGCTATCTAGGCTAACAGATTACTAGATAGTTCTTACTCCCTGCCTAATGGGATGGGTTTGGGGTTAGGAACTATGGACGCTCACAGGTACAAGGAGATACTTATCAGCACCCGGGTTGTCGAGTCTGGATAGGAGCCCCACTGAGGAAGGCACTTTGCTTCTCTCGTTCTAGATTTGATTGCTAACCATCCAGGAAGGTCCTCCCAGCACACCCAGAATGGTGCTTACTTACAGGCAGCTTGTGGCCCTGTCAGGTTGGCACATGAAATTCCCCATCACAGACAGGTCTTTTGTAGCTTAAGTCTCCTGAGAAGCTTCCGCTCCCCAGGGGCTCGAAAGGTAGCTCAGGGGTTAAGAGTACTTGTTCTTACAGAGGAACTGGGTTCACACCCCAGCAACCACAGGTGGCTCACAGGCTTCTGTAACTTCTGTTCCAGGGGATCAGACACTCTCTTCTGAACTCTGTGGGCCATGCATGTACATGGTGCTCAGACATATATACAGAACATACATACATACAATAGAAGAATTAAATTACAAAAGAAAAGCCCGAGCTGACTTAAATATTGGAACCATCTGAATTTAGTTGGTTTTGGTTAAAATTGTCATTTGGCCAGCACTGACTTAACATTGCATTAAAGTAAATAGTGATTCTCTGTTTTGTGATGGCTCAGTGGTTAAGGGCACTGCCAGCTCTTCCAAAGGTCCTGAGTTCAATTCCCAGCAACCACATGGTGGCTCACAACCATCTGTAATGAGATCTGGCGCCCTCTTGAGGAAGAGACCTGATCAGTCATCTCCTCATCAACTTAGACCATGAAACCCAATACAGACAAGTTCAACAGAACTGCCATATACGGGCTGCCCATGTTTGCTTCAGCATTGCCAGGGCATAAACTTCATTTCAATCTCATATTTTCTTTTGGGTGGATTAATTTTATTTTTAGTATTTTGCTATTTTATTTATTTGAATGCATGTTTTCTTGCATCATTTTAGTCTTGAGGTGGTAGTGGGGTTTCCAACACTCAAACTTAAGTCAGTTTGACAAACTGTCAAACCTCTGGAGTGGCTAGTTTGCAGCAGAGAGCCTCAATTCCCAGATCAATTTGCAAAAGCCAATTTGATTGACATGGTATTTGTCCACAGACTGTTATACTTGAGTACGTCAGTGTGCAGGAGGAGAAATGGAACAGGCTTTGTTTGTGAGCGTCCCTGCTCTTCTCAGGACAATAGACAAACCCCTCTTCCTCCCTTGTAAGGCCACCCCAATAGCCCGGGCAGCTGGAGAGCTGGTGGGAAGATAACGGAAAGACGGCCCTTCTTGATAACTGTTTTTCTGGCCTGTTTTCTCCGGGAAGAAATGGGAAAGTCATTTGATCCGCGCTTTCATTACTGTTGGTTCTTGTTTTAATGAATTCTAGACAGGTTCTCCATATTCACATAGCAGCCCAATTTTGAGTAACAAAATTTTATTAAATTGGACAAAACCCTGTAGTTGGGCCAAAGGAAGTGTTGAAGTGAGGACAGCCAGATAAGTGGGGTTGGCCCCTCCTAGTTCCTGCTTTAGGATCCCCTTTTCTCTAGGCCACTGCTCCTTCGCCCAGGGGGCAGTGTGGCCCTCCCTGCTTTGACCTTCAGGTGATACTGCACCTTTCATTTAGCGTCTTTGTCCATCTAAAATGCTGAGACCTCTTTTGATCTAGCCTTACACTTTTGGAGTGATGAATTTCTTAAATATCCTGTCTTGAATATTTACATGTTCAAGAATATTCTTAATTACTAATATTCTGGTTTTGGGAATTCTATTTTCTGTATTTCTAACTCTTCCTAAGTACGTAGATTAGTTTTCTGAGCTTTTAGCCGAGGCCTTTTTATTCCTTCAGTGTTGTGTTCATTGCCTCTGAACCTGTCCCTTCTTGATTGCCTGAAGTCTTCACGAGCTGTTTCTTCCACTGCCCCAGATTGTAATAAGTCCCCAAATGCTCTCTAAACAGCCAGGCTTGGTTTAGAATTAGCACATCATAAACACATGCCATACTTTGCCCTCAAATCTCTTCCCATACTCCTGCTCTTCGGATTTACACTTTTGCATCATTAAAGATGCAAGAGAGTTAATTAAGGAAATCAATTAAAGATGTGTTAATGACCGAGGCACTTTGATGGGATTTTAATCTAGAAATTTTCCTAAGTGTTAATTTTCTATGATATTTTAATGGAGAACCATTGTATTCACAAATGTAGTTGCTGTGATGAGCAGCGGCCTGTGATGAGTTCAGAGGCAGAAGGGCTGGCAGGAGCAGGTAGGCTGCTGGACTGTAATGCAGGTGTGGTCTCCCGCTGCAACAGAAGCCGAAGGAGAACAGCGGTGTCTGGTTCCCAATGCTTACCACATTTTCAAAGACATTTTCCTAGGTCACACTCAGATAGGAGTGGAATTCTTTTGGCATATGAAAGGAGAGGGAAGGGCATGTGTGTGTTGTGAATGCAGAGTTCAGTTCCCCTGCAAGCCAAAAGAGGATTTATGACCTTTCGGACAGAGTTCTCTTGAGAAGCCAAAGGGCTCCCTGCCCCCCTTTTGTGTGAAGTGTGATGATATGATATGCTAACCAGTATTTGAATATAAATGTAGTGAGCTCCTGAAGGATGTGTCATCTCTGAGCATAATAGTTATCATGTGTAGTCACGGGTACAATGGGAGCAAAGGACACGGCCAATGGGAGGCGCAAGCAAGGCAGCTCTTTTTAGCTATTTTTTTTAATGGCCCAGTGAAAGGAGTGGCCAGTATTAAAGAGTTTTTTTCATTAATCATTGGTATTCATAGAATAAATACTTAGACATATCATGGTATTTACTTAATTGGCTTCATGTATACATTCTAAAATAGTCTAAAGAGAAATATTCATTGTATAATTCATGGTGTTTGTCTTTTTCTTTTGATATTAGGACCTTATTTCTGAGACGTGCCCTAGGCTGTATAAGCAAAAATGAGGATAGCAGGTAAGACATTTAATCCAGTGAAAATAATTTTTCATTTTATAATTTATTTTATAACTTGTTTGCTCAATAATGACTAAAGGAGGGGGTTCATAATTCATTGATTTTTTTTTTTGAAAAAAAAATTTTTTTGCCTCCTCCCAGCCTCCCATTTCCCTCCCCTTCCTCCCCCCTCCCCCCACTCCTTTCCCCCTTCCCCCACTCCTTTCCCCCTCCCCCCACTCCTCTCCCCCTCCCTCTGCAGCCTGAAGAGCAGTCAGGGTTCCCTGCCCTGTGGAAAGTCCAAAATCCTCCCACCTCCATCCTGGTCTAGGAAAGTGAACATTCAAACTGGCTAGGCTCCCACAAAGCCAGAACATGAAGTAGGAACAAAACCCCATGCCATTGTCCTTGGCTTCTCATTAGCCCTCATTGTCCGCCATGTTCAGAGAGTCCGGTTTTATCCCATGCTTTTTCAGTCACAGTCCAGTTGGCCTTGGTGAGCTCCCAATAGATCAGCCCCACTGTCTCTGTGGGTGGGTGCACTCCTTGTGGTCCTGACTTCTTTGCTCATGTTCTCCCTCCTTCTGCTCCTCATTGGGACATTGGGAGCTCAGTCCGGTGCTCCAGTGTGGGTCTCTGTCTCTATCTCCATCCATCGCCAGATGAAGGTTCTATGGTGATATGCAAGATATTCATCAGTATGGCTATAGGATAGGGTCATTTCAGGTTCCCTATCCTCAGCTGCCCCAGGAACTAACTGGGGACATCGCCCTGGGCACCTGGGAGCCCCTCTAGGTCCAAGTCTCTTGCCAACCCTAAGATGGCTCCCTTAATTAAGAAATGTGCTTCCCTGCTCCCCTATCCAGCCTTCCTTTGGATGGGGGGAACACTGGGAAACGGGATGATTGGGATCATTGATTCTTCTTCATCCTCCTCTCCCCAATTCCCCTTTTGTGGTGGGTCTTGCTTCCCAGGCTAAGCTGGTTCAAGCTGTCTTTCCTGCCTCAGAGATTATATGCAGGTGCCGCTATGTAATGTTTGTGAAAGTTAAGTACCAGGCTAAAGTAAATTAAAGCATGCTTAGCCTTTCTTGTTCTACGTAGTCAACAAATCTCCCATATGCATTACATGGATTTTTGTAGATGAACTTCTTACTGAAATTATTCCAAATATTAATGTTTATTTTTATGTGGTAAGCTTATTTGTCTAACAGTACATATAAAATACTCAAAGAATGATTTTTAAAATGTAAAGAGACTTACTTTTCCTTGCTAAGTTCTGGGGATCAAGAAAAAAGAAATTCTAAAATAGAACTCTTTCCGGTGTGCAGTCAAGTGTGACATACGTGGAGAATTTACTAAGTATGGTTTGGCTTTGAGTTCTTAGTCTGCATGTAAATCCAGAACATGAACGGCAGTCTGAAGTAGCGTGTTATAGACATTGAAAGTCCTTGCTAGATGGCCGTAGTACTAATATCAGCATTGATAAGCATCTTTAGGGGGTAGACCCATAAACACCAGTTCCCCTTTCTGGACTTGAAAGTGAAAATACATGTGTTTCTGCTATGCGGCCTCCAGCCATAGCTTCCCCACCCCTAAAGGCACATTGCTCTGAGGAATTCCACTAAATGCGCGTGACAGGAGAAAACAGGTTGCTCCTCCAAAATCATGGTAATTAGTCTTATTTTTAATTGTCATTTTCTTAGAAGTATTTTCATAGAGTCATCTCTCAGAGATGCCAGAGGCCAAAGCAAATGGACAAAAATCCCTCTTCTTAGTTTGCTTACAGTTGTATAGACTCAAACAGAGCTGATCAAACACCGAGATTACTAAAACCAGATTAACCAATGCTTGCTGCAAATGCTTTTGTAGAAATTTTAAAAATCGAACTCGTTGTGAAGTTATACTTGTGCAGGAGGAAGATTCCAGAAACCAAGAGCTTGCTTGTTTTTAAAACGTGGGGTTCTTGTTGGCTTTGCTTTTTGTTTCTGGATGCTCTTGGGGTCAACAGGACGATGTATAACTGTGGTCTCCTGAGGATTTTTAAATGCTCTGTTTAAAGCAAGTTCTTGTTTTGCACATAATTCTAAATTCATTTTCAGGAAAATTAACTTCGCCATCTAGCTTTTATGTTTGTCCTTTCTTGGCATATATCTTGGGGGGGGGCTGCCTTTAATGGGCAAATAAGTAAGATTAGTTATTATTAGTCCATAGCTTTGAACTAATTAATATCTTCTAAATTAATAGTATCTGGTTGCTCACGTAGCCTGAAATGTAATGATCTTTAGTTTATAAACGTAGGAACAAACTCAAAGCAGTGCTGTCGGTGACTGAAGGAAGAGGAATGACACACCATGCCAGGAATGGGTGTTGTGGTGCGATACGGTGATCCCCTCCAAGGCTGCCATTGGTGTGATATGGTGATCCCCTCCAAGGCTGCCATTGGACTTTGGGACCAACCCTAGAGACCGTATTCTGTAGCAGGCTCCTGCACTTTTCCCACTGTAGAGACTACATGTGTCTCTGCTGCTAACTTCTGTTTCTTGGAATGTCTGTTTCTTCCTTGTTCCATTCCAATGTAAATGAACAGGTCCTGGTTTAAGACAGTGCTGGGGCTAGAGAGATGGGCCAGAGGTTTTGAGCACTTATCTATGTTCTTTCTGCAGAGGACCGAGGAGGTTCCGTTCCCAATACCCACACAGTGACTCACAACTGTCTGTAACTAGTTCAGGGGATGTGACATTGTCTTCTGACTTCCATGGGCACCAGGCATACACTTTCATATGCATACATAGGCAAAATAAAATACATAATTTATGCAAATCTTATGAAAGAAAAGACCCCCCCATCCCCTGTACCACCGCTGATAAGACCCTATATGCAAGAACAAGGCAAGTTTCATTTCTCTGTTTTAGAGGACAGTGAGGGCTTATCCCCTCTTATACATGCCCATGACTGCTGGAAAACAGAGACTAGCATGCGGTTTGTCACCTTTAAGCCTCCTGGCTCAGTCTTATATGCTGAGAACACTGTGTGCCCCCTGCTGTCATTCATCTGTTGGACATATATGTATTGAGAACATGCTTTCTGTGAGACACTCCTGGGAGAAGGAGCTTCAAACTAAATGGAATTTTGCTCTTCTATGCTAAAATTGTAGGTAGCTAGCTAGTAGTTGCTGTAAAGAACAGGAAGCAACCTTTGGACGGAAGGAGTGAGGCGATGGAGGTGAGAAGGGATTAGTTTAGTTGGCTGTCCTCATTGCCACTTGGTTCTTTTTACTAGTAGAATTCCTTGGGATTTTGTTTTTTTAGAGCAGTTCTAGATTCACAGCCAGATTGGAAGGAAGGTGCAGAGATTTTTCTTGTCATCTCCTCACGTGTAGCTATGAATAGAGAGAATCTCTAGTGCTGAGGAGGCTCTGGGTGTGGCAGCCTTTCAGCCTCCCTGGGCTTTCCACGCATCTTCCGTTTCTTCCTGACCCACCCCTCTGAGGATATAGACTATTCCTTGGGGTCTATGAGATTAGAGGATTTTCTTTTTAATTCTTCCTTACCTACTATATTGAGCTTGGCATCGCCCCCTTCCCCTGAAGAGTGTGTCATTTAGAATGATATGCTGTACAGGCCACTAGGTTTTGGGGTGCAGACTTGAGTTCTGGTTCTTGTGCAACCACTGGTGAATCTGTAATCATCGAGCATTTTTGATTTCTGGGTTTTTTTTTCTCTCTCTCTTTAAGGTTAGATGTTTGCTGATTCTGTCTGTTTCATATCAGGAGAGATTAAACCCGGACTATTACACTTGTGTAGACATGAATTAGCTAGTACTGTTAAGAAGCACATCATGGCTGTGAAATCCAGAGATGGAGAGGAAAACTGTGGCTCTGCCATTGTTCCCTTCCTGTCTTACCTTGCCCTTTGTGGTTTGTTTCTTAGACTGAGTACTTAGGAGAAAAGGAGTCAGAGATGATTCATCCTAAGTAGATGTGGCCATGATAACATCGTAAAGAAACAAAGTCTAAAGTTGAGGGGTGTGCTCTCACGGAGCTTATCACATAGCCAGTCACTATGTCAGCTGTCCTCCAGGGGCAAAGTCCTGCCTTAAACTAGGTAATATTTGCAGTTCCCCTTGGGGTCAGAGAGCTCCAGGTGATGGGTTGGTGATAGGATAGTAAGTATGCTGTATTTCACTTCCGCTCCTTATTTCCTGGGTGTCCTGGCCTTGGCATCTCCAAGTTTAGTGTTTTGTGTCATCCCCAGATGCAGCACACCACGCCTGTCTATGCACCAACGTACAGTTCGTGAAATGGGCAAGGGCCAGGAGATTTAAATACACAAAGACACACAGAGACAGGAGTCATCTTTGAAACAGGAATGCCCCCTTTATTGTGTCCAGGGGCAGCTTATATAGGGATACTTAACTGATAGCCACGCCCCAGCCAAATCCACCAGAAACCACTCTCCTGCCATCAGAAACTCCTGAAGGTCTTGTGCTCAGAGCAGCTGCAAGCATAACACGTGGTTTACCAGGAATTCAGGACCTGGGGGCTTCACAGCTCCCAACACCCAGAGGGGATCTGGAAAGGACTAGGAGCTGTAGCCTCCTAGGTGTGCTGGTGGTGCTCCACTCTCCAGGACACCTGTGGTCAGCCAGCAGCTGGTGGAAGGTAAACCTCCTCCCCGCCAGTCGCCTTGGCTTGTGTCTGAGAGTCCTGTGATTGTGGGTGTCATACAGTCATTGTAACTCCAGTAACATTAAGATCTAGAGATGTCTTAATGATTTTGTAGAAGCATAGTGTTTGTGTAGCAGGAATTCTCTTGTCTTATAAAACCATGCTGAGTTACTTCTGCCTTTTTTCTAGGAGCTGCAAAGTTGGTGGTGGCTGTTGCAGTATTTCTATTGACATTTTATGTTATTTCTCAAGTATTTGAAATTAAAATGGATGCAAGCTTAGGAAATCTATTTGGTAAGTTTCACCCCCCCCCCCCATGTACCCTCCCACTACTGCTCCCATTGCCTCCACACGTCCCTTCTAGTTTCACTTCTTTGTGTTTTTCAACTCATTCAGTTCAGGCTTACACACATGGGCTTGAGTTTAGGGCTGTTTACTGGAGCATGGGCACCTACACCACTGAAGAAAATGGCTCTCCCTTCTACTGTAGCAGTTAAATTCCAGTGGCTGCTCAGGGAGAAGTATTATCTTGCAGACTCCTCCCCATCCATGATGGAGTGTTGACAGGCGTGGTTTTGTGCTGGCAATCACAGCTGATGGATTTCTTGAGAGCCAGAGCCATGTTATGTCTGGGAAACAGCACTTGTCAGCCCCAGCCCCTTAACTTCTTTCTGTGCCCTCTTCCATGATGTTCTCCTAGCTTTAAAGAGGGTGGGGACATGTGTCCTGCATGGGGCCGAGTACTCAGGAGTCACACATGTGCCACCACTGTCCAGCTAGAACTTCATGCTTTTAAAAAGTTTTTATTTTATTATTTTATGTATATGGGCATTTTGCCTGCATGTATGTCTGTGGACCTTGTACATGCTTGGTGCCCTTAGAGGCCAGAAGAGGGCATAGGGTTCCCTGGAACTTGAGTTGCAGGCAGTTGTGAGCTTGTGTGTGTGCTGGGAGTAGAACCTGGGTAGTCAGAAAGGGCGGCCAGTGCTCTTCCCCTGGGAGCCATCTCCCCAGTCCCAGATTCTTAACATGTGTAAGTTCTTAGCATGAATTCACTGCTACTCTGTCCGTGTAGAAAAAGAATTATTATGTAAGTAAATGTCACTCATTACAATATTCTAAAAAACATAGCGTGTTTAAGGATGAAGCTGGTATGAAACAATCGGTTCTCTGTCTGACATTTTGAGCATCCTTAGTGACTCTGCTACATGGCGATGAGAAGCATTAATCACGACTCTTAAGAGCTCCCTCTGGAAAATACCACACTGGCGTGTTGGAATTGTTTCTGCCTTTGAGTTAGCTGCTAGAAAATGGACCCACATCTAGGTTATAAGAGTCAGAGAAATATGTTGTACATGTTGGTCCTTATCGTTCTTTTTTTTTCTCTGTGATTTTCATTTTGGCCCATTATATGGTGTTTTTATGTTGTAAATGTACCTGTATAAGGTGCGTTAACTCAAATATGTTTTTCAGTGCTAGGGATCCATCTCAGTGCCCTGAACATGCTAGACAAGTGTTGTGCTACATTCCTAACTCAGTTTAAAACTTAACCCTTCAATTAATAAAGTGGAACCAGTTATATTTAATGTTTATTTTAGATACTTCTCTGTCTTACTGATTTTCAGATGTTTCTATTCTGGAAGTGTACCAGGGTTTTCCTCTGGCATGGTAGGCTATTTCAGAATTCACTGTGCAGCCTTGTTGTCTGCCAACTTGTGATCCTCTTGCCTCACCCTAGTCCCCAAGTGCAAGGATTACAGGTATGCACCACCACAATGCTCACTCTATAGTTTCTTTCCCTTTTGAAGCACTGGTAGTCAAGCCCAGGGCTTTGTGAAGTGCCAGGCAAGTACTGTAGCACTGACCCACATCCATGACTTTAAGTATATTATTAGGAGAGTGAAAAATAGAACCTAAGATTCATATATTGAAATGGAACTGATTATATTTATCTCACACTGTATAAAATTGATATCGGATGTCTCCTGGAGACCATCAGCTATCGTGGGAAGCGCAAGAAGCTGGCTGTTTTTCCTGGGTTCCTGTGGTCACACAGGGTGAACTCTGGCTGCAGACTAAAGCATGAAAAGAGACTGAATTCTAGAAGCAACATCTTGCTCTGTTTGGCAGAATTAAACAAACGTATGCTGAGGGCTTTGAGTTAGTGAGTTTTCCTCTCTGTAAGTTAATACTGAGGAGGGACTCGGAACACTGAATTTACTTCTGCTCTCTCTGAACCCGAGATTCACCTACACAACAGCACTCAACCTTTCGTGTCTGAATACTCTTCAGAGTTAGTGTCTGGGATATGGTATGAGCGTCTGCCTTTCCTGTCAGGATGAGCCCTTGTTAAGTACTTTAACTGGAACATTGGACTCCTAATTTCCGTTCTGCTGTTGCATGTGTTTTACCCACTTGGTTTAGACACTGTTTAGGGCAGGTGTTTGTTTTCATCTATAAAATGTTATTTGTTGGATTCCGGTCTAGATTGAACTGGTGAAAATATTAATGTGGGCTTGTTTTATTTTTATTTTTTTTTGTTAGAATATGTTAGTTCTCTTAACCATTTATTTAGCATCCAATTTAAATTGGCAAAGGTCATCAGGTTGAATCCATAGAGGTTGGTTTCAGGGACCGGGTCTCTAATTACCTGTATGGTTAACTACAGTTCATTCAGAAGTCAGTTTTTTAACTTCCTTTTTTAATAACCTAATAGCTTGAGCAGATCCTTTTCTCCCCCCATGTGTTGAAAATACTTTTCTCACACAATATATCCTGACTACACTTTCCCCTCCCTCTGCTCCTCCCAGTTCCTCTCTATCTCCCCTCGCACCCAGATCTACCTTTTTCTTTCGCTCATTAGGAAAGAACTAATATCTAAGAGATAATAGCCAAATTTGATAAAAATAAAAGATAATAAGATAAAACAAAATCTATCTCATCCAAATTTGACAACACAAACCAAGGGAAGGGAAACAGTCCAAAGAAGACACAAGAATCAGAGACCCACTCCTTGGACAGGTCATTTTGATTCAGGCTTTTCTGTTTGTTTTTCGAGACAAGAGTTCCTCTGTGTAACCGTGGCTGCCCTGGAACTCACTCTATAGACCAGGGTGGCCTCGAACTCAGATATCTGCCTGCCCCTGCCTCCTGAATATTGGGATAACCTGGCTCGTTGACTCAGGCTTTTTATATTGTTTTATATATATACTGTTATATATTTTTTATATTGTTTTAGAAAAAAACAGACATTTCTGGACAGGAAGGATGAAAAATTGGCCCACAGTTAATAATTTAAATTACCAAGATAGGTGATGATTTAAAAAGAATAAGATAAAATTTAAAAGACAAAAGGCAAAGAACAACTGAAACAGTCTAAACCCCTAAGCAGTATTTTAGCATGGGGACGTAGCCCAGTGGTAGAATGCTAGATGCTTAGCACATCATCCAGATTTCAGTCCCCAGCCCAGCACACCCCACCCCCAAACACACAGAGGCACTCTTTTTTTAAACAAGACTTAATCTCAAAGGGATTATAGAGTCACACTCTGTAAGAAGTACCATCCAGAGACCCTAGATACCTGTCTTGCTTCCACCCATGAGAAACGTCTTGGGAACTGGGAACTGTCATGGACAGGGCAGAATGGAGACTTGTGCACACTCTGCCAGCCGTGCTCCTGGCTGTGGTTTAATGCGGTATTAGTTTTCAGCAGGGACATTCAGCTAGTGCAGGGCTGAACACAGTCCAGATCATCTCTGCAGATATTGCTGCAGTGAATGTTGCGGGCTTGTTGATTTTTACACTTGGATATTTAAGCCATTGGTAAATAATATATGCATAGATTACTTGAGATAGTATTAAAAGCTGGCGTAAAGTAGTTCTAAATTCTCCAGTCTGACTTAACTAAAGGACATTCCTTGAAGTCTGATGAATCAGACAGGTTTGTATCCATTCCTTGATGTATTATCTGAAAGATATTAAAGATTGGGGTTATCAAGTAGAGTGAGAAGAAAAGCCTGCAGTGGGGAGGGGATGTTGTGTTTCCAGTTTGTGCTTGTGCCGATACTTTGGCCGTACCCTGTATTAATTAAGAGTTGTTCCTCTGCTTGCCTCTCACATTCTCAGAATTACAGGCCTAGGGGCAGTCTTTCAGTTTTGGTGGGTATTGGGTAAAAATAACTTTCCTTTGTATAAAGTCTTCCCAGGAGTTTCTTGGCTTTCAAGCAACTCAACAACTAACACTAGTTCCATGGAGGTATATTCACCCGAAAGCCTGGTGACTAGCAAACTGATTTTGATGAAATCATTTTTAGTTAAATAGCAAGTACAGGTTTGATATCTGAAATTTAACAAACTCATTTGATCTTTAAATTTTTTTTAAAAAATATGTATTTTTTAGTATTTTGCATATATTTGTGGTTAGCCTGCATGTCCTTCGGTCACCACATTGTGCTTGCTGCCCTCAGAGGTGGTGAGCCTCCTTGTGGTGCTGGGGATTAAACCCAAATCCTCTGCAACAATCACAACTGCTCTTACCTCTGAGTCAACTCTCTAGCCCTGATTTTTATCATTTTATAGAGTCCTTCAGCCTTTGCCTCTCTGTCCATCAATCCAGGCTCCTAAGTTTCTTGCCTTGGTCAGTACTTGAATGTTGATGTCCTCGGATTCTTTCTTTCCTGGATGTTCTTATCTGTTCACTCATAGTCCAGTTTCTGTCTTACTCCCAGGTCTTATTTCTAGCTGGCCTCCATATTGTTCCTCTTATATCTTCACCAAGTATCTTAAGACATGGTGGTTAGAACCCATCACTGGTGTCCACATACACAGAGACACACACAGACACACACCTCCTTACATAATTACAAAGGTCTTGAGTGCAGAGAAAGTGTTTTGATCACTTCTTCGTGTGAGCGAATGTAGGTGTATTTACAGAGCTAAGCCAGCATCCTGATTCCTGCCTTTGCATCCAGCCTAAGCCCTGTCTGTGTTGTTTCCTTAGAAGCTCTGTATCTGTCTGTTTTAGAAAGTCCCGTGAACACCTCTCATATTTTCTTCCCACAAAACTGGCTTTTTTTTTTTTTTTTTAATTCTAAATGACGTCAGTAGGGTCTTTGTAGATAGACTCAGACTTGAGCCTCTCTGGTCAGATTCTAAAAGGTCCCTAACCTGGCTTTCTGCTCTGGGAGTGGTTGGTGCTTTTTACTTATATATTCATCTTTAGAGGTGGTACAGTGGCCCGGATGCTACATGAGATGGTTTTAAAAGCCAATTGTGGACTGGTCAGATGGCTCACCATCAAGCCTGACTACTTCAGTTCAATCCCTGGGATCCACATGGTGGAAGGAGAGAACTGGCTCCTCTAAGTTGTTCTCTGAGGTCTGCACACGTGTCCCTTGGCATGTATGTATACATACACATACATACATATACATAATAAATGTCTTGAAAAATTAAAAATAAACTAAAAACTACCTCTACCAATTACACGTATGACCGAACACATATGTACCAGTGAAGTGCTCTGTCCTCAGTGTCTTTATCTCTGTGAGACATGATGACCATGGCAGAGACCACCCAGGCGTGCTTGGCACAGCTGGCACATAGGAATGGGTGGTGCTATGCTAGCCCTGTCCAGATCCTACTGTCTCCCCTGTCCTTACCGCAGATCAGGTAAGCTGTACCTGATCAGCCTAGCACCCATCAGGGAGACTAAATTCCTGAATTTCACAGTGTTCCTTTCTGGTGATATAGGCGGATGACACACTCTTCTTTTTCTTTAATTATTGATTAATTAATTTGTTTTTTTTTTTTTTCTTTTTGATTGTTTATGCTCTTGTTTTTGAGACCGGGTTTCTCTGTGCAGCCCTGACTGACTGTTCTGGAACTCACTCTGTTGACCAGGGTTTGTACCATTCCCTGACTAAATTTTTTTTTTCTTAATTGCATTTCTTTGTGTGGTGTGTGTGTGTGTGTGTATCTGTATATGAGAGTAGGCGCACATATGACAACCTATGAAAGACAGTTCTCTCCTTATACCATCAGATCCTGCGCAACTGCCTGGCTAGGTATCCAATCCACGCCCACTTTGCTATCTCGCCTCTTTGCCTTTTAGAACATTTTTGTTTGATTGTTTTATTTTTTGAGACAGGGTTTCTGTCTGTGACAGCCCTGGCTGTCCTGGAACTAGCTCTGTAGACCAGGCTGGCCTTGAACTCACAGAGATCCACCTGTCTCTGCCTCCCAAGTGCTGGGAATAAAGGTTTGCTTTTTAAAGACAGTCTGAAGTTGAGAATTTCTAGTCTTCATGTTGCTGATGCTGCCCTGGAGTTTAGTTTCCCCATTTAAAAAAAGTGAAAGCATTGAATCAAATCTCTGTAATTATATAAGGAAATGGAACAAATGAGCCAAGGAAAACCCAGTGCCTGAATCTATGCTCCTCCTCCCCTCTCCTTTTCTGTTTTGCTATTTGCTTCTTCAAATTTCTCTGCATAGGAATCACCTGTGTCCTTAGGGTCTAGAGATGGGGAAGGCTCTTTTGGCTATATTCCATGCTTCTCTCTTTCCCTATACTACAGCTGTGTGACTAACAGTGCAGAATGTTCTCCTAAGTGTCCTACTGAGTCCTGAAGCTGCTGGCTTGGTCCCTTCTCTTTAACCATCTAGATATTCTCTTTCAGCTTCGACTTTCTGTTCCATAATTTGAATAGTGGGGTTACAGGAAATTCATAGTTATCAGAAATCGTAGAGAAGTACAAACTAAGCGACTATTTATAGTTAGACAGCTGGCCAGCAGCCATCACACTGTGTGCTTATTAGTCAAATCAGAGACCAGCTGTCAATGGCACTTTGATGGTCTGTGTTCAAATCCCTTGGACCGGGATCAGACACTGGTGCATTTACAGAGCACAGAGTGTAATTGGGAAGGAGGACAGTTGCGACCCAGTGTGGGTGTTAGGAGTTGACCTTTTCCCTTCCTTGAACTAATGAAACAAGAAACTCTCAGGAACAGCACTGATTTTTCATTAGGCCCTTCTTAGTATATACTCCACGCTTCTGTTGTGGAGAAACTCAGATTTCCCCAGCATTCACCCTCCCCTTCTTCTTGGTCTCCCAGATCTTCACCAAACCCCAAGATAGATTTGTACACATTCTCTAGGACTGTGTGGGTACCCAGCCTAACCCTGCCAAGCAGCATTGAATTACGGTATTGTTAGTAGTCTTTTTTTTATTAAGTTTTTAAAATATAATCTTTTATCATTTTACATAGCTGTCCCTCCCTGTTCCCACTCCCCTCCTCCTGCCCCACCCTTCCCCCACCCCACCCCCCATCCACGCAGTCTTTTAAAGGTATATTTTTAGACTAACTTTCTGAGTAGGATTTAAGTTTGTAGTAAATAATTAAGCAAAATATAAACTATAAAATGAACCAGGTGGTGCACACCTTTAATACGAGTACTCAGGAGGTAGAGGCAGGTGGATCTCTGTCAGTTCAAGGCCAGCCTGGTCTACAGCATGAGTTCCAGGACAGCAAGGACTACACAGAGAAACCTGTCTCACCCCCTCCAAAAGAACTCCCAACGTTTAAAATGATCTTTCCATAATAAAGCATTACTCTTCATGGTTTCAACACACACTTGTCCATAATGAATTAACAGAAAGGTACTGCTTCTCTGAAGTGATATTGGTATTGGTATTGGCAGTCATCCGAACATGCATTTCCTTGACTTATTAGAAGCTTTACTGTGTTTGAAGTAGATAGCTTCCAATGAGCCTGTGTTTTCTAATGATGTTAATTGTTTCTCTTCTTAGCTCGATCTGTGCTGGACCCAGCCACTCGCCGTAAGTCCCTCAGCTTGGTGGTTTATGAGTGCTTTATCGAGTACCGCAGTATGTGCCCTGTAAGGAAGGGCTTATTTCAAGCAATGCAGGCAGTCTGTGTGAACAAACCCTGAACGAGTTGAGTTTTAAAACTATACAGCTGTCATTTAATTGGATAGCCTTGTATCATAGGTTCTTCATTGCCTGTGGGTGTTTACTCTATGCTTGGGTTGTAGCCCTGTGCTGTGAGCACAGCCCGTGAGACTGAATAGGAGAGCCAGCTGCAGCTTGTACCTGGATGGGTGGGAGGACCGAGTTTTTACTGATCCTGACTTTGAAGTACTAGGCATGCAAAGGAGCAATTAAAAAGCCCCAGGCACCCAGAAATTTAAAGATAACTTGGAGGATAATTAAATAAGATCTGCCTTGTTCAGCAAGATCATATGGCACAATCCATTTCTATAGTTGGCTCATTCCCCAGGAGGGTCTGAGTTGCGTTCTTGTGTCTTTTTATTTCAGGGGGCTTGCCTGCCTTTTTTTCTCGCTTGGTTTTTTGATACCCTTAGTGGGGGGATAGTTCTAGAGATTTAAAAATTGGATATTTATTTTTAAATATGTGTATTGCTCTTGTTATTATTTTTCATTTGTATGATGCTTTACATGTACATATACACATTACATGTGTTGTGCTCAAGGAGCCTAGGAAAGGGCATGTGATCCCTTGGAACTATAGTTACAGATGATTATGAGCCACCATGTGGACACTGGGAATTGAACCTGGGTCCTCTAGAAAAGCAGCCCATGCTCCTAATTGTCAAGTTGTCCCTCTAGCCCTTAACTAAGTATACCATAGTGATCTAAAATATATATTTCTATTTATTATTAGCAATCTAAAGCAAACTGATTATGAAATCCTATTAGTTCCATTTCTAAAGGAATCTCAAATCTATTTCTGTTCTCCCTGAAGCCACAAAGCCTCCCAGGTACAAATGTGGAATCTCAAAAGCATGCCCTGAGAAGCATTTTGCTTTTAAAATGGCCAGCGGAGCAGCCAATGTTGTGGGGCCCAAGATCTGCCTGGAAGACAATGTGTGAGTATTGGATGGCTCAGGACACGAAGGGCTTGTATTGAGTGACAGCTGGTGGAGTTGCACTTCTGAAATGCTTTTATTATTGTATAACCCCCCTCCCCCAGTGAATTAAGAGAGTGACCAAGTGCTTTTTATTTGGTTTTGTGTAAGGATAAATGCGGCTGTTTCATTTTGATTTTTAAATACCAGGAAAAAACTTTGATTTATTTAAATTTATTTAAAAAAAATTTCTTCATACATAGTTGGAGTATTTCAAGTGCTCACTGGCTCCTGGGAGCTCTTATTTTGCTTTCTTTGTTTTTTTTTTTGTTGTTGTTATTGTTGTTGTTTTTGTTTTGTTTTGTTTTGTTTGTTTGTTTTTGAGCATGATTTCTCCAAATAGCCTTGACTGCCCCATAACTCAATGTGTAGACCAGGCTGGCCTCGAACTCAGAGATCTGCCTGCTTCTGCCTCCCGAGTGCTGGGATTAAAGGTGATTACCACCCACGCCAGGCTCTCCACAGGGCTCTTGATCACAAACCCCACATAAAATAATACTTGGTCAGAACAAAGTTCCGTTGACAGCTTTCCCAGAGCAATGAATGTGTCGCATTATAGCCCAGTGTCTTGTGTTGCTTGCTGAGGTGTGAAATGACCTGGCAGTCACGGCGGGCCTCTTGGACTGAGACTGCTCTGGGTTGAGCTGAGTGGCTCCCTGGTGGTGGTGTTTTACACAGGATATGTGTAGGTTTGTCACCCTGCCTTGCCACAAGTTCCTACTCTGAAATTGAAACTCTGCTTTAGTTGATTTCATCTGACTGTTCAAGAAACTCTGGACATGAGCTCATTTAGTAGTGGATGTGCTCTCTGGCTGTGCAGACTGAAGACGAAGATGCTGCGCAGTCACACAGCAGATACTTGGCCTTTTCTCCTAGCTTCTTTCGCGTGAATCTCAAACAGCTCTTAAGTTAAATTTGCAGTGAACTACGGAAGAATTAGCCACGTGGGGCAACAGTTTCTTGCAGAATCGATGTTTAGCTCTGTCCATTCCCGTTCTTCCCCCCAGGCTGATGGGCAGCCTCTACCAAATCAGCTACCTTCTGACTTTTTGGTACCCCGATCTGTTTATTGACACAGCAGAGCACGTAGGTTTAGGAAGTTTCTGGGTGTTTAAAGACAGTTCTTTCTCTGTTGCTTTACTGAAGAGTCCATGTCTGAGACTGAATAAGGGGATGATGGTTCATTTGGAATACCTCACCCACGGACCTTTGTCTGTCGCCTACTCTGTCTCTTTGAAGTATGGAGTTGAATGCAAGGAAGGGATCAAACCCTTCTAAATACTGCCATCCAACCACACTTTAGAAGATAGATAGAAAATAAATGCTTCTTCTTTTTTTTAAAGATTTATTTATTAATTATGTATATAGCATCTGCCTGCATGTATCCCTGCAGGCCAGAAGAGGGCACCAGATCTTATTACAGATGGTTGTGAGCCACCATGTGGTTGCTGGGAATTGAACTCAGGACCTCTGGAAGAACAGTCAGTGCTCTTAACCTCTGCCATCTCTCAGCCCAAATAAATGCTTCTTGGGAGTAGGGATGAGCATAACTGTGCCGGGCTAGGAGCCAGATTCTTTGGTTCTAGCATGGTGGGCATGTCATGTAGAATTTGTCCTGTGCAGTAGTTTGACTCCCCCCCCAAAAAAGAAATTGAGGTTGCCCACCTATCAGCTGCATTTCAAGAATCATTCTACTTTTCCCATGAAAAATTAATAATTGATAAAATTTTATAACTAGGCTTCAGATCATGACACTGGTCCTCATGGAAGGGCTTCATAACTAACTGGTCAGGGATCTCCAGTGGGTTGCTGGAGGGATCGAGTCCAGTGAGTAGAGTATTGGAAATGAGGGAAAAGGGTCTAACTTTAGATTGAGTGTTGTGGATTGGTTCTAAGACCCTGAGTGTGGTCTAAGAACCTAGGGATCAGGAGACAGCCAGAGGCAGAGCAGAGATATCTGAATATCCTTAGCACATGCTCAGGAAAGTTCAGCAAGGGAGTGAGCCAGACCACACAAGAACTTCTGAGCAATGCAGGTAAAGGATTGAGGTCATTTTCTATGTGTGCCGAGAAAGTTTTCCCACTTACCGTGTTGCGATCTCATTTGTATTGAAAAGCGAATTTCGCAGATATATAAAATCATGTAGTAGAATAAAACTGCCGTTAGTTATTCCAGCTGCTTGACATGGTGGCTCTACTCATAATTTTTATTTCTTGCCCGCCTATCTACCCTACAAAATATGCAGGTGCATAATAAAAATATGTGTCCTTGTACCCGATCTGAGTCCAGGAACCCACTGTGGAGATAGACAACCGCTCTAGATTGCAGTGAACGGCAGGGCTAATTTTGCTCCCTGTCGTGTATGTGTTATTTGTCATTGCTGTGGAGAGCCAGAGCTGTTGAATATTTTCACTGCTCAGCTCCCTCCAAGATGTTTAGAGTAGCCAGAGCTGGTGGCGGGTATGGGAAGCAAAGCTGTATTTGAAAATGTACAGTGTTTATACCTTTCCTTTAGGGTGTTTTTTGCTGAAGGTATGTGGTTGGCCAGAGGGCCTTCCCAGTTATAAAGAATAAAGTATTCTTTATTTTAGTTGCTGTGACTGCTCTTGATGCATTTGGTTTCTTTGGCAGTTTTTCATTGATTGCAAGTTTCCCTGGTTCCATCTGTTTAAAACCTGGTAGGTTGCTGCCCTCTTGTGGGAAGCCTGTGGCACTGTGCTTCTTGCTGCCTTCCTTTCTCTGCTCTGTGATGAACTTAAGTTTATTGTAAAAGAGAAGCATGTTCCAGGAGGATCTCTGCTTGGAAAGTCACTGGAGTTTGACTATTCACCAACACGGTAACTGCAACCATTCCTTTTTGGGACCACTGATGGAATTTACATGTCTAATGTGCTTCTGCAGAGTCTGGAGCGCCCCTCCTCTTCCTGGTGCAGCCCAGCCAGTCAGTAGTCCTGTGGTGAAGCTTATGTCGGTCCTCTGTGTGTGCTCACGGCAAATCCTTTTGTTTAAACAGCTGGGAGATGCAGTTGATATGCCTGACTTTATTCGTCTGTATTGTGCAGTCACTGGTTTGTCGTGTGATTCATCATTGTGTACAAACTGTGCTGTCGTCATTTTAGGCATTTTCTTCCTTCCTTCATTCTCTTATGGCTATCCTGACTCCCTGTCTCTAGAACACTGGGTTGCAGTCCCAGCGTAGACCCTCACCACACTTCTAAAGGAAGCTGTGCCCTTTGACTCTGGCCCCTCTTCATTTCCATTCTACTCCACAGCAAGTCCTACATGACCTGGTCTGCTTCTGTCCCTGCAGACTGGCGTGTTTGTGATGTTTCAGACATGTGTTATCTGTGGTCTTCAGGAACTTGCTTTTTCTCTTGATATAATGTTTTCAAGGTTCATCCAGCTTGTAGCACGTATCAGTTAATTCTCATCACGGATGAATGATTTCCCATTACAGATATGCCTCATTTGCTTTGCCCTTTATCAGTTGGTAGATGCATGAGTTATTTCCACTCTCTGACTATCAAGAGAAGTGTTTCTGAAGCATTTCTCTGCAGATTTTATATGGATGTGTTTTCACTCTCTGTACTTGTACTGAATGGACTTTTCTTTCTGATAGCTGTCTGGCTTTTTAAGGAATTGTCAGATTGTTTTTCCAAAGTGACATCATCGGTTGACCTTTGTACTAATGCTGTATGAAGTCCTGGGTCCTCTGTATGCCTATGCATCTAATAGGAGTCAAGTTGTAGTTCATTGAGTCCATGATTTGTGCCTCTGTAGTTGTTAATAATGTCTTACATTCTTTAAATTCACCATAGAGAAATGTCCACCCAACCTTCTGTTGTTTTTAAAATTGATTGATGATTATTTGTATTTCCTCTGTGGGTTGTTTGTATAAAGACTTTCTTACTCTTTTACTTTCTATTACCTATATCCTTATGTTTTCAATGAATTCATTACCATCATTATGTAGTTGGTTCTGTTAAAGCCAATGGTTCCCCTTCTGTCTTTGTGCTACAGTATGTTAACGCAATTGTTACAGTTATATTCCCTGCAACCACAGCTTAGTTCTAGATATGAGTTTGGTGGAAATCAGTTGACACCTGTGTGAATTAGCTGGCTATGAGGAATGTATGATAAAGTATTGTGTGGTTTTTTGCAAAATTGTGTGTTACATGTTTTTATCAGGAAAATTTGCATTGTGCTAATGTGCTCACAGTGCCCCTCTTCCAGCACACACTGCTGAGGACATTGCTACTACATTTAATTCTATTAATTTAACATTACCTACAAATTTTGGTTTAATAGTCAATACAATAAACTGATAGCAAGCTAGAGTGCCACTGGGGTCTTCTGTCACTGTGGTCTGGAGACTGCAGCGATGTCGGTTACCACTGTGCCCTCCACCCCACTGTCGTCTCATTACGGTCTGTTGGCTGCAGTGACGTTTGTAATCTCAGGCAGCCCATTCATGGCTGTGGTGAGGTAATCAGCAAGTACAGCCTTCCTCTTGCGTGCGGAGAAAGTGTATGTTAATAATCACTAGGAAGATAGGAAAATGTTCACAGCGAGGTGACACGGGCATGACAATTGTCCGTTACTCCTCCAGCTTCAGACTTTAAAATGTCTATATAGAATGCGACTCCATTTCATGTCACGGTGTCACACCATGTCTTAAAGGATTGCTCAGGTGGCACTGCACAGAAGGAGGCAGAGCAGTAACACTGTCGTTGAGCCATAATGCTTTCTAAAGGATTTCCTTTCATTTGTGTGTGCCTGGGTGTGTGCACATGAGTGCAGGCGTTGATGGCAGCCGGAGACATCAGATCCCTGTAGCTGGAGTTAGAGGAGGTTGGGAGCCTCCTGACGTGGGCATTGGGTCTCTGTATGAGGAGTGTACATGTCCTTAACCACTGAACTCTCTCTAGCACCAGAGTACCTTTGTGTATAGTGTTTGATTTTATGAAGTATTTGAGTTGACATTACAGTTGATCCAACTTATGACTGTCTTTGATGTAGTAAGTTCTTAATTTGCTGAGCTGAGTGTTTGCTATGTGTAAAATACCTTTATTTTTGCATTGTATTTGTGTGGCGTGTCCATATACTATCTAATTCTAATGAGTTTGTCTTGACTTCTTTTCCTTTAGTCTGATGAGCGGTGTCAAAAACAACGTTGGAAGAGGAATAAATGTTGCCTTGGTAAATGGTAAGAATAATTATTATACTTTATCAATATAAACAGTGGGTGTATTTATGCTCCGCACTAAAATTTACCCTTGGCACCAGAGTAGAAAGCACCACTCAGTACTGAAGCCTTCCCAACAAGGGTACTGTCTTGTCCAAACCATTGTAGATGGAGACTTGGAATCTCCTGGTGGGTATCATATTTTCTTGGGCATATTGCAGCCATGTGCATTGTGTGGCAAGCGTCTTCTGAAGCTGCAAGCCACCACCCTGATACTGAATGGATGCACTCTTGCTGCACCTTTCAAAATTCTTACTAAGGAGCTAGGTAGACAGGATTAAGGGTGTGTAAAATGACAAAGAATGGTGGACCGTCAGATAAGTAGAGGGGAGAATAAAGTCATAATTTGTTGTAAGTTTTCAGTACTGTCCACATTCTTCTCAGAGGTTATTTGTGCCCCTAAATTCACTGAATCCTGGGCGTAGTGTGTGTTGCAAAAGTAGATCTTAAGCATCCAGCCCAGGAAGTGCAGGCTGCCTGTGCATTGCTTGCCTCTGCTCAGACACGTACGTGTGGAAGTGCAGGCTGCCTCTGCATTACTTGCCTCTGCTCAGACATGTGCTCCCTATAACTGCCTGGAGTGAGCAGACTCTACCAGCAGCAGCGCAGCCAGCCCCCAGCAGAGAGAAGCTCTCTTTGCTCTAATCATAGGTAGCATTTATATGATTTTGTACTTTTCCCCCCCAAGTAAAAATTTTAATGTCTCTTCTATTTAATGGATCTTCTAGATAAAATACGTGTAAATTTTATTTGGAAACAAAAGTTTTAACATAGATTATTGTTTTCGCTCTGATTTAAGTAGCTAATTTCTTTGCTGTAGAGGTTATGTGTTGGTGGTTAATGTTATGGCTTGATGACCACGTAGGAAAGTGGAGTGTAGTACGAAACTGATCTGAAGTCAATGAGGCACAGCTGTGTGTGTGCTTCAGATCGTAAGTTCTGGAAGCATTCCTTCTGTTGATGAGTTCATGTCCCTCGTTGGGTAAGACCGTTTTTTTCTACACTGATATTTCAGTTGTGTGATTTAAATTTGATGTGTATTCTGTTTCTTTCAGGGAAGACAGGGGAGGCACTAGACACCAAATATTTTGACATGTGGGGTGGAGGTACGTACAACTCACCCTGTGTTCCTGCTGCTGCTGCCAAACCCATGTGAGAGAAGGCTGCCGCTGTTTGCAGTGCGCTTTGTTTCCCTACGTGTCCAGCCATGTTGAAGTGGACTGTCGTGTTGCATGTGGTTTGGTTATGGTAGGAAAGTTGCCTGTGATTGAGATTCCAATGAGATTAAAGGACATTAGCGGTCCGTGTTTTCACAGGACAACTGACTAAAAACACTGACTTGATTTCGATTTCTGCCTGAAAGTCGAATCACTAGACCAGTATAACCAACCAGTTCACACAGTTTTAGACTGAAGTGGCTTGCGTTCTCGAAAAGCAATAATCCCATTAATCTGTCCTGTTTCTACCTTTGGACTCTACTATTACAATAGCAAACATTTAGAAACACATAGACTTTTCCTTGTATAATTTCCTGGATGTGGAACAAGCCACAGAATTTTTTCCCTTCCATGTTTGGGAGTCCTAGGAATAGGAAGAGGTCGCCATCAAATACTGGTGAATTTGAAGCAAAGACTGGCTCCCCAAAGAATGTTACTCCAAAGGGGAATGTTTCTTTAAGAAACAAAAGAAAAGGAAGAATGTTTGTTTTCATTATTTTATTTGTGTGTAGATGTGTGTCTTCATGTAGGTCTGGCCACGTGGGTATAGGTGGCTGAGGAGGCAGGTGACACTGGATTCCTGGAGCTGGAATTACAGGCACTGTGAGCCACCGGGTGTGATGCTGGGAGCCAGATTCAAGTCCTCTGGAAGAGTAAAAAGTGGGCTGTTAATGTCTGAGTAGCCTAACCTTCCAGTCCCCAGGATTTCTTCGTCTTTAAGGAAGGCAGGCCGACCCTGGCTTATCTTTTGGTTCCCTGGCTTCACTACAAACTAGCTACTCTCAGGCCTCCAGACATTTATATTCAGTTTCCAGACAAGCTAACGTGTCTAATATTTCTTCAGCTTTTAATAAGGCGCTATGTATTATTTATTTAAGCTTTAGAGAATGTTTCATAGCTGTCAGACATATATTAAATTACACCATTCCCATCAATTTTAGATTCTGAAAGCATAATTGCTCTTAGTATAATTTATAACATAGAAACTCTTCCATGAAGCTGTTGAAATTGGGCATGTAAACAGAGCTCTGGGATTGCTCTCACTGCCCATCACAGGAACCACATTGCTGCCAAAGACTCTTCCTGGTTCAGAAATAATAGCAGTTTAATACCATCTTCTCATTTCAATGGGAATTATTTGTTGGCATTTATGTTCCCGCACTGAAAATGCGCTTACTGTAAAATATAATCAATTAGAGAAAAATCTTTGGAATCTTCGATGTTGAAAAAAAAGAAGTTGGGAAGACTTGAAGTAATATAGTTTTGGAGTAGTCTTAGGCTTGTGGTCTTTAAGGAAAGCTAGCATTGCAGAGAGCTCGTGATGGAAAATGCGTTAGTCCACGCCCAGTCTATCTGTCGACACCAGTTTGCACTCCCTGAGCTGGGTTATTGGGAACTTCCTGTGGATTGGTTTCCTAAGAGGACCAATGTTGGCCATAATTAGTCTGGCTCTTAGTCACTGTCTACATTCCTTCCCCCAGTTTGTCACAGAATGGTACACCTAAAAACTCTTTCTAAACCCGCCTTCCTACTGATTAAAAATGATTTACAGAGGTCTCTGAGGATTGGATAGAAGCAGGGCTTCCCTTTCCCAGAAAAGCACCCATATTAACATTCAAGGCCATGCCATTCTAGTCCCCAAAGCTTCACATGCCATTCTAGTCCCCAA
>JABTXL010008822.1:17766055-17777918 GCA_025134845.1 Neodon shergylaensis | reverse complement strand
AGATCTACATAGGTCTATAACGCTGCTCCGAGTGTTAGCAGGACAGATCTACATAGGTCTATAACGCTGCTCCTAGTGTTAGCAGGACAGATCTACATAGGTCTATAATGCTGCTCCAAGTGTTAGCAGGACAGATCTACATAGGTCTATAAAAGTCCTGTCGTCGTTGGGGGTGGTTTTGTGTGTTTATGCAGGATGTCATGTCAGATAGCCTGTGTATCTGACTCTTAGTTTTCCTTGTCTAGCCCTATAGCTAGTGTTCATCACTTTGTGTCTGCTCTTTGTGAGACAGGAGAGGGAATCACTCAACATTTTAGGGATCCCTGCAGATACTTTTTAGTGGCACCTTTCAATTGAGAGTTCTTCTGGAGGCTGACTTTCGGTACTGTCTTCCTGGTAAACATTTAGCCCTCACGTGGTTCCGACATCCGTTTTTATTAAGTAACTAAAGGACAATTTATATATCTCTTCTCAAAATTTGCTTTAAATAAAAGGCAGTGCTGAGAAGCCCCCAGCGTCCATCAGTGTTCACTTCTCTTCCATTGTAATGGAATTCACAAGGCTTTGGGGAGTGAGTGAAGACGCTGGCTGTGTATGTTCGCAGGGCCGTGGTCTCCCTTGATGGTGCACGTACTTAGAATAACTAAGTGCAGACAAACTGTTAGGAGATGTGGCTGTTCACGGGGCACGCTCTGACTGTTTGCTTTGTTTCTGCCTTTCGTCACTAAAGAGCTTGAGTAGAGATGTTGTTTTAGACATTTTTTCCTGTGTTCATCTTTTTCTATTCTCTGATTTAATCTGAAGTGATTTCACCCTCACGTTCAGTGAGTCTCTGGGTAAGTGTTTAAAAAGTGCAGTGCCCCGTGTTTATGTCTCGTCCTCTCTTTCAGACTCACCGACGAGGCGCGGCGGCTCATTGGTGAGCTGGGGAGTACGTCCATCACTAGTCTTGGCTTCCGAGATAACTGGGTCTTCTGTGGTGGGAAGGGGATTAAGACCAAAAGCCCCTTTGAACAGGTTAGTGTCTGAGTTTTTCTCATATAATATTCTCAAACCATTTATTTAGAAATTATATTAAGTGCTGGGCAGTGGTGGTGTTCTCCTTTAATCCCAGCACCTGGGAGGCAGAGGCAGGTGGACTCAGAGTCAGAGTTAGTTCCAGGACAGCCAGGGCTATGTAGAGAAGCATGATCTGAACCCCTTCATCCTCCCCCCAAAAAGAAAAGATATAAGAAAATTAGATTAAGCAAATACTGAAGATGTCCAGATAGTTTTTATAAGTTCTTGGTATATAATTAAAATAATGATGACTTTTAAAAAAATTTTTCAAAACTTAAAATTATTACCCCCTTATTCGACAGTGCATTATTAAGGATTTCAGCTATGCGTTGGAACGGCTGAATTTGCAGGTATCTCAGAACTCAAATAGAATGTAAACTTTTCGACAAATAATCCTTTAAAAATGTTTGGAGATTTTTCTTTACACACGTTTTTTATTTTCGTAAAGTTTGCCACATAGCTCCCTGCCCACAGAGGTCCCTCCTGTAATCTCTGGAGCTGGAGCTATAAGTTATGTTACCGCATTGTTGACCTGTGTTACTGAAACGAGCCTGAGAGGGTTATGGCACTGCGAGTCAGCAGATCGCAAACATTCATTAAAAGCTGTGCACTGCCGTTGTTTCCCCGCAGCACATAAAGAACAATAAGGATACAAACAAGTACGAAGGATGGCCCGAGGTGGTGGAAATGGAAGGATGCATCCCCCAGAAGCAAGACTGAAGGGAGCGTGAAGGCAGGAGGAACGCACTTTGATTCTGATGCGGCAAGCTGCAAAGCCGCCGCTCCACTCCGTGTACATATTCTAGCAGCATGCGGCCGTCCAGGGTGTGCACGAGCAAGATCGTCTCTGTCGATTCCAGGATTATTTATTGTTAACATAAATGACTACCTTTGTAAATAGCCCTCCGATCACTAAACCCCTTTTAAGCACATTTCCCTACAAGAACAATGTGTAGACTTCAGTGGCAATAATGTACTTCAGTAGGGAAAGCATATTCAGTGGGTAACCAGGCCGGCTGCAAAGGCATTGGTTTATATTCTGGTTGCTGTGAAACTCCGTCCTGGAAAAACATGGCTTTTAGGGAGGAAATCTTATTCGTACATATGTCTCTGTATAAATATCTGGCACGTGATGACAGTATCCTTTAAATTAAAGAGATTTTTGGCTACTTGTATGTATAATGTTATCTTACTGTCTGGCTCCTGGCGCACCTCTTTTCGTAGTCTTAATTTTTTTTCCTTCCAAAGAAAGCAAGAAATAAAATGTTTCACATGAAAATTTTCTTCAGGTTTGTGAAAAGCACAATGTTTTTTTTTTACACTGAAAATGAACATTAATATAGGTGTCATTTGGGGCTCATCTTCTGGATTTTGTGTTAGCAGTGTGAATTATGTGATTTTGTATAAGCTTTTTAGAGTCCACCTGGAGAACCAGGCCAGGTCCCTTCCTCAACCTAATCAGGTCGTTCTAGACAGCTGGGTCCGTGCCCCTAGGGCAATGCAGGCTCTTGTCTGCTTGGTTGCCGACACTGGCTATGTGGATTAATCTACTCTCACAACTTTGATTTGTAAACCAAGATCTTCTGTTATTTACTTCTAATTTCATAGTAGCAACCGTTGCCTGAAATTACAGCAGAATATTTTAAAAAGTCCCAATTACTTTATTAGGGCACTAAATACCTATCATATGTGACATGTATGGAATACTTAAAATGCAACATAAACAAATGGAGGGCTCATGCTGCCTTTCATGGGATGAGGCAACACTTCAAATTCGAACCTAAAATTTAGGTGGCCTGTATAAAAATCAAAAAGCAGTATTTGCTATTTTGTTAAAAGCTGGAAGCAATTCACATATTTTTTGAATATTACTGACCTTGTGTTTCTGTTTCTTCTCACAAACTGAATGTAGTAGTTCATAAAGAGTCATGTCTTCTGTCTTCGGGCCAGTTTTGTAAACTTTTAAGAGTTCTGGTGCTTCTATCCTTACTCATGCCCCACATGCCTGTCTTGACATGTAAAATATTTCCCTTGATTCTGTTAGTTGTTTTACAGTTTCTGGGGATTGGAAAATAAATGTTGCAGGTTTTGTTTTTTGTTTTTTTTTTTTTTTAATAAGTGTAAGTACTCTTGGTTGCACATTGTGTGTGTGTGTGTATTTGACAAAGTACATACTGTACCTGCAGGACATCACATGACTGTCTTTTTTGACAATTTTTTTAGTACTTCTTAACACTTAAAAAATTAAGTCTTTGCATTAAACACAGTAATATTCTCTGGATATATTTGAACAAGTGTAGAAATTAAGTTGCTTGACAACAGACGATCCCTTTGGATTGTACAGACCGGAGAGATGGCTCTTCAGTATAAAGTGTGGGAAGGGTAGCACTGCTTCTGGAACTGCTACAGTGCGATTGTTTTCGTCTGGCTCCTGTCTTGTGTTGGTTGCACCAGCATAACTGGAAGCAATAATCAACTGTTTTACATTCACATCAGCCTTATAAGTGAAACAATGCTCATTTGGTGTTGAGAATTTTCTTTATTAAAGTCAAAGCTCTAACACTGGCGTGTGGTCGTTGAAGTGATGGGAGAGGCCTGAGGATGCAGTTCCATCTGTAATCACGGGTGCGCCCCTAGCAGAGCTGTGGGAGGTGGGTGTTAGAACAGGAAGGGGAAAATAAGTGGTGTCTGGGCAATGGGAAAAACAAAGAGGAGGTTTATATTCTTTTAACTTGGTTCAAGTTAAAGTCATCATTTTCTTTTGTTATATTTGTTTTTGAATAAATCAGCCAATAGTTTGCAAATTTTATAATTTAGCTTGTGTTTTGTATTTCAGAGGCTTGCACAAATTATAATTTCATCTCAAAATGATGCATGGTTTATTCTGTTTTGTTAGCCCTCTCTCCCAACCCATTTTAAATGAAAGAGAGAGAGAGAGAAATGCACTGTGCTCATTGAGCATAATGAGCAAAGCAGTTTGAATGGAAATGCATTTGACATCTTTTCCAGTCAGCATGAAACGGGAATGCTTGTTGATTGGGTAAAAGATCTGCCACTCAGCCTTTCAGAGTCCTTCCGCTTCTTCAAATGCGTATGGTATGGCGCTATAGAAGCTAGAAATGGATTTTACCTTTTCTAAAGCATTCTAAGAATTCTTGTCCTTACCAGGAAGACTTTTCTACCACAAACTTGGTTTGATTGTCACATGCCAAATGGCCAGTTAATCCCTACCTCTCAAATCCCTTCTTTCTCCTCTTATTCCTTCTTGAAACTCTTGGCACCCATCAAATCAGAGCAAGGTGGGATGAAAAATTGTCAGGCTTAGGGAGGGGCAATTGTTGCCAGGTAGGATAATGGAGCATCAAAGGAAAGGGTTGAGGCTGCTGAAGGCCCCCTGGGGAGTCTTAAGTCTTCCTCCAGCCGAGGGGGTACACCGTGAGAGCACTGTACAGAGGAAGCAGTTCTGTGGTGGCCAGAGGGCAAAGGGATTGGTCAGCCCTGAGGTTAGGTGACCGCCGTGCTTCTCTTGGGTTGTCTGTAACCTTGTGATTAGCTTAGGGAGACTTGCCAGCCCCTGAGCTGACAGGTACTGTTTGTTGCTAGTACTAAACTCACTGTCCAGTTCGGCATCAATTCGGCAGCATGGAGTGCACTGAACATGGAGCAAACTTGAGATCGTATTAATAAAGATGTTCCAGCATTGGGGATAATTTGTGGACATGCCAGCTGCTAACATGTCATAGAATTAGCTTCTGTTTGCTTGGTAACCAGAGAGAAGAGGGCCTAAAACCTTAAAGGGGGACATTCTGAAAGAGGAAACCATGTAGCGTACTGCTTAACACCACAGATGTGCCTGAGTGTGCCCTGTGTGTCCATTGGTTGTGGTTTGAATATTGTTAGTTTCCTGTAAAGCAGTACTAGAGTGTTTTCCAGCCGAAGGATAAAATACTCATTAAATCCAGTTACCGATGCCTGTTGCAGACTAGTAGACCCTAGAGCCAGAAAAGTTACCAAGTATACATCTGTGGTTTACCAGTTCTCCTAAGGCAAAGGATCCAGTCAGTGAAGGGACAGTGACCTTATTCACGGATGAGATGCGGCTGTGTGTGAGGCCATCCTTGATCTCCAAAGCTCCAACTGGCTTTCACATTCTATCTCATTCACTACTCAGAACATCAAAGGCCCATCACATGCAGAATCCAAGATTTCCTTTCTTGCTAGGTGGTCAGTATTTCAAGTCCAATAAAAATGGGGTGGGGTCTGCTCATCAGGCTAGCTATGAATGAAAATGTGAGGAATCTTGTAGGGAACCTAGACATTGGTCCCTGCTAATAACTGGCTGTAGGGCACCGTGAGAACATTAGGAATAGGGAGACAGCAGGACTTAGTTGCAGTCCCACTAACACTTGCCCCTTGAGAAAGTGTCTTGCTGTCAGGACTGTCTAGGCAAAGGAAGACTCTTAAGTGGGGATTTTGAAACTTTTATTATTATTATTGCTATTATTGTTTACTTTGGGGGATTTCCGAGTACATCTTCCACAGCATGTTAACCACCATTCAAATGAGCTTTGCCTTACCAGTGAGGTTGGTATCACCATTTGGATACAGCTTGATGTATCCGACAAACTCAACCTAGGGACAAGTGTTCTCTGCTGGGTCTGCCTTTCTGCATCACCCATGAAATATGACAGCCCATTGTATGTCTACTACCAAACAGAAATGCCATCTTCTGTAGAGATATCCCATCAAGCAGAGAAGGGTTAATACTCACCCCTGGGACTCAGATTTTAACTAAGAGCCCAATGTGATTTTCGGGTGTCTTTATCTTAAAACTAAATGTCAAGCTTTGCATTTTGATTTATTTATGCATGATGACATTAGCATGGAAATCTGAATCATTTTCAAGTTCAGCTCCAAAACTACTGTGCTTAGGTTTAGTTCTGTTGGGAACTAAATTGGGAGTTTGATTAGAGACCTGCATTCTCTGATGGAGGAGAGCAGAAATGAACAGCGAGACTGTCTTGGGAGTTCAGTTGCGAATGGAGGGAAGATTTAAGAGTGAATCATGTTGGGCACTGTCCTCTGGATGTGTTCAGTTCACCCACAAGCCAGTAGTCAGTAGTGCCTGTGAGCAGGGCAGTCCAAGAATACAGACCAGGAGGTTCAGTTGCTCAGTTTCCTTAGGCGTGAGGAATGGGATCTAGGTTCTTGCTCTGGAGACTGCTCTGCCCTCAATGGTTTTCTGCTCTTCAGCAGGTAACTGTGAGACACCAGATAGATAAATGAACCTGTCCCTAAATTAGACATTGGAAGCTCTTGGTGAGCATGAGGTGGGAAGCCAGCAGAGTGGTTAATTATGTGTTTTGCAAATACTGCCAAAATTCTGTTATCATGGAAATGTTCTGGAGTGGGTCCCCCATGGTTCTGAATCCCGGGGGCATGTTGGATGTGGACCCAGTGGCAGGGATTGTGGCAACTAGAATTTTGAGGTTTCTATATTTAATCAGTGAAGTTCAAAGTGGTATTTTGAGAAATAATTGATTGGTTATTTGGAGAGAGAAAATATTTTCAGGTTGGCAAAAGGAAAAACTCCAAAATAATGAAATTTGTTTTTGTGACATCATCCTGTACTCATTAAATAGAAGGCACATCAGAGACCATGTACCCATCCCACTGACTTCAGCTTTCCTGCTTTCAGTCGTACTGTATGCTAGTTTATTTTTTTATTTTTTTACCCAAAGAACTCGAGTGCAGCAAATACTAGTTTTCTGGAGAGTTTACGATGCAGGAATGGTAGTGCATAGAACCCGTGAAGAGTGGAGATTATGTACTGAGAGAAAGCAGATTGTTGATTTAATTTGTGTGTCCCCTCTGCTTGTCTTAGAGCATAAGTTGTATTTCTGCTTGCTTGCCTTAGAGTATAAGTTGTATTGAAATATCCAGTAAAATATGGTGCTGGCCTTTGCTCATCAGAAATACTCAGTGGGGACACAGGATTACCTTTTGTTATCATAGAGGCCCAGATTTAGGTAGAGATAGGCTATGACCACAGCTGTTAGGTTTTTACTAATAGTTCTCGGCAGCTGTGGAGGTCACCCCTGGTGCTAGACCAGCCATTTAACAGGAAATAGACAGTCTTTATTCCATCACATTTTGCTTCCAATTCTTATGAATCAGATGATTACTGTGTTCATTAAAAAGACACAGATGAACCTCCGTTTGAGTTGACTCGGTTCATATTTACTGCTGTCTCCACAATCACTCAGAGGGCTGCTTTCTCTAGCATTTTTTTCAAGGTTTTAACCTGGTGCAAAACTTTCTGTCTGGGAGATAAAACATTGCAAACGACAAATGTTACCTATTTTCTGAAGAGAATACCTGTGAAGCAGTGTGCTCTAAGCCCATCAGCGAGGGCATCTTTATTTTATGCTGACTTTAATTGTTTTGTTATTTACTCAAATCATTCCTTCTTGGACTGTTGACAGCTTCTTGGGTAATCCAACTGTTAGCAATGTGGGGATCTAAAATAGAGGCTAGTTTAAATCACTTTGAGCTCCTTAACCAAGTTTATATAACCGAACTAGGAAGAAACATCTGCAATTTGACGATACTTACAGATGCCTCAAAGTCTTCCCATGGTGTGAACCTAGTCCATTGGTGATTTGGATACCGTGTGGTGCATAGTAGCAGTATGGCAAGGGATGGCACAGGGGCAGCCGGTCCATCCTGTGCGAGCATGGGAGGCTACTTGATTGACAGTTACTATGCTAACCTCCCTCATCTGAGAAATGGAGCCACAAAAATGGTGCCTAATTTATAGGACTGTTGTGGAGAATATATATATATATAATATGAATATATGTATACATATACATATATGAATAAAATTTAGTACATGTATATATTATGTATATGATATTTATTTTGGTCCGTGTCAGCTATACAGCAAGCGTTATCAACGTGATTACTAAAGTTATATTTTCATTCAAAGGAAATGAGTCCCATCTCTCTCTGGTATCCCACTATGCCCCCTTACATGCAATGACATAGTTCTGCTCTTTATCCAAGACGTGTTTTACTTGCTGCATTGGAAAATTGAAATTAAAGCCAGAATCAGTACAACTTAGCTTTCCTTCGAAAGAGGTTTGTCTTGGGGATTATGTGTGGTTCTTGGAGAAAGAATTTGAACTTTTCCTTCAACAAATCAGCTTAGCAGATCATAGCACTCTGAGTTAAGGACCTAACTAATTAGTGGCTTATTTTTCCAGGCTTTGAGAACTAATGGGAGGTGATACAGAAACTACTAGCAACTCACAAAGGGCTGCCACTTCTGTCCCATGCTTCTCTTTTAGTAAAAAATAACTTTGATGAATTTTAAGGATCACGGTTAAATGTTCAGTACTGATCTTAACAGTGGAACTGTTCATATCAGCACGAAAAATGCTTCCAAAAATGTGTGTTTCAAAAAATATGTACTGTGAATATCTCATGGTCCTAAAGCAGCAAGGGCATGTGAAATAATAGCATGTAAACATATGTAATGAAGTGTTCTTATTCTTGCTATCATGTGTAGTTCCTTAAACTGTAGAATAGAGGAAATGCCATCCAAATTGGGAGTGGTGGATACTGTGGATGTTTATATTCAAAACAGTGAATAGATTCTATAGCGTACTGTTATCAGAGAAACGCTTTCTCTATTCCTATAGTAGAGGTTATAGATGCTATTGTTTAAGGTAGCTTTCCTTATTATTTTTTAAAGATAGAGTCTTACTATGTAGACCTGACTAGAATGGAGTCCCCTATATAGACCAGACTGCCCTGGAACTCACTGAGATCTGCTTGCTTCCACCTCCCAAGTGCTGGAATTAAAAGTGTGTACCACCACACCTGGTTTATTTTTCCTTGATTTCATTTTAAGGTGATCCATTGTCTCTTATTAGTTCCAAATCAGGAAAAAAAAAAAAAAACTTAAATTTGTAAGTTGAAAAAATAATACATTAGTGGAACTGCTTCCACATACACAGCACACAGTATTTGGGCTTGATCGGTCTGTCTGTGTGAGGCCAGACACTGCAAACACATCACTAGACCCAGGCACGGTGGTCATTCTTGTTCCCTTACGTCCTGGTTTTCCTCTAAACCCAATCTCCTCCTCTCTACTCCCAAACTGCCTAAATTAGTTGTAGTTGAAATCTTACTACTTACTTACTGAGCCCGGCAAGGGCTCAGATTGCCACTAGACAGACAGACTGCCTGTTGCCTGCCCCCAGCTCCCAGTTGTCACTGTGATTGGCTTAAGTAGAAGCACATTTAACCGGTCAGTGCTAACATCAACTCAGAAGATCTTTGCCAGACCTTCCTAGAAGGCAGCTTTTCCCTGTCTTCGGTGTACGTAACAAGAAGATGACCTTCGTTTTTTTAGAAGGTTACATCTGTAAATGTGGTAGCCATGTGACCAAGAGAGGCAGAGATGGAGCAGACAGGGCTGCAAGCATTTGGGGCACAGAGCCACAGAGCCTGGCATTCAGGACAATGCCGGAGTGACGGGGAGACCTGAGCCTGAGGACTGTGGCGGACTCTTACTGATAATTCTTCCTCTGACCCAGTTAAAATTTGGAAGTTTTCAATTTCTGAGTCAATATGCTTCCTTTAATGTTTAAGTCAGTCTAGTCTGGGTTTGTGGTTACTTGCAACATAAAGACACATAGGTGAAAAACGCATGGCTTACTGAAAAGGTGGTGTCTAAGATAAGAAGGGAAAGAACCCAGAGACTGTGGGAGTGAGAAATTCCTCCTCATCGTAGAGAGGACAACCACAGCCACAGCCACATAGGGACTGGGTTTTTGATGCAATGGCTGGAGTCAGCAGCTGCTAGTGAGTAAGAGGGTGACTAATTCTCAATCAAGCACTAGGGTAATATGAAAGGTTTCCTAGTTAATAGAACAAACAGTTAACGTGCTGTAGTCTTTCTCTATAAAAGTAAAAGGGTGATTATTTTTAGTGCAGATAAGTTAGTTACTTTGCAAAAAGACCGTGAGAGTGCCTCACCCCACGTTATACTCAGAGTAACAAGGAACGAGAAACAATTCTTTCAAATTAGCACAGTATTTGTTCATTTGCCGTGTCCGTATTTCTCATTTAGCAAACAGTAACTGTTAGACTTTATCGGTCACAATTAAATGTGCAGTCTTGATTTTCTTAACATCAGAATTTGAGATACTTTCCATAGGTTTGATTCTCATGTTGTTGTTCAATACTGATTTAAAAAAATTAATAGGAAAAATTGAAATCTTTGATAAATATCTTATTAATAATAAAAGAATATTCTTTGTGCCCATCATGAGCTTAGAAGAGCTATTTTTCCATATGATTTGAAAATATTTTAACAAAGCATGAGAGTAATCATTTACATTAAAATGTAACCTTAGATACAGCCCTGTGATGTTTCAATAGGTATCTTGTAAAATATGAATATATATATATATATGGATATTAAAACAATAGCAGGACTAGGGATTTAACTTAGTGGTAGAGTATTTGCATAGCAAACACAAAGCCCTGGCTTCTGTCCTTAGATCCAAAAGAAAAAAGAAAAAAAAAAAGAAGGGAGAGAAAGAGAAAAGAAAAACAGTACTCAATTTTCAAATGGAAAGACAACATTGCATAAAATTTAATAAATACCCAGAGTATCAAGTTCACCATTATTCTGGCTTAGATTCCTTTTCCCAACTAATACCTTTACTATGAAATTGTTATAATAAAGCAGAGATAAGGTTGAAATGAGTTCAGTTATCTGGCTACTGAAATAAGACAATCTTTAATATTTTATAACATACTTTAACCTATAGCATAAAAAACTGTCATTTTCAAGATATCCAGGGCTATGCAGAGAAACCCTGTCTTGAAAAAACAAGTTTTGTTTTTCTTAAAAGAAGAAAGAAAGCTGCCATTTTGGCAAGAAATATACATCCGGGCAACTGCCTCAACTATTTTGTTTTTCAATGCTTTAAGAAAAAATTAGTGGTATGAAAAAGAAAAGGTTATTGTTATGTCTTGACATAACCTTATTATTGTAGCCCTCTAAGAATTTGACCATAAATGTTTTTAAGTCTTAATATATGTCACATAAGTTAAATACTATATTTACAAATTATAAAACTTTTAAAGCAAAATACTATACAAAATACTGTCTTTATATAATTAGGGAGCTTTATCTTGTTACTCCCATTTTTTCTTATCTTTTTAGGGATCTCACTTCCCAGTATATCACAGCTGAGTTTTTGATGGCAAACACTGGTCTATAATATAAGGATAGACCCAAAGATGAAAAGTGAGATAAACTCTGCAGAGCTTTTTCACTCTCTAAACAAATCCTCCTAGTTAAAGGCACCTAAAAATCCAACTCATGCTTCCCTCCTTACATTTTGATTCGTTTTATTGCTTAATATCTTTAAAAATACTTTGACTTTTTTTTCAGTCTATGAAAGCATAAACAAGCACCTGCCCCTCAGTTAATTTTCAGTCTCTGCTCTCTATGCACAAACATTTAGTATAATCAATTCTATTAAAATACTGAGGGAGAATGCAAATCACGTGTGCTGTTCCTTTGCTCCTTCCTATAAGAGATGTCTTTAAAACATGATCGCTGTGTACACGCCATGACTGATTTCTGCATCTCTGTCCTTGGTCTTTGCTCTTACCCTGAGCCTGCCTGGACCAGGTCTCCAGATAGGGACTTTTTTCTTCCTTTTTTTCCCCCTTTCCTTTCCTTTCCTTTCCTTTCCTTTCCTTTCCTTTCCTTTCC
>JABTXL010008822.1:17715101-17766045 GCA_025134845.1 Neodon shergylaensis | reverse complement strand
CTTTCCTTTCCTTTCCTTTCCTTTCCTTTCCTTTCCTTTCCTTTCCTCCCTCCCTCCCTCCCTCCCTCTCTCCCTTCCTATTGCTTAGGGGACAGATTGATGTTCCCCATATGTCAATATCTTTTCACAAAACCATTCAAAGGTGACTGCCAACCTTTTCCATTTTAGAACTCGAAGCAATCCTCGTCTTGCGATCAGAAAGAAGAAATCACAGCTTGGCCCAGGGAGCTGCAATTGCATTGCAGGCAGTGAGGTCTTCCGCCGTGCACAGTAGGGGGCGCCCTCCAGGTTTCAACCCTTGGTTGCTTGACTTGATGGAGAGATTATTTACAAGTGTGGACATCGGTCATGCTTTCACACCTCCGGCAGCGGACGTAGCAGCACCAGATAAACTTACATTCACACCTCTCCACGTGCCTGACCACGTGGGTGTTGTAGCCCCGGCCACAGCAGAGGAGGTTGCAGCCATCAGCACCTCCCGACGTACGGTTGCACTCTCTGCCCTGTGTCCCAGGAATTCCCAGTTTCTTGTTCTCCACACAGTAGTTGGGAGACTTATGAACATACAGCAGGTCGTCTTTATGGATGGGTGTCTGTGTCTGACCTTTTTCTCTCCTGCGCATTTTCCTCTTGGCTTTGTCTGAAATCTGGATGCTGTTTTCATATTTATCCTTTAAAAAATGCCCAATCTTTTCGAAAGAGGACATAGTTTTCCAGCAGGTTTTCACAGCGCAGGAGCCGGAAACTCCATGACAGCGGCAGTCCACAGACATTAACTTGGCGACAGCCTGAAACCAACAATGATTGTGTTCAAATGTCATTTGTGCAGTTTTTCATTCAACAGCAGAAACAGTTAACCTAGCCACTCAAGTTGTTCTCGCTCTTTTCCTCTATAAAAATGACGCTTTGATCATAAACCATCTTTAAGGTTGTTTAGAGTTCAAATATTTTGTCATTTATTTCTGTCTAAATGGTTTGAGTCTACAAAGAAAACCTTCCCATGCCACATTAAAAACAGTAGGGGTGGGAGGGGCGGCGAGGTGCCCACTGAGTGCTGTCAAGCCTGATGACTTGAGTTGGAACCCTGGGAAACCACAGGGTAGAAGGCGAGAACCAATTCCTGCAAGTCATCTTCTGGCTTCCACATGTGCGCCGTGGCGTGTGTGTAGCTCCCTATACTAAATAAATAGTTACATAAAAACTATAAAATAAATGATCACCAGAACAGCCACGTTAGCTACTTACCAAAGACAATCCGAAACCTCACAGCGAAAGTACTCTCATTTCTAATAAGTACCTCACTCCTTTGGGGGTGAGGAAGGATGCTGGTGCTTGCCTGCATCTCCCTAATACCACTCCAAGCCTTGCTATTCAAAGTCTGGTTCATGGGCCACCGGCTCCAGCATCCCTTGTAAGAAATGGAGACAACCCTGGTCTTAAGTCCGATGTACAGAATGAAAAGTTACACCGTAAGCCAGAGCTCCAGGTGGTTAGCATGCAAAGCACTCACAGGGGAGGTCGTAGCCATCAATTTTCACAGCACACACAGAAACATCAGTACAACTCTCCCAGGAAACCAATTCCCAAGCCCGTGGAATCTGACAGGCTGGGGTGAGCTGCTTACATGATACGGCGGCACCTGTTGGTTGATTCTATAGAACCTTCCTAGGATTTGTCACTATATTGTCAATTAAATCGGGGGGGGGGGTAAAGGCAGATTGAGAACATGCTATACCCTGGTCACAGACCACATGAGAAACCCTGCCTCAAGTCAGATTGCCTCAGGGAGAGGAGCTGCATGCAGTGAGGCGGCTGCCGACAAGTTCTGCTTTTCTGAAAAGTTTAATTGAAAACATAGCTCCTGTCCTTGACGAATAAACAGCATTATATTAGCACAAAGAATAAAAAGAGAAATAATTCCTGTAATCGGCACTCTCGGTAGGTTGAGGTAGGAAGGCTGTGAACGTGAGGCTACCTTGGGTTACTTAGTGCGTCCAGGCCAGCCTAGGCTGCAGAGTGGGACCTTGTCTGAAGAAAAGGAAAGGACGACCATGTTTACGTAATTTTAGATTCATTTCTAATTGCTTCAGTTTTTCCAGCCCGGAGCACTACTTGATCTTACACATGCTTGTGCTAGCCCATTGTTTGCAGTGTAGTATGGTCTAGACACTCCTGCCTTTGAGAATGTTAGAGTAAAAGTTAAGATGAATTTTTCAATGAGCCTAAAATAGCAATCTATAGAGTTCTAAAGGGGAGCTCTAACCTCTAGTGTATGAACATTGCTTCCTGCAGTCCCCAGACGATGGCAGGACAGATTAATAAATCGTCAGGACTAGTTGTAGAGTTGACATTCTGTCGACAGGCTGGGCAAATGAAAAATGAATCCGCCCATTCAACAACTTGAAAATTATGTGCAGAGTCTCACAAAAGAAATTTAAATTCCATTTACAGTTCTTATCAAAACTACAATATAACCAAGGCTTTATTACTATTGATATGTCTGCAGAAGGGCATTTCCTAACATTCTCTGAACAGTAACCACACAGAATATTTCAAACAAGTAATATTGTATTGCAGCTTTAAATGAGCACATATGATATTGATTTGTACAATACATTTAGTAGCATTGAAAACAATCAATAGAATGGTATTGAATTCTGTCCTTTCTAGAACATAGGACACAATCATTTTTACTCATAAAACTTCAAAACTGATACATGTATCTATTTCTTAAACACAGAAAAAAAACCCTATGAGGACATAGGAACAACTTATCACACAAAGTACAGCACAAAGATAATCTGACTTGTGGTATTTGTTATGCACAAAATCCTGGTTTCTTTAAGAACTCTATATGCAGATAAATATTTTAAATTAATGCAATCTGGCCACCTTTGTTCATATTTTAAGTGCCAAAGGATACGAAGGAAAAAAAGAGCTCAATCAGTGTAGGTAATAAAATAAATAGTCCGAGAAGCCCCAGACCCGAGAGTAAGTATATGTTTAAACCAGATCAGCGTTCCTGATAGTCATCACCCAGTGATTTAAAGCTGCCTTTCCTCCTGATCGTGACTGAAAGCCCAACTTCCTTTTTTTTTTAACCCGTTCAGACATGTGCACTCTTGGTTTGCTAAGCATGAGAGACAGAGTAGATTCTGCACTTCAAATGATGGTGCACTTGCGCAAGCCGTTCTAATGCACCCTCCATGGCTAACCCGAGTAGGAAGAGTAACAAAAGTCAACCTCACAAAGGCAAGTCACACTGCTGGAGGGGCAGTGGTCCTGGAGGACCTTGAGCCAGCAGGGCTCTCCTCCAGATTCATCATAACTCTCTGCCAAACAGCACGAGTCCACCAAATTGCTGTACAAAAAAAAATTGTAAAAAGAGGCTTGCAAATACAACTTTGTCACCTATTAAGCTTATATTAGGATTTTGAAGGATTTTTCTACTCTAAAAATGGCTCTTTTTAAATACTGGAGCTGATAATTTTGCACTATATTATGCTGTCAAACTTTTAGTTCTAAAACTTTTGTGCAAAACTGGCCAGAATATACGTAGCAGAAAATAGCATTCTTTTCATAGATGTCACATATTATTTTTCTGCCCCAGAATTTACATATATAAGTTCACTCCGAGTAAAAGAAGCCCAAGAGTCTCACATACAATTTGAATGATGATATCCCCATAACACGCCAAGGATTGAGCTTGGGATTAAAGTAGAGCAAAATAATCGTTGCTCGGAGAATTTTATGAAATACGGAGTTTCAGGGTAGGCACATACACACAGGGTTTAACTTTGCCGACGTTAGTGTTTTTTGGAGCACATTTTCATAAATCTTGTACTTGATCTGGTTTTATAGCAAGAAATTCTTTTTACTTAATATGTAGTTAATGAACAGGTACTTAGTCGTGATTCTAGTTTTATAGAAAAATAAACAATGTGGTTAAGACACTTGTCTTACATAAATTAGTGACATATGATATAAGGTCTTTATAACTCAGCAAGATTGTGTTAGAAAAACAGAAAAAAACGAAAGTGGAAAATACAAGTATATTTAAAAATATTCCAGCAACTCCCCGAAATGTGTGTTCTCTATATTTCCTGCCGGGGTTCTTAATTGATGTGAAATGGCTAGTGTGAGCCGCAGTGGTGGCTCTGATGTTTTCTGCTAACTGGAAAAGAGAATAGCAACCAAATGAATTGTGTGTGGTTATGGGGAAATTCCTCTCTCTCCTCTAGTTGAGTTGTTAAGGTTTATAACGACATTAACAGAGGAATGTTTTGTTAACTATTGCAAACAGATGTGCGCATTTTGATGGAACAGTGTAAAACTATAGGAGAGTGATTAGGAAGGTGGCATTTAATCCACAGGGTTCCTCATGGAAGTTTTGGGTTAATCAGTTCTACTGAAGGGAAATGGGAAAGATGTATCATTACTGGAACTCAGTGCAAAGGCAGATGCCGCCTAAGAAATGATTTATGGGCTAATTTTTTCACAATTTTCAGTCAAAGGTAACGCTGAGGGCAGAGATCTTTTTCTACATATTGCTTTATCCAAACTTTACGAGGAATGGCCAGAAACTGTGTGGAACATTCTGTAGTCAACACTTCACTGTGTCTGCCACTGGAGGATCTGCTTAAGAACTCTGCGAGTTAAGATCGGATGGGTGTGTGTGTAGGATTTCTCTTCCTCCGCCCCACTTTATCCCTTTCTATTCCAAAATACGTCTGAACCTACTGAAAATGAAAACACAGTTGTGTTGTTCAACTACTTATAAATATTCTTGAAACAGGTCAATGAAAATTTGGGGTCTGCCCTTCCCACTTTGTTGAGTTACTCATAATAAAACAAATTATGGGGTAGGAAAACTTAAAAGTTTATGAGGTAGACATGGTAAGAATGGAAATATTTTAAGCACACCAAAAGAAATACCCATAAATATTCCAAGTCACAGTATTCCCAGAAGTTCTGCCCCTGGAAGACATCACATCACTCTCGCAGCCAATCACCGCCCAGCAACATTATTCTTGGAGTCATAAGTTTAGGAATGGTGTCAGAAACCAAGTGGGAATCAGAGTATTTAAGGTCAGCGGTTAGAAAATCATCTATCCTGCTCACAGTGCTACTAAGCGCCAGTACCCACATTTCTCTGAACGCTTTCCTACATTTTGAGTTTGGGATTTGGAGACTAGAAAAACCAACTCAATTGAATGCAGACCTTAAACTTTATTCAGACAAATATGCCTGACAGATCAAAATCATAATAGCTAATATTAAAAATTGAGTCAGTTTCTCGTCCATGTTAGAGAAACCTCCTTTTGTTTATTTAGACTTTTTTTTTAAGGTAGCAGTGGAAAGAAAAATACGAAAATATTTTGAATTAGAATGCCTCCCAAAAAAAGATCAACAAAAACGCTCAAGAATTACCCTCAAAATAGTCAGGTAAATGTTTTGTAATATTTTAGGATTCCATCTAGAACAATGTGAGGCAAAAGATTCAGTAAGGGAAACTGAAAATTTTACAAAACCTGCATCTTTATATGAACTGTTCTTTGCTAATGCAGAAAAGTAGCAAAAAAAAAAACTATGTAAAATGGAGTAATTGAGTTTTTCCTAATTCATAGTGTAATGTATTAAAATTGATGCAGATCAAAAACCCAAAATCAAAATGTAAATAACTGTTTAAGACCCATATTATCAATGATAGAGGCGAATATAGCTGTCTAATTTGAAAGTAAGATGAAATAAAACAGAATGTTAATAATAAAATTAATTTTCTTTAATACAAATGTTTTAGGTTTTCATAAGCTCAGGTACAACTATATTTATTTAAGAGTTAATCATAAGATGAACTTCTGAGTTTTGTTTTTTGGTTAAATTTTAAAATCACTACCAAGCCATTTAAAGAATGAGGAGTAATGAATATTTATGCAATTGTTTTCTTAACTCTTAATTGGCTGTAGTGATTTGGTGTCCACTGATGTTTTTTCTTGAGCTTAGTGCTAGAGTTTTAAAAGAATATATTAATTGCATTACCTCCTTTCATATTAAATGTTAGAAATAATAAATATTTATTTAAATTCAATTGACAGCTCATTTTTATTGTCACAACGAAAGACAAATCCAAGGGAAAAAAGGTATATGCCTAACTGTTGTAGTGCAGACCAAGAGTGATATTAGTAAAATCAAATAACTTTTCTGAAACTCCAAAATAAAAATATGGAAAACTTGCAAAACCTGTTTATTGATTTTCCTGTTTTCTATTTTGCTTTATTGAATTGCATATTCAAATTAAATGGAACTGTAAATCCAAACTTGAAGAGTTATGGTGATATTTTACTGAGTCTTCTGGCTTTTTGTATTTTAAGCCAGGGCAGTTAAAGAAAGAAAACTGGCTGGGACTTCCAAGCATTGTGAATGAGCCTCGTTCTTCATTTGCCAAAAATGTAAAACACAAATGCAACATATACTTTAACTGTTCCTAAGAGATGCTGCAAATGGACTGAATTTACTTCAGGAGGATGTGGCAGATTGTGGGAACAACATTGCGACCTTGACAGGTTATTGGAAATTCAAAATAGTACCTTTCTTGAAAAGTTTATTATAGCAGAAAGTATGTATTTATAAAAATGTTACCGTCTTTTAGGAAAGTTAGGGTGAATTGCCAAAGAACTCAACAGTGCTTTAGATCCAAACTTTATTGTATCAATTGTCTATAATGTAAATATAGAAAAGTTAAGTAGGGTACACACATATTTTTTTAAGCAAACAATTTTTAAAAGCAGAATTCATAAGGCATTTTACTAGGTGTTAGGTATTCCCCTCCTCTCAACCTGTCTTTAAGATAGCTTTATTTTGTAATGCCTTTATCTTTAGCCATGGCTTTATAGTCATATTCTTTTATAGTCTTAATTGAACCTACATTACTTCATAAAGTTAACAATTTTTCATAAAAAACTTTTTGCTTTGTAAAAAAATAAATAGTGATTGCAAATTCCCTAAGAAAGCTTACCAACATAGTCAATACACACCCATGAAAGGATATATTGCCAGTGTTTGGTTTTAAAATTATTGGCATGGATTCACCTGAAGCATTAGCCCCAATTTCTATTTACCCAATGATGCCGGAGTCTTAGTCAATTTTCTAATACATACCTGCCTTCCTGCTTCGTTGTTGTGTAGATTCATGGCTAGGAGCATTTTGCTTTCTTGTCCTGTGGTGTTCCTGATGGGGAAATCTAGAAACTTTCTGCTGAACCACATGCCGTATTGGACGTCATCAGAGCATCCCCCCCAATGCCAGCCTTCACTTGGAGAGCCACCATTTTGCAAAGTGCTATCACAGGAACATTCCGTCATGTTTCCAGCACTGCATGACCTGGTTACCGAGTGCACCAGGCCTGCAGCCATAACGGCGTAAATGAACGCCGTCTCCTTGGTGCCTAGGGAGGAAACATTGATAAATTGCAGAGCCGTCATTTTCTGGCGAAATTCAGTCCTACAGCCTCTTACTCGTCGACTTATGGGGCAATCGATATTTCAAGTGTTCGCAACGGATGTTGTAACGAGTGGACACTAGAAAGCAGATCTACTATTTTGGACTTAAAAAAAAGCATTATTATTTTTCAGGATTCCACATCATGGGATGTCACGTGCCATATTGTCACCCACTCTCCTCATATATCAAAATTCACTCTTGTCTTTAAAATTTGCCACCCTCACTAGCACCTACCCTAGTGTTTAGGGTGGACGGAGGTAACTCATTAGTACATGTTGAAGGTAAATCCCCTGCACGGACCACGGAAATGGCAATGGAAAAGGGAACAGAGTCCTTATCTTTCGTCTAACTGTGCTGCTGTCACAAAACACAAACGGAAGTTTCGGCGTGCTGTTTCTTTGAATAGATAATATGCGTCAGAATGCAGGCTACAATGAATAAAAATAAGACAACTGCTGGATGAAGATTCGCTTTCTTTCACATTAAAGATGAGATTTTAAAAGTGGAGAAGAAACTGAACATCGTTGATAACAAGTAGCTAACATGTTCTGCAGTAAAGCTGGTCTTATAGTCATAAAACCAATGGAAAGAAGATATTTGAAAACTTGGAAAAAGTAGAATTGTTTTGAAGCAGTTACATTTTGCACTCAGTAGAGTTGGAGTTAAAAATCTTTGAAATCAAAGTTTCTTTAACACATTCATAAAATAGACTAGAAGGGACTCAGGGGGTGATTTTTTTTCTTTCCAGATGTTTAGATTGGAACAGAAACAGTTTCACTCACGTCCGTTGTCCAATAAACCTTTTCAGCAGCGAATGCTTCTGCATCTCAGCACTATTTAGGACACACCATTTTCCTCTTTCTTACTTTTCTTTCTTTCTCTCCAGGCTTTTACCCTTCATTTCCAACCCCCCAGGTAAGAGATCCATCCGCAGCCCTTGATAGCCAAAACTCAGAGCTGGGAAGGAGCAGTTCTGGGGAGGCGCATGCAGAAAGTGTGAGGAAGGGTCAAAAATGCAGTACAAACGGAAACGAACTTTAAAAAACACGGCGAAGGCATCTTTCAATGCCTTGGGCCTAAAACTCTCTGACCCTGCTAATATCCCGGGAAGCATCTTGGGTCCGAGTAAGGTTATCCTAGCTAAGTCACCATGCACGTGGAAGAACTTTTTTTTTTTTTTCTGAACTTTTCCGTACTGCGGAAAATGCATCCAGTTAGGGAGAGATGGAAGGAACAGAAAATCAGGGAAAGCAAAATAAGTCGCGCCCAGGTGACAGTTCCTTTAAAAATCACCATTGTACACTAAACCTAGTGTTTCCAGGACTCAATAAAACGTGCGGCTGTCTCTCAATTAGCCACTTGTCTACAGCTCCGAGCACCACAGAGCTGCCTAAATCAAAGCAGATGCGGCTGCAGCATTCCCGGCTGCAGACCTCATGTTTGTCCAGCTGGTCACCCACGGAGCGGGGCGCCACGGGGTCCGAGGGGTCGATGGGGTGGGGACTCATAGTTTTTCTGCAACTTCGGCAGGGGCCACGGGAAGGACGGAGAACTGCAACCCCTCTAAATGTCCCTCTGTAGATCTGGGGTGTCCCTCTCTGGGGCTGCACCTGCACGCTGGGGTCTGGCCCCTGTGTCCCAGTTTCCCTATTTGAAGATCTCGCGAGCACCGGACGGTGCAGTTACTATTTACTCTATCGAAGGCACTAGCAGAAAAGTTGTCCCTTTCTACGTCCCGCCAACCCCAGGGGTCCTGGTGACTCACCGCTACTCAGCTCATAGCCAAAGAGGGGGCTGGTGGCTAGCGGGACGGAGGTGGCAGTGGCGACCATACAGTTCCACCGCTCGTGTCGGAACTGGCTCCTGCACTCCTGAATGCCCAGCCGGGCGCCCTCTCGGATGCTAGGCAGCAGGTATGGTTTCCTCTTGCACAGCTCCTTCTGGCGGCTGTTCAGAGGCAAGCCAGCGCAGCCCAGCTTCTCCGGCACCCCGAAGGAGGCAATGCCCAGCCACCTGTAAGATAAGGCGCCCCTGCCGTAAGCCGCCCCCGCCCCCGCTCTCCTCCCCTACCCCAGATGCATTAGGTCAGCGATTCTAGGGTCCCCGCTCCTCCTCCCATGGCCTCAGTTGGAAAGTTCCCTGGCATGGGTCATCCCTTTGGTCACCTACCCTTAACGCCTCCGCAGCGCCCATACTTACATCCAGTTTCCCTGGGTTCCACAGGGGAACAGCGAGAGCACAGCTGCCCACAGCGCACACAAGCTGGGCAGGGCCAGGAGCGCCGCTCTGTCCATGGTCCACGCATGGAGTCCCCCAGCCCTGGCCACTCCTTTTCTGTTCCCTCTCTCCAGAGGCCCGCAGGGCCTGAGGTCAGTTCCTTAGCTCCCAGTTGTTCCTTGCTCTCTTTCCCCTGGAAGGTAACATCAAAAAGGGCAGCAAGGACAGAGACTAACAGCAGGCTCCCAGGCCCCAGCAGGATGAGGTGGAGAAAGTAGCCTAAGGTCCTCTCGCGCAGAGGTGGACGTGTGCTGGAGATGCCGGAGCGTCCCTCACATTCCAAGGTGAGAAACTTCTGCTGATGTTTCTGTGTCTCCATCGCCCCAGGCTTCTCCTCGCATCTCCTTCCCTCCCCTCCCCGACCCCGCCTGGCGCCTGATTGGCCCAACAGCAGACTCGTATCTCACCGCCTGTAAACCTCAGTCTTTCATTGGCTAACAGTGGGCTCTGCGGGGGGCGCTCTTGGCCTGAGCCTCGGTGACTGTCTGACTAGACCTGCGAGTGTCACGACCTTTCGTCCTGTCACGTTGTCCTTAGAGGAGGTCACTGTGAGACTGACTCAACCTGAAGAGCAAAGAAGTGATGGGCATTTCTGTCTTAGCATCCTTGGGTGAAAGTATAGCTCCTTTATCCAACCCCGTCTGCATTTACCCTCTGAGTAAAAAGGATGAAGGCACGCGAAAAGGGGTGGGATGGGGCACCTGTTCTTTTTTCCTGTACTTCTCCCTGGAGAGTTATCTTTTTAAAGTTGTACTTGGTACTTCCCCTCCCCGCAAAAAAAAAAAAAAAGTGAGTTTTCGGCGCCCAGCTTGAGGTCTCTTTTGGCAGAGAGGATAGGTGAGAAGCTGTCTGGGCTATGGTCCTCGTCATTTTGATGTGCATTTACTTTAAGCATAGCATAAAATCTACCTACCGTGTTTTAATTGGGTTCTGTGAAGGCTTTTCCCACTCCTCTTATTTCTGTAACTTTTGATAGCATGGTCTGTCCTAAGTGGGGAAAACATGCCGACGAATGAGTGAAAGCGGATCAGAAAATTCCCAAATGGATGAGGGTTGTCCCTGCCCTTCTCTTCTGACCCCAGGAAGACCTTGTACAGGGCTACTGCCATCGGCTGAAAACAGCAGCAACCATGACAAAACCCAGAAATACTGCATGCCGTACCAACTGCATGCTCAGCCCTATGGAAAGTTGTAGAACTAGGACGGCTTTTCCACAAGTGTAAAAATGAGCCAGGCAGGCAAATCTAAGGCCAAATAAATTCTGATTATCAGTAATGGAGATTATAGGTAAATGATATTGGCAGCTAGCTTATGCTTTGGCCAAATGTGCTTTAAAAGAAGGAAGTGTTCTGGCAGCCGGTAGTTTTGGAAGATTAGTTAGCCAGCGTTTTGTCTCCAAGATCTCTTTGAAGCCCTGACTCTGTCTTGCTGCAGTATCAAAGAAGCCTGCCTCGTCTGCTTCCACACACACCTGCTCCCAGGAGGACGTCTGGAATGTTAACAAACTCTCCCGGTGGTATCACCTTGGCGGGGGCGCCCCAACTCAGCCCCATCCCGCAAAGCTTTGAGGACATTTGCCAGTTATAATCCTAGGCATCACAGACGGTCAATCAAAGATCAGTCAAACTCCCGCCATTCCTTATCCGGCAACTGTTTATTGCATGTACACTACGTACCAGGTCCTAAAACCACATTGTAATTTTTAGAAAGTCAAGTTGATGATAGGGTATGGTTACTGATCCAGAAATATTTTGGCTAATGGTTAGTGGCCTCTTTGAAAATCGGAGCCTTGATCCAAGCTCACTTTATCCTGTGAGCCTCTTCCAAGAAGGGACCATGGTACATCGGCTGCTGCACCACTGTCCAGAGCATCAGATCTTCTTTCGAAGCACAACTTATTGAGTGGATTAGTGTGATGAGGAACATCCCGAACAGATGCCTAAGTGGCCTAAGGGCTGGAAATAGAGACATGTCTTCCTTGTGCTGAAAATGAGATTTGGGAGGAGGGTGTGGGGAGCATCAATCCCCTTAAGCTGATTTCTTTCTAGGGCCAACTGTGGTAAAGGGTTTAAAATGGCTGTTTAATTTTTCTTTTCATTCAGACATTTATTTGCAGACTGTTGTGGGGTCAAATGGGAGACTAGCCGTGAGTCAGTCACGTGGTTGTAGAGCTCCTAAGTCACGTGACAAAACAGGCACATAAACCGACAATTCCAGTCTGAAGCGGTAAGGGTGGGAAGTACAGTATGCCATGAAAACATATGGAAGAGAATGCAGAGGTATGGGCCAGAGGACTGAGTCTGCCGAAGGCTGCCTCCGTTTTTCCTCAAGGGATCCAGCACCGTGCAGAAATCCTGTTGAAGCTTTGGGGTGAATACCAGAGTAGGCCATTCTGGGCGCCAGCTAGCGTCAGCCCACTAGCTCAAACATTTTCAGGTCCTAGACACAGTTCTACAGTGCCTAGGGCTCGGGGACGGGGTGTGATTTGGTGTATACTTTCATAACAAAGTAGACATTCCCACTAGTTCAGCTGAAGGAGTCGGCGTGACGCTCAGGCCTTGTGAATTTCCACAGACTGAGAGCCTGTTGCGTGCCCTCAGATTCCAGATTCTTTCGTTCTCTGTCTCTTCCTTCTTCTTTTCATTCCCGACCCCCAACTTGAGCCTGCACAGATAGAGTGGGCTGTCAGGGGAAGACATTGTATAGGGATCAGTTCTCACACTCCACCACGTGGGCTATGGGGATCAAACTCGGGCCATCGGGTTTGGATTGGAGGCAAGCGCCTTCACTCGTGAGCCCCCTCACAGGCTCCATCTCCGTCTCTTTCTATCTTTCTGTCTCCCTCTTTGAAGGTTTACACAATTCTACCCTCCATGCACAATTTATGATGATTTTACAGCTGGAGTTATAAGCTTGGGAAGATTCGGAGATTTCCTGGAGATCCCTCTGCGAGTAGCAGAGCCAAAGACCGATTTTATTTTAGACCCCTCTCCATGTGCCACATACGCTGCTGTATACCCTCATTCTAAGCTACATTCACTTTTTTTTTTTCTGACCAAATCTCATATTGGTAAGTATTAGGGCATGCATTTCTTAGTGTGTCTCTGGGTTCTGTGCACAAAGTGCATAACTATTGTTTGTTTTCTGGCATAAACCAAGCATGTCATGGGGAAGTCTCCCACAAAGCTCTCTGGGAAGCGTGTGTCTCTGAGGCAGGTGGCAGTTTGCAAGAGCAGGCTTCCATTTCCCTGCCTTTGTTGAACTGGGCATGGGTGGGGCACTGGGAAGACCAGTGGAAGGAACTCTAACTAGCCTGGGCTAGCCAGTTGGTGCTGTAGGCAGAGGTGATCTGGGGAACACATATAAACTCTGATACTATTTTCTTACTTGTAAAATGATGAAGAGTGATGTATTTGTCAGATCTGAATATCTTACCAGAGCTCTCCTACCGAGAGAAAGAAAGCAGCCAGCTCAACAGGCCTGTCTCCCCTAGACGCAGTGGGGGCAAAAGTATCTTACAGCTTCACCATCATGTCTGCTTCTGAATTTCAAGGAGATGCAGTATTTAGATCCAGAAATATTTCTAAATGGTTACATTGTAATTTGTCAAAATCTAGTCAGATCAGATGAAATTTTATTGACAGAATAAAAGACATTATAGGAACTTTTATCCTGGAAGATGAAATTGAGGTACTTATGATCTAATTTATTTCTCTTAAAATAGGGTGACTTATCTCTACTCTTGCTAACAAATGTTAAATTTGCGCTCAAGGCGGGAATCACCAGAGTCTGAGGGGCCAATCTATGAAGGTCTCATCCTTTAAAAGAAGATAGCTCAGCAATTCCTTTCTACTCACCAGAAAGGGCTTTACTAGGTCTCCCTTCCATAGATTGTGCCTTTCAGAAATGCTGAGGTAGGTTTCCCATTCCTTACCTGTGATGTGTTTACCCAGCACCTCCAGACACCTTCAGGACCTTAACTCACTTCATAATTGTTTAACTCTGTCTGATCACCCCAACTAGCATGACTGATCTGCTCTTTAAATCTCTTGTGATCTGTGAAAACTGAAAGCAAAACCCACTTAACCTGGCTACTAATGGAGCTCTCTTTCCTTATTTTATTTTGTTGCATTGTTGATTGTGTATTTTCTTTATTAATGGGAGTACTAACCCAAACATACTTGTTTATTTGTTCTCTGGTACTATCCGAGATTACTTTAAAGGACAGGAGTACTGTGTGTGAAATTCAGCTTGGGCTTTCCCTGAATGCAAGATAAAGCCTATGTGTAATATATTCCCTACAACTAGAATATATTAATGCATGTTGAAGAATTTTAAAGCACCATGGTCAAAAGCAGAAGCTATATTTTGCATATTTGGACTCAGCTATCCATTAAGAACTATGTCATCATCCTGATACATTGAAGTAATTTGATTCTATGAAATAGAAATTTTGTGACTTAATGTAATTTATGTATAACCTCCACTATTGTAAATTTATGTGAAATGCATCATAATTACAACTTTTTCATCAGTGAAATAATAAAGTTGCTGTTAACAGTTAAAAAAAAAAAAGACTAGAGGAATAACAGAAAAAATAGGTTAAATGTGACCATACATATACCTACAGATTTCAAATACTTTATTTCTTATGCAGAATGTTTTCATTTAATGTTTTTATTTCTGTAATGTGGAGGGGAGACACCATCCCACTGGGCCAATGGGCCTGATGCTCATTACTGCAGGTACTGCCTCTCTGAGGCTCTTCAGCTGAAGAGGGGTTGCCTGGGGTCAAACTGAGGCTCTTACAGACGCTAGGCAGGCACTCTGCCATGAAACCATGTCAGCAGCCCTAAATGTTTTAAAATCCATGCCATTACTTGCTTAAGAAGTGAGAACTATTATCACACCACCTCCTAACCCAAACTTAGCACCCCACGTTTGACCAGTGCTGTTAATGTGACTCCAAGTTTTCACAGATGACTGAAGTAACTGTGGTTTCTTGATTCTGTAAGAAGGGCATCGTGGCCTTGAACATCTTTCTTAGCAGGGTGGGTGGGTTTTGAGCTGCCCCTCTGAGAAGGAAGGTTAGGAGGGAAAAACCAGTTTTTAAGGGTTTTCATTCAATGTATTTATATACTTCCCCCTTCCCTTCTCGTTCTCTCTTTTTCCCACCCCGTTCTCTCCCTCTCATCTGCATGGTCATCTCTATCCAGATTAACAATGGAACCAGATGACTATGTAGCTGCCGATCGATCCCGCCATCCACCCAAGACAGCTGTAGATGACTAGATGTAGAACACAAATGGGGCCTGTTCCTTCTGGTAGTTTTCTCCCAGTCCCTGGGAACTCAGTAAAAAGTCTGCTTACAGAGATATGCCTTGGACTCTGCCTCTGGCAGCCCATCAGAGAACGAGACTTCTAAGGGCCCTGTTGTAAGAATTTCTGCTGCAGATCACAGAGACTTAGGCCCTGGAAACTGATACTAAGAGCAACCCAGCTGGTCTTAACTCCCACGACAGAACAGGAGGCCAGAGGTGACTTTTTATATAACTGGGTCTCCATGCATTCTATTTTAAAATTCACCTGGATTCTGCAAGTGTGGAGCAGGGCACAGGGCACAGGGCAGAGCTGGCTCCCGGGTGGGGGTGGAGAACTGTATTCTGGAAGCCCTGCTGGCCTTTGGTGGCCAGAAAAGCTTATAGGAAGGACAGACTCAGGATAAGAGGAGACATCAGTGGTCACCTTGGGAGAAAGAGCAGGGTCTGGAAAAGGATGGGATCTTTCTCTTTAAATCTCGACAACGATAAAAGTTAGGTGCTTATTTGCTGGTCTTGTGGTTAAAGGTTGAAGGAGGATCACATGCTGTTGATAGAAAGTGTCAATCATCTCTTGAATTAAGAAATGATTGACATCTACCTACCGTCTTGCTTAAAACACAATATTAAACTTTGTGTGTCTGTGTGAGTATGGATGTATGTGTTTAAGTGTGGTATACGGCATGTGCTCGTGTGGGCAGGTACACGTACCTATACAAACACAAGTGAGGAAGCCAGAGGCAGACATCAGGTGTCCTGCCTCTCACAGAACATGGAGCTGGGCTGGCGGCCAACAAGCTCCGGAGATCGTCCTGTCCCCACCTCCCACAGAACGGGGATTACAAGCCCACACAGCTGTGCCTGGCTTTTACACGGGTACTGGGATCTGAACTCCACTCCTCATGGTTTGTGAGCAGCTAGCACGCTTCCCCACTGATGTGGGAGTGTCATATCAATCTGTTGATTTCATTGGTTAAGCAATAAAGGAACTGCTTGGCCCTCATAGCTTAGAACATAGGTGGGAGGAGTAAACAGAATAGCATACTGGGAGGAAGAGGAAGTGAGCTCAGACTCGACAAGCTCTGCTCTCTGGAGCAGAGAAGCCATGCTCCGCGCTCCTGGGTAGACGTGATAGCTCCTCTCTGAGACACATGCGCTAAAGCTCCGACTCAGGATGGACGTAGGCTAGAATCTTCCCGGTAAGCGCACCTTGGGGTGCTTACACACATTATTAGAAATGGGCTAGTCCAGGTGCGAGAGTTAGCCGAGAAGGGGCTAGACAGAATGGGCCAAGCAGTATTTAAATGAATACAGTTTGTGTGTTGTTATTTCGGGGCATAAGCTAGCCGAGCAGGCGGCTGGGGTGCTGGGGACACAGCCCCAGCCACCCTTATTTCAACACCCCACCAAGCCATCTCTCCAACCCTCGACTTAAAATCTTATGAAGTTCATCTTGAAATCTGCCCCAAATGTGGCTCGTTTCTTGCAGCATCTGTAGACAGAATACATCATTTTAGAATGGGAGGGGGCAACAGCAAGTCACACAAACAAGAGGGGTCTCTGTTACCTAGAGTTACAGGTAAGGAGAGTACACAGAGACTGGATTTGGTAATTATTCCTATAAAAAATTTTTTCCTGAATTTTTCAAAATAAAGCATTTTTACCAATGAATTCAATATTACTGGTTCTATAAGTTATCAAAAATACGTTTAGAAATCTGGTATTTACATTTTTTTAAAAGTTAGAATATTTATGGAATGACCATTAGGCACCTACAGTAGAAAAAACAAATGAACTTCTTTTCTGAGAGGATTTTTACTGAAGTAGAAGAGCCAAATTTGTTAAAGTTATTTAGTCTTGACCATGCCTGTCTTCATCAAACTAGGGGTCTCTGAGATGACACTTAATATTGTGATGTCATAAATGTCATTTATCCAACAAACCCCAGACAAGATCCAGCTAACACATACAGCTGGTGCACAGCATGCTGCATTCATAGACAAGACTGCCCTTCAAATGGTTTCACGCCCCATACTGTACTGTTCTTGTGGTGCTGAAGAGCAGGCAAACACGGGGTTTGTTGAGTCTGGCCAAGACACCAATGACAAGGCCGGGCGGTGGTGGCGCACGCCTTTAATCCCAGCACTCAGGAGGCAGAGGCAGACGGATCTCTGGGAGTTCAAGGCCAGCCTGGTCTACAAGAGCTAGTTCCGGGACAGGCACCAAAGCTACAGAGAAACCCTGTCTCGAAAAACCAAAAAAAAAAAAAAAAAAAAAAAGACACCAATGACATTTGGTGCTTACTCAGGCCTAGGTCTGATTTTAATTGTTTCTTTTTATATTTTAAAAAGAAAACAAACTATCTTTTTTCATTATACATGCCAATCCAAGTTCCCACTCCCTCTCCTCCTCCCATTCCCTTCACATACCCCTCACCCACCCCCAATCCACTCCTCAGAGTGGTTAAGGCACATTGCTTTGGGGAAGGTCCAAGGCCCTCACTACTGTATCTAGGCTGAGCAAGGTATACATCAAAGAGAAGAGGTTCTCCAAAAGCCCGTACAAGCAGTAGCGATAAATCCTGGTGCCACTGCCTGTGGCCCCGCAGTTTTCCCAGCCGTGCAACTTAGAGGAGCTAGTTTGGCAGTAGGCTCCCGGTCTGGCTGGTGTTGGTGAGCTCCTGTTAGCCCAGGTACACTATTTTAGTGGGTGTAACCATCGTGGTCTTGACCACTTTGCTCATATTCTCATTCCTCCCACTCTTCAACTGGACTTTGGGAGCTCAGTCCAGTGCCTTGATGCAGGTCTCTGCCTCTGTTTTCATCTGTTGGATGAAGGTTCTATGGTGATATTTAAGATATTCATCAGTATGACTACAGGACAAGGCCAGTTTGGGTACCCTCTTCTCTACTGCTTAGGGTCTTAGCAGGGGTCATCCTTGTGGATCCCTGGGAATTTCTCTAGAGCCAGGTTTCTTGCTAGCCCCATAATGGCTCTCTCAATCAAGATATCTCTTTCCTTGCTCTCATCTCTGTCCTTCCTCTATCTCAACTATCCTATTCCCTCAAGTTCTCCTTGCCTCTCCCCTTCTCCCCTCCTTTTCTCCTTCTCACCTCCCTTTTTTCCCCACCCCTATTTTGCCAGGCGATCTTGTATATTTCAACTTTTTAGGTGGATCTATATATGTTTTTCTTAGGGTTCACTTTGTTACTTAGCTTCTCTAGAATCATGAACTATAAGGTCTCGATCTTTACATGAAGAGAACAACTTAGAAACCTGACTGATATTTTCATTTTCTTGACTGAAATCTTTCTTAGTTTTAATCTTTCCACAAGACAGTTTGAAGCCCTCTGCTCTGGCTTCCAGTATCACTTATTCAGGGTTTTCTCTGTAGCCCTTGTTTCTGATTAAAGACACCTCTTCTTCATACTCATTTTCTGTAGGCATCCTAAGTTATTTTTTTCATAAACATATGTTTACATCCAATTTTTTGAGAGACACTGCCACCAAGATTAGAATTTTCCTTTCTCATTTTCCCACTCACCTGGTTTCTAGAGCACAGCACTTTAGGAGTGAGCCATATTTACGACCCTTTCTGCCCAATGCTCACATCATTTGAGATCCATAGCACAACACTTTTCTGTAAGCTTGCTTCTTATTTCAGCGATCCAATGTGCCCCATTGCTAGTCATTGGTTACATCATGTGCCTTTAAATCAAAGACAATGGGAATTTGCCTTGTCTACCACAGGGTCAAGCACACAAGGCATTCAGTAGGAGGTGTGGTTTGAACACGCAGGGAAGCTTTCATAAGAATGGTGGCCTCAGGAAGCATTAAACTGAGAGTTGTCCACAACGGCATAATATATTGAGTCCTCTGCTTTTCCACAGGAAGTCAACCATGCCTAATATCTACCCACTTCCATTTGGAGGGGAAACGGGACCTCCACAAAGTCCAAGGGGACCTCTGCCTGGCTATGGCTAGAGACATCATGTCTTTTGTTTCCCCTAGAGTACAATGAGTACATAAACCGAGATTCTTAAATCATTCAGGTAAATCTGTAGTCATGTCTTGTGCCCCTGTCAGGCAAGCTTCCTGAGCTATGCTAATAACTCAAACTCTTCCTGCAGTTTTCCCTGGAGAATGCTTTTATTCGAGGGGGTCAACACACAGAACCAGGAGGTTTATGAGGGCTCGGGGAGGAAAACACAAGTGTGCAGGAGGTGTGAGGTGTGTTCCAACTGCAGCCTCGCCCCTTCTGTTAGTGATTATGGGGAGGGAGGCATCAATACAAAAACAGGCAACTGGAGGCCTCTCAGATTCGCAATCTGATGAAGTCTTCTGGTGCCAGACCAACTTTTGGGGTTGTCACATGGCTTAGTGGAGCAGCTTCCAAAACGGGCTGCAAAACCACAATTTTGATACACTGGGCCGGATGCCAGAACAGAATCGGAGTCCAGCCGACTGACTTAAGAGACTTCAGCCTACTTCAGCACCAGCGCTCATTGTCCGCAATCCCCAGGGCTCACTCGTGAAACCAGCAGCTGGCCAATACGGTGGATGGACTTCTTAATGCTATTGTGGTGAGCGAACCAATACTCGCCTCGCAGGTTAACTGAGTTAGGGCAGGCTTCCCTGGAAGGATTCCCTTTCAGGCACTGATTTGGCCCTCAGCGTGTATCTTAATCTTACAGTAATTGTTGGCAGCGCAGGGTGGGGTTCAGGGCTGGAATCTAACTTGTCATGCTCCTCACCCCCCCAACTCCACCTCTCCACCCCACCCCGTCCCGAGGGGTTCTGATGAAGAAAGCGTGCAGGCAGGGAGCTGAACCAGTTTGAGTAAATATCGGTGTTATGGAGGGGGAAAATGCTTCTTAGCAGAGTTCATTCCCCGGAGCTGAGGATCATATGGCAGATAAAACAAAGCTGGGTCCAGTATTCACACTCAGCCTCAGGCCAAAGGACAACCATAAAATTTTCGGACCAAACACCGTCTCTTACAGTTAAGCGCTAATTCAGGACCCTGATACAGTAAAGGGACATCAGGAAGCAAGAGGTTGCTCTCTTGGAGGATACAGAGGGCTGTGGAGAAGAAGCGTTGAATCATTTCTTTTGCAGGTTCCCGCCAGTAATGAGACCAAATTCACCACCACGTGTTTTCCTACACCAGGAGGTGAGAAATAAGGTCAGATTTCTTATCCTAGGAGAAAGAAAGGAGAGCAGTGAAATTTCAAAGAGGCAGAGAGAAACTAATTAGTTCTGCCGTGTGTCGTTGAAGTGCAATGTTGTGGGCTCTCTAAACAGGCAGACAGGCACCTCACAGAAGCTGGAGGTAGCGTGTCTTCAGCGCACATGCTCTGGGCTATATTCGGAGAAAAGGCAAGTTACTTGAAGGCAATCAGGGGCTGTGTGGGGCGTGGTTAGCAGCAGGCCCATCAATCACCAAAAAGCAGTAGGCTATTATTGGACATCTCGAATGACCAAGTTAACTCAGAGGCAGAGAGGAAAATCTTACCAAACTCATGGTGTGCCTATACGATATCATCCTCTGTGACTGACTGTAACTACAGAACACATTATCTCCTTTTTTAAAAATTCCTTTTCACTCACCGCTTTCAGTTTTCTTTGTTAGCATTAGAATTAACCCGTCATTCCTAATAACTTCTCACCTCAGGCAAGTGGTCTGGGAACACATAGAGCAGCTAATTCATAGGAGGTAGAAAAGCTGGATGAGATTAAATTAAAAAATAAGTAATCGGGGTCAAAGAGAGGGCTTAGTGGGTAAAGGTGCTTGCTGTGCAAGTCCGGGGACCTGAGTTCGATCCCTGGAACCTTCGGAAAGGTAGAAGGAGAAAATTGACTCCAAAATAGAACCAGCTTCACGAAGTTGCCCTCTGGCCCCTATGCATGTATCCTGATTTGCACACTTACGTGTACATATATGTATACCCATGAGAACTCACATACAATAATAGGTTATTTTTTTTTTTGAAAATTTGTCTTGTAATAAGTATATTGCCTTTGAGAAATATCATTGAAGTATGCAGATGGGCATCAAAATACTAAAGAAGTATTTTGATTTGTTTAATAGTTATAATTACTTGTTGATAGAGTATGTATTTTGCAGGCTCTTAAGCACATCCAGCAGGTGTGTGACTGCACCATGTGAAGAAATCGGACACAGTTTTCATGGAGATTTAAGGCAGCTGGTAACACCATGACGGAAGGTTATTTTTGGCAATGCCTTCTTTAAGGTGTGTCCTCCTTGGAATTCAAAAATGAGCAAATAAAAACACCCCAAGTCATCAATATGTTTCACAGCTGGAGAAAACAGAAGAAGAATGCAGGAAGGCTAGGCTCATCCAGGGCCGTTTATATTCCAGGCTAAACCATGTGTAGTAACTTCAACAAGCTGAGGAGGCTTTCTGTGGCTAGCTTTTCCTTATATTTAAACGATGCTATTTGACCAAATACGTGTAATAGACACTCAGTAGCACATGGCAAAACAGCTTGAATATAGTGATCCTCTTGTAGCAATTCTGATAATACCAGGGCTTAGAAAAAAGCCGTATGCATGATGCAAATAGATTCATGTAATAAAAATAACATCTGCCGCTTTCTCACTTACCCATTGCCTTTCCCCAGAAGTAGCAACTTCTGTTTCTTTAATTGATGTTTAGTATTTTTTCTTTAATTGGTTATGTATAGTCTTTATTATTATTACTATTCGTGTGTATATGTATGTGTATGTGCATGCATGTGTGTATGTGTATGTGTGTGTGTGCGTGCATGTATGTGTGCGTGTGTGTCTGTGTGGTTGTGTGTGTATACAGGTATGTGTTTGTGTTTGTGTAGGCCAGAGGCTGATGTCAGGTGTCTCTCTTGATCACTTTTGACCTTATATATATTGAAGTGGGGGTCTCTCACTTGAACTCAAATTTCTCTGATTCAGCTAGTCTTCTTAGTTCATTTGCTATCAGGATCCTGTCTCTTCCTTGCCTGAGACTGCATGCAGGCCATTGCACCGGCCCAGAATTTCCATGGGTGCTGGAGTTCTGAAATCCAGGAGTCACACTTGTGCTGCAAGGGCTTTCTTTATCGACTGAGTCCTCTCTCTTGGCACTACTTATTACTTTACAAGTTATAAAACTCTTAGGACACACTCTACAGCTTTCACCCCAGCTGTTGAACATACACACTTGAAAAAGTATTTTGCATCATTAGTACAGCTGTTTGAAAATTATGCTTAGATCAACAATGTACTAGTGTATCAATAATTATATTATTGTTGGGTCTGGCAACCTCACTCAGGATAGTGTTTTCTATTTCCGTCCATTTGCATGCAAAATTCAAGAAGTCATTGTTTTTTACTGCTGAGTAGTACTCTAATATGTATATATTCCACACTTTCTTTATCCATTCTTCCATTGAAGGGCATCTAGGTTGTTTCCAGGTTCTGGCTATTACAAACAATGCTGCTATGAACATGAGATGTACTCACTCATATTTGGTTTCTAGCCATAAACAAAGGACATTGAGCCTATAATTCATGATCCGAGAGAAGCTAAATAAGAAGGTGAACCCAAAGGAAAACATATAGGCATCCTCCTGAATATTAACCTTCATCAGGCGATGAAAGGAGACAGAGACCCACATTGGAGCACCGGACAGAAATCTCAAGGTCCAAATCAGGAGCAGAAGGAGAGAGAGCACGAGCAAGGAACTCAGGACAGCGAGGGGTGCATCTACACACTGAGACAATGGGGATGTTCTATCGGGAACTCACCAAGGCCAGCTGGCCTGGGTCTGAAAAAGCCTGGGATAAAACCGGACTAGCTGAACATAGCGGACAATGAGGACTACTGAGAACTCAAGAACTATGGCAATGAGGTTTTGATCCTACTGCACGTACTGGCTTTGTGGGAGCCTAGGCAGTTTAGATGCTCACCTTACTAGACCTGGATGGAGGTGGGTGGTCCTTGGACTTCCCACAGGGCAGGGAACCCTGATTGTTCTTTGGGCTGATGAGGGAGCGGGACTTGATTGGGGGAGAGGGAGGGAAATGGGAGGCAGTGGCGGGGAGGAGGCAGAAATCTTAATAAATAAATAAACAAAAAACAAACAAATAAATAAATAAAAGAAGCTGTAAAAAATTATATTATTGTTGTTTTGAGACAATGGCTCATGGTATATTCCATGCTAGCCTAGATCTTGACATACAGATCAGGTTGGCCTAGAACTCACAGAGATCCACCCATTTCTGCCTTCCAAGTGCTAGGATCAAAGGCTTGAACCACCACACCTGGCTGAGCCTTTATCGCTATCTTTAGAATTATTCACGTTAAGTCGGTCACGTTATGCTATGATCAGTTTTCTTTTTCTACCTTTCACCTTCCAGTTTTCCTTTCAGATTTTATTATGAATTGAACGTTTTTAGTTATATATGCCATGTTCAGCCATCAACAGAGAAGCTACCTTCTGTGGAAGATGGGAATAAATGCAGAGACTCACAGCCAGAGAATGAGAGACCTTGGAACACTCAGACCCCCAAAGGATGTCTCTATCACATCCCTCCCCTCTGTTCAGGGAACACCATGGAAGAAGAGGCAGAAAGAATGTAAAAGCCAGAGAGGTTGGAGGACACCAGGGAATCAAGGCCTTCTAGACACAAGAGTGCTGGCACACAAATGAGTTTACAGAGACGCGCACAAGGCATGCGCAGGTCTGTACCAGAGAGAGTTCTAGAATTTAAAGGGGAAATGAACAAACACCCCCTCCTTAGTCCAGAAGCTATGTCCAATTGATAGTCACTTACAAATGAAAAATTTGTTTTCTCCAAGAGAGTCTCACTGAGGAGACAAACCATTGCTAAGGGTGCCGCATGCCCAGCAGTAGTTGACCAACACAAAATGAGCTCAGTAGTTGGAGTTGGAGGCTCTTTGTCACATGTTAAGTCAGGCAAATTTTCTTCTAACCTTATAGGTTTTGGGGGTATATGCTATGCATACTGTTAGGGTTTATGTTTTAGTTTTGTATTTTTATGCGATTTTTGTATATTTTGTGTATGCACACACACAAAGCTGCGTGTCTCTGAATCTATGTTTCTTGTGCTTTTTCTTCTGCTCTTCTTCTTGCTTGGTTGTCTCAAGCCATTATGATTTGATTTTGTTTTATTTTACTTTATTTTTAATTTTATTTCTTAGGTGCCTGATTGTTTTCCTTCTTTTCTCTTTCTTTTTCTTCTCCTCCTCCTCCTCCTCCTCCTCCTTTTTTGTTTGTTTCAAGACAGGGTTTCTCTGTATTGCTTGGGTTGTCTTAGAATTCACTCTGTAGACCAGGCTGGCCTGGAATTCAGAGAGATCCTCCTGTCTCTGCCTCCTGAGTGCTGGGATTAAAGGTGTGTGCCACCATGCCCCTGGATGCCTATTTTCTAACAGACAGAAAGGTTGTGGATCTGGATGGGAGGGAAGGTGGAGAGGAACTGGGAGAAGTTGGGAAAGAGAAAACTGTAATCAGAATTCTCTGTATGAAAAAATTATTTTCAAGAAACAAACAAAAACCAGTTGAAGCTTATTCTTGACCATTTTGAAATATATACAGTGTTGTGAATTGCAGTCAATGTGTTGTGCAGTAGATCTCAGGAATCTTATTAATCTTCATTGAAATTTTGAAGTCCTTCTTTGTTTTCAGATTTCCCCATTCAGGCTCTAGTTTCCACTGTTTACTCTCTGTAAATTCCTATGTTTTTAGCTTTTTGTGTGTTGTTTAACTGAATTTATACTCAATCTTCACTAGTTTTGTCAATCTCCATGTTTTAGTTAGGGTTTCTATTGCTGTGAAGAAACACCACGACCAGGGCAATTCTTATAAGGAAAACATTTAATTGAGGTTTTAGGTTATAGTTTCAGGAGTTTAGTCCATCATCATCATGGTGGGATATGAAGATGTGCAGGCAGACATGATGTTGGAGCTGAGAGTCCTACATCTTGATCAGCAGGTAACAGGAAGTGAACTGAGACACTGGGTGTGGCCTGAGCACATATGAGCCCTCAAAGCCCGCCTCCACAGAGAGGTTCTTCCTCCAAAACCACTATTCCAAGGCCGCACCTCTAATAGTGCCACTCCCTTTGGGGGTCATTTTCATTCAAACCACCATACACCCTCAATGAGTTGGAAGTACTGTCTACTTTAAAAATATAATTATACCTATTTATTTTAGTTTGGAAATTTCATAAATCCATGTCATGTTTGGATCAAATCCATTCTTCTATTCTCTCTGCTCTACTATCTCCTCTATGTCCACCACCACTTTCCCCTCCCAACTTCATGTGGTCTTTTTCTTTTTAATCATACTGAGTCCATAATGTTGCTTGTATGTCAAACATGGATATAGGACCATCTTTTGGAGCATGCATACTCTCTCAAAGGCTTTATCTCTGCAGAAAACAGATTCTCTCTTTCTTGGCAACCATCAGTTGCCACTAGTTCCTTAGTTAGAGGTGGGATTTATATAATCCCGTTCCCCATTGTTGTTGGAGTTTGGGTTGGCCTGTTCTTGTCCTGATTGTGTGCATACAGACACAGGTGTGAGTTTATTTGTGCAGTAGCCCTGTCTGCCCCACAAATGCTGTTTTGATGGAGATGTCCACTATTTCTGACTCCTATAATCTTCCCTTTCCACTTCCACAATGATTCTGGAGCACTGGTGGAGGGGTGATAAAGATGTCCCCCTTAGAGATGAGTACTCCATAGTCCCTTATTCTCAGTGAATTGACCAGTTGTGTGTCTGTGTATTAATCATTGTCCACTGTAAACAGCTTCTCTGATGAACTGAGAGATACACTAGTACATAGGTATAAAGATGAGAACTTAGACAAGAGTTTATTACTAGGTCGACTTAGGAGAAGAATGATCTTAGGTTATTCTTTACGGCCTGGGACCTACCAATCCACAGGTTTAGACTCAGTTAATGGTAATAGACATGGGATCTGTCTTTGGAACAGGCTTTATATACATCAGAATTGACACAGTGTCTCTCAGTGTTCCCTTGACCTGTGTGTATCAGGAATGGTTGCTTCTACCCTTCGTACCTAACTGTTAGGGAATCCTCTTCACCTTCATCATAGGGATCATCTTTCCCTTGTTTTTCTGCAGGACACTAATTTTCTGTGTTTTTGGCTGCTGTTGTAGTTTTGGCTTACCTACCCTCTAAGGTTTCTGAGAGCATGTATGTGAGGTAAATGTGAGAGCTTTTCATTGTCAGACAGTTTTATCCCTCTATGCTCCTGTGGATAGATACTGAAGTATAGGTTGGCAATAGTTTACTCTGAGAATTCTGAGGATACGTTCATATTGTTACCTAGTTTCCATCATTAAGTACCAGACCATCAGGCCATTAGCCAATGAACAATTTTCCCTCTGGTATCTTTGGACTACTACTTTTCTCTGTAGTGTGGAAACTTCATGACCTGGTTAGATGGACATACATTCTTCAGTTTTACTAGATTCCCTGTATGCCATGTTTCACCTGCAGAAAATATGAGAAAGCTATTTCATTCATTTCCTTCTCTTTCCTGAAGAATTCCTGTTTTGTGAATACTGGCTCAGCTTCATGTTTCTTTAAATGTTACTAACAGTCCTACTTTATACATTATTTTGTATATTTTTGTTCATTTTCTGTGAGCTTTTCTCAATTATGATGTCTAAGAGCTCTTGTTCTCTTCTCTGTATGGTCCTTTAAAAATTGAACCATTTCATTCTAATTTTAAGATGTGTTATTTTCTTTTATCATTGTGTGTGTGTGTGTGTGTGTGTGTGAATCTCAATTTCCTTTTGTTCCCATTAGATATTACTACATACTTTTTGTTTGTTTTGAGACAGGGTCTCTCTGTTACATAGCTCTGACTTTCCTGGAGTTCAATATATAGACCAATCTGGCCTCAAACTCACAGATATCCCACCTGCCTCTGCCTCCCAAGTACTGGGATTAAAAGTAGGTGCCACTATGTCCAGCCAGAAATACCTACAATTTTAATGGTTTGCCATAATACACATTCATACTATAGAGTTCTGGAGATTAGAAGTCTACCATGGATCTGCAAGACTGGATTCCATTAGGGGTGCTAGAAGATAATTTGTTTCACTGCGACCTAGACTCCTTGACTTGTGGTCTCTTCTTCACGTTAAACTGACCTCTGCTCTTGTCACATCTCCTCTTGTGACCATGCCCATCCTGTTTTCTATTCTAGAGTATTTTTGTGGCTATACTGAAAGTACATGACAATTCAGGAAATCCTTCTCATTTTAAGATCCTTAGCCACAATTGTAAATTCACTTGTGCCAAGTGAAGTAAATACCTTGGGTTTCCAAATCAGGACATTGTAGAGAGTGTACTGGCAAATTACCCAAAGATATATGAAATTCAAGCACCCAATGCCAATGAATAATGATGTTAACAGATAACATTAAGTTAAGCATATTGAAACGAGGGCATTCTGGATTATCTGTCAAGGTCCTCAATTCAGTACATGTTATTTTATTAGAGACAGAAGAGAAGATATATGCATGGAACAGGGGGAGGAATTCTTGGGAAGACAAGTAGGGCAGCATTTGCACTGATGCTAGAAGGAACCCCTGGAACCATGGGAAGTTAGATAGAGTAAAGACATTTCTTCTCTAGAGTATCCAGAGGGAACCCAGTCCTGCTGGCACTTTGATGAGCCAGCACTAGGAAACCAACAGGGTAACACATACCTGGGGGGAAGGGAGTGTTATACTGTCTAAAAGAATATACAAATTAAAAAAAAACTTTAAAAAATTGTCTTATTTTAATTTAGGCATATTTGTGTTTGTCTCTGTGTATATGTATGCATATGTGTGTGCGTGCCCACAGAAAACAGAGCAAGGCATTAGGTCCCTGAGAGCAGGAATTACAGGTGGTTGTGGACTGGTCGACGTTGGTGCTGGAAACCAAACTAAGGTCTTCTGGAAGAGCAGCAAGTATTTTTACACACCGAGCCATCTATCCGGCTTCACTATATGGATTTTTGTTGAAATTTCCTTCCTTCTGCTTCTTCCAAGTTTCCCTTTTTGCTGCTTGTTTTGTTTGTATCATCTCAGAAGTTGCCTCAGATGTCCGGTAATCCTTGGTGGTTGATCATAATTATGAGGGTGTACTCAGACAATCAGCGGCTCTGACAGTGTGGGTGGGGCATGTATTGACTTGGTTTGTATTTTACCATGACCTTGATGGTGAGTCATTTGTTGTGGCAGTTCTCCAGTGTCAGTATGTTTGTGCTTTGTCCCTTAGGCTAGTTAGTTTCCCCAAAATAGACTATTGCTGTCTCCTGTTTTGATGGCTAGTGTTCATCTGTCTTTTACGGGCACAGGACTTGACAGCTCTTACCAGTTGGTATCTTTAATAAATTAAGTATAGTATCTGTATTTCCATTCTGGTCCCCCATCATCCTTACACTCGGATATGAATATATCCAAAGAGTAGGCACACTGTCATCTGCTAGAGCCTAGGGGAACACTCACTAAGCCCTCTATACTGGGAAAAACAGTTTAAGATCTAACTGCTTCTTGACTTTTCAGTCCATCCTTTCGTATTTATTCCCATATTTAAATTAACTTACAGGAGTTGTGGTTCATCCCAGTTCCTGAGGCTTTTGAAAATCTTATGGCTAACCCTAATGACTCAGGATTGCACTCACCTGAGTCTGATTATACAGTGAGCATTCGGTTTTGATTTTAATTTTACTCATGGTACCTCTTCTTCCTTTCTTGTTCTTTCCCGTTTGATGAATGTACTTTAAAAGCCAATCATGGTGTGTCTAGGAGACTTTTGGAAAAGAACAAAAGGAAATGTTTCTGGACACTATATCACTAAAACTTACCCCATGAGGAGACATACACTATATGTTCTGTTTAATATATATATTTCCTTGTTCCTTTTTTTTTTAGTGCCAGAAAATCTTACATAGTGTTTGTAGTTTTCCATTTATTGAGACAGGGTTTCTTTGTGTAGCCTTGGCCAACATGGAACTAACTCTGTCAACCAGACTGGCTTTGGTTTTACAGAGATCCTCCTGTCTCTGCTTCTGAAGTAATGGAATTAAAGGCATATGCCACCACATGTTTTTAATAAAATATTTTCATTTTGTTGTTTACTTTAAAACCTTATTTTTAAAACCTCTTGGTAATTCTTTGAAAGATCTTAGCCACATTAGCCTATTTTCCTTATGTAGAAAGACTGGCATATTTTGACGAGCACCAAAAAAAGGTCATTGGTGATCCCATTGTTCCTGTTGACATTTTATGGTATGTTATTCTTTATTTTGATTGTTTGTGTACATTTCTTCTAATATGCCATATTACATGTTCTTCTGTATATGTGTTACTTTTATTGGTTAATAAATGAAGCTGTTTTGGCCAATGGTTTAGCAGAGTAAAGCCAGGCAGGAAATCTGAATTGAGATATATAGACAGAGTAGGTGGAGTCAGGGAGACGCCATGCAACTGCTGAAGGAGAAAGACACTGCAGAACCTTTCTGGTAAGTCACAGCCTCGTGGTGATACACAGATTAATAGAAATGGGTTAATTTAAGATGTACAAGTTAGTTAATAAGAAGTCTGAGCTAATAGGCCAATTGTAATTAGTATAGTTTCTGTGTGATTATTCGGGTCTGGGCAGCCTGAAAATGAACGAGAAGCCTCAGCCTATAGTCATTTATTGTAGAAATCTAATTTCTAAAACCTCTTGATCATTCTTTGAAAGATCTTAACCACATTAGCACATTTTTCTTATGTAGAAAGGCTGGCATATTTTGAAGAGCTCCAAGAAAACTCATTTGTGATCCCATTGTCCCTGTTGACCTTTTATTGTATGTTATTCTTTATTTTGACTGTGTACATTTCTTCTAAAATACCATATCACAATACTACTGAAGGATTCTACTTTTAACTTAATATGTAAAACAAGATTATTTTTAATTTAATAAAAATGAAAATTGTATTCAATCTTGTGATTACATTAGACAGTGGTTTCAATTCTTTGGTAATTCTTGATTTAGTACTTTGAGTATTTACTGCTGCTCTTAGCAAGAATCCAACAAATACCCAAGCTTGTTTATACTTGTGTATTTCTTCAGTAAACTTATAGCCTTGCATCAAATAACCAAGTTTAGTCACCAGTAAGCCACACAAACTACGTATGCAGCTTATAGTTTAGGTCTGTAGCAGGTGGGCTTCCTAGGGTTCTACAGGGATTGTGTGATGTCGGCATAGTGATGACTTTGCCTAGGGACAGAACCTTCAGAATCTCTCCCCTCTTGTCAGGCACTGTTTTTTGAAAGAAAAACAGATTCTACTTAAAGTCTTCAGGACAACACCTAGGGACCATAGTATACTTTCCCTATGGCTGTGTTGAATTCGTTGGCTCTGATCTCAACTTGGGAATACAGTCAGGTCAGACCTTTGAATCCAGGCATTCAAGGGGAAGGTGAAGCAGTGATCTTGATAAGAAAGCTGAGGAGGGAGCCAGGCAGGGGAGACTGGGCAGCATTTGGAGGTCACATATGGAGATGCTTTCCCATAGCAGCTGCCCCTCGGTGTGACCATTCGGTCACTGTGATGCAGCACTGTGGTGTATTGCAATGCCAGTCATAACTGAACAAGCAGTTCCAGAGTTTGGAATCATAGTTATCAACACAGATGCTGTTGGAAATGTCTATCGACAGTGAAAACAATCTGGAAATTAATCTTTGGATATTAATTTAGAGCTCCAGATGGATCATCTTTAGTGTGTAAAGCTATTGGGACTATATTCTAGGGAGGACAATGAGCCGTGACCAACCTTGTCCTGAAATCCTAACAACATTCACTGAGCATTTGGAGAACACAGCGGCCTAAGTTAATACCCTGGGGACACTCCAGTCAGAGTAAAGGACAGCTTCCATTACTGGAAACTGTGACAAACACAATGGACAAATGAATTGCAGTGGGAGAAGCTTATTTCTGATGCAGAAAAACCTCATGATTCTGGAAACTAAGCTAAGAAAAGGTCCAGTCCTTTTCAAAAGGGACTTTCGACAGCATCACTAATCAAATTAGCTCTTACAAAGCAGTGTATTTTCTTCCTGTGACCACCCCCATCCTCTCTCTGATTAAGAAAGTCTTTGTATTCTGTCAGACCAGCAGTTATTTCATGGCTGTAAACTCACATCTGGATAGCTGAGTTTTACTCTCCATGGAAAGCTGTGAGTCTTTACTGCCTGTTTTGGCCTTGATTCTGAGATCTACTTGCTGAGCTTTTGAGTAAATTCAACATCGGTCTGGATAAGTGCTTATCGTGACGCTAGTGGAACCTGCCATCATTTTATTAAGGTCTCCAAACCCTTGGCCATTTTCTTTTTAACTGCTTTTATTCTGATACTTTTCCTCTAAAAAAGTTTGAATCTTCAGTGGTGGTGCAGGCCTTTAATCCAAGCACTTGAGAGGCAGAGGCAGGCAGATCTCAGTGAGTTCAAGGTCAGCCTGGTCTACAAAGCAAGTTCCAGGACAACCAGGACTGTTAAACAGAGAAACCCTGTCTCAAATTTTTTTTTTAATTATTTTGGAAATGGAATGTCATCATCATGTTCAACAGTCCCATTCTTCTCATCTACTGTCACCCACTTTCCCTCTGCTTCTTCTCATATTCTGATGCACAAAACAGGCTTATCTTCTCCACTGGGATACTTGGAACAGGTCAGATCCTCTGAAACCATGGTAACCAGGGAAAGTTTACCTAGCTCTCTTCTTATATCACTATACAAAAACCATCATAGCACATTTAGGTACTATTTACACTCTTAACTGGCACAAAGGAGACAAAGTAGAAGTTTTCTAGTTGATTCTCAGGTCATTGAACTACTATATTTCTCTGGAGGTCAGAGAATGACTTGCACTTAAAAATTAAAATCCCTTTCATAAATAGAATACTGCAATCACATTTTGAAGCATTTCATTCGGTGACTTCCTCAGGAAAATGTCTCTGTATTTTTTTTTTTTGTTGTTGTTGTTGTTTCATTTTGGCTTTCGTTTTAGTTTTTTAACTATTATTTTAAAATTAGTTCATTTATTTTACATCCTGATCACAGTTTCCCCTCCCTTCTCCCCTGAAAGTCCCCCAAACTCCTTCTGTTCCTACCCCCCCCCCCATACACTCCTCCGTTTCTGTTCAGGAAAGGGCAGGTCTCCCATGAGTATCAACAAAACATGGCATATCAAGTTGCAGTAAGACTAATCACTTCTCCTTGTATTAAGGCTGGGCAAGGCCACCCAGTATAAGGAACAAGGTTCCAAAAGCCAGTAAAAGAGTCAGCATCAGCCCGTTCCCACTGTTAGGAATCCCACAAGAGGACCAAGCTACACAACTGTAACATAGACAGGGTGCCTGGGTCAGCCCCATGCAGGCTCCCTGGTTGTCCGCTCAGTCTCTGTGAGCCTCTAAGAGCCAAGGTTAGTTGCTTCTGAGTTTTCTTGTGGTGTCTTTGACCCCTTCGGGCTCCTACAATCCTTTCTCCCCGTCTTCTGCAGGATTCCCCGAGCTCCACCTAATGTTTGGCTGTCGGTCTGTCTGCATTTGTTTCCATCAGTTGCTGGATGAAGCCTCTTTGATGACAGTTGGGCTAGGCACCAATTTGTGTGTATGGCAGAGTATCAGTAGGCATCAATACATTGGAATTCTTTTCCTTCCAGTTATGTTTGGTTCTATTCTAGGTCTCTGGGCCATCCAGCCTGTGGGTTCTGGGGCCCCAGGCAGTGTCAGGGATGTGCTTACTCTCCTGGAATGACCTACATGGTGCATTGCTTGGCTACTTCAGTCTCTAGGCCACCCTAACCTGAGAACATCTCGTAGGCAGGACAGATTAGGTCAAAGGTTATGTGGCTGGGTTGGTTTCCTACTTCCTCCACTTAAAGTCTTGTCTGGTCACAGAAGATGACCACTTCAGGCTACTCTCCACTATAGCTAGGAATCTCAACTGGGGTCATCCTTATAGATTCCTGGGAGATTCCCTTGCACCAGGTTTTTACCCAACAGTGAAATGCCTTTTCCTTCCCCTAGTCTCTTTCAGCCCTCTCCTCCTCCACACCCCGGCAGCTTGATTGCTCCTGTTCCCACCCCACCCATCCACAGTCCACTCATCAGATTTCTTCTATTTCCCCTTCCCAGGCAGATCCAGGCTTCCCTCCACGAGCCTGCTTTGTTACCTAGTCTCTCTGGGTCTGTGGAGTGTAGCATAGTTATCCTTTATTTTACAGCTAACGTCCACTTATGAGTGCGTACGTACCACGTTTGTCTTTCTCAGTCCAGGCCACCTCACTCAGGATGATTTTTTTTCTAGTTCCTTCTCTGTATTTGTTTTTATCCATTTGTGACTTGGTTAACTGGCAAAGTCATATAACTGATCTGCAATCGTTTTAGAGGTTCTAGGGGAGAAGACAGCTGCTGCCTACAATTGTTTGGACAATTTTTTTTTTCTGTCAGAGAAAAACATGAGTCCTTGCGGCTGAGTGGAGGACAGAGGACACTGATTGTTCTGGATCAGTCAGATTGAGCTCAACAATCATGGTGAGAGCTGGTATCTTATTTAGATTGCACCAAGTAGCAAAAATGTATTCATATTCACTAAGTAACAAAGGATGCAATGTAAGCTTTTAACTGCATCAGCAGCTAAGCAGTGGCTGTTCATGAACGGTGTTTCCTATCCTTGGCAACTCCCGCGATCATCTGAACCCAACTACAGTTGTATGTGGTAAGGATGATGAAGAACCAGTGCTTCTTAGAGCAATACACAGCAGCAGCTGGAGAGGCAGCTCAGCAGCACCGTAGCTTTTGTGAGCTTTTCGGGGTGCCCTGATGTGGTTAAAAAGCAAACCAAGAGGTAAGGGATGCAGCCGTCTCGTCTCTGAAATCTTTATGTCTCAGGTAATTTGTGCGCCCTTAGCAGTTCTTCAAACTGGCAATGCTTCAAACCCTTCCTGGTCAACTGTGAGAGAGTTTAAACCTCAGCCTGCAGAGCTGAACTTGGCACACTTCGACACTTGGCCACAGTGGCCCTACCTGTGGCAGCCAATGCCCTCTGCTTCTCGGGTTCTTCTTCCCCTCCAAGAGAAATCTGCATTTCAACACGATTCCTTCAAAGTCAAGTCCCATCCCCAGCTCTTTATTTGTTCAGCATGTTAACCACACAGGGATACTAGTACCTTAAGATATATCAGAGGTTAACTTAGGTGACTTATTTAATCGATGGGGTTTTGAATGCAGAATCATGTGCTACATTGTGGACACAGTGTGGAAGCCGTTGATCACAATTCCTTTAATTCTCTAAATAGTTGTGTGAAAACATGAGTACAATTCTCAAGCTTTGCTGTCCTCCTCGTACTTCCCATAGCCATACTTGAAAGGCGTATATGATGACACTTGCAAGATAAAATTATTAGACGAAATATATCTGCCACCTTATGTGAGGAACAAATGTACAGAAATAGCTTTGTACTAAGTCACTATTGCAAAAAAAATTAGAGAATGTGTAGGTGCAAAAGATTCAAGTACTTTTTAAAAACTCGCCAGAATCAGGTGCCTTCTTAACTGTGTTTTCCAGTGCCGATGTGATTGCTCCCTTCGGCATGATTTTACTTCTATAATTAAATTCAGTTGCATTGTTAACGTACTGTTGACATTAACTTCTATTTCTTATATACAAGGCTGGAAATACACATACATTAATTTGAAACAGCTGCTCACAAAATTACTACATACAGACAGTTTTTGTCTGTAGACCGTTATGTCCTTCTATTTAGGCATGATTTGCAACTGTAAAAACTTATTATCTATAAAGTTAAATGGAGATTTACTGACATACAATGAATTTTGCTGCTGCACTTAATATTGCACTTGACAAACACGCAGTAGAAAAGCCAGGAGAGGTATTTCTTTAGGTCAGCAGTCATACCCCATTGGCATGCAGTCCAGAGGGGCAGAGACCACATGGCCACCTCCTGACACACTTTAAGCTCCACTTAGCTGACAGATCTCAGTGGGGCCGTCCTCCAGGTTCTCTCCCATCTTCTGTCATCTTGATGGCATCTTGGGGCTAAGTTATATGGAACTCCCTGCTTCTTTTAACAGTCCTAATTCTGGCTAGCTGATAACTTGACATTCCACAACCAAAATAATATTACTTTACCTTAAAACAAACAAACAAATAACAACAACAAAAAACCTTTAGTCCCTTTGCCTGCTCCTGAAGGACACAGCCTGGTTATTTATTCAGACCTGGGCATGGTCATCTAAGCCTTTCAAGTTTTGATACGGCAGGGTAGAGAAAGCACCACTCCTGCTAGGATGAGCAATGTGCATGGTTATGCAAAGAAGGAGGCATGGGACACTTAGGCCTGTATAAGGCACAAGCCTTATTCCGGCTCAGCATTCCCATCAGGTCTAGGCAGTCAGCTTTTGTCTGAAACACACATCTTCTTAAACTGCTTTAGTAGTACAACGGGGACAAATGACTAGGATTTACTTAGGAGGGTTCGAAAAGCGATGGCAGCATTTCCAAGGCAATGCATTTTCAAAGCCTTTCTGTTTGGAGGACGACTTCCAACCCCAGGAAATGCTAGTGGTTGTTGCGCTTGGTGTTTCATTTTGTAAAAGTTAGTTGTCCTTCCTACACTAAACAAATAATTTCTAAATAGCGTGTAAAAATCAAAACATAGCAAAAGTGAGGGAAAGAAGTCAGCTACAGAAGATCACGCTTTGTATGACTCTATTCTCGTGACATCCAGGCTAGACAGATCCATAGAGAGAGAAGGTTAGGGCTGCCTATGTGTGGGGATGGAGAAGAGGATGTGGGGACTGTGTTGCCAGGTTTCCTTTAGGGGTGAGAGAATATTCTAATATTATGGTGAGTAAGGTAACTGTTTAAGTATGTTTAAATGCAGGGCATAAATGTACTTGAAATGCCAGAATTGTATACTTTTAAAAGAGCAAACCTGGGAGAGATGGCTGATGTTTTTATAGGGGACCTGAGTTTGGTCCTCAGCACTTACGTTAGACGACTCACAACTCCCTATAACTCCAGCTCCCGGGGCGTCCACAGGCACTCATGCTCACACACACACACACACACACACACACACACACACACAGACATATACACAATTGAAATTAAAATTATTCTTTAAAAAGCATTTTTTTTTGTTTTTTCGAGACAGGGTTTCTCTGTGGCCTTGGAGCCTGTCCTGGAACTAGCTCTGTAGACCAGGCTGGTCTCGAACTCAAAGAGATCCGCCTGCCTCTGCCTCCCGAGTGCTGGGAAAAAGCAAATTTTATGGCAAGAAAATTATATCTTGATACCTAAAATCATAAGAAAAATTAGCAAATAACGAAATACTAACAGACAACTCTACAAAGCGAAAGACCCTTTGTCCTTGTCTTTAGCATCTTACAGTCTAGGAGTTCACACTTAGAGAGATTGATTGGGACTGGCCTAAGGGTGATCATAGAGAATTAATTCCTAAGCACAAAGTAAGGACAAAGAAAATATATTTTGCTCAGTATTTGGGGACTCAAAGAGAGGTCCCTAGAGGGGACAGAGAAAAGAGCACAGCATAACATTTGTGGAACCTCTACCCTGTTTAAGGCATTGTTCACATTCAGGTGGCTGTGATGCACGTCTTTGATTCCAGCACTCAGGTCGCAGAGGCTGGTGGGTCTCTGAGGATGAGGCCAGCTTGGTCTTAAGAGTGGGTTACAGAGTAGCCAAAGTGGAATCACAGAGAAACTTTGTCTCAAAAAAAAAAACAATAAAAATAAAGAAATAAAATTAAATTAAAAAAAAGAAGAAAGAGAACATTGTTCACTGTAGAGATGTGTGGATCAGCCCTGAGCTTCGAGATGTTTGTTGGGACAAAATATACCAAGGTTATTTTAGTCAGAAGAAACTGGGATAGTAGAATGGCAGCGAGAGGAGAGAGAAAGTCACTAAAAGGGGAATGGAGGTGGAGGTCAAATGATAACCTTAATTTGGAGGGGATTGCATTTTAACACAGAAGGCTGCATGATTGTGATCTGCCAAGTGCCTTCCCCTCAGTGGTGCTCTCAGCCCTAGCTTGCACGGGATGTAGTTAGATTGCCATCACGGCCTTAGTCCTCATCCGCCCATCTCAGAATTTAGTGGTGGGAGACACTCTGAGGTCAGAGGCTCAGGGGAAAGCTGTGAGCTAGCCACAGAGGCAGCATGCATCACCAGGATTGCTGCTGGATGGTCTCTACAACAGCGTCAAGGCACTCATTTCCAGAAGGTCACTGAGATGACATGCTCTCTTTCCTGTCTGAACGTCTGTCTCGTTTCAAAGGTGCAGCCTCTATGGCTCTGAAGTCTAGCGTTTCCCGCTGTCTTCCTCTCCTGGTGATTTGTGGCTGTTCAGTAACTTGTCACTTCTCAGGGGAGCATCTGGCTGACTCCTCCTCATGTGTCTGAGGGATGTGATGATCCCTCCAGGCTCTGCCACTGCTTGGCATAGACCTGGAACCACATTCTCCACATGCCCAGACGAGCACCTGGCAGAAGCATCTAGAGATATAGAGTCTGTCATTCTAAAAGTTTTACATACTGCTATAAATCAAAACTAAGACGACCATGTTAAGAACAATTCAATGATGGGAAGATTAATTGGTATAATAAAGATAGAAATACCAGTTTATCTATTGCTCTGTGAATGTACATGGCCACATGAATATATGCTTTTTGTATACATCACAATACACATTATGGTCACTTCTATTTAAAATAATATAGAATTAATTTTAAAAGTTTTTACTTGGCACACACCCTACCCAGACACAAACCAGGGGAGGCCTGATCTTGCCCCAATAATTTAGGCTTTCTTTCTACAGAAGCAGCATAAGGAGTCCATGGTGGAGGTAAGACATTTATTTTCACTGGATTTGGTAACTGTTTACTGGGATATCTGCCCAAAGATGCTTGCATTGGAAGATAAGTTGACTTCAAGGGAGACAATACTTCAAAGACTTCCATGATCCCAGGAAACAGAAAAACACAACCGAAGCCAAGTGCTCGCCAGAGATCACCTATTCTTCTGGGGAAGCTGGAACCTGAGTGGCAATGACTATCAGCTTCATCACAGAGTCTATAAATAATTCATAGAAGGCATCAATTTATTTATTAGGTAGGTGGCCAAGACTGAGTTCTGCGTGCTTACCAATGACACAGCCCTGGATACCCACTCCATCCTGCTGAAAGGATCCAGTTCTTGGCATGAGTGACTTTGTGTTGCTGGCTGGATCCACACCCTTTGAAACACACGCCACTGCTTCTGCATAGCTAATGTGAACGTTGAGATGAATATACAGGAGAGACGTGTGTGAACTGGCTTTCCCTGGGGGCGTGCACACGTGGTGGAAGTCTGAGGCTCCAGATCAGGGCCATTTGGTGATTAAAGTCACTCTAGACTATGCAGAAATTGCTTCAGTGCCACTCATGTTATTCTTAATTCAGAGTAAATCTTATGTTTCAAGAAGTAGCTGCAGATAATCCTATGTTCTGCCAATTACATGGACAGTGACTTCTTTTTTAACCAAAGGCTCATAAATTCTCTTTCTGATACTGTAAAACTGGAGAGCCCATGAAGCATAAACTTCATGTTACATGTAATGAAGGCAAGGGATAGGAATGTAAAATATAAACTTTAAGATGATTGTATTACATAGTAGATGCACCCAGAGAAATGCTGTATAACTTCCATTTCAAAGATAAAGGTAGGGATGAACAGGGATTAGAATGACCCTGGGAGAGAAATGACCTCTTGGCTGCGGTTTGGAGGATGCAGTGTAGTGGAAAATGAGCTGTCATTTTAGGCTCTCCAGACAAACACCGTATGAGTAATTATAGCACATTTTCTACTTTTCTTATTAAATAATATACAATTAAAAGCACATTTGCCTTCTATTCGGTTGATTTAGGTTACCAAGTTTGGCTCAACAAGCAAATAAAATGATTACTTATGTGTTTACTTTAGGAGTTATTGGGCCTTGTAGAATGACTTACACACTAAGGAGAAGGTTTGGAAAGGTAGCTAGCTTTTATCAAGGTAGCTGCAAAGTGCTTATGACCTGTGTCCTTCCCAGGATCTGCCGAGCCCGAGCAAATGCTTCTAATTGCTTTTCTTTCAACCCCATGCTGACTGTGGTGGCCCTCAGGGACTAACCTGGGCTACTCTTGATTTAGTGTTGGCATCATGCACCAACCGTCTCATATTCACAAATCTACTAGCAAGAGCCACATGGATTATGTGCCCAGAGCTGTAGTTATTAAGATAAAAATGGGCTGGAAACCAATAACCTTTCCTATTTAGAAGGAGACCTGTTCACACAGCCTACCCTGAAAGGTTCATGCACTCATTTTATTGGAAGATTCTTGAATTTTTTTTATGACACCAAGCATAGTGTCATAGTCTTATAATCTTAGCACACTGGAAGATTATGAGTTCACGACCAGCCTAGGCTGCAGAGGGAGGCTCTGTCTCAAAACAAACAAAAATTAGTTTCTTAAGACCAGTTAATGTTTTAATTTTTAAAACATGCAAATATGTTGTGAGTCTAGCCTTTAAAGGCTGCGCCATCTTTCCAGCCCAAGACAATTATCACGTGTACTCACTCATAAGTGGTTTTTAAACAGAGAGCAAGCCTACAAATCACAATCCCAGAGAAGTTAGACAACAATGAGGACTCTAAGAGAGACATACATAGAACTAATCAACATGGGAAGTAGAAAAAGACAAGATCTCCTGAGTAAATCGGGAACATGGGGAACTTGGGGGAGGGTTGAAGGGGAGGGGAGAGGCAGGGAGGGAGCAGAGAAAAATGTAGAGCTCAATAAAAATCAATAAAAAAAGCCCCAAGTGAAATTCATTGTACAGATTCAGCAACCAGAAAAATAAACACGCAAATATGAACCCAGTTTAAATGCGAGACTTTAAGGAAAATTAAAATATTACCTTGATGTCATACTCAAGTGAAAATGAATTTTTTAAGATTTCAACCCATAGATTTTGTTATAAAGAGAAAGTGGAAATACAACCGAAGGAATTATGTATGAATCACATGCCATTACCATTTACTCACACTAAAAGCTTCATCAAGTTGACACACTGTGCCCACCAACCTATCATGAGAAAAACCACCACATAGTTGAGAATCAACTGAATACATTTAAGTTTATGAAACCCTCATGCTTCTGGCTGCTTATGTGGTCATAAGCAAGTATAATCACTTTGCTTTAAATGTATCTAAGCATTCTTAGGGAGATTGTATGAATTACTTTTTATGCAACAAAAAGTACCTATTTTTATTACCTGCAATAAAGTGAACATTATAGATGTTATACATAAATGGCCTGAGGGGGAAAATCTTGGTTTGAGATATGAAATGTCTTTTCATAACTTAATCTAAAATGCAATTTTCCCATATGAATTTTACAGTGTTAGAAAAAAAAGGCTTTTTACCGGCTAAATTAAAACAGTTCTTTGCAGAAGCCTACAGTATTAGTTAAGATGCCAATCAGCACAAATTAAGTCCCAAACCTAACCTACGTGAACATTGCCACCAGGTACGAATCTGCCATAATACTTTCTCTCAACGTAGATGTTGTTCTTTCTGTTAGAGCTAAGGAATTATGCTGATTTATGTTGTAAGTAGACTTATAGATTACCCTTGATACATTTTAAACGTGAACAAATTGATTGTGTATAATTGAGTGTGCTGAGGCTCAGTGATCTGTTATCCACAGAGCAAATTCTTTACATTTTAGTGAACATAAAGAAAAGAAGTAGATTGTGGTGTTAGGAACACAGTTTGTATTGGTGAGGGGAAAATGAGCCTGGCTGTCCATCTACCAAATGAGTGGATCATCAGAGGAATATGGAAGTTGGCAACAGTAGTTACTACAAAAATAAAAACATGATAAATGGTTTTCAGACCTGCAAGCATTGCCGAGCACAGTCTAGTTGGCAGGCAGGCTCAAGATCCTGTTGTCTTCAGCAGGTTTTGGGGGGTGGGTTCTGACAATGTCTGAATCAACTCCTTAAACTGATATGATCTACCAAAAATGCCTTCACTTCCAAGAGTCATCAGAAGCATTTGAAATTTAAATGCATATAAAAAATGAAGTCAGGTATGATGATTCGTGACTGTAACCCCAGTATTCATCAGGAGGATCTTGAGTTTCAGGCCAGAGTTGGCTACATAGGGAGCCTCTGTCTTAAAAATAAGCAAAGCAGCAAGCAAACAGCAACAAAAGTCAGAGTATCATTCGCAGGGCAGTTATTCCTTGATTTAGTCAAAATTGTAGGATGGGGTGCAGCTGTGTTGTTCTGGGATGTGTGCTTTTGAAGTTGTTCCATTTGCTTATTTTAAGTTCAATAGTCCTAGCTTAGATATTGGTGATTTTCTTCTATTTTTGTTTCAGGATTTGCTTAAATGAAGGGCAGTGTTTGGTGTGATCTTGGCTTAAGCTTTTACAATACTAGATGCCTCTTCTCTCATTTGATGCCAAAGTCTTAGATCTACGAAGAGAACTCTTATTGGACAATGTACATTTGGACCCATTTTTTTTTAATTTCTTTGAAAATTTTCAGTGGAATGAAACTAAAGGGACAAATTAAAGATGCAGGATACTATTGGGTTTTGTTTTCTTCCTTATTTTCATTACAATTGTTTCCAGTATGTTCTCCCAATGCTTTAAAGTGGGACTCAGTGCATCTGTAGGGAAGACTTATGGGCATAAAAGAAATTAGTCTAAAATAGGTTCTACAGCTCCAATGTAAACCAGCCCAACAAGATGGATGAGCATATTTTGGCATCTCTATAAGGTCCTGCTTGGTTATAGGTGAACAGTACACAGCACTTGTAACACACACACACACACAAAACACATACACATACACACAACGCACTCACATACATACACACACTCACACACACAATGTACGTGCTCCCTTGCACACACAGGCACACCCTATCCCTCTGCCCAGTGTCAATAGAGCGGCTTGGAAATGTTTATGCAGTTATTCTTGACTTTTAATATTACAAATGTTTTGTTTTAAGTTTAGCTTAGGTTGGATGCTGATCAAATCTTACTCAAAACAATACACTTTCTGTAACTTTCACACTTAAAATGTTTTTAAAGGCCGACTCCTATTTTCCCCTGCTCAAATTAAAATGCTCTAAAATAGAGAAACACGTTTGTAAAGGCACATTTTCACATCTATTTACCCAATGCAAAACACAGTTTCTTCAGGTAAGAAATGATTGAAACAGTTACTAGAATTTCAGTGCCTTCTTTTACAAAAATAATCTTAAAAACCCACCTTATTATTAAACTACATTCAGAAACTCTGGTGACAGCAGAGGGAGTTCATCCCATGCCTTGTTGAGAGAGTGTCACAGCTGAAGGACTATGTGGTTAGTTCTGCTTGCCATGCCCACCATGAGAAGTCACTTGACAGCACACCTTCCCAGTAGGCATTCTATTTTATTATTTTTTCATTTTCATTTTCTTTCATTTTATATATCACCGACAGTTTTCTCTCCTTCTTCCCCCTCCCCCCTCCACTCACCCACCATCCACTCCTCAGAAAGGATGAGGTCTTTCATGGAGAGTCAACAAAGTCTATCACATCACTCAGGGCAGGACCAAGCCCTCCCCCCGTATCACAGCTGAGCAAGGTATCCCTCCATAGGGAATGGGCTCCAAAATGTCAGGACATGTACCAGGGATAAATCGTGCTCCCACTGCCAGTGGCCCCACAGACTGACCCAGCCACACACTGTCACCCACATTCCTAGTTTGGTCCCATGCAGGTTCCCCATCTATCAATCCACAGTCAATGAGTTCCTGCTAGCTCTGGCCAGCTGTCGTCTCAGTGATCCAGATGTTAAAGGCTAGGCTCACAACCAGTAGGCACTCTTTATGTAGCTGTATAACTCTAGCAGATGAGAAGCTAAGGGTTTGGAGAGATGGCGCAGTGGCTAAGGACACTTGTTCTTGCAGAGGTCTGTGATTTGATTCCTAGCATTTGCACGGTGGCTCAGAAACCTCTGTAACTCCAGTTCTAGAGAATCTAATGCTCAATTCTGACCTCCATGAATAGCAGGGACTCATGTGGTACGCATATAATACATACATGCAGGCAGAACTTTCGTATACATACTAAAATACATACAACTAAAAATCTTTTTAAAAGAGGGAAGGTATAAAACACTCTCTGAACACAGATTATTACCAGTTTGACATTTATTGAAAATACATTACAATTGTTTCTAAGGTCTAGTATTATTTCAGTGGTGAAGAAGAAAATGCCAGGCTAACTCAAGTCAGACAGTTTTACAGTGACATGGCTAGTGAGTTACAAAAGGCCAGCATTAACTGTAATACTGTCGTGGAATATGCAATGCATTAAAACTTGATGCATTTCATAACATCAAAAAATAACTGAAAATCTAAAACCCGTGTTTGTATATAGATGTATGTATGGAAAAATATGTAATTTTTAAGTTAATTTGGTACCGCTGTTCAAAAAAATCTATTTCTAAATGCATATGTTGTTTTTATCAAAGTGTTATGCATATTTAAATATAATTTAATACAGTTAAGTATAAATCCATGTTTATGTTCTTATAAAAATAGATATAAAAATAGAGTATTTGAAGGAAGTGGATATGCATTCGAGATAACTCGGGTCAATAAAACAAAATAGTTTCATTTTTTATGGCAATGAATTTGAGGTATTTGTACATTTAGTAATCTTAGCTACATATTGAGTTAGGCCTCTCAGCTTCTTCTTCTCAGGCTCAACTCATTCTTTAAAACCCACCATAGATAGCAGTAAGATGTTATCCCATAAAACAATTGTATAATAAGGCAATTTTCCTTTTTGTACCTAAAAAGACAGAAGTGAAAGTTTTCAAGGCTAGAAATAGGTGTGTTCCCTACTTATGCCACAATTTTCATAAAAATTCTTGTAAGGCTACTTTAATTTAAATTAAACACATTTGTTCAAATAAAAATACAGATACTAGTCACATAGTACTATTTGTGGGTAAAAAGAAAATGCTTATACATTTGAGAATCTGCAGTCCTTTGCGAAAATATCTAAAATGTAACCGTTGTCTTAGATGAGATACATCTAAGCGGACAAGGGAAAGCTTCTTCAGAGAGAGTATCCACAAAAGTAACAAAGTAACCAATGGGGACTTTATTTTGTTCCACACTTCAAAATTATGTCTATCAGCAACTTAGACTGTACTCCCCATCAGGGCTCACAGTCTGGCATAGAGGGATGTTTGTGGAACTCACAAGAGCACAGAGTTCAGTACAATATCGCTTCTTATCACAGGCAGAGAATCCCTTTGACTCCCCCTGCAGAGTATCTCTCCTGTTCTTGCCCTTCCATTATGAACTTAAAAGTATAACAAGAAATGTTTTTCATAAGCGTTAGATCCTCAAAGCCCAAACCACCACAAATAGCCCACTTTCTCCTGGTTATATTCCTCCATGTGGAATGTATTGCTTCTTCCCACGTTAGTGTGCCTATGGAGCAGATAGCACAGGAACGGCATTACCCCTATACCCATATCGTTGCATCTCCATTGTCTTGATTATCATTGCACTACAATATCTGGTCCATGTGGTCCTAGTTTGTGATCACCTTTCAAGTGATCTCCTTATAGTTCTGTCCTTGGGTCTGAAACCAAGGATGGATGCTCAAGGTCACTTTTGAGTGTGTTCTGTTCTAAGAAAAAAGGTGTCATTACTTTTTTGTAAGCCGCGTGCTTTGGTGTGCATGCTTGCACTGGTGAGTGTGCAATCATTGCAAAGCATGAGTGAGGCACATTCGGTTCTCAGACCATGGTCCTGGTGAATGGCTTATCTCTAATTCTGAATTCACCTCTTCTTCAGGGAGCCTGCGCAGACCGCCGACTCGCACACATCCTGCTGAACAGGATCTCAGAACAAACCTGATTTATTGGCCCTCTGACATGATATGGCGAATGAACATTTGGGATAGAATTTTGTTGGTGCCGTTTGTTTTGACTGCTGAAGTATTTTTCCACAGTATGGTTCTTGGATCTTTTCATCTTGAGAACATGGTGCTCTCTGGATAACTTCGATTTAACCACCTGCAAACAAAGAACAAGAAATTAGAGGTGCGAAACCCCAGATATTTGAGCGCCACATAGACCAACATGACTGACGTTCATGCTTGCACTGCATGGCTGCCTCACAGACGCTGCCTGAATGGCACAGAGATGATTTACATAAACAGGAACCACTGTTACCTGCGTTTCACAGAAGACCAGAGTTGAGGTTAGAAGTCCTGTCACTTTTTACACCTTGAGTCTTCTGTTATCAGTGAGACTGTGGAACTGTCCCACACGATGCCTCTTTCATACCATGTGTGTGTGCGTGTGCGTGTGTGTGTGTGTGTGTGTATTGGACCAGACGCAGTATCTGACGGTTTGACATTATCCCTCTACAGTAGAGCAGATACTGTTGTGAGTTTCTATGTCATTGCTTCAAACTTGGTACTTTAAGTCTGCCGTGGAACAAAATGACAACTTGCATTATTTTCAGAGAAAACAAAAGAACTTTTCCATTCCTTACCCCAAAGATGACAGTGTTATAGTTAGAAGCTGGATTCCTTTGGACAGTTAGTAAATCATGGAACTTACGAAGAAAGCCTATGCTTTAAGTTTCATGTATTTTTGTATGCACATATGCCTTTATTCAAACATTATTTTGAGTAGATGGTATTTTAAAGTATTCATGGACCCAAAAGAGTTTACAATCAGAAGTTTCCTTCCCATCTCTTTCCCTATCTTGGCCACTTACCACTTTTGTGTAATTCATGGCTCCTTTGTAAATATCCACACTCATACATACATAAGGCTATATTTATGGTTTATATTTACATTTTGCAAGATATTGTCCTGGTTGAAGCCTAAATCATTATCTTCTGCCTCCGAGCAAGCAGAACTCAGGGTGTCAGAATTAAAGGATTGGGAAAGTCAAGTAGGGGACAAGAAAGAAACTGGGGAGGCGTAAGGTCCCTGGGAAGTCAGACAATAGAAAGAAAGAAAACACTAGTGAGGATGCTCTGAAGCATCAAATAGCAAAGTAAGAACTTCATCATGTTCGCCATCCAGGTCTAGTCCATCGATATTATGTCAGTGCCTGGGACACGGGAAAGTATTCCTGGATAACAACTGGAAGTATACCATGTCACATAGATTTTTCTATTCTTTCAGGAGTAATGCAATAATTAAGGCATATATCATTTGATCCCATATGAGAGAATGCAATGAAAACAGTTCCTGAAAGCAAAACTGTATATGGGGTGGGGGGGAAACCCCATGTATTTGGGAAATAAATATTATAGCTACATACTTTAAGCACACAAAACTACATTAGAAAATCATTGAAACAGAAACTTTGTAAGGATCTATACCAAAATGTTAACAGAGTTACTTTTCAATGTAAGGATTCCATGTGGGTTTAATGTGTCCTATTAACTTTTCATCTTGACTTAAAAAAAAAAACATAATCAATGTGCATGATTTTAAGGCAACGGAAAAAGAAGAAAGACGTTAGAGTTGAGGAAAAAGTTGCCAGTAGCGTATTTCAAAGCCAGTAGCTCTAGCTAAACCTCAGGGTGTGAATCTCTTTCTGTGAGAATGTTTGGCTTTTCCTCTCTCAGGCTCTTGGATCAGGTAACTCTTAGGAAGGGCAGTGAAAACATTCACTTGTGACAAAGAAACTCTGTGGGTTGTGATTCAGGCTCAGCTTGCCATTAAGCTTGGGCTGACTTTCCAGATCTCCAGGGAGATGCTTCTTCTAGGTCCTTCTACCCCCAGGAGATTACATCAGCACTCACGAATGATAGGCCTATGTAGAGACCAGTGCGTTTCTGAAGATTCTCTGTAGTTTGAAGGGGGGGAGGGTCCTCAGGTAACATTCGTGAACACCATTCTAAAAGTTTATATAAGGAAGCATTAAAGCATAAATATGGCATGCAGTCTTGAAATAATATCATTCCAATGTTCTGCAGCCAAAATGAAGGCAATTTTTAAGTATGATTTTATCTTGTTTGGTTTCTGCAATTACCATGGTGGTCTATATGCTAATTACATGTAAAATGAAAGCAAGTCTGTCATAACACACAAGGCTAGAGTGATTTAAACATTATTTTAATACTTGGGGCTGATATATTTGCTACTCTTAAGTAGATGTGTAGGTAAGATATTCAAAAATATGTACTTCACTATCTCTGAGATAAACAGATTTCACTTAAAGGTAGGGTCAGCGTTTTGCGTTGTCTCAGTAGGAAACTTGTTAATTTACTTCTGATTTTAGACAGCTGATGTTAGTCTCGGAGAAAGGGAGATGAGATGATAGGCTCTCCCAGCAGTTTCTCAAGGGTAGGCTAATTAATTCTCCTGAATTACTAATGTTCCTCAGACGTTGTTTGAAATGGACTCCTGAATGCCCAGGTCAGTGAATGGGCCTACCACACTTGGTTCACTTTGCTTTGATTTTGGAAACTATTTTTTTAGGGAATAATGAAAGATTGTGTTTCCAAATCTTTTTTGTGAAGTCGCTACTGATTTGATACTAAATCCTGAATGGAGACAAATAAAGAGAATTATTTCATTTTCGATTTACCAATAAATATATACATGTGAAAATTCCCTCAAAACGGCTATGTGGATTAAATCCATTAAGATACCCTGTAATAGTATACGCCACACTACTAGCAATACAATTTACTTCAGGACAGAAAACCACTTCAACATTATAAAATATTTCATTACAGGAAATTGCCAAAGCATTATGTAAAAATGTACAAGCATTTGTTCTGAAAACTCAAATGAGTCTCCTAAAAATGATCATATATTCTAAAGCTGATGTTTAAAAATGATAAAGCTTTTCCATAGTCTATAATTAATTAAGATAAAACATTAAAAACATCTCTTGCAAGACCAAATAACTAAGCTCCATAATGATCTACCGGCTGCAGGTGAGGAATCCTTCACCGGGTTAATGAGGCACCAATGACTCATGGACCAATAAAAAGATAAAGCACATCAGATCTTCACAGTTGATTAGAGTTGCTGTGCAATTGAGGGTTGCACGTCAAATTCTAAATACATGCTAAGAATCAATACAGGGCCAGGCTGTTGTGGCTCACACCTTTAATTCTAGCATTGGGAAGCAGAAGCTGGTGAATCTCTGTGAGTCTGAAGCCAGCCTGGTCTACAGAGTGAGATCCGGGACAGTCAAGGCTACCTAGAGAGAAACACTGTTTCAAAAAACAAAAACAAACAGACAAAGAGTCAATAGGAAAATAACCATGATAATTTGAGAACAAAAAGTACTGGCTGTTGGTTGGTTGGTTGGGCTTTCTGTATGAGCTGTTTCTCCATAAGCATGAAGAAGTCTACCCTCAAAATTCATCATGACTTGATCCATTCTACCCAAAAAGAAAATATTCTTTGTTAAGAGCTTTGCTTCTTTTTTTCTTCCCGCACAGTCTTTTCCACTGTGTGTGTGTGTGTGTGTGTGTGTGTGTGTGTGTGTGTGTAGAGGGTGGAGCACTTGAGGAAATAGAATAAGAGCAATGACGGTGATCCTCATCTTTCCCCAGCTTTAGTATCTGTGATGTGGAGTGCATGTGTGTGTGCATCTGTGTGTGTGTGTGTATGTGTGTGCATGAGTGTATGTGTCTGTTCTTATAATGGAACCCAGGATCTGGTACATGCTAAGCACTCAGAGCCATAACCACAGCCATTGTTCACAGTCTAAGTCCCAGGTCCAGCTGTGCTCTCTGAAACCCTCACTGTCCTTCAGAAAGATGACTCTCCTGTCCAGCTTTCCTTCTGCTCCTCACAGATACATGCCAGCCAGGGATATCTTTCCCTAATTCCTCTATAACCCAACATCTAGGGAACAATTCTAATCCTGTTCTCATCCTGATTGTCAACAGGATATTTATACAGCAGATTTGATAAGGCATTCGTCTTGAATCAGGGTCTACCAGGAGCAGGAGGAGAATAGGGACTGAATAAGATTGTGCTTTGATAGTGAGACCCTGGTTTGGGCTGAGGGCTCCTGTTACACATGGCTTGTGTACCCTACTGATGGACAGACATTCTGGTCAAGCCGCATGAGTTACCAGGGCCAAGAAGCCTTGTGGGGAAAAACCATACACTTTGCTTTCTGCTTGACTGCCGATATAGTTTATCGAAGCTCATGGATTAAAGGGTAAAGTTATCTGACCGAGTTCCATGGTCTGCAAACAAACTATAAGTAAATGCTGAAAAAAAGGTCCTGTTTCACCAAATGGCCCAGATCATTGGAGCCTAGGCTTTGGAAGCCCAGTGGCCGTCAGTATGGAGAGGAGAGACTAAGTCTGCAAAGGACTGCACAGATGTGTGTCTAAAAACATGTGCCGGGCAGAACAACGCAAATGAGTGAGCACGACCAGTGTATGGGAGCTGCAGTGTATGTGTTTACATCAAGCAGGTGGTGACCTGTGCTGAATTAACTCAGTAATCACTAAGTTCCCTGGAACGGCTTGTCCCAAAGATGCCTAAAGTCACACTGTCCGGCGTCCAGGACTTGAGGTGCATCACGAGTGGGTGGAGGCAGATTGGGATTATGGGGTAACACACGGAACTGAACACATCAGTGGGGCTCGCCTGCCCATTTTCAGAGCTCAGAGTTGTGGATGCAGAGGGTTTGGGACAGAATCTGGAATTAATCACGTGCTCAATGTTTGTTAAACTGCCAAGTATATTTTCAATTGTATTATTCTGTTTATACCTACATTGAGGAAGAAAGTTTCTTGATGGGGAGCAACCTTCGATGCTATTCTTTCTGTAACTTGATTGAAAACTTTGGGTTAAAGGGGCCTGCAAGATGGCTCAGTGGGTGAAGGAGATTGCCACCAAGTCTGACATCCTGAATTTATTCCCCCAGGTCCCACATAATGGGAGAAGACAACTGACTTCTGACTTCCGCATGTGTTTGCTGACTGTCACACATGTGCATAAGCATATATAGATGTATGCATAAAATAAATAAATAAAGCCATTGAATTATAAATAGTTTAAAATGTAGGTTAATATATGCAATATTCATTACTGTGATGGAAAATACAATGCTTATTCTGCAGATTAAAAAGCATTTCATACATTCTCTTTCCTTTTTAAAATTTTTGTGTAGAAATAAAGGAATTCTAAATTGCATCCATTTATTATACTATATAAATCGTGTAACTCTAAGTGTTGAAAGCCCAACATTTTTAGATAAATTGTATTAAAATCAAGAATGTAAGTTTAAAATGGACGTATGGGCTGGACATGGTGGCACACGCCTTTAGTCCCAGCACTCAGGAGGGAGAGGAAGGCAGATCTCTGTAAGTTCAAAGCCAGTCTGGTCTACAGAGTCAGTTCCAGAACAGCCAGACCTACACACAGAGAAACCCTGTCTAACAAAACAAAACCAAAAACCAAAACCAACAACAAATAGACAAACAGCTAGGTATCACATTGAAAATGTCAACAATGTATGGGAAGGGTTTTAGTTTTATTGTATATACTTATTTTTAAACTTTTAGAAGAACAAGAATTCATACAATCTTTTTGCAATGAAAAAGCAAAAGAGCAAGAAAATAAGACAGTATTTCATATATAAATTCCTAATGATTCCTTCCTCCATGT
>JABTXL010008822.1:17693010-17715091 GCA_025134845.1 Neodon shergylaensis | reverse complement strand
TTCCAACCCTGCAGCTCACTTGCAAGAGGCTGTGATCATGGATGCACGTTCTTGACTGCATAAACCTGGAGAAAGGACCCAGTGGCTGGCGAATTTGGCACCAAATCTTAGACAATCCGTGAGTTCCTTCTGGTGCCTCTGTTTCCTAGCCATCTGGTGCTGTAGTTTCCCTTACCTCTTAAGTCAGATTTTATAATATGAGTTCTTTGGGTTGAGGTAAATAGCTTTATATTTTTAGAGTTTTTTCACAGGAATTCATGTGAAAGAGAAGAGAAATATTTCTATACCTTCCACCATACCTGATGTTTAGACCTGTTTGCTATGCCTGCTTTTCCAACATCTACATCCTCCTGCCTCAACCTTCAGAAAGCTGAGATGAAAGGCATGCACCACCATTCATAGTTGAAGTTCAACTTTGTTTATTGTAGGGGCTTTGAGATCACTTAGTATACTTATATTATTTGAGAATCCATGAAGTAGAGGTGCAGTGGCATTTCATTTGTATTTTAATAAATAAAGCTTGCCTGCAGATCAGAAAAGTAAAAACAGCCACACTGGCCAGCCTTATAGACCAGAGAGCAATGACACATACCTTTAACCCCAGCAGCCACAGTGACACAGACCTTAAATCCCAGTAGCAACAATGACATGCACCTTTAATCCCAGTAGCCACCCTAGTTGCCATAGAAACCAGGCAGTAGTGGTGCACGCCCTTAATCCCAGAACTAGAGAGAATTATAAAAGAGGAAGAGACAGCTCTCAGTCTAAGTCTCATTCTGAGGTTCCCTGGAGACAGAATCGCCATTTTCAGACTGAGGCCGTGGTAAGAACCATGACTGGTTGCTTTGCTTTCTGGTCTTCAGGTTGAACCCCACTATCTGCCTCTGAGTTTTTAATTATGCTTCATAGAGGTAGAGTATTTTTCAAATATAGATCCTGTCCTCATTAAGACAGAACATAAAACAGTATGGGCAATGCTACTCCAGGCAGTTCAGAATCTTAATTAGATTCTTTAAAGTTAGCAGTGAACTTCTAGACATCATGGTCTACCACATGCAACAGGAAATGCTGAGAGGTCAACTTTCCTAACCATGCTAACATTCTAGTTCCTGGGATTGGAAAGCATGGGATGTATAGTTACCTCACAAATAATAATGCTAATAATAATAAAAAAAACAAAATGTATAAAAAACACAAAACTAGAAACCATAACATACAAGCACCAGTAAGATTTTTTTAATGTCCAAAGAAAGCAATATGTGGCAAAAAAAAATAATCTATAGAACCACTACTGAGTGTGCTCTGTATTGGCTATCTACTGCTAGGCATGAGGCATACCCTTAAGTGTGGTTTATATATCGAGTGAGACACCATGGAAGAAAACCCAATTTTCCTTTGCAAGTGGTTGTCAACTGGAGATAGCTTCTGGGTTAAGGGTGGGGGCTCATGTCCATTCCTGTCTCAGCAGCAGATTCCGTCTGGCTGAGAAATGTCCAAGCTGTCAGAGTCTCTGTGGGCTCATCTGGGTGTCTGTCCCAGGGTGTTACATTTGAAGACACTATTTCCTTGATTTCATCCCTCCCCCTTGGTTCTTCCCATCTTTTCACCTCCTCTTCTGCATAGTCCCTTAAGCCCAGAAGGGAAGGCTTTGATGAAGACGTTCCATTTGGGATAGAGTGTTCAAAAGTTAGAGTGCTATCTTTAATACAACATTTTATACCCAATCATTTTAGAAAGGCCTGAGGTCTCTCACGGCTAATGGATCCAGGCTCTGTAGGTACTGTCCTCTGATCTAAATCCATCCTCACCAGATACTGGCCTCTAATCTAAATCATTGCCACCAGGCCCTGCCCTCTCTCTAACCTAATCTGTTTGTAGAAAACGTGAGAATCTCTTGCAGGTAATGGAGTAGGTCCTGGTCAGTTTATACAGAAGGAACCATCAGCAATCAGTTTCCAAAACAGGGAGTGGGGGTATAGGAATGGGAAAGAAGTGTCCTACTATTGGAAACTAGAAGTTATGAAAAGAAAACATCAAGATAATCCACTGCAAATCAACCAGAAGGAAGAAGAGGAACCCACCTTCCCCACCTTGCCCCAGTGACTTTGAACCCTTTCCCCTGTGAGTGGAGGGCAGCATTGCTTCAACAACCTCAATCTTCTCTGTATTTTTAACTTGGTTATTTCTCTTGAGTGAACAGACATAATGAAGGCTTTTCGTTTTCTCTTCTAAACCCAACCTTCTCCCTCCCCCTTTTATTAGATAAAAAGGCCACATGAAGTACTTTTTTCCCTGTTTGGTATATCTTTACAATTGATAGCCCCCTCATTCCTGCCCCCAGTATCTTATTATTCATTTCACTGTCAGATAGGACCTTGTTGCTGCCAAAACACTGAGGATTTCAAAGTCCTTATCTGAAATGAAGTGTCTACTACATTTGACATTCTGTCCTGAGAATTCTTTACTCTGACTTTCCAGGGTCGGACTGTTCCTAGGACTACACAAACCGTACACAGCTCATGCTCGAAATTTGCATTTGTCACGTTTCCCCAAGCTTTTCCTGATCTGTTTTTATAGCTTCAACTATTGCCTATTTACTGATGACTCCCAATCCTACCTCCAGTCTCAACCTGCCCCCTGATCTTCTTACCTGTGCATCCAACTGCCCGTTCAGAGCAGCACCTGGATGTCCTACAGGCATCGCAGAGGCAACATGTTGAAAACTGAATCGTCATCTTTTCCCTAAGCTGATGCCTTCTCAGTTCTTCTTTGTCTCCCTCGCTGTCTTGGCTCTTTAATCAGTCATGCAAGTTAGGAATTCCCTTTGATTCTTCCCACTCCTTCATTCCACAGATAAAACCTAAAGATTAAGCTCTTTAAATAGAGCTTGTGTTTGTCCACTTCTCTTTTAGGCTTGTTGCCTCCGCCCTCTTTGTTGTAGTAGGCCTTTATCATCTCTCCTAGGACTTCGGGAAAAATTACCTTACGCTCTTGGCTTAGTTCTCTCTACATTTGGTTATATGCCCTACCTTTTAGAAGTAGATGTTATTCATTTTTGTTTTATGTTCCTGAGTGTTTCCCTGAACGTATGTATATGCAACACATGGGTGCAATTTTCTAGTTAGAGAGGGCATCAGATACCCTGGCATTGGAGTTGCAGGCACTTGTGAGCTATCATGTGGGACCTGGGAACCATGCCTAGGTTCTCTGCAAGAACAGCGAGTATTTTAGAAACAGCTCTCAGGTCTTGGGTTCTAACTTGTTCAGGCAAAGACATCGCCACCTCATTCTTCCCTCTAAGAATTTCAGTGCCACCTACAGGATTGAATGTTAAGCTTTCACCATGATTTGGTCCTTGATTACTTTTTTCCCAGTTCCCCCTTTTTTTAGTGATGCTTTACAAAATCTAGCAAAAACCAGAATTGCTTGTGGTTTTATGAGAGCAGCATGTCATTTCAGAATGGCTCATTGTTCCATAGAATCAGAATGGCCTTCATCCCTGGACCTCAGCCAGGGCCAGTTTTCCTCCACAATCCAACTGTGGTTTTTTTTTTATTTTTTTTAAAGGGGAAGTTCACCCAATTTTTAGACCACGTCCTACACCTCTTTTTTTTTAAATTTTTTTTTGATATAACCACCATAGCTTCTGCGTATCTCTAACATGCTACTCTACATACTGTGTCATACAGGTTTTTATAACTTATGTCTTAGCAATATCTTCAGGCCAGGGAACAAATGTGCCTTATTTGTTTTTACTTTCTACTGTTTAGCTCAAGAAGTGGACTCACTAAACAAATGCTGGATGACTGCATGAAAGAATAAACAAGGCTGATGTATTTGGAACAGGATGCAGGGCAAAGGCTTAGGAGAGTATTCAAGTGTAAACAGGGCTAGGTAACTGGCTTGATTGGGCTGCTAGCTGGTAAGGAAGGATAAGCAGAAAGCTTCAGTTTGTATGTGGCGGCAGTACAGGGCATACTAGTGAGAACAAAGGTTAAAGGGGATTTGAGTCTGGCCTTGAGGACATATGGCTTTTTAGTACTTCTTGCAGTCCTGTAATGGATTCTCCAGCTGATTTCCCAACAGTAGTAGAGGTTTTAGAGTGCTTAAAAACATTTTCTAAGAAATCTGTCATCGTAATTTATTATAAAAACCCATGCTTTGGTAAGATAGCCATAAAGGTGCAATAATGGCACTGATATCTAGGTAGTAACCAACATCTGTCTGATTGGACTTAAGGCCCACAGGAGTGAAATCGTGCATGTTACTGGAAAGTTAGCCAATTACCCAGGGATAGTGAAGCTCTTGATCTCAGAGAAGAACTTACAACAGCGACCTTAAGAAGCCAGCCTAAATACTCTTTCTTGTACTCACAGATAAGTTTAACTCTCATCATGCATCAAAGAAACTTCTCTCAGCAGCAGACGGGAAGATTCCCTTTCTCTTCACAGAAAGTCTCAATGGTCAAAATGCAGAGAACTGTTTAATCATGGGGCATCCAGCCCAAATGGATACATTTACAGCATAACCCCAGACCTAAGCCTCAGGGAAGATTATGGAAGTGGGGCCAGAGGACCAAGAAGCCAAGTATGTGATTGTGTCTCTGAGAAATGACCAAGAATGTATACCTCAACAACATGGTTGCTTAATGAAGACCTGGATGGTGACAACACCACCAAGAGGCATGCTAAAGAGGAGGGAGAAAATTTCACAGGGTCCATCCCTAGACAAAGAACTACAGGCAGCTAATGACTGTAGAGAGAGAGAGAATTAGTGTTCCTTAGGGATGAGCCCCTAATTGTTCTAATAATCATGTAGTCATCCCTGGAGTCATGGATATACAAACAACTCTAAACAGACTCAACAGGCTGCATTTATATATATATATATGCATTTGTGTATACATGATACTAATTGGGGGTGAGGGAGCTGTGAATTTGGAAGTGAATGAAGGGGAATGTAGGAAGGAGAAGGGTGGGAAAGAGGGGAGGGATGAGGAAATGATGCAATTATGTTTAGTTTTTAAAAGTTTTAAAAGTTACAAAAAGCAAATCCATGCTAATAGTTGAATTCTGGGATTTTCACTTATATATTAACTTTGTTCTTTTTTTCTTTTAGTTTTAGACTGATGAAGTAAAGGATTGTATGTGTGTATGTGTGTATATGGGTGTGTATGTTGTGTGTATGTGTGTGTATGTATGTGTATGTTTGTATTTGTGTTTGTATGTATGTGAATGTGTGTATGCGTGTAGTGTGTGTGTGTGTGTGTGTGTGTGTTTGGTGCTGGGGATTGAAGCTAGGGATTCATACACACTAGGCAAGTGCCAATGGTCCTATCGCTGAGCTACATCTTCAGTCCAAAGGTATTTTATTTGTTTTCAGGCCTTGTAGTGTTCAGACACTGAAGTTTTGAAATGTGAAGGAGTAAGAGAAAAACATGATTTCTAAGCTCCATCATGTTGTTTATTTAATTAGCTCAAATACTGAGACTAAAGAATCGTGGAAAAAGCATCCCTAATGGAGAACTGAACCTCCTTCCTCTTTTCTTTCCATGTCTGCATACCAAGGCAACCTGTTGGGTCTTAATGCCATATGCTCTCTCTGTCGCCGGAGTCAAAAGTTACAGTCACATTTGCCAGACATTAAAGCCTGCTATTACCTAAGGGCTGCACAGCTGAATGGGCTGATTAGAAACCACCCAGCGACTGTTGTGGCTTTGCCCTTTCTGTAGCTAGATTTGGGCCGATATTGCCAAATAGTTTCCAGGTCTCTGCTTCTCTCACCGTAGATGTTTGCCACACAATGACAGGCACCGTCAGAAACCTCTGTTGGGTAAGAGTGCCCGGGATCCAGTTTGTTGTCCTGAATAAACATGGGGAAAATAAGGTTCCATTTCCGCCCATCAAAAGAAACACCTGCTTTGCTAACCAGGGAGGAGTTTTTGGCAAGATGCACGCGCACCGTTTGGAGACAGCTTCTAGATTCAAGCGACAGCCTCTTCTCTTTCGATCCCTTGACAGACCGAAGAGGCTTTCTAAACTGCAGTTTCACCTGTGACAAGTTCCCAGAAGCAGGCTTGCTGTGTCTGCAGTAGAATCCTGACCACAGAGCAATGAGGTGTATTGTATCGAAAATGACAAATGCTCCTGGAAGCTAACTTCATTGAAATCCTGAGAGATTGAGCATGGATTTCGGCACTCAGGAATCAGCTGACTTCATTGGTGGCAGACGCACATGGTTTGCCGTCCAAACAGTGTACATTAGGAAGAAAGTCAACAGAAAGTCTTCTGTGTATGATTGCTATAGGAACATTTTATAATCTCATACGTGAAATATTTTACCTGTCATGCTTAAATCTTCTCTTGTAAGTTAAAGATAGCTTTTGCTAGAAGTAATTCTAAATCAGTATTCTACTGCTAGTGGTTCAAAGACTCTTCGTGTGTATGTGTGGTTTTCAAATTCCAGGACTATTAGTATAAACCCACTGACATTGTGACAGCAGACACATGTAATAATGATCATGTGGGAAGGACATCCGCTGGTTTTAATTGGAACTGTGCTCTAAGCCTTTGGAAGACATTTCCTTTTTATTCTGTCGGAGCCTGATGCTGAAAGGGAGAAGCACACACCCTTCCTCCAGAGTACTAATTGAAGACATATTATATAAACATAAATAAGTAAACATTTTCTAAAAGAGATTAAAAAATGCATGCTGTTTTTTAAAGTGCCAATTTTCGGTGACAATTGGTGACAATTGGCTTGCTTTTGTGACCCACTATGATCCTGGGATAGTTCACTGTTTTTTTTTTTGTTTGTTTGTTTGTTTTTCGATTTTTGTTTGTGTTTTTTTTCTCCTGAACTATCTGAGCTTGTATTTCTAAGCATGGAGTTTTCTAAAATAGAGCAAGCACTCTACGGTGGTTCAGAACTTAGACACTCTCCACCATGACTTCTGGCTCTCACTTCTCAGAGAGTTACTGTCACTGGTCACATAAAAAGATGATGTGGCCAGGCGGTGGTGGCACACGCCTTTAATCCCAGCGCCCAGGAGGCAGAGGCAGGCGGATCTCTGTGAGTTCGAGGCTAATCTGCTTTACAGAACAAGTTCCAGGACAGACACCGATACACAGAGAAACTCTGTCTTGAACGTTTCCCCCCCAACAAGCAACAAATAAAAAAAAGAAAGGAAGGAGGGAGGGAGGTTGAGAAGAAGCGAGGGAGAGTGAGAGAGAGATAGAGAGAGAGAGAGAGAGAAAAGTAATGTGAATATCTCAGTAGAACATAGAGAACACCACTGTTTTAATGACTTTTGGGTACCTGTGAGGAGCTGGGGACCAAGAGGGATGAAGACAGCTAGATAAATAAACAGGATCAGACACAAACTGCAGCTCTATCTCACTAGCCAACTGACTAAATGTGTTCTGAGTTGTAAGGGGACACCAAGAAAGCAGAGGTGGAGCGAATCAAGATCTACTGGGAAGGTAAACTGGGGAACTCTTCATTTGAGTAGCACGCATCCACGGAGGGTTGACGAGGGAGCTCCTGTTTTAGTGGTGGTGAAGCATTTCCTCCTAGAGGCAGGTGGGGGACGTGGCTAACACAAGGAAGCCTCCGGGTTCTCAAATCCCAGTCCGGGAGATAATATTCAGCAGTGACAACTGCTGGGAAGAGGGAACTCTGGTAGAGCTGCCAGTCCATTGAGCAAGGGACTCTGGGAATACTGCTTCTGTGGTTTATCGCCCCGGGTTGGACTTTTCAGCGATGTAGATAGCTTCGAACCACAACTTCCTGTGACTAACCTTTCCCTGATGTTTTTGAAGGCGATCTTAATAAACTCAGTGTGGTTTCTGGTGGAAGGGACACGTGAAGTCTGTTGGAGAAGCCAGCCCTCTTCAGACTTCCACGTCTTTCCGGCTGCATCCACCCAAGATTCTGGGTTTACCATGTCTGAACACTAATGTCTAGCGCTTCATTTCACAAAGCGGATAGTCATAGCAACTTTTGACATATTTTTTTCCTTTTGACATTTTTTTTTCTCATGTAAAAATACATTAAAGGTATAAGATCAAAACAATAAAACTAAACCCAGCAACCCCAAACTACAAAACTCTGAACTCTGTTACAAATACCTCATGGAAATGGCATCCACAATTGCCCTGCAGGAATTCCTTGTGTCGTCCCATCGTGATAGTGAATGTGTCTACTACTTCATAGCCGTAGTTTTTGGCAGCTTCCAGAATGTTCTGATTTTCTTTATATAAGTTTCGTACTTCACTCTGTATTGTCAAGCAAGAGACATAGGATTTTGATTAACAAACGATTATTTTGTGATTTAGTAACTCAGACATTATATAAATTTCACCTTCTTTTACCGAGATTGGTTATATTGAGAGATACATTCCATATCAATTTTTAAAACAAAATATGCCCTTTTTTCTTAAAACACAAGCATAACTGCTATGTGTATATGACACAATAATAAATGAATGTCTTCCTTACCTAAAAACAATTATGTCTATTGCTTGTAAATGTATTTAAAAATTCTCAAATTGAAAAGTGGTGTTTTACCTACCACAAAGTAGACCTCCATTTTCTGGGTTTTTATTTAATTAAGACCCTTGAATATTAACTGGCCCCCGAGTTTTGCTTAGCCTCTTGCTAAGGGACAGAATGGAAGGGTACTTAGTACGTAATCTGTGCTTTGAAAACTCAGCACTGTGAATGGAGAAGTGGGTATATCCATAATTAGTAAGTCCTTTAGTAGGGAAAAATATGCCAGAAGGAATAACTGCCAGGAGAAGAGGAGCAAGTGGACCATGGCAAAGAAGATTCTAGAATAGTTTTGAGTGAGGTTTACTCAAAACTTGGACATGGAGGAGGAGTATGCTTTGAGGAAAGCGGCAAAATTGGGCGGGGGTTCCATGTGTTTCCTCTCCGGATCATATTCCTCCCACCTTGCCTGCTGTGTTGCTGGCAAATGACTGAATCTAGCTGAGTTCTAGCTCAGATTCCCTCTGTCAGGGAGGGACAGCATCACCAACTGTTCTGTCTCCAAGATCTTCCCATGGCCTGGTTAAGTTTCTCAAAGCAGCCTGCAATCCGAGCCTCCCCCTCCCAAGTACAGCCTGCCTGCTCTCCTTTCCCATCAGAGGCTGTGTCAAATATGACCATCAGGACATTGACCACTCAGTAAATGAGTGGTAAAAACCGAATGACATTCATCGGACTGCATTGCGAACACTTCCAGTCTGCTCTTAACGCTTCCTTTTTTTTTTACCCATTTCAATGCATTTCCTCAGCATGTCCTTTTATTCCGTCAAGCCTCTTCTGAGGAGGCTGTAGAGGATCTTCGAGAACCCTCCCAGCTAACACAGGGAAGGAATCACTCTCCCTTCCCCATTTATAAAAGGTAATAGGAATGTCTGATGTTTTCTTCATTAGAAAAAGGCAAACAATTGCTTTCATTTGCTAAGCCAAAAGCAAGATAAAAGAAGAGGTACACATCATGTTTTTATTTCTGTTGTCTCTGCTAGGCTTACATGCACTCGAAGAAGAGTGCTTTCTTTAAGATAAAGTCAGTGAATAGAAAGACCTCTTTAGGAGGCAACTCCCAGTGAAAATGACACAAGTTAATAGTTGATGGGTCTGAGGAAGTTACCAGGGTGAGGAGGTGGGCGAGAATATGATCCATGAAGGGGAAACATTGATCTAAAGGTTTAGGAGTCACTGAGAGAATGGCATACACGGTGCACACGCGCATGTGGTGTGTGTGTGTACAACCCTGTCCTCATTTACATATATATCCATGCCCTGGTGAGAAGGAATGAGTCTACAAAGGAGGTCAAAGGCCCCTCTTGGACAGCTCTGAGCGTGAACAATGCGCTGTCTTCCCTTGCTGTGGTCGCTTTCCCCTTTCTGTTCTTTGCCTCTCTTTTCCCCACCTTTTGTCCTCACTCCGTTTATAAAGACTGATGAGCTATACCACAGCTCTGGGGCAGGTGAAATCTTAACACAGGATCTATAATACAGCAAATGCAGGAGACAAATGCTGGGAAGCTAACAACCTAGATGTAAGTGAGGGTCACAAGTATCGGATGCTGTGAGGAGTACTGTAAGAACAGAAATATGTGGTGCTCCCGAGTCTCAGGAATGAATCTCAGCCCTGACTAAAAGCATTTGAATGACACTAAAATGATTCAAGCTCCTAATTCACAGCAAAAACTATCGAGGCCCCCCACCCCCGATTCCCAGTTGTCCTAAATCTTTCTGTTCCCTAGAGGTTGATGTCCCAACTTACTTTAAGTTAACCAAAGCCAAGGTGGCCTCACTGTGATGAATTTGGAGTTTTGAACACAGCTCTTCTGTGTTATAGATAACTGGCATTCAGGAAGACAAAGTTTCCAGTAAAGGGGGCAGGGGAATCCCACTCCCTGCTTGAAGAAGCTAGAGCAGTTCCATACAGAGACAAAAGGCAATGTCTTCGTTTGTTTGTTTCTTTTGTTCTCTGTGAAACAGCCTTAACTGTCCCAGAACTAGCTCTTGTAGACCAGGATGGCCTTGAACTCACAAAGATCTGCCTGCCTCTGTCTCCCCGAGTGCTGGAACTAAAGGCATGGGTGCCACTACTGCCTGGGCAATGAAAGGCAATCTTAACCTCGTTACATATTAAATGGACAGTCTGCCCTGAATCACGACTCTGCACTTGCGTATCAACTTGGCTAGTCTCTGTGCTGGAGTAACGTTCTCTAACCTACAGGTGTCGTTATTTTCTGTTCTAATTTTCATACTTAGTGGTGAGACAAATTTACTGTCTTTAAGGACTGGCCAGTGTAGGGTAGTGGTGGTGCACAACCTTTAATCCCAACATTCAGGAGGCAGAGGCAGGAGGATCTCTGTGAGTTCGAGGCTCGCTTGGTCTACAGAGCAAGTTCCAGGACAGGCTCCAAAGCTACACAGAGAAAACCTGTCTCTAAAAAAGCAAGCAAACAAACAAACAAAAAAACGTGACCAGAGGCATCTAATACCTTTCATCTGTGGATATCCAACTGATGTAAAAACAGTTGTATCACTCATATACATGTATCATCAGATACTGTTTCCCAAAAGATTCACTGATACTGACAATTTCATTTGTGGTTTCAGCGTGGATCTGAAGAGAAGTCTCTTATTATAAATGCCAAAGGTGAACACACAAGTTCTCTTGTCTGTGAGTCTAGTGCTATTTCCCATAGCTGTTTATTTTTTTTCCCTCGAACTCGGTGCATTATTTATAGCACATGAATGAACTACGGTCTCCGGGTCTTCAGGAACTGTTAGGATATATTTGTAATCATACTTCCTAAGCATACGATTTTTATTTGTATGAAGGCTGGCAAGTATGGTAGAAGGCCTCTTGGCATTCTGCATTTCCTATCAGGAATTCATCAGTTCATGCAGCCTGGGAGAAATGGCTTACCTGGGTTAGGAAATGCACTCCGTCCACTGGCAGATGAAATCCAATCCCCAAAGTTTTGATGATCACTAGGATATTGAGCAAGTTTTCCCTGAAGGAAATGATCAGAACTTTAAAGTAAAAAACTTTAGTTGCGTTTCTATGCATTTGTTATTTATAAAAATATATATGGAAGAATCAATTTAGATTATGATCATTTGCATATAGGATTAAACTCCTATTTTATTTACTTGTCATATATTAAGACTTTCTGTAGATAGAATTTTGCGTGTTAATAGACATTATTCAATAATAATGATAAATAATAATGTCTTAAATACATTAATCACTTTGTTTCATCTGAGTCACTTATATAGCAATGAGATTATATTAGACATTGTTCTTATTACTTTCAATATATGCGTATGTTTCTTCTGAGACAAGGGGTTAGTTTATAGTCACTGCTGAATTTGAATTCACTACCCTCTTACATTAGCCTCCTAAACATTTGAATTACAGGTATGTACCATCACACCTGACTAGTACATAGGTTTTGATCTGGAGTCATTTTAAATTAGGATGCTAAGCATCCCTGATTGAATATAAAGTTATTTTGAAATATAAGATTTGCCTTTAAATTTCTAATTTTAAATTCTACATCTGCCCTCTAAATAAACCCTGGATAAAGTTTGGTTAAATACATGGTACTTTCAAAGAAAAGAAGAAGACATGGATGACAGTGGCTACGGTTACCTCTTTAAAACCTTGTAAATAATTTGCAGATGATTGGAATTGAGCCACTGAACACCACCAACAACCAATACTGTCCGGTCAGTATTCTCTAGGGGATGTGATCTGAAATCCAGAAAAAAAAACAACACGTGTTGCTTTAGAACAGATGGTAAACATTTTAACCGGATTGCCTTACATTTCAACGAACCATGCCTGGCTTCCTGATCACAAGGCTTCCTTGTCATTTGCAGCTCGTTTTCAGCCACATTAGCGAATATCTAAGCTTTTCAGCACATTTGATATACAGCGCGCAATTATGACTACACAATGGTGGCATTTTGCCATGCATAGTAGCGCTATTGTACCTTTGCAAGAGATGCTCAAGCGCTTTCTCAAATGTTGGTCTCAGTGAAGGGTTTATCCAGAACTGGGGGTAGTAGGAGTAGCTGATCAAAGTCTTCCCCCCATTGACACCGGGATACAGTTTAGTGCCGTGCACCTTCTGCCACTCCTGCAGGGTTTCGTTCAGTCTCTCAATAAGATAGTACATCATTCCTCTGTTGGTGGAGTCGCCAATGAAAAGAATCTGTAGAGAAAACATGTTTGTTGTCAAGTCGTGTGTTTACCTGGTATATAATACAATGCACATAAGATCACACATCTAAGTGAAGGATAGCCCTTCAACCTTTAGAAACATCCTTAATCTTCCCCACCATAATCTCCCCCAAACTGTTCTTTTGTTTCTTTCACATTGTTAGCAATGATATCATCTCCTGTTCCACTAATTAGTGTGTGGAACTTCCTCTTCATTTTATTTTCAATCTTTCTCTCTCTTTTATATCCATCCCTTTACTTATATTCATCTAAGCAGGTAAACAAGTCTTACTGATGTTAAGATCCATGGCATATTGCAGAACTCTAGAGATACTTAGGATTTTCAGTCTTTTTCGGTAGATCTGCAAACTGAGAACCCACAGAAGTAGCTCCATAAAAGATATGCCATTACTTAATAAAGAAAGAAGCATGGGATAGGGATTCTTTTGAACAGTATTTCACAACCCACTTTGCATTTGTTTTCCAGTGAAGTCTGTCCCATGCCAGCACAGCTCAGCTTCAGGCTAGCTCTGCCTCAAAGTTGTGCTGTTGCAAACACGTCGCTCACATCTTCTTTCTTGCATTCTGATTCATTCAACATTATCTTATTTGCTTCTCAAAGTTGTGTTCATTTACCATTCCCTACAGAGTCAGTTCTGAAGTATTTAGGTTCAGCTAACAGTTACTGAGATTTTATTGCCTAATAGTCTCTGTTATGTGGAGATTGCCACAGATGGGCAATTTGAGACTTGGGAAGACTGGTGTCATAAATCTAGTAAATGGTGAACACAAGACCCAAAACAGGTTCTCTGACTTCAAGTGCAGGCCTAGCTTCTCTTCGCATCTCCTCGTATCAGAGGGACAGACTCAGGCTTTCTGGGGGAACATGATTTGTGTTCTCCAACATCTGTTTTTCCCTTGTATTAATCCACCTGCCTTGAGAGTCCCTCCCTGTACAAACGCACCTGTCAACCATCGGAACTGACATAAACGACGCTCCCACCAAAGGCCTCCTCTGGTGCCCCAGCTACAGTGACTCACTCTATGTTCTATGATTTCATTACGTTTTCGTTTCATTACAGATTTTATCAAAGGCTACATGACGCCATGGCTACTTGCATCTGTGTCCTTCCCCCATATCTTATTAAGAAGTATTTGGAAAGATAAATTTCGAACTCTGTTTTCCCTCACAGTGCAGAGCATGAAAAGAACTTAGTGAATTGAAGGTAATAGGGTCCTTCACCATAGACAATTCCTTTGAATGTTTTGGATGAGGTTTAACTCATTCTTCAGTTTTTTTTTCTCTTTGAGATTTGCTTTTTTTCCCTCAGTGATGCACATATTTCCCCTGTTAGCATCATAACAGTGTGCACTGCCATCTTGTCTCATTTCCGCATCCACAGTGAATTTAGTAAGCATCTGAAAAGGGCTTATAATTCTCACAGTATGCTAGAGAATCTCCGTGAGGGAGCCCAGAAAGCTACTCCAATTAGCCTTCAGATATGATGCTGTTATCATAAAGATGGCCACTAAACAGAAGAACATGGCAGACCCCTCACTAATGGGCCTGGTCAAATTCCATTGGGGTGATAAGATTCTAGCACAATAAAATAGTGAAATAAATCAAATTGATCCTTGCAGGCTTTGCCTTTGATTTTATAGTCTAGATTTTTAATTTTTAAAGATGATTTATTTTTACTGGCAGAGACTGAACCCTAGTCCTCCCTCACACTAGGCAAGCATTCCGTCACTGAACTGTCTCCGGTCCTTTTGTTACCTTCCCTTTGGAGACAGTATTTAAATTGCCCAGGTTGTCCATGAACTTGCTCTGTAATCTAGACAGGTCTCGAGCTTGTGAACATCTTGATTCAGTCTCACAAATAGCTGGAATTACAGGTTTCTGACAAGTGGTTAAGAATAATTCTTATTTTTCAAGAAGAAAACTCCTCAGGAAGTAACGACCACTCATGTACTCCTGTGTTAGTTTATTGGGCTGTTTACCACAGACAGAGTGGCTTCAAAGACAGAAATTCATCTGTGTACATTGCTGAAGTCAGAAATACACGTGCAAAGGGCTGGCAGGGCTGCTTACTTCTGGGAGACTCTTCCATTGGTCAACAGCGGTCTTCTCCGTCTTCCCATAGTCTTCCTCTGTTCATCTGTGTCCTAATTGACTGTGAAGACTTTGATTATGCTGGATTTGGTAGACCACCCATCTGACCTCATTTTATCCCATTTGCCTCTCCGATGGCCTTATGTCTGAACTTTCTGGGTAACTAGGGGTTAGAAGCTCAGCACATGAATTTGATGGCGATGATACAAGTCCACCCAGAACACCAAGCTAAGAATAATTAAGATGAAACTTTTGTTGTTATAATTTTAAGATTTCAATAAAGTCAAAAGTGGCTTCTAACTCACAATCCTCCTGCCTCACCCTTTCAAATTCTAGTTAAATATACTAAAGATTTCTCATTGCTTCTTTTCATTGACATAGTGAAGTGAGTCCTTCCCAGGCAGTGAGCCTTTCCTAGATATTTCAAACACTGGGTGTCTCTACTGTGAACTACAGGGAGATATGGAAGTTTAGAGAAGTCAAAGAAATTGCTTATTATGACAAGAATAGTGCCCACACATCTAGATTTTCAGTCTTTCCATGGGGTTATATCTAAAGCCAACCAAAGCACATTGGAACCAAATTAGCCTTGTTTCAAAATTCCTCGGTACTGTTCTTTACTAACTAGATAGTATTTTAAGTAAATAGGGTTCATTTCCATATGTGTAAAATGGAAGAAATAACAGCACCAGAAGGCTTAGGTGAGATGTCAAGTACTTCTTATTGGCAGTCTGAGAGTGTAATACGAATGTATGTTAGCATCAAAGTATGAGAAAGATGGACAGCAGGTTTTGTTTGTCTGTTTGTTTCCAGTACACACTGAAACTCATTAGCACACAGATAAACACTGTAGAAGTTACAAGTTTCAAAGCTGCAGCAGGCTTTCTTCATCCCCATCAAGCTAGCTACCACAGTGTGCAGCAAGCCTGAAATGCAAAGCTCTGGCTTGAGGACCAAAGCAATGACACCCCGCCCCCATTCTGAGCACTCCCGCCAGGGCACCTAGGCTCCATAGTGGATAGGTGGCCAGTGAAAGCCATATGCAGACTGGTAGATAGGGCCTGCTCCATCACTAGCAAGCAAGATATTATTCTTTAATGCAGGCCCTAGATAGCTGTCAAGACACAGCCTGGGAAGAATCTTCTGGACGGTTAATTTATCCAAGTTTTTCCATTTATGAAAGGCAGAAATGATAAAATCTAACTAAAATACCCAGCCATGATTTTAAGGTTGTTCTATTGGTGAAAAAGCCTAGCTAGAAGTAAGCTGATGTTCTTAGTAAGGATGTATACCTAACTTCAAAATGTCAACTCATTCAGTGCACAAAGCACAACTAAACAGTATCATCTATCACATGGTTTTTCAGTCATGTGATTCACACTCAATCGTTATGTGCTTTAGATAATTCAGTTTTGTTGAATTATTAAAGGAAATAAATGATGTATTTTGCAAGACAGCTTCTGTTTTAGAAGGCTTAAATCATCATAACAAATATCTGTGGCTGTCTATTGAGCTGACAAATTGTCTCCTATGAAAACTATTGCCCTACACTGGTATGCAAAGCTACTGGTTGGTGTAAGTAGTCAAGGAGGAAAAAAATGTCATCACTAAACGCTAATGTCCAGTAAGCGCTTACAGCAATAGTCAACTTTGGCAATACAATGCTAAAGTAACTAGCCTCTGCCCCCCACTATTAAAGAAAATTTAAAAACTCTATGACCTTATGGGGATCTATTAAACAAAGCGCTTTATCTATTGCTAGTACCGGGAAAGTAGTCCTTTGTTCTTTTGCTATACTCTTTTTAAAAGCTTTTTAAATTATTTGTTTTTACTTTATGTGTATTGGTGTTTTGACTGTGTATAGGTCTGTCTGAGGGTGCCAGATCCCTGGAACTGGAGCTATAAATAGTTGTGAGCTGCCATGTGAGTGCTGGGAATTGAACCTGGATCCTCTGGAAGAGCAGCCAGTGCTCTTAACCACTGAGCCATCTCTCCAGCCCCATACTTTTTTTTATACTTTTGAGCCTGAAGTGACTTGAACATTTCTGATGGGCACAAAAGTATGTCTACATTGGTCAAGTAGATGAATGAAAACTGCTGTTTTGGTTGTTATCCAGCCTTTAATGACTAAGACATCTCTCCAGCCCTAATACTGTGTTGTTTTTTTGATTACCCAGCCCCATTGCGAATCTGTGGAGCCTCAAGGTTGAGAAGTAGCATTCTCATGACATACCGGCATCTGTTAATGAGGCAAGGGGCAGCTCAGCTGGTCATATGCAGTGGAGACCAGAGAGGTGGCTAATGAGAGTTAAGTCATGATGAAAATCTCGCTCAACAAAACATTTCTCCGTGAATCTTGATATGATTATAATAAATGAATGTTGTTCAATTATGCATCTTAATTATATTGGCCATACACAGCCAAATTGCTGTTGGGGTAAAAATAAATGTATTTTAAGCAACCCACTCTCAATCACACAAAATTGGTAAGAAAAAAAAAAACAAACAAACAACTGTGCAATGGCAGGTGGTTTTGTTACGTTTTCCTTGGACAAAATGGTTTGACTCTACTGTCATTTCGTCGGGCCTGTTGCTGGAGGAAGGCATCATGCATAAGTCACCTTTAACTGGGGATAATGAAGAGGACACTCATGTCTTTTTATTTACCTTAATTATTAAGACTGACAAGCAACAATGAATTGTATAATCTTCATGGAGTTCATGTGTTATTCAAGAAATATTATAAGTCAGTCATACTTCAAAATTTTAAGTACCTTATTGTCCAAGATCCTACATAACTCTAAAATGCTATTTAAAAGCTTACTGTTTACCAATGGAATAGAATTAAAGACCCAGTCATAATTCCATACACCTAAAGACAGCTGATACTTTGACAAAGAAGACAAAATATGTACTGTAGAAAGAATAGCATCTTCAGTGAATAGTGCTGGTCAAACTGGACATCAGCATGTAGAAGAAAAATGTATGAAAATAGATCCAGATCTATTACCCTTTACAAAACTCAACTCTGAAAGGATCAAGGACTTCAATAATATAAGACCAGACACTCTTAAACCTAATAGAAGAGAGCGTAGGGAATAGACTTAGATGGACTGGTACAGGAGGAGTTTCTGGACAAGACACTGATTACTCAGGTAGTAAGTACAGTTAATAAATTGGAACTCCTCAAGCTAAAAAACTTCTGTACAGTAAAGGAAGGACATTATCACCCGAGCAACATGGAAGCCTACATAATGGGGGGGAGGAGGGTCTTTACCAATTAGATGCCTGCTAGAGAGTTAGTATCTAGAATATTTAAAGAAAAACAACAACAAAACCCAAAACCAAAAACTGAACAGAAGGAAAACAAATTCAGTTAAAATTGGTGTATCAAACAAAACTGGTTTTCACAAGCTGAAGCCCAGATAGCTGAGAAACACAAAATAAAAATCTTTCAACAACCTTAGCCATGGGGGAAGTGCAAATTACAAGCACTGTGAGATTTCATCTACACAAGTCAGAATGGTGAAGATAAATAAAACAACATCACATGCTTGTGAGGATGAGGATGCAGGGCCAGGGGAGCACTTATGCTGGTGGGAGCACAAATTGGAGAAGCTACTATGGAAGTCGATGTAAAGGAAGATTCCTCACAAACCTGAAGGTCAGTCCACCAAAAGATCCTGTTACACCACCCTTGGGCAGAAACACAAAGGACTCTGCATCTTGCTGCAGTGATATTATTCATTCATGGTCATAGCTGTTGCATTCATAGAAGATAGAAATTGGAAACGACATAGATGTCCATCAACCAACAAATGGATAATGAAAATGGGGTACGAGTACACAGTGGTAAATTATTCAGCTGTTAAGAACAATGAAATTGATCTCTATAATCACAGAGGTTAGGTAGCTAGAAAGAGACTAGGAGTTCTTCCAAGGAGGAGAACTAGAGTATGACGCTGTAAAGAGAGGGAAGGGAAGCTGGAATAGGTAGATTAAGTGGGGAGAAAAATGGGAGGGGAGGGCAAAGGGGGAAAATGGAGAGGGACAGCTGATATTAAAGGTCTTTTCTGTTTAACAGCCATGGTTAAGAATTCTCTTTCAATACTGATTTTTCTGTTTCACTTTCTTTTTATTATAATTTTTTATTGAGATTTTAATATAATTATACCATATTCTCCTTCTCGTTCCTTCTTCCAAACTGCCCCAGGTTTCCTCCTTTTAATTTCATGGCCTTTTTTCTTTACTTGCTGTAACACATATACACACATATATGTGCATGTGTATTTTGTGCATATATAGAATTTATTCTATGTGTGTATATACATACACATATATGTAGAAGTAAATGCATATATAGAATATATATTCTATGTATGTGTATACATACATATATATGTAGAATGTTTGCAAAGTGACCATTTGGTATTGGATAAACAATTGGTATGCTCTTGCTTATCATTCTAAAGGGTGACACAGTCATTAGTCCTTCCCACCTAGTAGCTATGCCTGCGACATCTGCTTCTTTCTCTGAATTGTACTTTTCTTTCAGACGTTTTCCTACTGGTTTGAACTCTGAACTGTTTTCAATCGACAATCAAAACAAGGCTTGTTTAATTCATTTGTTGCTTCCTTTTCTCCACCTGTAAATTCGTCATCCTTCTATACTGCTTCACATGGCGAGCACAGAGGTCTGATGATCCACGCTTGTCAAAGTTCTACTCAGAGTTTACGGAGAGGCAAGGATTCACTTGGAGAAATACAATTATGATTAACATCCTAGTTTCTTCAATTGAGTTTACTTTGATTCAACATAATTATTAATACACATCACAAATTAAGCACACACAAACACAGATGAAATATCCACTTGGCTAAAATTAGTTTAAAGTCAAGTTTAATAGGTGTCCCCCTCTTACCCACAACATCCTCTGTATACACAAATTTGTACAGAAATGGATTTTTAAGATGTTTTGCCTCTTGTCCACTCTCCCCTTGAGAGGTCATTCTGTGCTTTTTCTACTCAACATTACTGAAATAAAGGAAAATGACCAAACTGTGAGGTGTAGAGGGGCCTGGCTCTAATGACCAAGGTATGAGGTGTAGGAGGTCCAGCTCTGCTCGTTTGCCACTGAGCGAGTCTCCTGGTCAAAGTTTCTAGTGAGGTGAGCTGCTTTCCAAATCTCAACTGATTTGTGTCTTGTTCCTTCTCTCCAGGTAGGCTTGCTTTTCCAAGTATGGTCTTGGCATTCACTAGTGTGAACAGTAGGGAAATCGTAGTAACACAAGGAGATTTGATGAAGCTACTTGGAGAACCTACGGGAAACTCCATGTTTCTTGAGGCTCTAATTATCCGAAAATTCTCAGGGGTCTACTCAAATCCTGTTACCATTATATCTGATTCATTGGAGAAAGAAAGCTCAATGTAACATGTCCCCCAAAACTGAGGCTTGCCAGAATTAGGACTCAGAAGTCTGCTTTTCTTGTAATAGAGTGTGTTCCACCTCCACCCCCCAGACCAGGTTTCTCTCCAGCTTTGGAGCCTGTCCTGGAACGAGCTCTTGTAGACCAGACTGGCCCTGAACTCACAAAGATCCACCTGATCCTGTCCCCCTAGTGCTCAAACTCCTCCTCAAAGCAATAATTAAAATTGTGGATTTCCACTGTTGAGGATTTGAGGTTTTCATATGAATTAACGGTCTTCAGGTTGGTAATAGCAGTAGACAAAGGGCACTCTTTAGTAAGGTCTCACTTGCACGTGATGTACACTGCAGGTAACTGAAGCGCAGGCAAGCATGGGCACCAGCACCTCTGTCCTCCCCTGCACAGTCCTGCCTCATTGTCAGCATGCCTTCAGCAGGAGGGAAGCAAGAAACCTCCGGGTTTGAACGACAGGGGTCTCACAGCAGATGCTCTTGGGGAAAAATGGATACGCCTAATTGTGTTTCCAACTCAGTTGAGCTATTTCAAACTAACAGACAGCTAGAGGGCTCAAATATAAACATTTTTTCCCTATCCTCCTTCTCTCTAGCAACCTTGTCAGACCATCCCAGTCTGGATCTGGTGCCTGCCTCTGGGCTTCTCCCTGCTGTTGCAGTGATCATGTTTCATCCCTTTGAACACTTCTCTTAATGGTCCTCACCCTTGAAATCCAGCTCTTCGAGGGATCAGGTTGTATTCTGCTGGGGCCGATTCGTAGCTCGGCAAACATTAGATGAATGAGTGAACGGTGTGACGTCACACAGTCCGATTTTTGCAAATGATCTGTGGGACTCAGTCCTGTGGTAGCACTTTCAGGCAGAATGGACAGTTCAATATTTCTCAGGCCGGCAGCAGAATTAATAGATAAGCTTGATGAATACGACCCTCTTCATCAAGTGGAATCAGAGGTAGGATCACATTTCCTGAATGCCATTCTGAGCATCATCCCCTCTCATTTCTACCTTCTGTCCTTATACATATGTGAAGTTATTGTCTGAATAGCATTGGTAACATAATATTTAGCATGGCTATAACCTTCTTGACTATTTGATATGTTAGGAAGAGAGGCAAACAGAATTTCATGTATTTTTTAAAAAATAAAATACTATATTTTCCTACTTTGTATGTATGTAGTGTAAGTGTGGATGTGTGCTTGGTGTGTGTGCACATGTGTATACATGTAGAATATGCATATATGTGCACATGTATATATGTGTGGAATATGATGTCCGATTTCTAGTCAATAGAGTTAATGTGTTTTCACCATATCCTGTCTTCACTCTCACCTGTTTCTTACATTCAGAAATTTTCCATGGACATAAGCAGGTTTGTATGTATTCATTAGTTCTTATTCTGATGGATTGCTTGATATATGATTTATATTGGCTTTGTCTCTCAATGCTGCATTTTGAGATAGAACAACCTTTGTCTCCCTGGCACACATATCCTTTGTTACTGCTCTCATACCACGATAAGGCAGCTTTTCTGACTCTGATTGTTATTCTTTGCTAGAAATGGAGAACACTCAATGTTGTATACAAACTAAATCAGCGTTCTGGTGAGGAAACCAGAGTCTGTAGAGGAATGCCAGTGTGAAGGCAAGTGTGAGTCCCTGAGTGTGCTGATCAGCACAACCCAAGACTGAGAGAGGCACTGTGGTCAGCCTTGTGCACAGCCCTGTGCACAGCCCTGTGCACAGCCCTGTGCACAGCCCTCTGCACAGCCCT
>JABTXL010008822.1:17664349-17693000 GCA_025134845.1 Neodon shergylaensis | reverse complement strand
TGCACAGCCCTGTGCACAGCCCTGTGCACAGCCCTCTGCACAGCCCTGTGCACAGCCCTCTGTACAGCCCTCTGCATAGCCCTGTGCATCCTGTGGACTTCTGCTCACGTCACATCTCCTGTCCATATGCTTTGGTTCTCGGGTGTTAGAACAACATATCTTTCTTAATAACAGGAAAGAAAATGTCCCCTTTTCATGATGCCTTCCAGAGTTGCTAAGAACCAGCTTCATAATCAGGAGAGACAATATTATGGGCTCTTTATCATTTTACAAATGAAGGAAATGAGCCTGAGAAAAAGCCACGTAATTCTGCAGTGTATTTGCATTTATTGCTTTTCAGGACAATAGCCTGCGACATCTTCTTGGAATTGTACCCAGTCCTCTGGATTCTGAGGTTAGAATGGAATTCTGGGTAAAGGGCTCTCTGGTGTGACAAGTGTGATTTTCGCTGCTATCCTGCTTCAGTTCTGAGATGTGGAGGATACATGGACCAAATTGGTGCATACAGACACAGTCACAGTGGCTTACAAATTTTACCAGTGAACCCCATCACTGAAAATATTAATTTTCTAAAGTAGACAACATTTTTAATATCTGCCTCATAGAGTTATGAGTAAGAATAGTTTCATTTATCCACTTATTCAATAAATAATGATTGATCAATTGATTGATGAGATAGGGGATTAAAACCAGGGTTGTTGCATATTTTAAGTTCATATCATTGAACTCAATCCATAGTCCTACTAATATTCACTAAACAATTGTTGTGTATCACACCTGCATGCAACAGTGAGGCTATTGTAGTACCTCTACCCCTTATGAAGCTTACAGTTCCTTACACAGAAAAAAGGCTCAGTTAATATTGTTGACAAGTTTCTAAAGCATTGCTTTCTTGCTCTCTCTTTAAAATTTAACCAAGATCACCTCTCAATGATTGGCTATGTTCTCAGTCTTATACATCGTTATACTTCTGTGGAAGTGAAGAACACATCTATCTTCTTGCCATGGACCTCCTCCATTCACATTCTTCTTAAGCTAAATACTAACAGAAAATTTGCCATGCATTCCATACTATGCTGCTTTAAAAATCAGCCTTTGAAATTGGCCTGCCCATATGTGAGAGCTTACACATGGAACATAAGGATAAATCCACCTGATAAAAAGCACTTTGAAAATCTGGTTAAGATTACTTACTTGATGTCAACCAAGCATCTCAGTCTATGTGCCAATTTCGCATGTCTGAGAGTTCTGCCAGGCTCTGCCTAGTCAGAGCATGCCTAGCAAGAAGAAACTGCATGTCCAAGAAATCAGCTTAGGAGCCTCAATAGAGGGAGTGCCAGCCTGGTGAGGTCCACGTGAGACCTGCCCAGGAATGCGAAGAAAGGTTAGTGAGGTTAGAGGGTAAACACAGCACCACACACTTGGTAAGTTCTACAAGGGAGTCTTGCATGCAGGGGCATTTGGCTCCGTGTACTGAGCTGCAGATGTCTGTTTAAACAGTGGTGTCTGCTAGAGCTACAGCGGTGAGGCTGTCTGCTCCAATCTCTGCTGGAAAAACGGCAAGGAACTGGGTCAACACAGCACATGACTTTAATATCTTCCATCTGCCAGATAAACTAATTTGGAGAGAAAATGAACATGTGAGCAAGAATTATTAAAGTTTTTTTGTGATAACATCTACACATGTTTCAAAAAGCCGAGCGACAGAGAGTTAGTGTTCCTCTCACTGCGAGAGGGCGGAAGCTGCTCTAGCACATGCAGACTTTGGTGTTGCAGATGGCAAGAATTCCAGGCTTCCCCGGATGAACGCAGAACCTACCTTCCTCCCTCGCAGGCACTGCTGAAGCTCTGGCTTGGTGAGGATGTCATGTTGGCAGTTGTGTGGCTGCCAGGTTATTTCTCGCCAGTCACAGGTCCTGTTGTCTGAACAACTGAGGCAAGGCACAATCCACTGTCCTGGAATACACAGCAAGACTCGATTTGGCTTGGTTTCTGCTGGTGAAATTACACTTTGCAAACACAGGAGTCAACGCCACGCGACTACAGAAGTCAGTGTGAGAGGCCATTCTCATCTAATAAATCCAATGGGGAAACGTATAGTCTCCTGTCAGTCAAGCAGGAGAGCAGCAGGATGGCGTGCTGTGAAGTAACAGTTCGTGCTGAAGTCAGGAGTGAGTTCTGTCCCATCAAACTACAGAAGTACAAAGGAAACAGGGGACTGTGCGTTACTCAACCATTAACTTGCTTTGGAGGATTAAAGTTGATTGGGAGTCCCCATATTGTAAGTGGGCCTCGGACATTAATCAACCTGACATGTGGCCAGTTTACCAGTACGATAAGGGGCTGCTTCCCTGTGCGCAAGAAGTTTTAAATGGAAGGGAGATGCATCAGTGTTTTGACAATTTATAATTTTAAGACTGGTTATTATTCCTTCATTAGATTGATGGCATGTTGGGTAAGATTATTTTCAGTTTTTATACCTGTGCCCTCAGTTTCCTGAAAGCGTGGAAGAGCTGAGTGGTGTGTGAGGAAGCCGTGTAAGGATGCAACGGGACAACGTATTGAAATTAGAGCATGGTGGTCATCTACCTATTGCTGTTGACAGAGCGTTTCTGATTTTGGATTAATAAAGAAATTTTTTTTATCAAACCCCATTTACTTGTTTTGTGGGGGTTGCACTGCAGGTGGAGGCTGCCAGCAACTTTTGGGAGCTGGTTCTTTCTTCCCACCGTGTTGAGGCAATGGGGTCTCATTTGTCTGTTATGTGCACTACTGCATTGCTTTCTCCGGAACAGTTAGTCTGGAGGCTTTTGGAGCATTCTTCTGTCTCCACCTCTCATTTCCATAGGAGTTCCAGAGTTACAGCCCTGCAGCGTCTGACCAGGCTTTTTACATGGGTTCCAGGGACTGAACTCGGGTCGTTAGACCATGCATCTTGTACCTGTACCCGCCAAGCCATCTATCTCTCCAGCCTCAAGACAAATTTAAAATAAAACTTTCTACTTTTTCCGAGTCTGATTTGTGGGGCTGTTTGTAAAGTCTCTAGTGTGCTATGGATTGCAGTGGAGAGATTTTCAACCTTCAGGACATGAATATAGTACCTATTATATTCACGACCTCAGGGGTGTCAGAATTGTGTATGCGGGTGTTGGTACATGTCGGAACGGTTGTAAATAATAAACTACAAAGTGAAATACAGTGCAGGGCCTTTATAGATCTGCCACGGAAAGGGGGAAAAGCACCAGCATATTAAGAGGAAGAAGCTGGCAGGGGAAAGAAATAAAAGGAAAAGGACAAGAGGAAGTTATGAATTACAAGGAAGGACAAGAGTGTACACGAGAGTAACTTTAGCAGGTAGAGTATGAACTGAAGCGGGAACACGCCACTCAATTTTCCTGAAATGTAGGCATATATGCTCTTCTCGACATACATTTTTCTTTTCCCTTGCTTTCAAATGTAAAAGAAAATCCGAAATTGCCTTATTCAGTGTCTACACACAAGCATTTTCAGCTTCAGGAATGCTCATCATCACTATTCTCTCCTTGACAGACCATTTTTATTATTATTATTATTTTTTTTTTAGCGTACTGTTATAACTTCAGGCATCAAGGATGGATCCCGGTGAGGTATTAGGTGCTACAACATTAAAATGTCAACGGAATATAAAAATAGCTTTGACATGCCAGCCGTATTTAAGAGGTTTAGCATATTAACTTATTTACCCCTCGGAACTATCTTGCCACCTCTCCAGCTGGAAGTCAGGAAGGTGAGTAATCTGTTGATTTTCATCGAGAAGGCAATGGAACAAGAATCTGAATGGAGCAATTGGAGCCCACACTTTTAATTATAAACCTAAGTCTAAGAAACAAAAACATTGATATTCAGATTCTAAGTTACCATTTATGCATTAGAGATCTTAACAGTATCCAATCGGTACTGCAAAATTGAGTAAAAATGTCTGTGATGGTGAACTAACTCAGGCTGTGGAGACGCACAGGTCCCCAGGCTCCGCATCCTCCCGTTAGCGTGTGGAACTCAGTGTTGATTGCAAATCTGACCCACAAAGGTTTTTAAAATCCTTGTGCCTAGGGTACATACTGGTGCAACATTAACTATGAGATTTAACCTTCTATTTTAAAATATTTTCAGATGGTTCTACAGTAAGGCCAAGGTTACAGCTCACTGTTTCCCTTGGACAAATGACTTGATATTTTTATGATTAAATTTACTACTTTATAAGGAAAGTATGTGTGCACCTGCCATGGTGCCTGGCGCGTAGCTGCCCATCAATAGATTTTGGTCCTGTGTCCTAACCACAAGTATGCCATGGTGGTTCATTGGAAAGTGGAAACAGAACTTTCTGGAAATTTCACTGGATGGACTTTCCTGAGAGATGAGTTTCAGAAACATTGAAAGCATGATATTTTTGTGAACCGTGAAGGGATGAGCCTGTCAGGAGTGAGAGAGAACTGACTAACCTCCGCATCAACTGCACACACAGGGAAAGCCGCATGGAGGTTGATGCCACAGACTGCAGATGGAGACAGAGAGGATAGTACTATTGCTCAAAGGTGAAGGGGACACAGAGGGTTGTCAATGGCAAAGGGATGAGATTTGTCTCCAGAGGGTGTGCAGATTCACCTGGGATGGAGTTGGAAGGGAACTCAGAGCTGGTCCTTACCACACTCTTGATTCACAGATGCAGTAAACGAAGGCATCAAGAAGTAAGTGAGTGAAATGAGTTTAATCCCAGAGCCGGACCATAGTCAGGAATCTCCAGTTTGTTGATTCTGATATCACGTTAGGCCACTTTAGTACAGATCACTAGTTGACAATGACATACAATCCACTAGTTCTTTTGAGAGAACCTCATCTGATTATCTTAATGGCTTTTTTCTTTAATTTTTAAAAAAATTAATTTAGGGGTTGGAGGGATGGCTCAGTGGCTAAGAGCACTGGCTGTTCTTGAAGAGAACTTGGGTTCAGTTCCCAGCACCTCCATGTGGTCTACAACCATCTTTAACCTCAGTTCCTGGTCTCCACAGACACCAGGTATGTACCCGGTACACAGCCATGTAGGAAAAACACTCAATCACGTAAAATAAAATAAATAATTTTTTGAGTTGAATTTATTCAGTGGCTGTGTGTGTTGGTAAAGACAGTGCTTGATAGTTTTCTGAAAGAATTATGGTGTGTTAGGGAAGTGCTTTATTTCTTCCTTTATTTTTAATCAGACCCCTGTCATTCAAAGAGTGTCACATATTCAGAACACTTTTGGTCCTTCAGCCTGGCTGATAGCTAACTTTCCACAAACTAAACCTCTCCATGGCTACTTCTGCTGTGAAGAAAAGGTAGTGAGGCTGAGCTGCAGGAAGCAGTCAGACACGGATGCGATGAAGCCTTACACACACTAGAAAAGGCTTGATTTGGTATCTGCAGACTTGGCCTCCATGTCACGAAGTATTACATATTTATACATCCATGACCTTTTTCTATTTTTTAATCAGCTAGCAATGCCTTTGTTTACTGTGAGTTGAAGTAGCCATCTGTATAACATCTGTGAGGCTGGGATTCTTGGCATCATAGATGACACCAGCTCTTAACTAAAACTGTCAAAAGGAGGAGGGACATAAACCCAAGGCTATGTATTTAAGCGCCGAGTGAATCCAAGCTACAACTTTTGAAATGAAGTATGATACGTATTATACATGCATCCTGAGGAACAAAGCTGTCTCTTAGAAAAGTTGTTCTCTTTGTACTTTGAGCTCTGGGCTGGATGCAGATGAGATTTCAGTCACTTGAGTGGATCATGTTTTTACCTTTCAGAACCACAACGGACATAAAATCATATAAATACCCAAACAAATTTTGTTATATAACCTCATAAAATAAAGATCTTTTTGGTGAATAAAAAGCCTACATTATAAATGTTAAAAGTACTAGTGTTCTGTCCCACTTTATTCCAAAAATGAGCTATAGAGAAATCTTTTCATTGTTTATATAAGATGATTTGAACTTTTTTATTTAATGATTATTGTATGCGTACTTCTTTTCTCTAATTTAGAAATATTACTTTTACTTTATTGGGCAATTATTATCTTATTTACAAGAGAATGGAAGTCACTTAAGGAATAAAAAAGAAATACAGTATTTCAAAGATATTCAAATTAGTGTAATCGATAAAAGACAGTTTGGCATTATCCTATTAGAGGTAAAAAGAATGGATCCAGTTTTGAAATTGTAGCACACTATTAAAATAGCTTCGTGGGCCAGGGAATGTTCAGCTAAACACATAACTGCTAAGTAGATTTCGTTCCAGCATCATCTACCATGACAACTTCTCCCTTCACACCGAGGAAGTCCTGTTATGAAAGATGAAATTATCTCTGGGAACACACAGTACCTTCTAGAAAAATATTGTCTAGAAAAATTTGCCAGTATTTTAGAGTCTCTCTGTCTCTCTCCCTCTGCCTATCCTCCTGATTGTGTAATAGATTTCTGTGGAAGGAGGAAAGGTTTAAATTTTAGTTTAGTTCAGTAAACCATTTTTTTTTTCCTTTACTCTCTATTAGACATTGGAAGACAAGTATGGACAATTTATGTTCTCCAGAGATCTAATCTAGAGAAGCCATCAGTAAAAACATACTACTCATGTGCCCTTGACGTCTTAGCATATACACACTGTAAGATGTGCAGATACTCCTATGCTTATATATTGTGTCCTTCGTAAAACATGAAAATAAAAAATGATTAGAGACAGAGCAGATGCACATATATTTTCATCTCTGTTAGCTTCATTGCCAGGACTACTCAGTACTGTTCCCTCCTCTTCCTGGTGTATATCATAGCATTCCGGAGACCACTGGTCTCAGGCACACTTGAAAGAAAGAGCGGGAAGTCGGCACCGTGGTACTACCATGCCGGGATTGCTCTGGGGACATAGAGAAGCTGCCCTGGCAATGTGCTGGAGAAAGGCTGGCGAGAGAGGAGGGCGTGGCATCCGATGATAGGAAATGTCAGGAAAGCCTGTGCAGGCACTAGAACAGATCAGTGAAGAGCTGGAAATGCCAAAGCAGGATTATCAGCGTAAAGTGAGTGCAGGAGGGGAAGAGGTGGGAGGGGATTCCAGGGAGGAAGTTGTGCAATTTCAGGCTCTAAAGCACTGCAGTCCGGCAGTCCCTGTGGAGGCCTTCTCTCATGTGGGGGTCTAGCAGTCCCCCCACAATCAAGTCCATGCAATTAAGTATTAGAAGGCAGTTTCTCCGGGACGCCCTCCTGCACCCGGAAGTTCAGACAGATGTTCCAGGGCCCAGCTGACGCGACTGCGCACTTCCCAGGCTAGAACACACTGCATCTCCTGAGCAGCCAGTGTCGTGGACTTAGCGTGGAAGAGCTTTGGACACCGTTGTTGTACAACCGCGTAGAATTAAGTTGTTTTATGATTGTCATAAATTGTCAACTGATCCAAACAATACGGAACTGGACACATAGGTGTCTTCTTTGAAGGTTGAATCTGTGTCTCCTTCAGCAGTCAGACACAGATCACGGCGTCTGACCCCACTTAACAGGCCAGTCCCTCCCTGACTGGAGTTTATTATATAGAACACATGTCTAAGAATGGGACATACCCACGTCTGCTAACTGCATGCCAAATTGCAATTTGCCCTGCCCATTTGCTAAACACATTTCCCGTTCCAGCAGCCTGGTGAAGTTCCCAGCAAGGCTGGAGCAGCTGTTTGGGCTCTCTCCGGCCTTTCTGAGGAGCGGAATCCTGGGGTCAGGATGGAGCAGTAACCAGGGCAGTTGAAGAACACATGCCCTGAGTCTTAATCTCAGCACCAGTTTAGCTCCTGCTGGAAGAATACTGAGAGGAGGAAGACTTAGACAGTGGAGTCTCCAAAGTCTCATTGCAGATCTGCCCATGGCTCAGGCAAGATTTAATGCTGCAACCTGAGTCTGATATCCTTGTTTCCCTCTTTGTATGAATGCTCAAAATATGAGGGATATTTGTGGCCATTTCCAATCTCTTTTCTACAATGAGGAGGAATTCTTTAAAACTGGTTATTTCTTTTCTATCCACCATGTGTGAATTATGAATAATTTGCCCAAGTATGTAGTGACTTGCTGTAACACCAAAAAAGGGGACTGGGGATATTCATGGATGACGGTGCTTGCTTCTGGGCCAGGGGACCTGAGTTTGTTTCCAGAAACCCACATGATAGAAAGAGAGAACTGACTCCTGCAGGCTGTCCTCTGACTCTCTTGTGCTCTCTCTCTCTCTCTTTCTCTCTCTCTCTCTCTCACACACACACACACAAGATAATGTAATAAAAAATACAGTGAACAAAAGCCAGCTTCCTGCCCTCATGAAACTAATATTTTGGGAAGGATGACACTCAACAATGAATTACAGACTTAACTGAATCATAGAGATTGTGATGCAAGGGAAGCACAGAGTTAGGAAATGAGTTAGAGACTAAGAGAAGGCTCCTAGCAGACTGACTGCTGACCTGCAGTTTCTAGATGGCTGTGGGTTAGGAAGGAAGCATGCAGAGGGTTTGATTAATCAAGGGTTTCAAATATAAAAACAACACATTTACATTTATAATATGCCTTGCTGTTTATGTGGGTTGAAAAGGAAAACCCTTCTTTAACACAAGGGTAGACTAATTAAGCACATGCTTGTCTACTAAGAGATTTATTTTGGAGAAAGGATATCCATGTAATCACCTTTCGTGTCCCCAGATAGGCAACTCTCTATTTTAGGCTGCGAAATGGCTTCAATGTAGTCTGAAGAAATAGGCTGCAACCCACAGGCTTCTTCCGGGTTAATCAATAAGCCACAATCCTGCATTAAAATGAGAAAGAGATTAGCTATCACATCATTAATAGATCCCTTGGTAAAAAACATAAGCAGTAAGATACAAGGCAGAGTCCTGGAACTTACTAGCTGGCCAGTGTAGCCTACTTGGTGAGTTCCAGGATCACCTACCTGGTGACTCCTGAGATTGTTCTGCATGCATGTGGCCACACATGAATGCCCATCTGCACACATACATGTGCACCTGAACAGACATTTCACACTTGAACACACACACATGCACACCCACCCACATACACACACACACACATGGATTTTTTTGTGACAAATGAATTTTAAGGATGAAAGGAATACAGAGTCAGTGGGTGTTAGAAAAGGGCCCTATCCCCATAGTTGGGAATACTATGTGCTCGTTGTATGGAAAGAGAGAACAGTGAGACATTGGAAAGAGCTCACTACACTTGGGAATTTCAGATCGAGCCAAACCATGAACTGTTACGTGATCTAGCTTTCTCATTACCAAACTGTAAAGCAGAGAGAAAGGAGATAAAGGAATTGCATCCCAAGACCTCAAGTTCTGTGGCAGGCTGTCTTATGTGCCTGCACAACAGCCACCCGTATTTCCTTCCGACTTTCCTTTGACTGTTTTTGTTGATGTTGAAGGTAGCTATGTGTTCCATGTTTAGAGCTAATCTATTTCCTAGCATTTCTTGTAGACAAAACTGGCCACAGGTAGAGCTGTTGTCCAATTTCAGGAGTGGATTTCTGGGAAAGATTGATTTAATTCCTCGGTGAAACATTTCCCTTGTCGCGCTGTCTCTTTTCACATTAGACGCGAGAGAGACTAAAGAACGAGCGGCCTTCTGAGATCATGAAGCAGCTGGAGCAGAAAGCGTACAGATGACTGAGTGGCGGTACTTCTGCAGATCCCACAGAGACTATAGAAATGTAACTGGCAGATAGCATAGTTGGGGTTAAAAATCTGTTTGGATTTCACTTTTCCTTATTTTCCTCTCTGGAAAAGAAAATTAATAACAGGCACCCTTGTCTATTTCCCAAAATGGAGTGGTCCTTTGTGTGAGTCGAAGCCTGCATTTCTGTGATGTAAAATTTCTTCTTAAAAATGACAACAACAATGAAACAATTTTTAATGTTTTTTTTTAATTTAAATGTATTTACTTTGTGGGGACATGTAAACGTGTATGCCACAGGACATGTGTGGAGGCCAAGGGACAACTTGAGAGGGAGGTTGCCTGGCAGTTTGAGGGAATTGGTTCTCTCCTTCCACAATATACATTTCCCAGATTTGAACTGAAGTCATCAGTCTTGGCAGCAAGCTCCTTACTCTCCGAGTCACCTCAGTGTCCCCCGGAGTTTGTTCTCTTGCTCTACCCTTTTATAGCACCTTGCCTTTCAGGACAGGGTTATGGCAGCTGGAACAACTGTTATGGGACCTAAGGGAAAAGTCAGAGCTGTGATGATACAGCTCTGCCTTCCCTGGTCTGCAGCCCCTGCTGCTGGGCATTTTGGTGTGTACGAGTCAAAGAGAGCTTGCTTCAGTTCCTATTAGTCGGGTTTGGGGTCACTCACAAAACAGCTACATTTGACCTTACAAGTTACCATCCCAAAATCTGTCCTGTACCCTATAAGCTCATCAGGAGCTCACAAGGGCCTGGTTTTTAGGTTCAACCTGTTACCAGTCTCTCTTCATTTTCCCTAGCATCCCACAAATCCTCAGGCCTATGCTTAGACTGTGTCCCTCTGACTTCATTCTCTTCCCTCCTGACTTCCACTGATGCCATGTGGACCTGTGCGTTTATATTTATTTACCATTGGATTTGCTTCGACATCTTTATGGATCTCTCTTGTCAGCCCTCTTGCCCGCCCTTGCATCCATTTCCTGTATTGTTGCTAAATGCCTTTCCCACACACAAATCTTATTAACTCCTCTTTCTGCTGGAATGCATTCTCTAGACTGCATGGCAAGTATTGACTCAAGTAGCCGTTGGTTTGTCCAGGGTACCTTTCTCTGTCTCTCTGTGTCTTTACTTTCATAGCTGTCTGCTCCCCTCCACTCCCATCTCTTCTGAGTAGCTGGCTCTGATGCTCGGGTGTAGGGTGTGTGTGGCATCGCTCTTTTCATATTGACCTATGGGCACTTTCTTTATCACTTAGTCCCTGGCTGGGAGAACGGAAAGGGTGACTTCTATGTTTACAGTTTCTGTCTCTATAGCCTGCCACTGGGAATGCCGCAGATAAGCACGTGTATAATGTTAACCTTTAGATGCATGTTGGGGACATGGAAGATGTGGTGTGTGCCTGTGTGCTCCTCAAAGTGATAGTCAGGTCATTGTCTTCCAATTGTGAGGAGAAGCGACAAAAGTAAGTTTAGCTGGTAGTATTTCATCCTAAGGTCTTTAAAAACAATTTTTTAAAAAGTACTTCCATTTCTTTTATTTAGGATATGTTATAAAAGATGACTTCTAAACAACAAAAATTAAATGATGCTAAATGAAACGCTTAGAATATTGTTAGAGAATATTGCTTAAATCATCAAAAAATGATTGCTCCAGAAACAAAGTAAATTTTACTTTTTCTACAAAATCCATCATAAGGGCCTTCTGAGAAACTTTCAAGGTGTCCTGTAAGATATGATATTCCATGAGGAGTACTATAAAATGAAAAATGAAGTATTTAGATTTAGAGATCTGCCAGGACTTTGATTGAAGTTCTTCTGTGAGACTCAATATACAGTTTTGATTTTGAAACCTTTGTTTCTTTTTGGCAAGAATATGTTTTTCTTAAGCATATACTGAAACATAAGATCATATGTCCCGAGTTGAATGTTGCTCAAATTTCAGATGCCTATTAAGGAAAACTGCACCATAAATAAGCATAACTTGGGGCAATACTTAAATGAATATGGCCATTTATATATTTAGGGTATGCAGAGTTTTATTGTTATAAAAGTTCCATCTTCTTATATAAAATAAGAGACATTAAGTAAACATACTTAATTTGTTAAATATGCATCAAGTAACTCTTCTGCTTCATGAGCACTGGAAAGAGTATCAATTGCTAGTTGGAGTTTCTAAGATGCCTTCCTCATGGGAAAAAAAATCTAACAAAAGCTCCACGTTCTCCAATATGAAACTGAAGCATAATAATAACGATAATGATAGTTGAAATCACTATGCATTTCTTAGCATCCTTTATACACCAGCGCACATACTAGATAATTTATAAATACTGTCTTTTTTTTCCTCATGACAGTTTATCAATTTAGAGATAAGAAAAGAGGAATGCTGGGTGAGGTAGGGTTTGAACTCAGGTCTACCTCACTTTAGAACTTAGCTGCCTCACCTCGGCATATTGATGATGTTCCTAAAGATAGGGTAAGATGCTACTTTCATCATCTGAGTTGAGGCTTTCTGGGAAAGGTCCAGTCCTTTCTCTGTTGTGCCCTACTTTCACCCAAACCCCATTTAGTATTTGGCTGGGTCAAGATTCAACTATATATGGACTGAGTCTGGTATATATTAGTCTACAATGTGAACTCATGGCAACAACCATGTATGAATTAGCATGACTGTGGGCAAGTGATAATCACTTTAAACGTGGCTCTGAATTGAAAATAATGTCAATGTATGGCATCAATGAAAAGAAAGAGATTCATTCAACGATGGGCCCCAGTTCCAGCTAATAGGCCATCAGAATAAAGACAAATGAGAAATAAAAGTCATTATGTCTTACAGACAGCCTGGCATGCTATAATTCCAACTTGCCAGACAAGAAGTGCCATTGGTGCAAGCGTGGCATGAAGATTATAAGGGTAACCAACCACATTCAGCTTATTTCTGAGGCCTGTGCCACAAAAGAAAATTCATGCATGTTACTATTAGCATATTCCAAAGTCCATGGCTTAGGAGGAGGGCCTAAGTGGGGGGAAACTACTACTGCTGTATTGCTAAGTCCATATGTTTTCAAGTTTGTATATATATATATATATATATATATATATATATATATTTCTACCCACTTATTAATATTGTCCTCAACCTTGTTCAGAGATGCTTTTCCCTGCAGTGGGTTTTATTGGTGTAAAAGTTCCAAATTTACAAACATAACAAAAGACGTTAACTAAGCATGCTTCATTTGTTAATAAGGGGCTAATGCAGAGACTTATAACTGGTCAAAGGGCTGATACTCGACCTAAAGGGTAGATCTGTGCCAAATCCCCTCCTAAGGCTTGAGGAGCATCACAGAAGAGAAGGCAGAGAGGAGGTAAGAGCCAAATGGCAAGGAAGAGAGCTGTGGATGTTGTTCCCTGGATATGACAGACCTACAGCTCGTGAACTCATAGCTATGGTTACCTCTATAAGACTTGCACTTCTTATAGAACGTTTGAACCCACACAGTGAAGAACCATCACAGAGTGTGAGACTACTGTGTTTCTTCCCTAAGCAAGTGCCAAGGGACTATGGCCATACGTTGTATTATGAAAGTATTCTAAGTTGGTCCACAAGAACTCAGGAGGAAGGGAAACTGAAACAAATTACAAGCAGATGAATTCATTATTTTCCATTAAATATACTAATATGATGTCAATATTTGGAACACTCCTTCGTGTTTCTCATGCATTCCACACCTCTGAACTAATATGAAATTTTGTTTTCAACTTAGACCTCAAATCAGTTGAGATAGGAGTCCCTGTGGTCCTGAAGGCTGAGGTCCACTCTGAAAAGTACACTGTAGTCTTGATGGAGAAACGTACATGTGTCTCTAAGCTTTGTAGGATTTAGACTGGAAAATCTGTGGGTATGGGGCTTGTGAATGACTAATGCTTCCCACTTCCAGGGATCTAGAAACCTCAAGGAAGGCAGCCTTTCTTGTGGTCGCTCAGCACTTTTGGTTTTCGTTCCAGCTGGAATCCAGAAGGGCAGATATAAAGGCAAATGAGAAGGAAAACTGAATTTATATGTTTGGATATCTGAAAATGCTCAGCCCCTTTGGATTCATGAACAAAGCAATGCTGAGCTGGAACTGAACGTGCTGCTCTGCACTCACTTGAGCTTTGGAGAAGCTGGGTCTGCTTGGCAAAAGTCAAAACAATAACAACAACATAACAACATCAAGGAAAGGTCATTTCCGATTTCAAAGAGCAAACCTACTCTTTGTACATTAAAGCTGAAATATCAATGACTGGAAACAGCCTGTAGGCCACAGAGATGTTTCTAAAGACAGCTGTAGGCCAATGTGTGCTTACCAGTAATGGTGACAATAAACATAACGGATGTTTTCCATATATTAAATAATAACCAGTCTTGCCCAGGAGACACTAATTAGTCATACTAAAAATACTTGCTGTTACAAGTACTTCAGTTTTTACTTTTTTGCTAGTTAATTGTCCAGTGAGCAGGCAGGCTAGATTGTAGTCTTTAAAATTGTGGCTTTAGTAGGCGAGATTCTGTCTGAGTGGCACCAATAGAGTTGACTATTTAATAAAATATGCAGTTACACTAGCTTTGGGACATTTGGGTATTTTCCATCTCCATCCATCAGGGAGTACACACGCATACCAATACACTTCTACACGGACATATGTGATGGTCTTGAGGCATGAGGGACTTTAAACTTTGGTGCAGGACAATTCTGTATTCTGTCGATTATGTTTTAAATAAACACTGATTGGCCAGTAGCCAGGCAGGAAGTATAGGCGGGACAACCAGACAGGAAGTAGAGGTGGGTCAATAAGAACAGGAGAATTCTGGGAAGGAGGAAGCCCATTCCTCCCCAGACCTGTCCAGACACTGAAGAAGAAAGGTGTGACCTACCCCGCTGAAAAAGGTACCAAGCCATGTGGCTAACATAGATAAGAATAATGGGTTGATGTAAGTTATAAAAGTTAACAAGAAACTTGAGCTAATGGGCCAATCAGTTTATAACTTATGGAGAACTCTGTGTGATTTTTCTTTGGGATGTAATGACTGTGGGAACTGGGCAGGACAGAAACCCCAACAAGCAGGCCCAGCATGTTACAAAACTTGAAGACTTTAAACTTTAAATATCTATGAGCAAGATTGGCTTTGCCTCAAGTCACAGTGCAGTGCCGACTTCTTCCGTGCCTGCTTTCAGAAACTGAGGAATGTTAAAATGCCAACCATAGAGTGAGGGAGCCTCAGGAAGAGCCACACACAGAGAGCCACCTGCTGCCAGCTGTCATGTCCTGTTGAGTTTGTCACAGACAACACTGGTTGTGAGCAAAAGCAATTTTTCCACTATGTTCATAGAGTCATATGATGTAAATGTGATACTAGAATCAATTAAATATTTAGTATAGCTACACAGCTAATCAACATCTTTGAAAGGGCAAGAGAAGATACTGGGAAATTTAAATAAAAGCATTTTCTATAGATATTTCCCAACTTAGACAGAGACAGTACTATTTAACATAGGCTAGCATATTTATATGAAACCAACTAGAAGCAATAAGAACCTAAGCCCATGAATATTTTTAGGGAGTTATATTACCTTGACTTCCCAAATGTGGGTTATAAACCATTAACTGCTTGATCCCTAAGTAAACCTGACTTCTACTGGTTCTCTAGTCAAAATTGTATGGCCCTCTAACTAGAACATATTCTCAAACACTACATCTGGATAAGAATTGAGGTAAATCTTTCCCAAAAGGACAGTATTTCAAGCACTTTTTCTAAAGATCAGTAAAAGGTAAGCTGACTAGAAAATTCCCCCCATGTTCAAGTGAGGAGTCTTTGTAAATCCTGCCACTGAGTTAAACAGTGTGGACAGTGGGACACTGTGACTTTTGTCCTTCTACCACTGGAAAGGGAGTTCCCCATCCCCAGACTTTCCCTTCTCCCTTCTCTCTCCCCTTCCCCCACTCCTACCCCCACCCCCATGTTCTCAACTTTTGCCTGGTGATCTTGTTCACTTCCAATTTCCAGAAGGATCTATATATGTTTTTCTTTGGGTTCACCTTGTTATTTGGCTTATCTAGACTTGTGAACTATAGGCTTAATGTCCTTTGTTTATGGTTAGAGTCCACTAATGAGTGAGTACATATCATATTCATCTTTTTGGGTCTCAGGATAGTGTCTGGGGAGAGCTTGGGGGAGTGGGAGGGTGGAGATGGAGGAAGGGTGGATATAGGAGCAGGGATGAAAATATCTACATTAAGGGAGCCATTTTAGGGTTGGCAAGAGACTTGGCTCTAGAGGCGTTCCCAGGTGTCCACGGGGATGTCCCCAGCTAGGTCCTTGGGCAGCAGAGGAAAGGGTGCCTGAACTGTCCTTGCCTCACTAACACAATGATGATTATCTTGAATATCACCATAGAATTTTCGTCCGGCGAAAGATGGAGATAGAGACAGAGACCTTCATCAGAGCAACGAACTGAGCTCCCAAGGTCCAGTTGAAGAGCAGAAGGAGGGAGGAGAGAAGCAAGGAAGTCAGGACCATGAGGGGTTGGCCCACCCACTGAGACAGTGCGCCTGTTCTAATGAGAGGTCACCAAATCCATCTGGACAGGGACTGAGCGAGCATGTGATCAAACAGGACTCTCTGAATGTGGCTGACAATGGGGTCTGACTGAGAAGCCATTGATAAAAGCACTGGGATTTGTTTCTACTGCCTGTACTGGCTTTTTAGGACCTTAGTCTATTTGGATGCAAAGCTTCCTAGGCCTGGATATAGGGGGAAGGGCCTTGGACTTCCCATAGGGCAGGGTACCCTGCTCTTTCTTAAGGAGGAAGGGGGAGGAAGGAGGGTGATTGGGGGAATGTGGAATGGGAGGAGGGGAGGAAGTGTAAATTTTTGAACCGAAAAATAAATAAAAAATATAAAAAAAGAAAAAAAAGAAAAGAAAGGGAGTTTTCTTTGCAGTTAGTTTTCATGTTGAGTTTGGAGCTACCTTGACACATAACATCTTGTTGTCTATAGGTCACAGGGCCGACTGTCAAGGAGAAAAGGATCAGTAAATTCACCAGAAATCTTGGGTTAGAATGTAAAACAGTGCCTGGCATACAGAAATTTCTATAGGTTACTATTATGTAATTGTTATTGTTTTTGAGTCTGACTTTTTACTTAATACTTACAAGATTAGGAGACTACAAATATCACACAAGCTATGCCTTGAAAAACGCATTTAAATGATTTTTGAAGTTTACAATAAATCCTTAAATTTTAGTTTTGTGTTAAATTTCGCTGAAAGAATTGATTTTAGTAGCATTCTCTCACATAACATACTCAAGGGATTAGAATACACTTTATACTATATGCCATGTGAAATAAATAATGATATGAAGACAAAGTATAATTGCTGCACCCATTAAAAACAAGAGTCAAAAGGCAGAAAGATACTCAGTGGGCAAAGATGCTTGCTGTGCAAAACTGAGGACCTGAGTTACATCCCTAGAACCTGTGTAAAAAGCCAGTCACAGCATTGTACATCTGCAATCCTAGCACTCTTATGGCAAGGGAAAGGCAGAGACAAGAGAATTTCCCAGAAGGGCATGAGCCAGTTACCCTGGCTCATCCAGATGCAAAATGCAACAAGAGACCAACTCTCAAAAATTATCCACTAACCTCTACATGTGTGCCATGGTAGATGTGTGCACAGACTCACACATAATATCACACATGCCCACACTTCTAAACCAAACACTGGTCATGCCAGTTTAGTTTTGCTAAAAAATATAATCCAAATTATATTTTTAATAACATAAATAGCTACTAAATGATCCGCATATTTGGGATAGTATGCAAATACACAGCACGTGGTTCTCTTGTTTATGAGTCTAATTTGACTCACATAGAAATGATAGGCTAAATTTATTTTTCAGGATGCAGTAATAAATACTCGCCAAATACAGATGGCATTTTATTTAATCTACCTATTAAGTGTTTAGCATAAGGCCTGACATATAAAAGGTGTTTAGTACCTGTTTATTACATTAATGGATGGATAGAAGTGTGGAATGCAACTCATTTCTGGCACAGAGCCCACAGCATGGATCTCAGACACCACTAGGCTTAATTGCAGTACACTCTGACTAGCTAAGCTCATCTGTCATAGCCATAAACACATGGCCTCTGACAACATGGCCAATTGCCATACTAACTCCTTCGTTAGGGATAAAACTTGTTCCTCACTTTTTGTTCTAGGTCGATAGATGCTACCAAGTATAATACATTATACTGAAAAAGAGTTGTTTCATTATATTACACATCTTGAAGTCAGAAGTTTTACTTCCTATTGAGATATTGATAATAGTTTTACATCAAATAACCTTCCACAGGTTTCTCCCTGATTGACATGAGGTTCAACGACACCTAAGCTCAAAGGATGGTAAAAAAGTAAATGAATTCTGTTTCGGAAAACATACTAATTCTTTCAAAAATCAAATATCCAAACTATGAAGATGTTGTGACATCAAAGGTTTATATTCATCTTTACTTTAAACATATACCAATAATTAAAAACTTAAGGTTTTGAGGTCTGAAGAGATGGCTCAGCAGTTAAAAATGCTTGCTTCTCTTCCAGAAGATCTGAGTTTAGTTCCCAGAACTCATGTCAAGACAACTCACCATTGTCTGTAACTCCAGTTTTGGGGAGGGGACTCGAAGCCCTGGTCACTTTTACCCCCCACACAGAAACTTACAGACACATACACAAATGATAAATGTAAATCTTTATTGAAAACCACAAATATTTATGAAACATAATTATAACTATGAGATGCTTCAGAAGTTAAGAACTTATTTCAGTTCTTAATAGCTACATGGAGCAGCTGACAGCTACCTATAACGCCACGCCAGGGGATCTGATGGCCTCTTCTTGACTCCATGGGCTTGTGTGCACATGTGTACATTCACACACAAAGACACATATACTCAGCACATATACACATAATTAAGGAGAAATCTGTAGGTAAAGACTTGTGGGAGGATGGTCCATTGGCTGAGGAAGAGCCAAGGCAACTGTATTCTTAAGGACGATTCTTTTGTGAGCTCTCTTCCCAGAAGGTTGCCAAAGGGAGAGAACAGCGAACTCCATTTATAATAAACCAGGGTTACAGAAAGCCCTGGGGTAGGCGCTTGCACTGACTTTTTCCAGCTGTTTCCAGCAGATATCACTACTCCTGCTCACCAGATGAGGAAACAACAGCTTGCAGAGTTTGCCTTTCTGAAGCCACACAGCTCAATAAGCAAACACTTAGAATCTGATCTCCGGTTTTATCTGACTTCAAACTCATGTTCCACAAACTGAAAATTCAAACAAAGCAAAGCACGCTGCACTAAAGAACAAAGGTTGTGTTTGTGAAACACTTACAGGCCAATTAAAACTCCGTCAGGGAAGACTTTTCATGGCTGCAGATGGCCTCTCTAAACACGGACAGCTGCCTTTGAAATGCTTACAGTTGGTCAAAAGCGGGACCAGGCAAGACTAGGAATAATTTAGGCCAGAGTCACCCCTTTTGCGGAAAACTAAGCCTCAAAGCACCTTTGCAGCTCATGCTGGACCACTCGTGCAATTGCTAATTCGAATAAGGGCACATCAGAAAATCAGTTTTTAAGTGAAAATTCGAAATTAATTTCTGTGGTAGCTAGTGATTTTTTTTTTGCAATTGTCTATCATGAAGGACAATACCTGCTCCATCAGTGGGCATCTCTCATGTGTTTCCAGTTCCCCAATGAAGTCGCGGGAGGACAGTCCGCTGGCTACAGAAGTTGATAGTTTATGACATTTACCCATTTGTTTTTTTCTCTATCGACTCCCTGGACAGACATTTGTTTAACATCTACATGAGCCAACCCACCACAGCCCCTGTCCTCATAGGGTTCTAGCAGAGAAAGCAGATATGTAAACACACCCCGACTGCAGAAGAGCCGAATGCCATAACGGAAGTCGTTCCAGACAGTGCTGGCACAAAGGAACACAGTTGATTCTCCTTCATAAAGGGGTGTATTGGGCTGGGCCCGACTTGTACTGAAATTCACAAGATAAGCAAAAAAAAAAAAAAATGTAGGTGGAGATGAGGGAGCCCCAGAACAGCAAAAACTCTCTCACCAATGTCTTCAGATGCCTGAGCATCCTTAATCGCTCAGATTAACTGAACCTTGTTTTATAAATTGCTAACGTTTCTTTCTGCCTGCGCCGATTAGTTTGCGACTTAGTCCGCAGCCATAAAATACACGGGACAATCTGGAACAGATTGGAAATGGATCTTGTCAAGTTGTGTTCAGGGGGCTGCAAAGAGCATGTGGTGTCAGTTACAAAACTCTGAAGCGGCCCGTTCAAAATGCAACCCGGCCACATGAGTTCCGGCTTTGATAATGTCAGTTATCTCGTAGCATGCCCAGGGAGGAGTTGGCATTTTCCTGTGGAAAATATGTTATTGTCCTTGGCATGCGATGTGAATGGAAGGATAGCTTGTTTTAATGAAAGACCTTGGGAGTCTGTGACCCTGGATAAAAAAGAAAGGTGTCCTGGAGAGATTTCAAGGTATAAGATTGTCATTTTGGCTTGCCTGAATTCCCCATGGGTTTTTAATTAGCTAAATATTTCCCGAACTTGAATGCTGTGGCTGTGATTTGATCATTACAGTTAAGCAGTTGTCACAACGCACTGTGTGGGATGAGATGACTCTTTTATTCAAAGCCAAGTCTGGCCAGTATGTCTGCGCCGATCACTTATCTGTAAGTCTCGACAACTTCAGCCTCCAAAGCAGATGCTATGAGCCTGCCCCACGTTGCTCTTTCCATCCTAGCAGATGTCACTGGGCCTCACCTCCTCTATGACTTGCCTCCTCTCATAGTTTCTTCCTTCTTACCTACGGCCAAGTGGTTTTTCGAGCTGAGCTCCAGAGTGTCACACTTGTCTGCAGTAGCCAACAACTGTTCTGGGATCCTGCTCTCACCCACCAGATAGCCATGCCTGCTCAGCAGAATACAGCCACACCCTTTAAAGCCAGAGGCTTGATTTTAATCTAGAGATTTCTGCAGCTGAACTCTGCCCAGAAATGATACCGAGGCTCATTCTGCAGTCATATATTCCTTTATAGGCCAGCTATATCCGAAGATTCTACCAGGCTGGCTAACTTTGACAGGTTCAAATCCAGGTGGATGCAGCAAGAGACGCTAGTACTGAATTCTGAGTTCCTTTTCCTCTCCCCAGGTAGTATTCTTAGTTAGAGCTGTGTGGGCAACACTGGAGACTGATCTGGAGAAAGAAATACCATCTCGGAAGATAAATTGTGCGACAGATCGGTGATGACATTTAACACCCGCTGTGGGATTTCATAAAGTTGTGAGATTCAATTTTAAATCTCTCCCTTTTAAAAGTTTATTACATAAAAGGTAATGCAAGGATTCAGGGAAAAGCCACATGATCCCCATCGTGTTTTTCGATAAACAGATAGAAGCTTGTAGGACTTTATTAAGTAGGTGTGAAGTTTAAAAGAATGGTGTTGAAAAACTACATTTATATTTGGAAAAACTTTATATTTTTCCTAACCACGCTGTCTGCCGTACAGAGTTCTACAGACAAACTCTTTTGCTTAGCTGATTCGAGGCTTCACAAGTCGCTGCCACTAATGTTGAAGTAAACTCAGCTGTGGAAAGAGGATGGCTTTGCCGAGGAGGCTGTGATTTTCCGTGAAACACCTTTAACAATGGAAGAACCTGACTAGGATCTCTGCGTAAATGTAATCAGCTTTCTGTCCAAAGAAATCCCCCATTGGGGCGAGTCTGGAGAGGCGGCTCAGCAGTTTAGAAAGTGTGCTGTTCTTACAGGGGAATTGAGTTGATTCCCAGAACCCACATCAGCTCTCAGCCACTAGTAACTCTACAATGCATGTCAGATGACTTGCAACCACCTGTAACTCCAGTTTTAGGGGACCCAACATCTTCTTCTAGCTTTCATGGGTATTCATGCATACATGATATACACATATAAACATAAGTAAAAAGTTTAAATATCATTCATTCTGTGACAGCAAAGACAAAAACAAAAGAAAACACCACAAAGCTATATGGAAACGATTACCCATTTACTTAGCTCCTCAAGTGTAAACAAAAGAAATATCTTAAGATGACAGACATCTACTGGTTCAACTAAGACATCACTCCTAGAAATGGATAATTAGTCCTTGAATTAGGTGAGAAATTTCTCTTCTGAGTAAATAACACTGTGTACATGAAACAGTCATTATCCTGTAAAGACCCATTTCTTCAATCATAGTGATTTTTTCATTATGTCAATAGTAAAGCCATTATCCCAACAACACACAATGTCAGTAAATTTAATATTCAATGATCATCTCCAGTACTTAAAACAGCAAAGTATACAGACAACATGTCATATATGTTAAACCACGACATTTGGGGCAAGACTAGGAAAGATATACTGTGCTATTTGTCAAAAAAAAAAAAAACAACAAAACATTGAAAAGAAAGTTGTATTTTAATCAGGTCAGGGGAGTTTTCTATTTTATAAAATACCCTTCTATAAAGTGAAGGCATTTTTGTGATATTAATATTCACAATGCCTAAGTGCCCAGTTTGGCCTACTTAATGCACGCTCTTCAGAGAAATAGAGATCAAAGATTCTTAATGATCTGTTTGGGACTCATTAAATGGGAAATGTCAATTATTTTGCTTTGATTGGCATCTCAAGGAAAGCTTTTTGTCCCACTTCTGTGTGTTCAGTTCTTCTATTTTTTTTTTTTTTGAGGTAAAGTTTCACATAGCCTATGTTGTCTTAGAAGAACTAACTACGGAACCAAGAGTGACTTTGAACTCCTGATCCTCTTTCGTCCACCTCCCAAATACGTCAGCCACGCTGCGTTGATGAGGTGCTGGGGATCGAACCCAGGTGCTCATGAATACCAGGCAAGCACTAGACTACCTGAGCCGCATGCCTAGCACAGTTCCTTTCTTTTTTCTTCCAGCAAAATGTTAGGCCTTGGCAGTCTGGTGATTTTGAACATAGAGTAAGAGTAAGAGATGGAAGGTGATGTTTCGAGTCTCCTACAAAAGGTCCAGATAACAGGTCAGTCCTAAGAACAAAAACTCTAAAGAGCTAGTATGCAAGCAGTTCCCAGTCAACTTGCAGATATGGTCTCTCCACTGACTTGGAGGCTTGCTCAGAGTAAAATTAACTCTCAACAGCCTGGCTAAACCAACAAATTGGCTGGGGAAACATCAGCGTTTGACTTGCTCCCAACTGTGTTTTAAAGAGCGTTTTAGTCTCTGGGTATTTAACATGGAATTGATTTGAAAGAGGCATGCAGAATTCTATTCCTTCAAAGTTTAGGGATTTGGTAAAATGTTAGCTGGAAGTCTGGGACCACTATAGCTCAATGTTTCTGAGTGGACTTTTAGAAAAGAAACCCAAGTGTGCAGGGCGAGTTTTATTTCTTTATTTTAAATCATATGCCGTTCCACCGTTCATCTCAGAAGTCCTAAAAGAGTAATTTATTACGGCCATAACATAGAGCTCGGTTTTCTGGGGGAAAGAGTGAAGTGAAAATACAGTGCCACAAACTTCTAAACGTGAGAAGAAAAAAGAATAGTCCCATTTGCCTGGAGACAGACTTTCTTTGAATATCATCTAAGGAATAATCATAAACTCTTACACCACTGTGAAAAATTAACAAAGAATTCAAAATTCCTCACAGGGAAAAAAGTAAACGGAGGACGAAATAATTAACTTGTTAAAACTGGAAGCTTTGCCTCATCGACAGATAACTGGGAGTCATAAATTCCCAAGCTGCAAAAATTTTTATTTAATTCCTCTGGTTCTGATTAATAATAAACAGTGTTTCTAATGGCCTCGTAAAACACAGGAAAGCTTTTTGTGCTTGATGATATTCACAGGTTTGGAAAAAATTTCAAACATCAGAAAAGTTATAATCATTATTATACCTGTTAATTGACTCTAATACATAGTTTTGTAATGTTTAAAATGTATATAAAATCATTATCAGGAAAATAAGTGTGGTCAGCCTTTATTTTTTTCTTAGATGAATAATGAACTGTGTTTTAAAGAAGAAAACCAGTATTTTATGGAGGTGGCCTGCAGACCCCCCTTTGAATCATCAAGATGAAGCAATGACTTTCTTGGGGTTATATTCATCTGACCAGTTTTCAGCAGGAAAGGAGCATTAATGGCTACATAAAGTTTCCACACATGTTGCGCAGAGAGAAGTATATAAGCCGCTATTATTCCTGCCTGTAAATGACTACATGTCTAGCGCTAGCCGGAGGCAGAACTGGCTGCTGGAGAAACTTGACCTGTACCACGGGCTTAATGAAGCTTTCTGTGTATGTTTCTTTCTACTTCGAAGTAGCATTGTATCCGGGGGGAAATGAGATAATGTGGCTCTTATTGTAGGCTCATCTTGGCTACTGACCAGGGCTCTGCGAAGGGACAGGCGATGCTAACACGGACACTGCTCAGGCTCTGTCATTTGTGGTACCCTTATGCATGCAGCTGTGGCTCCTTGGGGCTCACCTATTCTTTGGCTAAACCAAAGCTTCCCTTTCCAGTTCATGAGGGAAGATGACAACTGAAGCATCAGTACGCAATGTGAAGGGATTTGAGTGACTGCTTCTCTCTAGAAGTGTGTGTCTCTGCGATGCTATAGATGCTGCAGGCGCCGGCCCATGCTTCAGCTCCCTGACGGTGGAGAAATGAACTGGGTGGGAATAAATGTACAGTCAGGAACTTGAGGGGAGGGGCGTGATGACATCTTTTTGGCCCTCTGCAGTAACAGCTCCAGACCCAGATCTAGCTCTGTTGTATTGCACCAACCTGGCAAACAGCTTCCCATCTGATTTTATGTCTTTGTTTTCCTAGGCCTTCTAGTCTTCTTTCATTCAACATCCAAACAAAACATGACCCCACGTTCTCATCATTCTCCCACTTCCATCATGCCTATTTGCAGTCCCTGTTATGAAATTATTAGCAATTTCACTGGCCTTGTTTCCTTCAGACAAGAAGCTAGGTTTCAGCACGCTGAAATCAGAAGCGGTGCATGATCGCGCCATGATCAGGGTTACAGGCTTCTACACCGAGAGGAGTTGCTGTCTTAGTTGACTTGATTAAACGACACTGGGACAGTTAGGGAATCTCTGTATATAGAATATTGTACCATCAGAGTGGAAGGTGTGCTCCTGGACACTTATTGACAACGGGATAAGATGGCAAGATGACTCCGGAGAAACAAGGATAAAGGATTATTTTACAATACAAAGGTGACTCTGACATTTATTGACAGGAAAGAAGCAACAGAAAGGATGAGTCCAAAGATGAGCTTGTCGAATGTGGCTGCCAGGAGCTGGAAAGTAAGGATCTCTGAGGATAAAAAAGAGATTAGCAACTTGGGGAGGAGGGCCACCTTGTCTCAGGAAAGAGAGGCGAGATCTGTGATGGTATAGAACAGTGGTTCTCACCCTTCCTAATGCTGTGACCCTTTAATACAGTTCCATGTTTTGGTGACCTTCCCAACCGTAAAATTATTTCTGTTGCTACTTTATAACTGTACTTTATCTATTGCTATGAGTCATAATGTAAATATCTTATATGCAGGATATCTGAAATGTAACCCCTGTGAAAAGATCATTCAACCCCCAAGGGGTCTTGACCCACAGATGGAGAACCACTGGGATAGAAGGATTTAGAGACATTGTGGGCTCATACCAGCTGGCTTTGATCTTGCTAATGGTCTGCTGAGCCTTGGGGCACAGGAATGGAAGCTTGAGAAGAGAAGGAAAGATCTGAAAAGGTTAGGTCATGTCCTCTGGTGGTGGGCCAGGTGTGTCATCTTTATTTATGATGGGCAGCAAGTCAGCAGGTCTTAAAATAGGAGCAACTAGTCTCAGAAATCAGCAAGGGTCTATGCTTAAAGGAGGGAATAATTGTAGAAGAAAAAAATGTGATCAGTGAATGTGGCACCATGTCTGGTTACTGTTTGCAAAGGTTGCTTACTGTATGCAAAGGTTATTAACTGTGTGCATAGGCTTTTTGCAGTTCTTTGGAAAATACATTCTTTACCAGAAGAGTCAACTACCTCACAACCTTGCTGTATTTGGCATCCATCAATGTACTTAACAAACCTAGTCCCTGTTCCTACTGTCGTGTTCTGTCAGGGACAATAGAAAACAGAACACCTTCTGACCTCAGGTCAGCTTCCTGCTAGTTTAGTAGCTCCTGGCCCTGTCTTATTTGACAGGAGTGTCAACAGAGTTCAAAAAAATTCAAATGCTACTTTGCAGATTTTGACCTGTACCTCTGTACCCTAACCCTCACACAGCCTCGCTAACCACTGATGCCAGGTCTAGCTCTCTCTCTATTCTTGTTTTCAGATCCTGTGTGTGAGATGGTACAGTCTTTTTCCTTCAAAAGTCCATAGTTAGAAGTAATAATGGATATATTAATTTGCTCCACAATAGCAACCATTTTAATATGTGTATCCTATAACACGATGCTCTAGATCTTAAGTATATGATAACACTTACTAATTCCGAATACTATTCCATGGCTCCCCCAGCCGTGGAGCCTCTAATGCAGAATATTGCCGCCCAGAAGGAGCCGTTGTCTCCCAGTGGGAAGCAGAGCATAGCTTCACATTGTTTATGCTAACCTTGCCACTTTCTCATGTCCTCAGTGACTGGTCACTATTCCTGTGGCTGGCTCCTCTGGGGAAGACATCAGTATTAATTCCAGCAGAGGCACAACACAACAGCCAAGTGCAAACCAGCAAAGTTCTTTGATCTTCAGCCTGGTGCATTCCTTGGGTGGCCAAAACATTGGAAGGACACACTAAAAGAGTATGTCAGGTCAAAGGTCATGTTCTGTAGAGGATTGCTGGGCGTATGAAGAAAATTGCCTCCTCTTGATAATATCTGGATACTCAGTAAGAAGAAACACCCCCAAATTTATCTAAGACTTCTAGGGACAGTTAATACCATATAATAGATTTCTCTACATCGACACCCAATTTTATTTATACTCAACACTTCACAATGTTTCTATTTTACCTAACATTAAATATTGTTACCTTTGGTTGTATGAGAAGATGGGTTTCTTTTGGGCTCAGGCCAAGGAAAAATTCTATTTTTGAAGCCAGGATATTTATTTTTTTCAAATAAGGAAAGCTAAGAGCTACAGGACAAATAGGGAGAACAGGGAGGAAAAAGGACAAAACCAAACAGAGCGTCTGCTTCTTTTGTTCACTGAGGGTATTTGTGATGGAATTCAGAAGCTGGGTCTTGGCATGAGTAGCAGGGAGGGCATGGATGAGCTGCCACTATCTAGGTATGTGAAAACAAGCCCAAGAGCTGCGAAGAAGGTAACTTCCAGGACATTCGTCTTTAAATAATCCATTTCTATAAACTTTTGGTTCCCTGCGGTAGCAGGGGAGACATCTACAGTCTGCAGTTTGCTTCCCTAGCCCCTGGTTCTTCACCATCCCCCTGCTCCTCTCCCTCCTCCTCCATCTTTTGTCTCAGATCTCATCTTGCTAGAAATCTGAATGTGTATCTACCTGAGGAAGAAATGTCCACATGTAGAACACACTATGCTATTTTTCGGTTCTTGACCTTGCTTTGCCTGCACTCTCGTCACTGATTTTCTCTAATGTGGGCATTCTCTTGTGTGAGGCCCTGACGCTGAGTGTCTGAGAGAAGCCGAAAGCCTCTTGGCTGCTGTGCCTGTGGGCAGGACCCCACCTTCATGTCCCTTCCCTCCCCACTCAGCTTCCTTGTGCTGTTTCTTCTATTGGCTTAGGAATCCTGCACCCTCCAAATCTCTACATCGAGTTGGCTGCTATCAAACCATCTATTAATTCCATTTACTTACTGATAACCCTGCCAAGTCCCAATATGAGTTAAGAATGTGAATTAGGTCCTGCCTCTGTTTTCAAGAAACTGAAAAAATAAAATTCTGGAGAAGGCAGCCAAGCGCACTGAATTCAAGCACAAAGGTAGATTCTTAGGGACACACTGGAGAGTTAACTGAAGGTGCACACACAAGTCCACAATGGCTGTTCAGAAAATCTGTCTTGCTCTTTTTTGATTTTCAGATTTCTACATCACTTCTTTTAATTTTAAATCAACATTTTCTACAGTAACGCTAGTCCTGAGAGAGGCTCCGTGAAAAAATGATTTCATGACCAATTAAGAATAGAGAGTGTACACATATAACCTCAAGAACTCGGAGTTTTCACCAGTAGAAGAGCAAAAGAAAATTAGTTTCACCTGGGCTTTTCCAATGCTATGCACTCCCTCACCCTTTCCAACACCATATTTGAAAATTCACCCTCCTTCTGATCACACTCCAGAAAATACTCCTGTAATTAGTTGGCTAAAGGCATCTGGTGATGATATTATGAAAAACCATATGCATTTTAAAAATACTATTTTCATTATCTTTTAAGAAGAACCTTCATAATAGCTGAACTGTGAAATGCCTGGAGTTGTGCTGTTTAATATCGGAGCCACCAGTCACGTGTGACAGCTGGACACTTGAAACGTGGCTGCTTGCCATAAGCGCTATTATAGTAAAAAATACACATCACATTTGGGAGATAATATAGAAAGATTGAAAATATTAATAGTTGTATATTGATTGCATTATTGTGATATCATATTTTAGATTGACCAGTTTAAGCATATATTATTAAAATTGACTTATTTTTTTAAACTTTACAAATTACATGTATGCGTTTCTTTATTCTGTGTTTGTGTATGTGCATGTGTGTGTGTGCGAGCGTGCAAGCATGTGCATGTTAGGATGCATGTGTGTGTG
>JABTXL010008822.1:17644914-17664339 GCA_025134845.1 Neodon shergylaensis | reverse complement strand
TGTGTGTGTGTGCAAGCGTGCAAGCATGTGCATGTTAGGATGCATGTGTGGAGGTTAGAGCACAGCTTTAGGGAATTAATTCCCTTCTTCCACCATGTAGGTTCTGGGAATTGAACTCAGGTTGTCTGGCTTGGCAACATGCCTCTCACCACCTCTCTCTCTCTCTCTCTCTCTCTCTCTCTCTCTCTCTCTCTCTGTGTGTGTGTGTGTCTCCCTCTCTCTCTTTTAAATGTGGCTACCAAAAATTTTAAAATGGAGATGGAGAGCTGGCTTAGTGGTTAAGAATACTTGCTGGTCTTGCAGAAGACCCAGATTCTGTTTCCAGAACCCACGATGGGTCACTCCCCATCACCTGGAACTCTAGCTCCAGGGACTCGAATACATTTACCCAACACCTGCAGGTAAATTTAAAAATTTATAAGATTTTAAAATTAAAAATAGAATTTTTAAAATTTTTATTTTTTAAAAATATCTAAGACATTTTTTTTAAAAGATTATATGTGGTTCCTAATATCTTTTTACTATAAAGTACTGTTGTAAAAGAAAGAAACTGTACGTTCTCGTATTTAAAATTTTCCTGAAACTCACAAAAAGAAAATATACCCAATGAAAATATTTAAAGCATACTTATTGTACTTCTTACCTAAGTTAAGCTAGCTGGTGAGGTTTGAATTAGGCAGGGAACTGAATCTTTGTCCAGAGTCTTTGGTCTCAGTTGTGGCACTCCTGGCGTGGGTCCCCATTGTCGCAGGAAGCCAGTGCCATGCTGATAAGGGCCTCATGAGACTCTTGTTGGCTTCTTCTGATCAACCCAGCAAGAAACCCCGTGAGCACCCCTAACTCGTTCCTGCTTCAGAGCCTGCTTCCCGTGGCATTTCTGTACATTGCAGCATGTTTAGGTCTGCAGACTACGGAGTTATTCCCTGGCATTTTTTAAATCTGTATTTGCTAAATCGACCATTACTGTTTTTTATGATCCAGAATACCACTATTCCTCAGTGGGTAAGAGAGCAAACACTGAAAATCCCAACTTTATTTTCGTTACATAGAAATGTACTTTCTAATTTGTGCCTAACTCTGAAGGACTGTGCCATAAAACTGGGAAATACCCGACAGAGATCTCATTTTTTTCTGTTACTGATGGAAATGAACTTGAAAAAAAAATCACCTCGAGAAGTTCTGATTGACCCCGGAGAATCATCCTGGCAACATACATCTGTGAAATTATGGCAGTGGGTGAGTGTAGCTAACTGCCTCAGGACCCGAAAAGGAGACGGAGGGGCAACCCTTGTGCACAGAGAAAGGACGCCATGCGTTTCGGAATTCCGGAAGCTACTAAGGAGACTTCACGGAGAAGACGTGAGCAGCGTTGGACAGTGCTTCCCATAACAGGCATCACGGAAAGGAAGGAACAGCACCATGGATAATCTACTGCAGGTGCCTTCAATCCGGCTAGAAGCGGCCTGCTCTGCTCACACCCGCCGTCCAGAGAGAGTTGCACGGAAAATGGATCAGATACACTCATCGCTCATGTAGAACCAGCTTCTGCACCCAAGAAAGTTCATGGAGAGAATTATTAACATCGGACTTTCATTTACGAACCTACAGAAAACCTCAAGAGAAATGTAGGCCTACAGTATCAAGGAGCTGGCGTTTGGACAATAGACGATTAAGGCTTGCAAGCTCGTCAGGCTGCTCAGCAGTCCTCTGAGATGTCCCAGTAGGTAGATGCCAGCCTCTGTAGAATTGCAGGCTTGAGGGGAGTTTGTGGTTGGTTTCAAAACAGGTCTTACTGTGTAGTGCAGTCTGGAGGCACTTGTGGTCCTCCTCCTGCCTCGGCCTTCTAGGTACTGAGATCACAGGTACGGAGCACTGTGCTTAGGTATTTTGCTTTTTCTTTCCTTTACAGTTAAAATATTGTTTTTGCTCATTTGTTTCACTGAGATGGGTTTTCTTATAGATCAGGCTGGACTTGGACTTACAATATAGCTAAGGCTAGCTTTGAACACCTGACTGTTATCCTCCTGCCTCTACCTCACAAGTGCTTGGGTCTCAGGGATGCTCCCGGCTACTTTGTCCTCCCTTCCTTCCTTTCTTCCATTTTTTCATTCACCTCTTCTTTTTCCTGAAGAGCTGGGAATCCAACCTCACACATGCCATGTCTCCCCCCTTTTAAATGATGACGTAATCTGATAAACCTACCATGTATTTTACACAGTAACTTCTCTGCTCAAGCACTATTTGTGCTGGCTAGTTTTATGTAACTTGGCGCAAGCTAGCGTTGTCCAAAGGAGGGCACCTCAATTGAGAAAATGCCTCCCTAAAATTCAGCTGTAGGGTATCTTCTTAATTACTGATTGATGGGGGATGTCTCAGCCCACTGTGCATGGTGCCATCCCTGGGCTGGTGGTCCTGAATTCTGTAGGAAAGGCTAAGCAAGCCTCCTGTGAGCACCTCTTCATGGCCTCTGCATCAGCTTTCTGTCCCACTTGGGTCCCTTGTTTTGACTGACACCAACGCTGAGCCGTGATGTAAAAGGATAAACCAATAAACCTTTTCCTGCCCAAGTCACTTTGAACATGGTGTTTCATCACAGCAATAGAAACCTTCTATGACATTATTTCCTTGCTTTTTACTGCAATTTTATTTTAAACATTTTGTGACATACTTCATCACTTCACGGCCATACTTTGTAATTAGGTTTTTAACTGGGATATGCAGTTCTGAGCTCATCTCCTATCAGAAACCAGTCAGCTATCGGGGACTGGAGATGTAGCTTGGTTGGCAGGGTGTTTGTTGTATATACATTAGACCTTGGCTTCTGTCCCTCGGACTGAAGAAAGAGGCCGCAACTACAGCTCTGCGATACATTGTTGGCCTCAGCCTTAAGAGCAAACCCCAGCCTGCCACCCAAGATAGTAAATCAGCTATTCCTCACAGTTATTAGATGAAAACATTGCTTCTGTATTGACCCTCAAGGTTTTCATTTTTGCATAATATTCTAGTTAGGCCTTGCCACTCATAATTAACTATGTATGCTCTAACGATCAGGTAGTAAGTCTGTGTGGTTCCCTGCTCCTATGGCCAGACTCGGCCTCTAACCCCATACATCTTGCTTCCATGCAGGGAAGGTAAGGCCAGGTTGTGTTTCTCACAATAGCTATAATCTGTATTCTTTGTGAAATCTCAACATTTTTCTCAGCACCTCGCCCCCACCCTGTCTCTCTGTCTCCCCTCCTCCAAGCATACACATTTGACAGGAACAGTTTTGCCTGAATTAAATCCTAGCTGTGTGACCTCGTCTCTTACCTTCTCTGTGCTTTTGCTTTCTTCATACTGTGAAAATCGAATCAGCTTCTGTAAATTACTTTACAAAGTTGATATAACCTTAAAAATATTTAGGGTTTTCCTAGGGTAGTTTAGAATGCCATATATAGTGATTTTATTGTTCAACAGTAGGCATAATAGAGGCATTAGTGGCACCCTCTGTTATTTCTGTATCCAGAAACTGCTTCTTGGGATTGAGCCTACTGTATTTGGTCAATAGACATTTATGGTATAAAAGAGACAATAAAGGGGTTTATGGTGAGCAATTTTAAAATGATCAATTTTAGTTGATCAATGCATCAATTTGTTAGTTCCTTAAAATTGAGGAGTTCTGTCTTAGCAGCTCCAGGGTATATAAGATAAAAAGGAGAAAATGGCCAAGGAATAAAGACAACAAAAGCAAGAAGAAAAAAAAACCCACAGCTCTATTAGCTGGCAGTTTGCTGAATGACTACTCTTTCAAAAATGCTTTACTTTATTTAGTAAGCACCCCCCCCGGAGAAACAAGCATTTATCTTTATTTATATCTGAGACAATTAAACAGCAATAAGCTTACACAAAAAGAAAACTGGGTTCTGTCAAGATGAAGAAATAAAGACAGCCAAGAGGAGTTTTCAATTCTCCAGTTGCATGTATGACCATGGTCTCGTTAAGGATTCCTTTCTCTACTGAGCTAGACTCCTGGGAATAGCTTTAAAAATGGACAGCAAAAGAAAGGAAGAAAGAGAGGATGGAAGAGAGTGGGGAGGAAGAAAGGGAGGGAGGATGGAAGGGAGGAATAGAGAGAGGGAGGGAGGAGGAAAGGAAGAACAGAGAGAGGGAAGAAAGAGAAAAAAGAAGGCAGGATAGTGTTCTCAACTCAATCTCATCTGTTCTCTTTTTTCTGTGTCTTTGTGGAAAGTACTGGAAACTGCAAGCGTCTCTCTTCAGCCTTTGAAAATCAATGTGCATTTGGCGGGGAGAGCGGTGGCCTTCAGTCCCAGAGTTTCCCCTGCTGTCAGATAACCATGTCCTGCTCTAAATTTAACATGTCCCCAGACTCCCATTTAATTCTCACAGCTGGGAGACAGGGCCTGTCCAGCCAGATCTGTTTTTCAACAATACCTACAAATCTGTCCTTTAATAATTCATTTTCTCCAGGAAAATGGTCTCTCACAAAGCTCTAATAGATTTTGCCACACGGTTGCTGCTTTAATCAGAGACGAGTATTTTAGGGCTTTATTAACCGTGCTCTTTTTCAAAGGCTTCTGATTAGGCCTCATCCCCTGGTTGCAAGCAGCCAGAAGGGAGACGGAGGCTGCCCACTTGCTGCATGGTAGCCTGCATGCAGCTTTCGTGTGGCCTGTGACAGAGTGCACACAACCGGTGCCAACCGCGCAGACCGACGTTTCAGGCCCCTGCCCCACCCCCTCAGCTCTGAGAAATAGATTGCTCACAATGCTCCTCTTTCCACAGTTATTTGACAGGACTGTTCCAGCGGCCGGTATCCCATATCCCCCCTCCCGTCCCCATATCCCAAAGCAGCTAAATTACTTCTGAAAACTGAATGACATGCTTGACGAAAGAATGCTCTACCGCGAGGCCCGCCTTACAACAAGGTTTACTTTGGCCCCCTCAAACATCAGACCCACATCCACCCACCACCCGCCCCCCGACTTCTAGGAAAGCAGCATCCTCAGCCACAAGGTCCCTTTATGTGTTCATCGCACACGAGAAACACTGCCAAGCAACATAAGGAGACTTCCTGTGCTCAAGAAAACCCTGCTTCTCTGAGGCCAATTTATAGTGTGCTCATGAGAACAGAGGTTCCGACCAAACACCAGCCCAGCTTGAGGTTCTGTTAGAAGGCACCAGGAGTAAGCTGGGGGAGCATTTTTAAAGGAGGCAAAACCCCTTACGTATATTTAATTTATTTGTTATGTTTACAGCAATATATTATCTGCAAAATTCCAGCTTGTTTGGAAGTCCTATTTTCCTAGACACGTGGGAAAACTTCTTTTGCTCTATTGATTATGATTAGGAAGGGATGAGAAGACATGTTCTTGAGGTGAGTTTAGTCATGGTTGGTCCACAGCATGTCTAAACTCTATATTTGGCCCCAAAGTAAACACTGACTTAAACACTTAAGTAAACCTTCATAGTCCCCGCTTTGCATATATGTAGCATGTTTACTAACATTTGAACTAATATGACCAATTTAAACAAAATTCAGGGTAGGGACACGGCTCAGAGGGTAAGGGTACTTTCCATGCAGGAATGAAGACCTGAATTCTAATTTCCAGCATTCATATAGCGAGCCAGGGATAGCTGTGCTTGTCTGTAACCTCCACATTGTGGGGCTGAGAGATAAGCAGAGCCAGGAGCTTGGTGGCCAGCAGTCTAGCAGAAACATGCCAGCTTCCTGCTTTAGCAAGAGAGCATGACTCACAGAAATAACGTGAAGAGCAATGCAGGAAGACACTTGATGTCCTCCTCTGGCCTCTGCACTTTGTGTGCCTGCACACTCCAGTGTATCACACATGTACACACGCACACACACACTGCACTGGCTGGTTTTGTGTGTCAACTTGACACAAGCTAGAGTCATCAGAGGAAGGAGGCTCAGCTGAGGAAATGCCCCCTTGAGATCCAGCTGTAAGGCATAAGGCATTTCCCATTTAGTTATCAATGCGGGAGGACCCAGTCCATGGTGAGTGGTGCCATCCCTGGGCTACTGGTCTTGGGTTCTATAAGAGGTAGGCTGTGCAAGCCAGGGGAAGCAACCCAGTAAGTAGCTCCCCTCCATGGCCTCTGCATCAGCTCCTAATCACAGGACCTTGCCCTGTTTTGGGTTCCTGTCCTGATTTCCTTCAGTGATGGACAGCAATGCTGAAGTATAAGCCTAATCAACCCTTTCCTCCTCAACTTGGTCTTTGGTCATGGTTTCATGGCAAGAATAGAAGCCCTAACTAGAACACACACACACATGCACACGCACACGTGCGCCCCTCTTGAGTTAGTAATATTGGTGTCTTGATATACCTCCCATCACTAGAAAAGAGCAATTCTTTGTTTTGCTGTGTGCTGTTCCCTAACAAGAATTACTTCGATGAGCTTCAAGAGAAATGTGGTTTGTTAAAATGTAGAAGAAACAAAGAAAAATGTTTAAGAATCATGCGTGTATCTCAGCTCTCGGGTTATTAGCGCTCTGCAAGGATTTCTAGGTCAATCTTATAGTTATCTCTATAGCTGTTCCATTATGTGTGCTAAATGAATCTGGAACTTCATGTATTTATTTTTGTATCTCTTATTTTGAAAGAATTAATAGGCTAGTCAATAAAACAGGATTACGTTTTGCCCATTGTAATTCACTAAGGAGAAAAGGCAATATTTTGCAGACAAGCTAATGAAAGTGATACCTAAGATTATTCCAGTTTTTTTGGTAATGAAACTTTAACATTAAAAACTCACTTTCTTTTTAAGAGACATGGAAAGTTCCAAAATCCAGCCCCCCCTCAAATTCACTTCTATTATCCATGTCATAAGATATATTTTAAAGTAAAGATTGAGGTCTACCTAGTTGAAAGGCTCAACAAATTTAGCAGAAAAGCAAAACTCAAAGCCACATCAAATGGTAATTAAAACAACCATATGTCACTGTTGTTATGTGGACACGATGTATGCTTGCTTCAATGGCCTGAAAAATGGATAAATTTAGAATTGGTCTGGGTAATTAAATTACTTTAAGTTAGTATTATCCAAGTAGTACTACAAACAATTTTTAATGACTTCCACTTACAACATAGAATCAACACTTACTTGTCTATATTTAGTGAAGGTCAAGATGCTAATCTCTAACACTTATCGCATATGATTTATTTCTGGGGGTCTCTCTGATTTCACACCTAATATGTAGCAATCGAAAGCTGGCATATATCCAAAGAAGACTTAGATCTGTGTCCTTAAGACTGCACAAGTTACTGATCATCAACAACTCTAGACTTGATTAGACATCCTGGAGTTTCTGGGAAGTAACATGTGTGAAGTACCCAAGCAACCCCTAGCCAGCAGTGGGTGATCTGGAAGTGGCAGCTTCTCCCTGCATCCCCTGCCTTGCCTCTGCCCTGTGTTTCTGTCCTTCCACTTGTCTGTGGCCCATTCTGGAGTCTCTGAGATGATGGAACACACTATGTCATCGATGAAAATTTCAGACAACCGACAAGAGAAAGAAATGTAAAAATAAATTCACTTAATGTGTCTCTGACACTATGAGTTGAAATGACCCCATAGGAATCTCAGAACAAAAGAAAGGAAAGCATGACATCCACCAAACAAGCCTTGAAGGCATCGGAGTACTGTCTGTGGTTTGTTTTCTTAGCTAAAGGGTCCAGACTGTTCACATTTTCCATTGTGGAGTTTGGTGTCTTCAGTAAATGCTGGCTCCTGCAACAGTTCCTACATTTCACTTTTGGTTTTCGTTCTTTTAATTTCTTTTTTATTGAATATTTGTTCATATGCATTGTGAAAACAAATAGAAATTAGCTATGGTCATAGCTAGACTGTAAACCACAAACTTGAGTCAGAGAGGACTTTCTGGATAACCAGACATTCCATGTCTCTGAACGTCTCAGCCCCTTTGTCAAGCTTTTCAATGATAAATGTAAGCAATTGGAACAGAAGACAAATTAACCTTTCTTTTGAGTTCTATATACGTTTGGTCGGATTCCCTCTCCACAGGGAAACTTGATCTAGCTTTTGAAAGTACTTTGGTGTTTCAGAAGGATTTGACTTGATCGGGACCCCTGAAAGTATGTGGTATTGATGGGTGATAAGTTGTCAGGAGGTTGAGGAAGAAAGGCTTTGCTTCTCAGCCGGAGAGCAGAACTCCCGCCTGATCTGTGTATTCTATAATTTCCTTCTGTTCACTCTTTGTCACTAGAGATGGGTGTTGATTGATTGATTGATTTTTAAAGTATGTGTTTTGCATTTAGACATGTACCTAAATGAAAAGGCAATTTCCACTTCAGATCCCTGTAGCCTTTCCTTCTTCTTCCACTAAACTGATTTCTGGATAAATATTAGTTCTCTCCACTCCCTCCTACAATGTCTGACTATAATCATTCAAATCTGAATATAATGTATCAAGGACTTTTGCACAGTACTAAGTTTGTGAAATGTACAAAGAATGTGATAAGGTCTCTGCTCAGGGAATTTTTTTTTGATTCCAGAAAGTGTGTATACAAAGATATCAAGCCATTGATATCATCCATGATGTAGACATTTGGTGATGGCTCACTGCAAGAGAGGATGAGGGAAAATTGAAGACAAAAGATATGACATAGATAGGTGTCAATCATATTTAGAAAATGGCCTACAGGTGTGGTGGTTATTATTTGAGAAACTAAATATAATATTGAAGCTTAATAAACTTTCCCCTTGATGCGTTCACTCTCCCCTGCTTTTGGCTCTCATCATACCAGAAGTAAGAGTGTCTCACAAGATATTTTCAATGTATCTGTAAAAGTTAGCCTATAATATTTCTTATTGTCCATAAAGGAGTTTTTTTTCTTTGCTGCCATCCAGACAAATCAGATGTTTTGAGTAAAAATATTTATGGTGGATCTAATCATGGTTTTATTTTGTTCTTAAGCCAGGAAAACGAGACTGAAGGAACTGCATAAGTTGAATTGTTTGAACAAAGCCTTTTCTTTGTAACATCTTTCTCAACTTCTGCAATGAACTTGCCAATTAAAAATGCATTTTGATTGAGGTCTGAAACTGATGTACCTCTCAGAGTATTGGACTCAAAACTCAATGAAGAGGAACCGCAGAGGCATGCAACCAATAGCCATTTAAATTTGAATAAATTAGAGCTGTTCTGTTTTGCCACCGCAGCAGCCAGAAAGCCACAGGCATTCTGCCACCACAAAAGAGTCTGGAGAACTGAGGGAGAGTGCAAAACGCAAGCACGGACTGTAATAGCTGCTGCCTTCTTTGTAGTAAAGCCATAGAGAGAGTCCCCAGTTTCAATTCAACAGCGTCCCTTGAAAAACCAGTGCATTTCATATCAAAATTCTCATTTTTAATATAACAAATACATTAATAGAATCTTGAAAATTTCATCCTAAAAAATACCCACAAACCTTTTTGGTAGTATGGGAGGCAGAAGTATAGGAAATTATCTTATTTTCTTCATAGTTTTATACTTGAGAAATTCTTTTAGGAGAGAGCCCATTCATGGATTTCATTTTACAAGCATGTAGTCAGAACTTCAAGCTCATTAGGACAGTGAATTGGGGGTTAGTAAAGGCAAGGAGCTTAACTATTAACTTTCCAAGTGCTGATCTATTTTCCTGCTTCCATATCAGCATGTCTATTGATAATGTCATTGTTCAGGTCTTCTTTAATCAGCCATATTGTTGAGTTCATGGGTGCACCTTCCCCCTAATATCTAGAAGACATAGTGTCAAGGGTGTTCTGTGTCACCATTGGGGTTTAAATATCTCTGTCCATCTAAGATTTATGTTGAAACAGAATCTTTGTTGTTTGACATTAAGAACTTTCTGCAAAGGAGTTAAACCAAGAGGGCTACATCCAGGTGAGTAGCATCAATGCCCTTATTAAAGGGTCATCCGAGGGTTTCCTGGTCCCTCCATCTCCTCTGCCAAAGTATGCACGCGTTCCACCTTTTACACTGTGAGGATGGGATAGGAAAATGCTGTTTATGTAAGAGACCCTCAGCAGACACTGACTCTACCGACTGCAGCTTCAGACTTTCCAGATCTATGAGAAACAAATCTCTATTGCTTATACATTACAATGCCTAACATTTGGCACAGCAGCAGAAACAAGCTGAGGTAAGTGTGTAGGGATAGAAGATCTGAGGGAGCCTGAAGAGTAGACCTCACACCTGATCTGACCTCTAAGGGCTGGACTGTAAGAGAGACGAACTTGTTTAGAATGCACTGACAAGAAAAAGAGAAAAGAGATTTTCAGACAAAGGGGCAGCATTTTTGAAGAGACAACAAGTTAGGAGAAATGACACAGCATAGCAATCCCAGAAGATGAGGACCAGGTGGGACCTGGACAGTGGGTCCCTCTTATATTCTACCCTGAAGACCAAGAGGGAAAGAGGCCTATGGACAAATGGGACCATATTTGTACCATAGGAAGATCAGTGCCTATGTCGGCATGAAGATAGAGAGACGATACTATCAGAAATCTCATTGAGTGAATAAAGAAAAAACTCCAAATGGTATTAAAGATATGGAAAAGCTAGGACTAGCCAGACAGATGCATGTAAACCAGAGAGAAGTGGCACAAAATAAAGGACATCTCTAAAGATCTTAAATTGAGCTAAGTATATATTCTGATATGTCTCTTTCTGCATCAAGAGCTGTAAGACTGTGTGATAACTCTGTGTGGCCTCCCCCCACTTTTTCTTTTTTCCTTATGATTTTTGATATTAAATTTGTGGTCTTGCTCATGCTGGGGCAAAGGGTTTAACCCTGAGACAGATCACTAGCATATATGACTGCATCTCCATGTTAATGAAACTACAGGAGTCTTGGAGTTAGACAAGCACACACTTTTCCAAGATAGTCTCACTGCTTTTCTCTGGTGTGGAAACTAATTATAGCTTTCCTTGGTAATAAGGGATCATATTGGTTTTTTTTTTTTTGTCCACACACTCAATGAGTTGCAGAATAATGTTCTTCCAGGATGTGAGACTTCTCAGAGGCCATGATTTTCAAGATGGTTTGGAAGGTCAGGTAAAGTGAATGAGAGGAAGGGTTTCTGGCTGAGGCAATATCATTAGTAAAGATGAAAAGCAGCAAATGTAATATGCCTGAAAGACTGCCAGTGGGCCGGTGATGTCTTGTACTCTTCCTCACAAATGACTTTGGCCTTCTACCTTGAAGGACAAGATGTTTGTCTAGTCTTGGAGAACCAGAAAATAAATATCAACTGCATGACGGCTTGGTAGGTTGTGTCCCACAGACAAGAACCTGAGTTTGTTTCCTAGTACCCACGAAAAAAAGCCACGCATGGTTGTGCGTGCTTATAATCTCAGTACTGAGAAGACAGGTTCACTGGGGTTCACTGGCTAACCAGCCTGGCCTACTTTGGGAGCCCACGTCACAAGTGAGAGACTCTGTCTCAAAAGTCAAGGTGGACAGTGACTGAGGAAAAACACTCGTGGTTAAACTCTGGCTTCCATATGCATAAGCATATATGTGCATGAGTGCATGTACACACATGAGTGTCTGTATGTTTTTGCATGTGTATGTGTAAGTGTGTGTGTGTGTGTGTGTGTGTGTGTGAGAGAGAGAGAGAGAGAGAGAGAGAGAGAGAGAGAGAGAGAGAGAGAGAGAGAGAGAGAGAGAGAGATTAGATTTTTTTCCCCTCCACCAGTACTTATCCTCTGAGATCTGAGATTTGGGGGAAATTTTACTTCTCTTTTTCTCTATAGCCACATGCTCTCACCTCCAACTGGCCTTGATGTTTGCCAGCTAAAGGAACAATAATATAATAGTGAAGGTAAACCAGGCAGGCTTTGAAACTCAGCAGTGACTTGTGCTTATGGAAAATATGATTTGTATGTGTGTGACTTCTGTAAACTAATTAGTAACTGAACTCATATGACTTCACCAAGGTTTAATAAAACACTGTCAATACATCAGGTGTCAGAGTTCAGCTGCTTGTTCCGTGTTGTAGAGAAAGTCACACCTGGTTTTATTTGCAGCATTCGAGAGGCAATAATGTTCAAGAGAAGCTCTCTGGTACCAGGAAATAAAAGTGGAGGACACAAAAATAATTTCCCTAAATATCACATGATTCAGATTTAATTTCTAGTTTTTCCAAGTCCGGACAAACAGCATGTCTTTAAAAGTAGAACTGACATCAGTCACCCAAAACAGTGAGATTAGAGAGAGTTTAGCATTCAGAAAATGAGGATCAGGAAGTGAGAAATTTTTAATCTTTCTCTAATTTACTGAAACATTTTTTCTATAATCAAATATTTTTAAACTTTTATTAAATTTGTTCTTTGATAATTTCATATGTTCATGGTATTCATCCAGATAGTTATTACCCCTGTATCCTCCTACCCTGACACCTGAGTGTCCTTCTCACAAGTCCCCTTCTCTCATCCATGACTTTGGCTATGATGCTTTGCTTATTTCTGTTCTTGAGGGTCACTGAGTTTGACCCCTGTCATCTGTGTGACTATAGATTTGGAACTATCTCTGGGGGGAGGGGGGTTTCTTAGTGGGTACATATGGGAAGACAATGACTGCCCTGTCTCAGAGTCCGTCAGGACAGGAAGGATAGAGTCGACTTAACTCCTCCCCACTCATGATCGACTGTTGTAGGGCAAATGTTATAAATGCTCATTGCAGGTAGCCAAAGCTTCCGTGAGGTCATGGCTACTTGGCTGCACCGTGCCCAGAGGACAGTATCCCACGGACCTTCTCTGGTTCTTCCATTCTTTCTATTCCCTCTTTCATGATGTTTCTGAGCATTAGAGAATGGTATATTATGTCCTGTTTAAGGTTGAGAACTCAACTGCTATTTGCAAAATGTATCTTTTGAGGGACTAATCTGGTTGTGCTATGTTTACTCTCAAAATCAATGCTCTGTGCTGCTCACCAACAAAATCACATCTACAAGGATTCTCTTGTCTCTGCATAACCCCATCCCATTCACTCCCTTTTGCTCCAGTCCAGTATGGGTTTACCCAGGCCTCCCCTACATGCCATCAGGTTCCAGGTAAGTACAGCCCTTGCCCATTCCTTTCCGAACTCTACACAAATGTCACCTCACAAAGGAGGTTCTCTGACCATCTACTACATAGACTCTTTTCTCCTCTGCTTTCTCTATCATGGTGGATTTTGCTTCAAGGGATTTAATAGGTATCATAGCATATATTTACTTGTCAGAATGCTTTACTGTCTCTTTAACCCAAGTTTCTTTCAGATGATAATTGTAGGGCTAAGCCCAGCCCATTGGGGGCGGGGTTCGCCTCGGGCTAATGTTTACCTATAAATCTGCCGGGTGTGCGCCCACCCTTCCCTTCTGCTTCCTGTTCTCCGCGGGAACCGTGGTATTGTAAGTCTATTTTCCCCATTAAAGCTGTGTATATTTTTTACAATCTGTCTGCATTCATTTATGCCGCTACAGAAAATTTTGTGGTTCTGTTTGTTGCGTGGATCTCATTCATTGGTACTTCGTGGTGTCTATTTTATGTTTATGACAAAGGACCAGTCAGTAAGTACTTAACTTACCAATAAATTATTTATATTTGTGAAAAATAAATATTTACATCTACTTCTGGATGGATACAGGTAAGAGTGCTTTCAAAAGATAATAAATACAATTTGTGTGAAAAGAAAAACTTAAATCAAAATAAGAGCACAAGTAGAATTAACCTTATTTCTAAAAGTTACAAGGACTTATAAGAGAGGCTGAAGATGTGGCTTGGTAGTGCAGTGTTTGCCTACTGTGCAAGGCTCTCAAGTTCATTTTACACACACACACACACACACACACACACACACACACACATACACACACACCACCTTAGGGAGAAGCTCTTGGCCAGTCACAAGTTATACAACACTTTGGTGAAATTATTTCTTTCTGAGAATTCTTAATTGAATTCATGGGGCTTTCCGTACTGGCTTTAGAGCATGGTTAACTGAACAAAGCTTTTGTGGGCATGAAGATGCTAGAAGTTAGGGTGTGCTTGGACACCAGAGACGGGGATTCCAGAGTCTACTGGAAGATGTAGCTATGACTTTTCCAGCTGTTCCTGAGATAACAAACACAAAGATGATGGCGGAAAGAGACCAAGGCAATGGCTGCCCAGCTTTGGATCTCTGTGTTGATTTTCTTAACTAAAGGCTCATACTTCATTCTTAGTAGTTTGGACATATTCTCTTTTTTCCCTTCCTTCTCCTCTCCACTTATTCTCACAAATTAGCCTAGCCTCTCCTCAAACTCACAGTCCTCTTTGGCGGCCACCCTCTGAGTGCTGGGACGGCAGGTGTGTACCACCCTTTCTGGCTATTATAAACCCTTCTTAGGGAGTGTTACCATCTGCATAATTTGTTTTTCATGTCTTTTCTAATTTTTTATTTTTTAAGAAAATTTCAATCAGAACAATAATAGATTAAGTTTATATTGGGAATATACTTCAAACATTTAGCAGTTTATGGGCAACCTCGTTTTAGCCAAGCCCTTACTCCCTAGTCTAAGATGATCATCAAATCACTTTCAAGTTACTTCAAGACATGGAGCTATCTTACATAGACATAAGTATTACTAGTAGCAATTTTAATCTACCTCAAATATTATTAAATTTTGAAAAAAATATTTCTTAATCCAGCTTTAGAGAGTTTGAACACAGTTAATATGCAGTTTTTTAAAGTACTCTTATAATATTTATGTATGATAAATCCTTGAGTAGTCTGTAAGTTATGAGCTTAACAATACATGAACACAACATTTAGTTGAGTGATTTTATGAACTTTTTCATTGTATCATATCAAGAAAGGCATAATTTCTCGTAGTTCAATCTAAATAAAAATATAAAATAAAATAAAATCTGTGAGCAGTTTTTGACATTGTAGCCACATTGATAACACAGCCTGAAAAGCCAGCTCACTGCTTCATCGCTTCAGTGTGGTGGGTGCGGACGTGGTAATACCAGGTCTCACTGTTCTGTTTCATGTTCCTTTTGTTCTCACCGTTCTCTGTTTTGTTTCCTGGCTCCGTGTCACCCGTGTAAGTGATTCCCACAGTTAAATTAACTGTCGGAAAGTCCTAGAGTGAATTTTTTGGACTGACTTGATTAATACAGATGAGATCACAAGGGTAGTTTTGGAACCATGATGACTCAGGTACCTCTAGATGTGATGGAGGTAATTCCCCTGCGGTGGGCTACGAAGCATATAGCATCCCGTTCCGGTCTACTCCTCTGTTCTCTTCCCATGTCACTTTCTCCCTTATTCAACCACACTGAGGGCTTCAAGGTTTGTCCTTTAAAGGTGATGAGTTGTTTCTTGTGGCAGCTAAGCTCTGATACAAACCTTTCGTCACTCCAGGACCCACCATCACAGCGAGATTTTCTGCAACAGCCATTCCCGCTTTGTCAGTGTTCCCCACCGTCGTCTGCCACGACAGCCTGTTCGTCCCTTCTCAGTACTAGTCTAATCGTGAACAAGTGTATCATTGATTTGGTGGTTTAGCACCACATCTGTCAAGAGTTTTTGAAAACTCCACTCTGCACAAGAGAGAAATCCTGCCAGTTTCGCTGCCTGCCTGGGAGATTGCATCTAGTACGATGAACGAGTCTGCTGCAGAGCCAGTCGGCTGTGCTAAAGGACTGGCCCAGCTTCGGGAAACAGGAAGCACCAGAGGGGCTACAGGCATCGCTGGACCATTTTCAGGACAATATCCTAGCGCACAGTTCAAACAAACCCCCTACAGTTTGACAAATCTGTGGGAGTTGGAAGAACTGGGTCAGGAGTGTCTTTTCTCCTCTAGAAAAGGCAACACAAATTTAGCCAATTTAAATTAATGGGTAAGAAATCTATCTATTGACTGGATTGATTAAACCAGTGCCAGTAGCCTTTTTAGATTTAAGATAATATTGTTTTTTTCCGGCACCACAGATTAAACTCAGTGCCTCACACATGTTGGAAAGAAGTTCTGCCCCTAGCTTTATCTCCAGCCCTAAGATAAATTTAAGATAAAAGTATTTATAGCAGTTTTACAAGACATATAATTCTTTAATTTCCTAAGGCCTCACAAAAGACTGTTTCTTCAAAAAACTTCTAAGCACCTATATTTGTTACTTTATTTTGATAATTTTAGTGGATACATATACCATGTCTTATCTGATAGGAATCGCCTTAGAATTAGGCTTATCTTCAGGTTTCTAGGTGCCAGAAAACCAAACAATAATACTGGCTCACAGACAGTGTTCTGGTGGAGGCCAAAATAACAAGACTTTCAAACACAGCCCTTAAAGCTCTCATTTAGAACAGCCATATACAAAGTAAATGTCTTGCCATAGCATTCAAATCATATCTTATTATTACATTATAATCAAATATTATAGTGTGTGTAGAATGTATGCGCATGTACATATATTGTGTGTGTTTTGCATATATGAGCCCCGTGTGAACACATGCATATGGGGACTCCATGTTGATATCTTGACTCATCCACAGGCACTCTTCTGCTTTATCCACTGAGGCAGGACCCTCGCAGATAAAACCAGAATTGACTGATATGTCGTGTCTCCATAACCAGCCTGTTCTGGGGGTCCCTCCTCCCTGTCTTGGAGACTCGAACTGCAGGGGACCACCACACCTACTCAGTATTAACTTGGATTCAAGGGATAAGAACTCTGGTTCTCATCTTCCTAGGCCACGAATTAAGTTTACTATGAATCATCACACAAGCAGTGTTTAGGTAATTTCCAAACATTGAGACACAATTTGCGCAGGTTATAAAAGGCAGAGAAGGAATGCAAGGCAGTGACAAAAATTTGGGAGAGCAGGTTCACATTTATCTACCTCTCAAAAGTATAAATATCAAGGCATATTGGGATGGTGTAATTTCTTAAGTGGAGAAGAACATTAAGGCATGAAAATAAACATCTTTCTCCTCAACTAATTCCTCAATGACTGTATGGGAGGGTGGGCAGTAAAAAACACATTTTGTAATTATTAGGGTTGTACCAAGATTTGCTGGCTGCGATTGATACACCATAGCACACTGTCGTAGGGGACTAATCAGCTGTTTACAGAGCATTCGCAAAGCCCTGGGTTTGGTTTTCACTTGTCCACTGCAATTTTCCTAACACATTCCCTCCTTCGTTCTCCCTGCAGTGGATGGACGGGCTGTTCACGCATAGATCCCCAGTTATCAGCCACATGCTGTGGAACTAAAAGTCCCTCAGGAAACTGTGATAATTGGACATGTGTCAGCGGTAGCAATTCATTGCTAAAACCCCTAGGAGACACACAGCTCTCCCCTGTTCACCACCTGCAGGAGCTGAGAGATTTTAACTCCTGAATTATGCTGCTGGGGAGAAAGGGTCATGCTGCCTGTTATCCTTATTCGCTTTATGACCAAACCCTCCACTGTTCCCTCAATTTTCATTATATGACTTAGAAGTTCTTCTTTATTAAAATCCAAAAATTATTTTTCCCCACTATCGGAATCACCCTTCATGTACTGTGCATTCAGCTGTTTTAACTCCTGTGGTTTAGGAGGAATTTTAGAATTTCAACTTGCTTCCAATAAAAGTGGATGCTGCAAAATAACCAGACAATGGCGTCTCTGTGTCTCCTATTGCAGTCACTTACAAAAGGCATGGGAGTATTTGCCAAAGAGTAGGCACGTGGGATGTTTCTCACCTACTAAAGCATCTTGGTGTGAACAACATCCTTTGTGACATTTTCTGCTGAGGAGATTTTTATTTATGTGACTGCAACTTAAGATTTCTGGGAATCAAACACCATTCCTTCTATGCAAAGGTTAGACTTTGGCCTTGTGTCTCAGGAGTGCTAAGGCAGTTCTAAGCCACACCCCACTGCCCTACCGCATGCTCATTTATGATGGGCAGCATTTGTTTCAGAAGGTCTTACTGTGTGCTGTTAATCACCAGACAGAGTGAGGCTCACCGGCTCAACACAAATTCCCAGGAACAATTCACTCCTCGTTTAATTATGGGGTTAAATAGTCTCAGGCAGGTGGTGAACATAGGCAAGCTGTGTATCTTCTAGGGGTTTCAACAATTATTATTATTTGCTCTCAACTCTATACTTGATTGAATATTGAGTATTGATTTTCTCTGCAGCTCTCACAAAGTTCCCTTCACTAAATGAACTCAGCTGTTGAAGCAAAATTATTTTATTTATTTCTACCCCCTGTTAACTTACTATCTTTAAAAACTAGGCATCTTTCTGCTATTACACCCATTTCGCAAGGATAATTTTGATCACTCACTAGTTTTTGCTCTAATTTCTTGCTACTTTGTGTGCATGTGTGTGTGTTCACATGTACACATCTGTTCCTGTAGGGGCAGATGTGTGTGTAGGACATCCCAGGATGTACTTTCTCAGATGTCACCCATATCTCTTTTCTTCTTTTCCCTTCTTTGTTTGAAGTAAGGTTTCTCACTGACTTCGGAACTCACCAAGTACCTTAGTTGGGGTTGGCCAGTGAACCCCCGGGAACCTGTCTCTACTGCCCAGCTCTGGGTTATGAACATGGCCTGTTATGCTCGGCTTTTTTAGTGTGGGTTCTAAAGATCAAACTTGGGTCTCTGAACTTATAAAACAAATAAACTATTGACTGAGCCATCATCCCCCAGCCCTTTGCCTGGGTTTTGATTAAGGTAATTGTTAAGTGTATCCAGGAACTAACTTGGATAACTGTCACAGTTACCTTCGATGTTGTAGAAAAGTTGAAGAACTGGAAAATCCACTCTCTCTGATTTTCTATATAAAATATACAGCAACCCATTGAAAAGGGAACATGAATCTCTTTAAAAGCTTACAAGAAAGGCTAAGCCTTGTATGCCCTTCAGGAGGGAGCAGGAACCCCCAGAAATTGTGAAAAACAGCTTTAGGATTACATCAGAATAACGGTGTTTCTTATTTCACATTATTCTGAAGTGAGACCAGAATCTAAATTACACTTACATTTTAACTTGCCCACACTAGTGTGTCCCCCTGTTTGTGCAGCAAGGATCAGGAAACTCCAACCTTCATAAAGCACACCAGTCTATCAGTTGGAAAATGTTAAGAAACACGGCTAAAAACAAATCATACTTTCCACATCTACTAGAGAATGTAGCTGTGTTGCAACTTCCTTCCTCTTAGAAAAAAAGAGTGACACAAAGGGAATACTTTTTAAAGAAGTGTAGGAAAGAGGGATTCAATCTCTTCATGCACATAGAGAAACACACACACACACACAAAGACACACACAGCAGAAAATGATTCTCCAAGTGATTGACATAAAGTTCAGAAAATTGTGTGTGTGTGTGTATGAGAGAGAGAGAGAGAGAGAGAGAGAGAGAGAGAGAGAGAGAGAGAG
>JABTXL010008822.1:17621409-17638777 GCA_025134845.1 Neodon shergylaensis | reverse complement strand
CTCTCTCTCTCTCTCTCTCTCTCTCTCTCTCTCTCTCTCTCTCTCTCACACACACACACACACACACACACACACAAACAAATTAAAACAAATATATTTTAATTTTAAAAACATATCAGATGAGTTTGCACTGTTGAGTGCAGGGACACACACATGTCCACCTTCCACCATTTGTGAAGAGGAAACACGGAGAAGAGCTATGTGCAGACATGAGAGGGTCAGAGAGACGGCCAGTGTAAAACAAATAATGAGTGTAGGGTAGGGGCAAAAGAGGAAGTAGTTTCCTCCCATAGACATTTACTTGATAGAGCCATTCACTCGTGGGTGCAAAATGTTTCCAAACATATTCCTTTAGCATGAAAAATTGAATTTACCTTGGATGTTAGTTCAAAATTAATGTGTCAGTGTCCAACAGGAATCGCATTTCAGCACTGATGACAAATCGTTGTGGGGTATTTATACACCATGTGAAGGCATATTGCTGTGATTGGTGTAATAAAAAGCTGAATGGCCCATAGCTAGAAAGAGGTTAGGCAGGATGTCCGGGGACAGAGAGGACTCTGGGAAGAAGAAGGGAGCAGAGACATAGGGTACAAGATGGAAGAGAGGTAATGTTGTGTGATAAAACGTGAATTTATATAAATGGTTAATTTAAGTTATAAGAGTTAGTTAGGAACAAGCCTACGCTATAGGACAAGTTTTCATAAATAACTAGAAGTCTCCATGTCATTATTTGAGAGCTGGATGGTGGGACAGAGAAAGACTCATTATGATAAATACTATGCCAGCCAAGCTCCTTCCCAGACACACCACTTGAATGAGAGCATTCATTCATTCATTAGTAATATTTTTTTCATGTTTACTATGTGTCAGAAGATCTGTCAGCCACTAGGTGAGAAGCACAATGTATCTCAAAGCTTATCCATTAGTTCATGTGATGAGATTTAACGTAATAACTAAGTCTGACCTTTTGAAGAGGAGACGAATTCTGACATATTAAGAGTTTTGTCTTAAGAATTACAAAATTAAAAAACGTATTTTTAGTTTTTTTAAAGTGGGATATTAAAGAGGTTAAGAGGGATACAGACAAGCTATGTCCCAACTTATCAAAACCGAGCAGGATAGCCAGTCCTGTTATGAGGGATCTGTGTAGATAAGGAAGTGTTCTGCCTGAGGAGAGAGGCTGAGCCAACCACAGTTTACAGGATTTGCTGTTGTACATTTAAGAGCATTAGATATTGACACTAAAGGGTCTAGTAAGTTCTTTAATACCTTGCAGCCCACACTAAACAATGAACTTTTATCACAGATGCAAATATATGAAGGCGTCTTCTTCCAGCTGTAGCAGGATCGCCAACCACACCTCTGTTCCCTTCACTACACTTCTCCGGCCGACTTAAGGTTGGAATCCTATTCAGTAATTCCACTATTCTGCATATGACCCTCACCTGCTGAGAATGTGATCCTGTTAGCTGAACACTGAAAGTGGAGGGTGTCCGTCTCTATATAGGCCATGTTCCAGAGAACTCCCTTTTCCATAAAGAAATGGTTTCCATGGTTAGCTCCTCATGGTCCTTCTCTCTTCCACATGGATGGAGAAGGCTCCCTGTTCCCTTTTCCACTTCCCTGGCTGCACCCAGATTTCATGAACTATGAGTTAATCCTCCTTTTCTTCCCAAGTATAAACAGGCTGACTTCAAACAGATTACAATAGGTCACAAGGTTTAATGGGCACAGCGATAATCATCTAAATTACATTTCTAGGTCTGATGGGGAAGACAGATGTGAGGTTCACTCCACCAGAACTCTCTGTTAATCCACAAGGGTGGTGGTTCCCAGTGGGCTGCCTCTCCTGGCTCCCTTAGGCTGCCTCCCACTGACTGGTTACCAAAGGCAGCTGCCTGAACTTTCCTCTCTCACACAGTGCCCATCGCTAACGGACATGAAAGTCAAATGTGGCTGCCACTCAATCACGAGGCGCACGCTTTTTATCTCTGGGAGCTATCCGACTCCGCTGTAGTCCACAGTCCTTGGTCCAACAGTTGTCACTGATGCTCACAGCCGGTTAAGACTTAGGAATTTTCACATTAAAGAACCCGCCTCTGCATTGACTTCTAGTAGCATCTAGTAAAATTCCATGGCCAACTGCATGTTTTCAACTGCATCTTGATTCTTTTTTAAAGCATTTTTAAAATAATCTGTTTTTATTTTATGTGCATAGGTGTTTTTTCCTGCATGCATGTCTGTGGGAAGGTACTGGATTCCCTGGAACAGGTTCTACAGACAGTTGTGTCTTGTGGGTACTGGGAATTGAACCCAAGTCCTCTGGAAGAACAGCCAGGTTCTTAACCAAGGAGCCACCTCTCCAGCCCAGCCCCTGTTTCTTGATGCTTAAGTTTAGAAGGAATAAAAACCATGAAATTATTCTGAGAAAGGAACTAAAATAACTTTAATTCTTAAAATTTAAAGGTAAACAACCTTTTGGTACTGACAGAGGCTAAGCTGTTCTAAGATACTTTACATCCTAGCGTTTACAATTTGAATACATATGTCACCTTTTTACCAAACAGAGCAACGGAGTTTCTCCTGATACAGCAGGAAGGTAGGATGCAATTAAAGTTAGAGCACTGCAAAAGAATGAAATGAAACCATTCGAAATTGATCAATACATCCAATATGTAGGGGAATATGATGTAATATCGCTTATATGTAAAAATTCCCATAACTTACAAGAGACTTTTGTGTAAAGTTTTATTTATTTATTTTTTTAAATAACGATCCAGCAAAATAAGTCTGGACCATGTTAAATGGCATGTTCAGTGTTGCTGACATGAAAAGTGATAGAGCTAGCACACAAATCCAGGCCTTGTGATGACACATCCGGTCCATATGTATGAGTGTGTATTCATATATTCATATATATGTCTTTCTATATATGTCTATATGTGTCTTTATATGTGTTTTATATTGTTTCTTTATATCTGTCTATATATGTCTATTTTCATGTATATGTATTGAATAATATTTTGTAAAATATGGTCTTCTGAGGGAATGCAATAGTAATTTCTGTAATAAAAAAGAAACTATTTGCTCAATAAGGCCCAAATAGCAAAGCTTGTAAGTAAATTTTACTTACTTCAAATTAGCAGAATCAGATGTACTGAACTTACTCAATAAGAGAGAAGGTGATTGTCAAAATACCCACAATCATTGCACTATTTCTAAAATCTTTGCTAGTTGTCAATAGTATAAAGTTTTAAAAAGCCACAGATATGAGAAATAATATTTTGGGTTGATGAAGAAACTGGAAATCTAGCAACTCAATGGAATATGAATGCTATAAATAGAAAACAGAATCAATAGAAATGGTTTTCTATCACAAATTCTAGTTTTACAATATTTTAAAAGACTTTTTATGAAATATAGTAGTTTAACTAACTCCCATACACCAAAGAGAAAGAAAGGAAGGATAGAAGGAAGTTGAGAGAGGAAGGGAGAAAGAATAGGGGAAGAAGGAAAATATTAGAAACCAGTTTAGACCACTTGGGAAACTGACATGGCACATGAGTGACCTCATGGAAAGATCTCCAAGGATTGGAGACAGAATGAAGACCGGGGAATTAAAGTGTCAACATTAATTCTAGGAAAGCCTTTTTAATGATACACAGAGAAGATATATACTTGCTAAACACTGCAAGATTTTTTCACGATTAAATACTATAAGGGAACAAAGATTGTTTGAAAATATTTATTCAATATAATGATCTCAAACATAAATCTACTTCACTAATGAGCGGTTATTTTATTTTCACTATTAACAATTTGATTTTTCAAAAACCATTATGTATATATTTGTGTGGCTGAGTGTATGTATGTGTTCAGAAGCCTGAAGAGGCCAGAGAGGGTGCAGGATCCCTGGAGTCACCGGCAGCTGTGAGCTGCTGTGTGGGTGCTGCAATAAAACCTGGGTTCTCTGCAAGAATGGCACGTTTAACCTCCGATTCATTTCTCCAGTTCCATGTATTCTTAATTTTCAAAGTCTTCAGCTGACAAAATGTAGCTGTTCCTTAAAAGAGCTTTTTTCAAAACTAGACATAAACATCAAAACAAACAAAGTCAGGAAATCCTGCTACTGAATACTTCAATAATTTTAAATCTAACACATTGCCTGGCAGGTCTTGTACTTGAAATTTGGTGACCTTTTCATCCTTTCTTTTGTTCCTGTTTAGTTTTACTATATTTAAATTGTATTTGACAAAAGCAAATAAAGCTCAACTTGTAATTTATGTCATAGGAACAGTCATTTGAATACGCAATAAGACATTTTGGTTATAAAAACTATGAAAGTCTTTGAAATTTTTTAAATCTTCAGAACAAAAACCAGAAGAATATGTTCATTGTTTAGGATCACATTGGAATATCTGGACAATGTTGAGATAGATAATTAATAGGAACACATTGTATTATAAGAATACAAACCAGTCAATATAAAGTTCACAATCAAGTGACGGAAGGACCACAACAAAGCCTGTGTTTGTTTTCCATTTCTATAACAAACTCCTGGGGTAATCAACCTATTAAGATGAAAAGTATTATTTTGACTCAGAGCTTCATAGCTTCAGAAGTTTTAATTGGTGGTTGGTTGGCCCTGTTGCTTTGGACTTAATGACAGCCTTACATGGTTGGGTCATGTGATAGAAAAAAAACTGCCTAACACAGAGCCAAGGGATGGCAAAGAAGAGAAAAAGACTAGGGTCCCACCAGGCCCTTCAATGGCACGGATCAAATAAGCTAAACCCTCTCATTAGGTTCCATCTTCCAATGGTCGTGTCACTTCTCAGTGGGGTCAAGCTGTGAGAAAGTCCTGTTGGCATTCAGGTCTCTGAGGGATACTGCAGAGCCTAGCTATAGCTGGTGTTTCTTCTGTTTTCTGGAAAAGAGTGTTTGCCTGGGAATAGTAACTAAAAACCAAACTGTTCACATGCAGACAGGGGCTAAGAAATAGCCTTTCCTAACATCAGCTAAATGGAGCACAGAACTGTTTCAGAAGAGAATGCATGTGAGCTGCATGAAACTAAAAGTATTTATATATATTATATATACATACAATATCATATGTATATATTTGTTATGCATACATATATCATGATATATGTGTATATATTATGATATATTATATATGTATAATATATCATATTATACCATCACACATCATATAATGTTACATTATATAATATATTGTTATGCAATATATTATATAAAACATTTTATTATAGAATAGTATATATTTTTTAATGTATTATATAACATGATTGACATATCACACACACAGACATATATATGCATGCAGAAGCAGACCCTGGAAACTTCATAGATATGTAAAGTATTGGACTTCTCCCAAGGTATAACATGAGGGGGCCACTCATTAGTTCCAAGAAGTCTCCAAAGATTTCAATGCATGTTCAAGTTTGAGAATCCATAGCATAAAGAAAAGCAGACTGTTGTGGGAGTTCCCTCTGTATATGCTGTGATTACCATTAATAAATAACGAAACTGCTTTGGACCACAGCAGGGCAGAACTTAGCTAGGTGGGGAAAACTAAACTGAATGCTGTGAGGAAGAAGGGCAGAGTCAGACAGACACAATGGAGCTGCCACCAATAGACGTGCTAAAACTTTAACTGATAAGCCACAACCTCATGGCGATACACAGATTACTAGAAATGGGTTAAATGCAAATGTAAGAGTTAGCCAATAAGAAGTTAGAGCTAATGGGCCAAGCAGTCATTTAATTAATATAGTTTCTGTGTGATTACTTTGGGTCTAAGCTAGTCGGGCAGCTGGAAACCAACAAGTGGGCCCCCTTCCTTGTACTGCAAACAATGAAGAAAGAGCGCGAAGGCAGTCAATGACAGCAGGGCCAGTCCTAGCTCCAGTGGCCCTGTGCTTTAGAGGGATGGATTCATGAACATCTGCAATGTACATCAGCAGTCAGAAACATGTAAAAGTCTAGATGATATTGAAGTTCTGAACCCCAGAGGATGCTAGAGAGAAACCGGGTGGGCAGTTGTAGATGCAATCTCTGATCCTTTGTGGCATACAGTCCCTTTAAACCTCAGCCCAGGTGATCAGGAATGCATAGGCCCTATGAAAGGGACATGCTCATAGGGTTTTACTGGGCCTTAGAATCAAATAGGGTATTAGGAGATTTTATGAATCTTTGACAGTTATAAACATCCAAACAGTGAAAGGAAGAGAATTTGAGACCAGGAACATACTTCCAGTTTTTCATGTATTTAAAGTTTTGAAAGTTTGAATGAGATTCTAGAAGTTGTTTTGTCTCATTAAACCTGCAATGCCCAAGTTCTTTAATATTGCCACAGTGATCAATTACTGTATATTTTCGACATTTTAAGGGAAAATAGGGGCCCAGTCATTCTTTTGGGGAGATCTTACAGTTGAGAATGGATTTGTTTATGCTGGAATGGTAGCTGTCTTCTTTAGGGAGGTGTGATGAAATAGCAGAATTAAATAATTTGTTATTATTATCCGTTATTCAATACATTCCTAGCTTGAAGGAATTCTGTCCAATAAACTCAGGAATTTCTGTTCCCTCTGTCTAGTAAGTTGTACGAGGACATGGGACCTAATCTAGACCAACTGGATGTCCTTTCCTATTTTCAATTTGGAGCAGAGACACTGTTTGAAGGAGCAGATTAGAATTCATTCACAGCTCTGTGCCCAGCAGCAGTGGCAGGAGCATCAGCCTGTGGGGTCTGGCGAAGGGAGTGTGTCCAGGGTTACTGTGGTCAGTGGCATCTAGAGTATGTGGCTCCATGATGAGACATAGTTAATCCTCTTACTCTCTTTAATTCTGTCTATTTCCAAGTTCTTTCACCTTCCCTCAACAGCTCAAATCCTATGAGTTATCAACTTGCTCTGAGTATGTTCTCTTGCTTGGGTAAGCGAGAATTGATTTTTCTTCCGTGGGCTCAAGAATGTTGGCCAGTAAAGTAAGCATAATGGAAGGCTTTAGGCAGTGGGGAATGAGGTTCAAATAACAGGTCTAATGAGAGCTGAAGGTGTGCTTCTTAAATAGGAGAAATGGATGTAGCCAATTAAAAGAAAGGGGACAGCAGGTGTGTGTGTGTGTGTGTGTGTTTAGACTGAAAGCTGTCTAACTGGAAAAGGTGACCCACAGGGACTCATCACCAACCCTCTGTTTTTGTTGTTTTGTTTTGTTTTTGTAGTTAGTTTTTGTCATACATAGCGTTTGTGATGGATTAACATCTCACCGTTTCTAGGATTGGACTTCATTGGCTTAAAACTAACAATGGCGAATACTAAATCCAATCACAGATAATGAGTAGTACACAAATTATATAAGCACATCTACGAATGTGATGGGAGGACATGGAGTCTTGTATGACCACAGCTGTGTGCAGCTATGTGAGGACACACATCTGCCCAAAGACTTTCCTGTAAGATTTGAAGGGTAGAGACAACTGGAAAACATAGAAGTGAGTTGGAAAAGAAATGGGTCATACCATTTAAGCACATGGGAATAACAATAGCCCCCAACTTTTCCAGTTAGACTAGTTAGTAAATCCTTCATCTTAAAAGCCAATTTAGAATGGACTTTTAACATTGCTAGTATAAATTATTCTGACCAATACCTCTCTTCTCAACTTCCACTCCTGTCCACACACACAGATTTAGGCTCTTGTTATTAATGTGGGTGAGCTGGATAACTTCAAAAGACGCAAACTAATGGCCTCTGAGTTGAATCTGATCTTAGAATTTCATTCCTTTGTTTGTTTGCCATGTGGAGTGTTCCTTTTTAAGGCTTAGTTACCAACATATAATCCTGGAGAGATCTTCCATTAAAATCCAAATCTTGGGTTTCTTTTGAAGGATCAGATCTGACACCACTAAGCCAGCATTCCAAAAATGGCAAAAGTTGCCCACAGTAGGCAACTTCACTCTCAACAGGGCAGGCACTGCTTTTGAAACAGTGCTTGTACCCTCTTGCCTCATAGTTGACCTAATTCTATCATGCCTATGAATACACCTTTGCATGCACTGGTGTTTGCAGTTCTTTCTAGTTAGTCAGACCTGTTAAAGGCCCTTCAACTTATAAAGAAGCTGCAAACCTTGAGAGGAAGATAAGTTAATGTATACATGTTTTACATAGCAGTTAGTGGGAAATTATTGGGGCAAAACATGATTTGATAATCAAGACACTCGCAGCTTTGCTAAATATTTTGTGTGTGGCTGAATATGTTTCCTCACTTGCCACCATGAATAAAACTCTACAGCACTTAAAGATCAGCCTTTTGTCTAAGAGTTAACATCATGAGTGTCAACACCAGACAGAGTTGGTCTTCCATCCTGGCCTACCCTTGTTAGCTATGATGACTGTTCCCTCACACATAGTATGTATGCATGTAATCATATGTATTAAAGTGATTAAGATGTGGCAAGAATAATATTTTTGGCACTTAGAAACATATAATTAGATTTTTCACTATGTGAGCTATTCTAATACTAATTTCCATTGAAGAAATATAATTTTATTTCTCCAAGTACTGCTACTATAATGTTCCACAGAGCAAACTGTCTCCTTTCTTTAATGGGTTTTGCTTTTTCAATGCTACCAAAGTCCTATACCATCATTCTTTAATGATTGCCACTTACTAAAATAGGCCTACTTTCATCTTATGTTGGCTCTAAGTCCCTCCTTAGGCAGGTTAGAATTGTTGCTCCATAGTTTATGGGGGGTGGAAACATACATTCTGTTTAATAGGATGGGAATACCTTTCCCATTAGAGAGTCAAACCTACACAATCAGGTGCCATGTGGAATCTGAAAAGGGCAGTCAAAATCCCAATTCTTCTTACCTTAAATTAGGGACCTTAAATGGCCATAGTACAGAGATGGGGAAGATGGAAAGACAAATAATGAGAGGAATTCTGTTTGTGAATATTCTCTATTAGCTTAGGAGATGGGGAGGGGACATTGTGGCAAGGATGTGGACCACATGTAGGGGCAGGGTATAGAGTAGCCTTGGCTGACAGCAGCAATGACACAGGAACCTCAGTTCCACAGCGAAGGGTCTGAATTCAATCACCAATGTGGATAAGCTTCGGAGTGGATGCTTCTCCAGGACCTCAAAATTCAGTCTGATCGACATCTTGATCTCAACTTTTAAGCTCTAAGGAGTGAACTTGATCAAATTGTTCTTATGCTTCTTGGGTAAAAAAAAAAAACTTTGAACTAGTAAATCAATGTTATTTCTAAGCTGTGAAGTCTAGGGTGAATTTTTACCCAGCAGGGGAAAAATCAGCACTTGAGGTTTGAAAATAACCACCCCAGTCTGTTTTCGTGTATTTTCTCCAAATTTATCCACCTTTATCTAAAGTGGAAAGAGGAGCAAGGGGAAACAAATCTCTTCTCCAGGCTCATCACTGTTGGCCTAGCTCATGATTTACACATGATGTATATGGGGGGAGCTGACTTTGGAATCTCAGTCACCTTGTCTGGCCCATCTTTACTGAGAGTCTTGAATGTTTCTCCTTCCTCCTCCCACATGGCATCCCTGAAAAGCCTGTGTGTTACAGGAATGAAGATGTGTTGTTGTTTTACCTTGCCTGCCTAAGGAACCTGATTGGTTTAATAAAGAGCTGATCAGCCAAGAGCCAATAACTAGGCAGGGGAGAATAGGCAGGACTCCCAGGCAGAGGTAGGAACTCTGGGAAGAAGAGAGGCAGATTTGTTAGCTAGACACATAAGACATTATGGAGGAGAGATTAACAGCCATGTGGAAGAAAGCAGATTAATATAAATGGGATAATCTAAGTTATAAGAGCTATCTGGGAATGAGTCTAAACTAAGACCAGGCTTTCATAATTAATAATAAGTCTCTATGTCATTATTTGTGGACTGGTGGTCCAAAAAATAAAGTCTGATAAGAATATCCAGCTACACCTGTGCACAGAACCAAATTTCTTACAGTTTTCTAGAACTTTGAATCTGTATTCTGTGACTTGGAACAGATAACATCTCTAGGTCCTGAAAACTTCAGGGCTGATCTTTATAACTTCCTCAGCTGGGATATTTCTAGCCATTTCTCAGGAAGCTCCTTCTCCCTTTCTCTAAGTTCCAGAGCATTCCTCAAGCCCTGTAACTAGGCAGGCATCCACCAAGGGGCAGCAACGTTTTCCCTCCCTTGAAGTTTTTTACCTACTTCACAGGTGATTACTTCAGGAGGAAGAGGAGGAGAGGAGGCATTCTCATTTAGCGAGAAACATCCCTCAGTGGTTGTCTTCTCTGCCCCCTTAGGTGTCTTTAATCTGAAGAGTATGCAAAAAAGCCTGAGGCTAGGAAGGAAAAGAAAATGTCCACTAATTCAGATGGCCTACACCAAAGTAACTTCAAAATAGAATGCATTTGAATTGATCCATATAACTGAACTTGAAAATCTGATTCCAGAAGTTGTAGTAGATAAGAGGAGTCAAAGGCCTTGGCTTCGACTTAAGAACATTTTGAGTACATATGTGTGTATACTAGAGGCAGTTATAGAGTACAGACAGGAGGGGTGGGGGAGACACAGCAAAAGAGTTAGCTATGTGTGCTTCAGCAAGGCATCTACCACTATCTTACCATCTTGAACCACACTGAATTAACAGGTAAGGAATTCACATGAGCGCAAACAGAATTTGGGCAAGGCTGCTGGTTTTACAAAAAAAAAATATGAAACATAGGATCACTAAAGAAAAATGTTTAAATAAAGCATTTTAAGATTTATACATGTATGCTCTCTCATATTCCTTCTTGGCATGATGAATCCGTGCGTTTCTATTTTTTGAAGGAGAAAAACAAACAGATTGAAACGAAGGGAATTTTCCTTTCTTTTTGATTTCTCTCAAATTAGAATTTCATTGAAAATGGATGGGTATCTTTCCACTTGTAAACCTCCCTTCCCCCCAATTCTTGGAAGATCTGAGTTTTCTAAATCACAAGGATAAACTGTACACATTTTGAATGTGAAATTTGGAGTTTATACCATTTTTATTATGCCCCATAAAAAGCAAAATTTTTATTCTGTGGGTCTGAAAAAGCAAGTTTTGAAATCAGATGTATTTATCAACATACTCATTAGAGGCATTTTTCTCCCTCCAGTTTGGAGGGAGTTTGAAAACCAATACCAGTCTGGTTTAGATAGTCATAATTGTTTACACATGTCTCAGTAACAAAATATATTTGGGGGGTGGCACTTTACTTTTAGGATTTGAGACAGCTGGAAATTATTATCATTATGGTTTAAAATGTTCCAACTGGATAATGGTGTTAAAAAGAATATACCATTCTAGAACGCTTCCTTCTCGCACGGAACACAGATAATTTTATTAAATTGAGTCCTGAGTTACAGATTGGCTGATCTAGTTCCATGTGAAGGAATCTGAAGAAATGGGTTCCTTCATGTAGCATCACATAGAAAATGCCTGTGCCTCATGGTTAGCAATTGTATTATTGTTGTACAAATAGCTTTCATGACTCGTTCAGATAATATTTCTCCTACTGCAGTAGCAAAATCTAATTAAATCCTTAAGAAGTAGGACAACTTTTTTAATCATAAGAATATTAAATACCTTAGAGAGCTACAAAAATTCTTTCCATATTTGCTTCTCAGAGAAGAAAAGAAGAAAGGAGAAGATGATTAATAAGGGATTCTGTGGCTCCCTCAACCTGTTTCTTCTGAGCAGTAAGGCGATGTGAAGAGCCAAGAGGGACCAAAGTTCAAAGGAAATTCATCTAATATTTGTGCTCTGGCTCAGAAAGGGGGTGAGAGGCTGTGCATGTGGCCAGTTGGCAATGAGGGCAGCGTGCCAGGCCAAGGAGCCTTTGTGATCACAGATGGACTTAGCAGGGGAGAGACGGTGCCAGAGACCCAGGCAGGGCAGGTTATTTTGGGGGCTTTGCACGAATCATTTGTTTTTCATTCGTTGCCAATTTTGACAAAGAGAAATGTATTTACTTAACTCAAACCGAACAAAAATGAAAGCCATCAATACCACCAGGAATTGGTATAGTAATTATATCTTATATGTTGACTCCATGGTTTGCAATGATTGATTTACTGACTACTGGAGGTTTGCAAATTACCAAGGTAGGTCTCATCCTTGGAGAGAGCACCCTGAGATGGTTTTAAAAACTCTTGGTTTATAATTCCTCTATCTATGCCACATTCTTCTCAAGAAAATTTAACTGTTTTTATCATTTGTGATATCAAAATATTCTCACTAATTCTTCACAAATGGCTAGTCCTTTTGCCTAATAGTACAATGCTGTCATGGGTGGAGTGTCACAGTGGTTACCAGCCACTTGCTGATTGGATCCGAGGCTTGCTCCAGAGGAAGGAATTCAGGCCTATTCCTGTGTACTTGGTCAGTGAGCATATGGCTAAGGAGATCATAGGCCCCAGGCTGGAATTTACTGCTGTTATTTTGTTACATGACTGGATCATGTTGTCAAATGGCTTTCTCAATGCTCATATTTATCTCCACGGATTAGTGGTACACTCAGCCTTAATCAGGGGAATGTCCTAGAGCAGCAGGCAGCGATTAATGCAGAAAGCAACGCTTGGCCAAACTGCAAAGAATAAGATGATGGAGTGCCCAGCCCTAAGCGGGACAGTGATCTTGCTCGCTCCAAGGCTTAGGTAACATCTCTGAAGGAGAGGCAGAAAGAATGCAAAACCAAAGGATAAAGACACATGTAGCGAATTTCCCCTGGACACGGTACAACTGCTGCTGTGGTTATCGCATGGACTGGGTTCCTTAGCATTTCATCATGGATGTGGAAAGGACCCATTACGGACTGTCTTCTGTTACCATTGTTTGGAGAGGCTGCACCATTTTACTCAGTAGTATAGCCACTGATAAGCTGTCCTTGCTCCAGTACATGGACTTCCACTTATGCCTGGGCAAGAAATTCCAATGAAACTCAGTAAGACACACACACACACACACACACACACACACACAATAATACCTAAATGTAGGAAGGGACTAAGAACAGGGGTTCCAGAGGGAGAGAGACGTGAGACGGTAATGGGGCAAAGTGGAAATGACTGGGGTTCATTACATCAATGTCTGAATCTGTTAAACAATTTTAAACAAGGGCAGCAGTTCTACGGTTTGTAATATGTCCTCCTCTTGTCAATTTAGAGTGGCTAGATCTGCACTCGGTACTTTCCTGAAGGTACAGAACGGACCCAGCAAGCCCAGGGACACCTCTGGCTTCAGTTGTCTTTCCCTGGAAGGTAGTTACAAACTGCCAGGGGCTCAACAGTTACAAGTGCATTCTCATCCTTCTCTGCCACACACGAGCAGAGGCCACTGGTAAACCGGATGAAAACTGAGCCTGTTATTGAGGCTTGCTTGCCTATCAGTGCTATCCTAGCAAAGACGCTTGCTGAGACATCGGAACACCAAACTCGGCAGAACTCAGTGAACTCAGAGATCTGCTCAGTCTCATATCTAGGGTCACGATCCTCCACTCACTTCTTCCAATTAATGCTTTTAGCCATTCAAGGCATATTCTATGTGTGGTGGTTACCAGTCTCCGTGGCACCGCCCAACCTCAAGATCCTGTCCCATGATCTTTCTATGGTGTTAAGAACACATGTTCAGCCGGGCAGTGATGGCACATGCCTTTAATTCGGCTCAAGAGGCCAGCCTGGTCTACAAGAGCTAGTTCCAGGACAGGCTTCAAAGTTACAGAGAAACCCTGCCTTGAAAAACAAAAAAAAAAAACAAAAAGAAACAAAAAAACACATGTTCAGTGGGTTATAGCCTACTTGATTTAAAATTTCCTGTTATAAGCCCAGCAAGATGGCTTAGAGCAGTGGTTCTCAACCTTCCTAATACTGCAGCCCTTTAATACAGTTCCTCGTGTTGTAGTTCCCACCACCCATAAAATTATTTTCGTTGCTACTTCATAACTGTAATTTTGGTACTGTTTGAATCGTAATTTGTTGTGTGATACTTTGATTGCATTCTGATGTTCCTGAGACTGAGAGTAAAGTTTGTTTTAAATCACAGGGCAGAACTAGCTACTAGCTGACCAAAATTAGCCATAGAAGTTTGGGACTTAGACAGGATCTTTTCCCTTTTGGATGGAGGAACAACAGAGGGAAAAGGTCACTGGTTGCTTCTCTGTCATTTCTCTGTTCAGCTTCTTACCCTGATATCAGACTTCCAAGTTTTTATTGATAAAGAAAAATTAGAAAAACACATTAGTAACGTAAATATCAGATGTGCAGAATACCCGATAGGCAACCCTGTGAAAGGCCCATGTAGAAGGAGGATTCTTGTTTGTTTCCTGGCCTCCCAGATCCGAATAATCACACAGAAACTATATTAATTACAACACTGTTTGGCCAATAGCTTACATGTATTCCTAGCTAGCTCTTACATTTTAAATTAACCAGTTTCTATTAATCTGTGTATCAGCACTAGGTTGTAGCCTACTGGTAAGATTCCAGCATCTTTCTCCTTCAGCAGGTACATAATGTCTGCCTGACTCTGCCTCTTTTCCTCCCTGCATTCAGTTTAGTTTTCCCACCTAGCTCTATTCTCCCCTGCCATAGGGCAAATCATCTTCTTTATTAACTATTGATAATAAAACATATTCACAACATACAGAGGGGACTCCCACATCAGGCTCAATCAACTTCAAAGGGGTCAGGACCCCCTTGTTAAGAACCACTTGCTTAGAGCATGAGTATGTTTGTCACTAAGCCTGAATTTGATCCCCAGAACTAATATGGTTGAAAGAATAAAATGGCTCCACAAAGTTGTCACACACACATACTAAATGTAAAATGTAATAAAAATTAAAATTTTCTTTTATTTTTTGTCTGACTTCTTTCTTTTAATGTAACAGTTCTGAAGTTCATAGTTAACTATTTGACCAAAGCCCTTTGGAAACCTGTATCTATTTCAGCAATTTTTTTAGAATGCCACATTGAGACAAGTACAATAACTTGGAAGTAGTTCTGGCACAAGATTCCTAGTTCAAAGCAGACTTTGTCCTTAAGAGCTACGTGATATTAGCAAGTTTCCTGAGCCTTCATTTTTCTGTATCTGTGGGAAAACTATGAAATTGCATATTGTATTTTGTTTTGAAAATTTGAATTTGTAAACCATAAGCAACTAAAATAGTACCCATCACATAATAAGTATTAAATGAGGCTTAAATAAGCACTGTAGATACTCTTAAGGGCTACATGCACCTAGTCAGTGGAGATGTATTCATGTTCGGGAAACATCCCAAAATCACTTAGAACAAATTCTGACAAGGAGAGCCACATAGTTTAGGTTGAAATTATGATGTGAAAATAAAGAATCAGACATGATCCCTCATTTATATTAGCTAGGAATTATTTTAGGTGCTTGTGCAATAATACCTTAAAATGATGTTCCCTACCGAGAAAATAAGATTTTTATGATGGTTGTACCTTGTGACTAATGGTAGCATGTTTATCTTCAACTGCTTACTCAGGAAATGGTAATGAGAATGTGGGCCTCACCTCCACCAGATAACATCTGTGAAGCTTGTGTCTGAGTTTAGTAAGGAAATCCTTCTCATTAAACTCCTTTCACAATCAAACTCAGATCTTCATTCTTGCCCACAAAGCACTCGACCAATGAAGCCATCTCCCCACCCCCAATGATTGCTTGGTCTCTCCTCCTCTCCACCAGGGTTTCATCTAGGCTGGCCTAGCACTTCTGATTCTTCTGCTCTACCACCCAAGCACCAGGATTACAGGCATGCACTATCACGTGTAGTTTCTAATATGTCACTCTGGGGATTGCTCCTAAGGCTTTTGACAGGCCAGGCAGCCTCACTACCAACTAAGCTACATCTTTTTGCGTGTAAACTTAAATAAAAGCAAGTTGAAATCTTTCAATATTTGCTAGATGTCATTTAAAAAAACTTTGTCCTTTTACCTATATTTTTTTAATGTATTTAAATATATGAACTCTTTCTAAGCTGAGGCACAGCTCCAAGAACTGCAAAGATTTACCTGGTCTTTCCTTAAGCCATTTCTCTAGAATGAATATTTCTATTGCTACATGCAGTTAAGGAAAGTATCCAGACTTTCTCACAAGCTATGAGTGGGGGCCTGCTGTGATATCCTGTCACTTGTATTATTTTTAATAGAGTGTTGATTGGCCAGTAGCCAGGCAAGAAGTATAGGTGAGGTGACCAGGCAGGAAGTAGAGGTGTGGCTATGAGAACAAGGGAATTCAGGGAAGAGGAAAGAGTCAGTCTGCAGCTGTCACCCAGACAGAGAGGAAGCAAGATGAGAATGCCTTGCTGATGAAAGGTACCAAGCCACATGGCTAACACAGACAAGAATAATGGGTTAAGATGTAGAATGTAAGAATTAGTTAATAAGAAGCCTGAGCTACTAGGCCAACCAGTTTATAATTAATATAGACCTCCTTGTGTTTATTTAGAACTGAACTGCTGCAGTACTGGGCAGGACAGAAACCTCTGTCAACAGTGATTCAGCTCTGGACAGCACAGGTAGTATTTTGATAACAATATTAAGCTGGGTGGTGGTAGCATGCGCCCTTAATTCCAGCACTCAGGAGATAGAGGCAAGCAGATCTCTGAGAGTTTGAAGCCAGCGTGGTCTACAGCATGAGTTGTAGGACAACTAGGACTGTTACACAGAGAAACCCTGTCCTAAAATACAGCAAACCAACCAACAGTATTTAAGATGGCTTGCTTCACTTGATAGAATTCCTCTGCCCCTGAAGCTTCACCACCTATGAAACTCAGATCTTTTTATTTCACCACGACCTTAATTTTAAAATACAGTTTCAGGTCAAGAATCCCACGTGCAATATTACTTTTCCAGATTATTAAATTGCTCAAATGGTTATATTGTGTTTTCTACATTGCTAGAGAACAAGGTTCTGACAAGCAGAGGGCCACTGGGTAGAAAAGAAAACAAAGAGAGTGAGGCCAGGAGCAAGGCTTTAAACTTAGTGTTAGCTAAAAAAGGGAAGGAGAGCGAAAAAGAAAAAGAGACACATTAGTAGCACTTTAGCAAGAAAATAAAGATGGACATGGTGGCACACGCCTTTAATCTCAGCACTTGGGAGGCAGAGGCAGGCAGATTTCTGAGTTCTAGTCTGGTTTTGTCTATGTACTAAGTTCCAGGCCAGGTAGGGCTACATAGTAAGACCCTGTTTCCAAAAAAAGAAAGACAGGCAGTAGGGGAAGGCAGGAGGGAGAGAAAATGAAGGAAGGAAGGAAGGAAGGAAGGAAGGAAGGAAGGAAGGAAGGAA
>JABTXL010008822.1:17553138-17616819 GCA_025134845.1 Neodon shergylaensis | reverse complement strand
AGGATCTAGAGGAGGGAAGATCCAGAGGAGGGAGGATCCAGAGGAGGGGGGGATCCAGAGGAAGGGGGATCCAGAGGAGGATCCAGAAGAGGGTCCAGAGGAGGATCCAGAGTAGGATCCAGAGGCCTTGGCAGTTTGAGTTCCAAAGACGATTTTTAACTTCTCCGCCTCCAGAACTGTGAGAAATCAATTTCTATTCTTTGTAAATTACTAGTTACAGGCATTTTGCTATAGCAACATGAGTGGACTAAGATGCTAATTTGAAACTGAATAATAGAGACCAAAACCCGAAATCTAGTTTAAAATGCAAGAAGTTGCAATTTCCCCTTTTACTGGAAAATAAAGTAAGAATAATATGTTTAACTTCTTCTTCCCTTTTAGACTTGTATGTGTAAGTTTAGGCTTGTATGTGGACAGAAACTAAACAACCTATCTGATAATTTACAAATAATGTGCTGTGGACTTTAATCCTAACAATATGACAGTAGAGAGGGGAAATGTTTGGAAGAGCCAACATTTTAGGCTTTGTGATATATATCCGCTTTGCTATTAGTTAAATTCGGAAATTCTTAAGAACACAAGAATTGGTGGTTAGGAACTGAGCCTTCTCCCTGTGTCTGCATCTGAGCTTCTGTCTTATCAGCACGGAAGCCTGAAGACAACAGTGATGCTAAGCATCACAAAGCAGTAAAGCGGTACCCCTGCGATTGCTTGTCAGGGCTGTTCAAATGAGGTTTAACTAAGAAGGGAAGTGTAGCTAGAGCTTAAATGTGGATGACACCATTCCACAGCCAGGGTTCGGAGCTGAACAGAAGGCAAAGGTGGGTATTGCCTCCCATAGCCTTCATGCAGGGGAGTTTGGTCCTGCCTCAGCTCTATGTACCATGCTTTGTGGATGCCCATGGGAGGCCCACCCCTTTCTGAATGGAGATGGAGGAGGAGTAAATGGGAGAGGGGAGGGGAGGAAAGGCAGGGTGGGAGGACAGGGAATGGAAGGAGAGGAGGGGGACAAACTGTGGTTGGGATATATAATAAATAAATAAATTTAATGAATAAATTTAATAAAATGTAATAAACAAAATTAACATTTTTTTTAAAACGAGAAGCTGGGCTGAGTACCAGCATCCATCTCAGAGTCTATAGGGACCGTGACCAGCGGCCTCATGCTCCTGCCGCCACACCTTCTGGACCATGCTGGTGCACACTCAAACTGGAAGCCAAAGTAAACTTGCTCCTCTGAGTTGCTTCTGACGCTTATAAAAGCAGTGAGAAAATGAACCAGCCCAGAGGGGCTTCTGGGAAGAGTTGGAGGTGGAGCCTCTGAGAAGCAGCCTGGTCCTGCCCTCCTGCAGGTCCCATGGCAGCACAGGCTTAGCTAAGCATTGACAGTAAGCTGCATTATTCACGTCACACTTTTCTGCTCACTCGTTTGAGAACTGTTCAAAATGCAAGGTTAAAAATACTATAAAACACTTTCCATGTTATAAAATATAGCACTTACTGAAGGACCACACACAGACATTCAACTAAGAACTCCTGGAAACGATTCATACATGACTGAAATATTTTCCTGCAATCATTTGTGAGATTCACCCCACAAGAATTTTCTAATATTCTTCTTCATGTTATTGTAATAAGCCTATTCTATTCTCTATGGTAATGGCATTGTAATTAACCTGTTTCTCATCAGTACAGTATCAGATAAGTGAGCTATGTCTTGGAAGATAACTATACAAACTTTCCTTCTGACACTGTTTTTCTTATTTTCTGAACTAAATTTGTATGTAAATTTGTCCACCTATTTTATACATGTTTTCTATATTACAAAGATAGTAGATAGCAAATTATATAAGTTATACTGCACAGTTTCATATATCTACACATCCATTGTTCATATATGTAACCATCACCCAGATTAAGATATATGACATTTCCTCAAAGCGTCCTCTCATGAATGGGGACTTGACAGCTTCCAGATAACTACTGTTTTGGTCTCTATAATTGTGTTAGTTTTACCTGCTCTAAAATGTCTACTAATGAGACACAATGTGCCTTAATATGTCTGGTTTCTCTTTAATGGAACAAACTGGGGTTAATAAAGAAAATATTGGAAGGGAAAAATATGGCCAAAATATACTGTATGAAGTAAAATTTAAATTAAAGAAATAAATTAAGAATAATAAAATAAAGGGTTTTAACATGTGAAAAAGCACAGGCACTAAGGGGGAAATACTGGAGGACAGTGCCATATGCATTAAAACAGATGTGGGCTTCCAAAGAGTTTCCCATTTATTTACAAAAAAAAATGGTTTTCATTAAGACATCTATTGATAACTTTCGATTTCTTGCTTTGCTTCACAAAACTCTTTAAAACAATGTAGAATGTTCTTTGATTTTGTGTGAGATTTGTATTTCCTTAGGGAAAAAAAATCTAAGGATTGAGTAACCTTATGAAACGGTAGAAAGCTCTTGGTAATAGACAGGTGATAAGTGCCAAGTGTTGATGGGCGAGGAAGGACTGTGGTGTCTGGCCACTAAATAGACATATAAACAAAGGTGGGGCTTACCATCCACAAAGACTCAGTAAGTCACATCCCTGTTGAATCCCCTCTATTGCAAAGCTCCTTGGGGCAACACATCCTTTTGACATTGCATGAGTATATTTGTGATTATACTTTCAGAATGGATTAGGGAATATATGGTCAGAGTTGTCAGAATTCTAACTCCTACTTCTCTGGCATCATCTGTCCTGGAGGTACGTGTATGGAATGAGAAAATGTAGATGGTCATGTATATACTATACGCCAAGGAAAAGAAACTGGAAGAAAAAGCTGACGAAAAGACAAAGCCAGAGGGTAATAGACTACAAAATGAAGTGCATACCTCAACGGAGAAGCCACGACCTTGTGAAGTGACTAAGGTCCTAGGAATACATGAGAAATACATCTATGCCAAGCAAATTTCATTTGTACGTTTTCCTCTATTTTTTTTTTTTTACAATGAATACCATTGGATCCAGTTTAAAATTTCAAAATGAGATCCAGGGACAAACGCAAGAAAACCAAGAAAATTTAAGTGGACAATCTAAAACCAAATCCATAGCTGCTGGTGCTCAACAATATTAAATAGTAACTGTGGTAAATCCCTGAGTCCAGCGAGCACGGAGTGTGGCTACCACGCAAGGAAGAAACTCCAGCATGAGGGGCTTCAGATATCTGACCTGAGTTCACACTGCTGCACAGACCACAGCTTAGAGAAGCACAATACCGCGTGTAACAACTGCACTTGGCATTTCTCACTGGATTAACTAATCATTCCCGGTTCAACACCAGTGTCAATGCAAAATTTACTCACTTGTACAAAACCGCACGCTGTGAAGTCCTCAAAGAAGGGCAGACTTGGACGATCTTCTCTATAAATGGTGAGTTTATATGTGGTTACCATGTCACCCTCTGCTGGAGATTCATCCACCACGAGCATGGAGATTCGGTTCATCCCTAATCCCAGAGGATAATTGGCAATGCTGAGGGCAGACAGTGGGAAGAGGTGGAGAGTGAGAGATGGAAGAGGATTAATATGGATGGGGACAATCATTCAGGCCAAAAAGATCCAGACATCACTATTTATTATTATTATTATCATCATCATCATCTTTATCATTATCATCATTATTATCAGTATGATGATTGTTGCTGGCCTAAACATGTAAAAGCTGCATCATTTTATAAGAAATGTTAAATATGAAAAATCTCCCTTTCCTACTTCTTAGCTATACTAGGGATCATCTTTCAGGAAAAGTTATATCCTTCATTAACTAGAGGGAAAGAAGCTAATATTACTAACCACCTTTCAGGGTCAGGAATTACTTCTAATACAATAGCTCTATACAAAACCATGTTGGCCCTTATAAACATGAAGAGTCTTTTTCGTTTTTTTGAGATGAGGTTTCTGTATATAGCCTTGGCTATCCTGAAACTTACTCTGTATACCAGTCTGGCCTGATTCATCTGCCTCTGCCTCTTCCTCTGCCTCTGCCTCTGCCTCTGCCTCTACCTCTCAAGGAGCATGCCTTGGATTAAAGGCATGCACCATAATGGTTCAGCAACACAGAGAATTTTAAAAAGAGCTGGTAATCAAATTGCCTCAAGTTTCATGGTAGAGCCAGGGTAGAACCCAGGTCAGAGTAACGTGAATCCTCTTTTCCTTTATCTATGTAAGTCTTCTTTCTTTTCCTCCCTTCTTCCCTCTTTCTCTTTTCTTCACTTCTTTTGACCGATATTCTCATGTATTCCAGGCTGGCTTCCAACTGAGTATTGAACCCAAAATTTCTTGTATGCTGGCAAGCTCTCTATTAATGGAGAGATGTCCTGCGCTCAAATCCTCCTTTCTTTATACTAACCTTGACTGCTAGCAATATCAAGCACTTTCCTTACCCTACAGCAGAGGTTCTCAACGTTCCTAATGCTGTGACCCTTAATTACAGTTCCTAATGTGTGGTCCCCAACCAGAAAAATTATTTTCATTGCTACATCACAACTGCAATTTTACTACTTATGAATTGTAAAAATAAAAGAAGGAAAGAAAGAAAGGAAGGAAGGAAGGAAGGAAGGAAGGAAGGAAGGAAGGAAGGAAGGAAGAAAAGTGTCTGTGTTTTCCAAAGGTCACAGGTGACCCCTGTGAAAGGGTCATTCAACTCCCAAAGGGGGTAAAGACCCACAGGTTGAGAACCTCTGCCCTAGTCATGGACTTATATCTTTGTCTTTAAGGACACTATATGTAACAAGGTTCAGGTTGTGTTCCAATTTTCAAGCAAAAGAGTTGGAGTCTTTCAAATACATCTATAGAAAATAATAACAGATAAAGAAGTCAAGAAATAAACCCTGAAAGATGAGCAAGGCCAGCATACTGTGCCCACAGATCTTCAGCAGACTGGAGACAAGGGCTTAGAGTAAAAGGGGGTCAATGTTTATCAGCAGCAGCTCCAGCAAACTCAAGACAAGGAGATGAGACGGAGCAGAGTTCTTGATGGCTCCCCCTCATATTCTCTCTATCCAGACCCTCTCTTGGTACAATATGGTTATGAAGATTAACTCCTGTTTTTTTGTAGATTGGTAGAGAATCTGTGGTTATTTTCTAAGCACACGAAGCCAGAAAGAGGAAGATTTCACACCACCATGCTTTCCAGAAGGGCTGTGCTCCAGCTGTTCTGAACCACCATGGAAGGCGGGATCAGTCGTCTGCCTTCTGGTGAGGTATCAAGTCAGTGGGCTCCCGTCCCCATACCTCGGGCCAGCCTGCTCTTGCAGGTGCACTTTGCACTGACACTTAGAAGGCTCTGCTCCGATCCTCACTGTTAGCACATCAAATGGCACTTCACAGTAATAATCTTTGATCTTCGGATTAAACTTGGGACTCAGTTCCAAACGGGGATGGGTGAAGATCTTCTTGATACGGCAAAGTGTGTCTTCCTCTGTTGCAAAGACAGGAAGAAAGACAAAGGCAACTGTGAATGGCATATAGGTAACTGTGTGGGATTAAGGTGTTTCCCCTCTCCTACTCCTGTACACAGTTTCAGTAATTGGTGGCTATCTACTCAGCACCTAGGTACAATTGATTTGTGGCATCAACTGATTTCCAATTTCTCAGATATGCTGTATCTTCCATAAGACAGGCGTTCACTTTAGTCGGCACAATACAGATAGTATTTTTTCTCAGTCCTTGAAACCATGAAGGCACAGAAGGTGGGGGAAAATGTCTCTCCTGTGGGTTGTTAACATCCTCATGAGATACATGACATCTTACTTAACTATGAAAATGGAGTTAATGGTTTCATGGGACAGTGACAGAAGGGAACCAGCAGGCAACCAGGAAACCTTCATAATGAAAAACGTTATAAAACTGCCATTCGTTGATATAAGAGTAGTTGGGCTGAGCAAAGAATGTGAACTTTGGTATCATACCAACCACATAGTGCGAAAGAATCACAAAGCATCCTGAAATTCTTTTCCGAGATGCCTCATCAGGGGGAAGTGCCAGAAAGCAATAGAAGGAAATGCTGTATCTGTTTAAACTTGTTATCAAGCCTACAATGACTTCATGCCATTGACTATAAATTTTCCTTTGGCAACTCGTTTTATAGCAAACACTGTCTTGGTACAAGAAGAGAAAAACAGCTTCAGTGGTGGGAACACAGAGCAGCCCCTGTTAAACTACACCTAATATTTGGAATGGACAAAAGGACTCAAGAGTTTATCAAAATTGTTTTCAAAGTGTTATCTACGAATAATTTATCTATTCTTTACAACAGTCAACGAAACTCCAGCAAATGTAAGTCTAGAAAACGCTCCTGAAATCAGCAAAGTGAGGGTACCTTAGCATCATTTGGCATTCAGTGATACTGAATAGCCACAGCAAGCAAAGATGCAACAGGGTTCAATACCAGAAGGTGGGGACTGAAGGTAGTAAAAAGACATTGTTCCGGTCACTTCTACCCTTCTCCTTTCTACAGCGAACATAATAGTTTCTCTAAAAATCAAATCTGATAGTTTGATTACAATTATAGTAGTAGTTTCTCTTCATTTCCAGAGTCACACTAAAGAGGAGGAAAGGCACAAGGGCCCCTTGTTTTGCCATCCATTACTTCTGCTATTATGTCCTAGACTTTGTACTTCACTAAGACCAAATTCTGATATGCTTTTGAAGGAATGGTGAAGCATCACCCAAGGTGGGGACAGAAAACCACCATCCAGCTGTAGCACTCTAGCTCTGTCTGAGAGCATGGTGAAGCATCACCCAAGGTGGGGACAGAAAACCATCATCCAGCTGTAGCACTCTAGCTCTGAGAGCCAGGTCTCCACATAGCTGCTTGTGTGCTTTAAGCAATGAAAGTTAATATAAGCATTTCTGCCTCCTGTTCTGTTGTTTTCTGTGCCAGTGGGAGAAAAACAATTTATCAAGTATAAATTAAGAGCACAATAGTGTTGTGGGATATTTGTACACTGCGCAAAGGTAAATTACTGTGATTGGTTTAATAAAGAACTAGCGGCCAATAGCTAGACAGTAGGTATAGTCAGGATATCTGGACAGAAAGAAAGGAAGGAGGAAATAATCGAGATGCAGAGAGATGAGAGGAATCACAGAACAAGTAGGATGTAAAACATGAAAGAAAGGTTAAAAAGCCATGTCGTAGAATGTAGATTTAAAATGGGCTAATTTAAATTATAAGAGCTAGTTAGGAACAAGCCTAAGCTATAGGATGAGATTCCATGATTAATATAAATCTCCATGTCATTATTTGGAAGCTGGCTGGGGAGACAGAGAAAGATTCGTCACAGAATAGTATCATAAATATGGTGTCATTTCACTCTACAGAACAGTTTTATTAAAAAGAAAGAATCCATCAAGTCAATTTTGTTGAATCTCAAAGTGATTTGAGTAAACTGTTTAATTTTATTTGGCATTTTAAAAGAACAAGTCAACTAAAGACACCTCTCTCTCTCTCTCTCTCTCTCTCTCTCTCACACACACACACACATACACACACACGTAGAGTTCAACTATAATTTTAATAATCTGTCTCAAAATGGTTCATAAGAATATAAGTAGAGCCAAGTGGATCTTGTGAGTTCGAGGCCAGCCAGGTCTACAGAGTGAGTTCAAGGACAGCCATGGCTAAGCAGAGAAACCCTGTCTCGAAAAGTTCAAAGAAAGGAAGAAAGAATATAAGAATAGAGTAGTATAACCCACACTGAAATTAACCATTGCTCTTAATTCAAATTCAGTGGCTTCTTAATAATGCACTGATTTTTAAAGTCAAGGTCCCACCCACCCCATTCACTGCCTCTGTTCAAGGCACAGAGACAAGCGTAGTGAAAACAGGAGGTTAACAGTCTTGGGATTCGATCCAAATGAACGCACTGACCCCAGCATAACACCAAAACAAACTGGAGCAGCCATCAGCACTGCTTAGGGAGGCCTGAGCTGCCCAGGCACGAAGGGAGTATAAATACACTTTGTGCTCAGCACCACTTGAATGAATAACAAAGAAGTTGATTTTTTTTATCAAGATGAATCATAGAAGATGTTTTTTAAGTTAATAGGCTTCCTTTTTCTTTTTATATACTTCATTTATTTCATTTTGACACATGGTCTTCCCATATAGCTTACGCTGGCTTTGAACTGTTGATCTTCCGGCTTCAGTCCCCCAGTACTGGGGTCACAGGAGTGCACCACTTCTCCTAACTAAGGAATATATTTTTCTAACAATTCAGTGAGAATTAATTTCCTTTCGGCTTATACTATTTACGTTCCTTTTTATATTCCACAGCGTAGTCACAGTTTTCAAAGGGGGCTTGTAAGTTGAACCTCACCTCCACAAGATATGAAATAAATGTGCGGTTATTTTCGTAAGCACGATTTCATCAAGACCCCTCCCCCACCATCACCACCAAACTTTCCACTTCTGGGTTGGGTGCTGCACCCTGGACCCTGGCTTGAAAGTTCCTTTAGCTCTGACATCATGGCAACTGCACGAAGGCTGCTCTATTTGGCGTGTCCTTGGCATCTTTCCCAGTCCAGTCCTGACTTGTCTCGGGCCGCTTACCTTAGCTCTATGGAGAACTCGGCACGAAGGATGGTGGTCGCAGGCTGCTCAACCTATTTGGCAAGCAGGCATGGGAAAGCTGTTTTAACTTTTGGTGGTTTTTTAATGTATTTCTTTTAACCATAGGATTTTATTGCTCCCTTGACGGATCATCGTAACTCATATTGAATGCAGAAAAGCTTATTCTCTTAAAGATTGCCCCACCTGTCCTGGAGCATCACTCAGAGTATTTTTAAATCTCATATCAAACCATAAAAGCAGGGAAATTAGTTGTAAAGATCCAGGTAGCATGGGTTTTTAATCAGGGAAGAAAGGACATGAAGGAAGTTGAAGAGATTTTCTGACAATCTGCCCTCCTCTACATCACATTACGTGGGATCTGAAGAGTGATGACCTCAGCCAGTGCAGAATACAAGAGCCCACAGAGATGATCAGACTTTCCCACATTGCATTTAGCCCTGGGCTTAGCCCAGGATAGACGCTCAAAAAAATAATAGACCAGGCTATCCTTGAACTCACAAAGATTTGCCTGCTTCTGCCTCCCGAGTGCTGGGATTAAAGGTGTGCGCCACCACCGCCCAGCTGAGCGTTTCTTCTTTTAAAATCATACCCAGAACAGCAGGGAACCAAGGGAAAAGAAAACTGGGTCTTGTAGGTGTGAGGAATTGGTAACCAAGGCAGACACACACACACACACACACTTCTGCTCTCTTTTCCCTGGTAAGTACAGCAATACTTGAAAAACTTTATGCCTTTAGCTAAATGCACTTGTTGGTTTTATAGACTAATACTACTTAATATAGCGTGATATTTGGTGTGATTATTGAAAAAGTATGAATAAAAAACAATATTTTGAAGGCAAACAAGTTAGATTTTATTAAATTATAACACCTAATTATAATAAACTAAGCCTAAATTTATATATGGCAAATTTTTGACTTTTGTGTTTCAAAGGAATTTATTTTGGAAAACAAGTTTTGCCTTTTCTTTCTCTCTTTCTTTTTTCTTTTTTTAGACAAGATTTCTGTGTAGCCCTGACTCTCCTAGAACTCACTCCATTTAGACCAAACTCCAGACCTCAGAGAACTGCCTGCCTCTGTCTCTGAGTGCGAGGATTAGAGGTGTGCATCACCACTGCCCAGAAGACAAGTTTTCTAAAAGCACATTTTAGCAAAAAGTATAAGCAGATTGGCAGATGTGAATCTATTTTAAGAAGTGTATGTAAAAAAATATATATATAAGAAAAAAAGAAGTATAAATAATAAGTATAATAAGTATAATAAGAAGTATAAATAAATAAACATGCAATAAAGAGCTCTTAATTCTGTGCACGGCATAAGCTATTAAGGAAATTCAGGAGGCAGAGGAGTTTGCTCAGTGGTGAAGAACACCACACCCACTACTTTTCCAGAGGACCCAGGTTCAATTCTTAGTGTGGCATGATCCCTCACAGCCATTTGTAACCAGGAGTTAAGCAAAGAAGAGGAAATGCAACAGCCTTCTCTGCCTCCTCAAACTCCATCACTCATAGGGTACACAGGCATTAATGCAGTCAAAACACACATACATGTACAACAAATAATAACAACTTTTTTTTTTGATTTTTCGTGACAGGGTTTCTCCATAGCTTTTTGGTTCCTGTCCTGGAACTAGCTCTTGTAGACCCGGCTGGCCTCAAACTCACAGAGATCCGCCTGCCTCTGCCTCCCAAGTGCTGGGATTAAAGGCGTGCGCCACCACCTCCTGGCAATAACAACTTTTTTTTTTTATTAAAGATTTCTGTCTCTTCCCCACCTCCGCCTCCCCTTTCCCTCCCCCTCCCCCAATCAAGTCCCCCTCCCTCGTAAGCCCAAAGAGCAGTCAGGGTTCCCTGCCCTGTGGGAAGTCCAAGGACCACCCACCTCCATCCAGCTCTAGTAAGGCGAGCATCCAAACTGCCTAGGCTCCCACAAAGCCAATAGGTGCAGTAGGATCAAAAACCCATTGCCATTGTTCTTGAGGTCTCAGTAGTCCTCATTGTCTGCTATGTTCAGCGAGACCGCTTTTAACCGAGGCTTTTTTAGACCCAGGCCAGCTGGCCTTGGTGAGTTCCCAATAGAACATCCCCATTGTCTCAGTGTGTGGGTGCACCCCTCGCGGTCCTGAGTTTCTTGCTCGTGATCTCTCTCCTTCTGCTCCTGATTTGGACCTTGAGATTTCAGTCCGGTGCTCCAATGTGGGTCTCTGTCTCTGTCTCCTTTCATCGCCTGATGAAGGTTAATATTCAGGAGGATGCCTATATGTTTTTCTTTGGGTTCTCCTTCTTATTTAGCTTCTCTAAGAACCTGAGTTATAGGCTCAATGTCCTTTATTTATGGCTAGAAACCAAATATGAGTGGGTACCTCCCATGTTCCTCTTTTTGGGTCTGGCTTACCTCACTCAGGATAGTGTTTTCTATTTCCATCCATTTGCCTGCAAACTTCAAGAAGTCCTTGTTTTTTACAACAACTTTTAAAAGAAGATAAAACTCAGGGGCTTAGGAGAAATCTGAAGGCCATGAAGCAGCCCCATGACCATCAAAGTCGAGTGGACCCCAGTAAAAAGATGCTTAGAAGACCACTGTGTGCATCAATCCAGATGAACAAAGGGATTTTTAATTTAAACTTTACATAAACTTAATTTCATATATGTTTTATTTTGTATAGTTAAAATTCATGATATTTTAAGATGATAAATGAAAAAAAATGAGTTTGAAATTCTCAGTTGTTATGAAGAGAATTCCACCCAAATACTCTGCACTACAGCAATTGCCTAGAAAGAAAAACTTACTTCAGAATAAAGAGATTTCTAAAGAGAATGTATAAGCGAAATTCTATCTCTGATATAAAGCCTGTAGATTCCTTGGACCCCTAAAAATGAGTCAGGAAGTCACTGACCTAAAATGACATTTATACATATATTTTAAACTAAGAATCTGAATAACTAAAAATGAAATGTTCTGCCCATGCAGAAGTGACAGATATAAACTTAACCAGAAATAAAACTTCTCAAAATTTACTTTAAAGAAACTAGCAATCTAAAGACATCTGAATATGATAAAGTGCTTATATTTTTTTCAAAGTTGGAATGTGTGTAAACTGTGGGCTTACTATGGAAACACTCAATCTCAACTTACCATTACTGCAATGTATATCTTTATTTTCATACGAGACTCGTGGAACTGCATCTAAAATTAAAAAATAAATTAAAATTAAAATTAAACTATAAATTTAATGTAAAAAATTTTCCCCTCTCTCCTCTCTCTCATTCTGAATCTGGAGCTTACTGACCAGCTAGACTGGCCAACCAACCTGCGAGACCCAAGGATCTTCCGTCCCTAAGAACCCCCACACTTCCAGGTGCTGGGGACTGGCATTGTCTTACCCAGAGTGCACACTGGTGCTAGGAAGGGGACGCAGACACTCCTGCGCAACAGTGAGCACTTTCCTGACTGAGTCATCTCTCCATGCCCCACCAATAAGCATTTCTAAGCAAAGCTGACAGCTACAGGATTAAAACTCAAAGAAGTCATTACTTCTAGTAGGAGAATATTAGAGAAACAAAGGCAGGGTCAGAATGAAGCGTTAATCTAATTAATCTTAATCAATAAAAACCCAGGAGTCAGATATGGGGTGAAAGCCGGGATGATCAAAGAATTGGGGGCAGTCACCAGTTGTTTCCTGCCCCTCTCCTTCCTGCATCCTAAAACTCTGAGATCCTGTCTATACCCCAGCGCATCACTTCCTGTCTCCACCTCCCGAGAGCTGGGATTAAAGGCACAGGCCACCACTGCCCAGCTTTTATGATTGGCTAGTGGCTAGCTCCGCCCTCTAAGCTCCAGGCAAGCTTTGTTAAAAGACAAACAAAATATCACACAACAGTCTGAATGTCATCTTTAGCCTAAAGGGAAATTACTACATTTTCTTCTAGTTCTGTGATCCTACGCTGTAATTTCCTAAATTATTGAAAGGGAGATATTCTAACTCTGTACCAAAATTGGTTACCCTGTATCAAATTTCTAGATAACTAAATATCCATCTGAAAAAAAAATCTAAATAAATATTTATGGACAAATGAATGCATAAAATATTAGAGTGCTTTAAAATGTTTATTTAAAAAAAAAAGAAAAGAAAACGGTGGCAGAAGAGAACAGTCATGCTAAATCCTCGCCCGTTCATTGCTGGGCCTACTGATTCATTTTGTTTTGTTGAATCTGCAGTTCTCAACCAGTGTCCGGTCCTTCAAACTCACTGGCAGGCCTTCAACCGAAATTCTGGTTAGAAGACTCAGTGCAGTACCCCTGAGAACCACAATACTGAATTAAATTCTGGTTATAACAGGAATTCTTTAGTCAAAAGAAAAACTATATTGATAGGTATGTCTTTCATTTTTTCTTCTTAAAGATATTTTCTTCTAGTATTACAAAACATTAGCTACTCTTTAAAAATCAAGATATGAAGAAAAAAGGGGTAAATCAGGGGGAAAAATTACCAACAAAGTTCCTTGAGGTTCCTCCTGCTAATGGGCAGCTGTTACATTCAACCATAAATCCTGAACATCTTTTGTGGCAAATATTTTTTTTAGCTATTTACAGAATTTTATTTCAGGACTGTAGGCTCACAGGTACAGTCAATCTACTCTTGCAGCAATAATGGTGGCTTCTAATGTTTTTCATTTATTACTTGTTTATTTTTATAATTTGCTGAACAATGTATTATAAATAGGTACTACACTTTTCCAGGTGGTACATTACTGTTTATTAAAATATACAATTTTTAAATGTTCATATAGATTCTTAATTATGTTCTTAAAATGAATAGTTAGCAGTAGAATTCTTAGTCCTTAAGGACAAATTGTATTTAACTAGATAATCTATTTTTGCGTATTAAGAATTGAGCCTAGAACCTCCACATGCCAAGCCTGTGATCTACCGCTGAGGGCTAAGCGTCCAAGAGTAACTTGTAAAGCTTCCCTTCTATGCTGTCAGGTGTCCCCTTAACATGTGCTCTGATGTAAACATTCACCACCAGTATGAAAGTTCCCCTTTTCCTTCACCCCTCCTCTATCTTTAAGAAGAACATCCAATTTTGAGGAAAAAAATGTCACTTTCTAGCTTTATTTTCATTTTCGATTGCTAGCAAAGTTAAACATTATAAATATATTTTAAAGCCAGATAGTACTTTTCTTTCTGCTATGCCATGTGAAACTATGTGCTTTTACCTTTTTGACTGTTGATTGCTTCCAATGACTTTTGTGGTTTTTTAATGGCCTCATTTCTTGTTGAAGAATTCCTGCAACACAATGCCAAGCAAGTCCAAATCAACAAGGTGAACACACTGAGTTTTGTCCCAAGTGGGCACAGTTATTTTGGTGAAGACAAGAAACACTGTTTGGATGTCATTCCTCAAAGCTGGCCATCTAGCCTCTGGTGGGGTGGGTGGAAGTCTTAAAAGCAGTCACTCTCTAGTTGGAAGCTGAGCAACCTCAGATAGCCTAGCTCCGACGAGGTGATTTAAAAAACGCACATTCTCCCTGGGATCTCTGCCTAATGTTCCATAGCTTTCATGCCAAGAGCCTTCGAAGTCCTGAGAATGTACACAAAATTAGAGAAACCAACGTGGCTACAGGAGAGAGCTGACATTGCCAAAGTGTGTCCTTGCACTTGCCGACAGTCAACAGAGACCGGCAAAGGTTGTTTATACCTTGGCATGCTCCCTTCACTTTCTGTGTCATATAAGTAACAAGACACTTGGCTGGATGAACCCTTAAGTCCTTCTGATTGGAGCTAAACTAGCCTAAACTGTAGTCAGAACACTTTCTGGTCTGGAGACTAGAGAACGTAGGACACTCTGGTCTCTAGCCCTTGACGTGCCTTTCCTGTGTTCATGTGATACTTTGTTGTCTGTCACCCTATTAAAATGGAGAGATTAGTATTTGCTCCGCACAGGAACACTGTGAGAATCAAATAAAAATGTCAGTGCCAGACACGGTGCTGAGTAACGCAGCCCAAAGTGCAGGAAGGCAGATTCAGGCCGGGGAAAGCATCATCATCATCAGGCAGGAAATCGAGAAAAATTAGGCATTAAACAGAGTTTGCTAATTGCTAATTACCATTTCTATCTTTGCCAATGCTAGAAGTTATGGTAATTTTACTTCTAAAAGTCTGTTTTATTTTGGTATACACACACAAAAACTCCACAAAAACAACAACAACAACAACAAAAAGCTGGAGGCAAAATGTAGTGATTTCTTGCAAGGAACGAAATAGCAGGTAAAGCATGCTTGTGTGAAATTTTTGATGGTGGTGAGATTTTCGGTTGTTTCTTATTTTTACTTTTGTAAAGCTGGGGACCCAACCCAGGGCTTTCTGCACAGTGGCGATAACTCTACTAATGAGGTAAGTTTAGCTGAAGTCCAAATTAAGAAAAACAAAATCTAAGAATTTCCGATGAACAAATACTCATTCAAGAGATACAGCCCGAAGCCCACATGAACGGAATTATGGGAGCGCGACTGTGTTAATGGAATGACAACTTGTACAAAAGAGCTGCGTGCCGTTTGTTCTCGGGGGTTTCTGTGAATGGATTCTTGTTAAGCTGGTGTGTTTTCTAAGAAAAAGACTTCCACAAAACCTTTCCAACATATGCAACTTTCTTTTCAGGAAAGTGAGGATTAACAGACGCTATTAGGGTTTCCACACCGCTTCAGTTGGGGCCTCTGCATTCTGGGCCTTGGGGCTCCCACATAAATGTTACCTGTCACTGCTGGGCTTCCAGCTTTGTCTTCTCTTACTCTTCTGCCATGCAACAAGCAAATGATCTTTATTTCAAGAGAAAGACTAAGTGATTAGATCCCCAATGCTGTACATGTATAAAAGCTGCTTTGCTGTGGCCATTGGGAAGATGAGAACATGGCCGCCTCCATGCCTGCCTGGTACACCGGATAAAAGTTCAGAGCCATGGGTGAGGGGTAAGTTAGTATTTGTATTAGCCAAATGTCTTAAGCTACTGATTTAGAATCTTAATTTCCCTCATCTGGGAAATTTGTGTGAGAGGTATAATCCTTCTTGCAATAAAGTACGAATGATAAGAAATATACACTCTCCCTGGAAAGTGGAAGGTGATGCAAGCTGAGCACTGACGAAGAAAAACATTTCCGGGAGCATTATGCTATCTGACTTCTGATAAACACCAGAATTTGCTTCTGTTGGTGTTAGTAAAGAAATTTGTTGAACATATATGGCTTTCCTTATAAAGAAAAGAAAACTACTGCCCTCGCCATAGATGCTAAAATGACCTTTGAGTACACACAAACATGAAAGATAAACTGCTTTACTATTTACATGCAAGTGTGACATACACAAAACTTTCTATGTAATCCTCCTGGAGTAATACATGGTAGGCAGCCTAAACCATGTTTACACATAAGGAAATTAAGTCTTGAAGGATGCAGAACTTTGCCTGCTATAACTCATAAACTTGAATATTGGGATTTATTTAATCCAACTCTGTATGATTTAAAATAGCTCTTGTCCTTAATAATTATATTCAATGGTGATCATTCTCACATTCCTTTAAGGTAAGAGAACTTAGTCTTCTGATTTCAAGCAGTTGTTTGCTGAGCCTGGTCACATATGAGGAGCTGGAGAAAACTTTGTCAGGGAACAAATGTTGTGAAGCTTGCAAATCTCTAGGGAATTCACGGAACGTTACAAACAATACAAATAAACTCTTTGGGAATTCTCCTCGGTTCTTTGTCTACACTGAAGTACGAGGAAGTCTTGGCTTAATCGCATGAATGCAAAGTATAAAAGGTGGCTTTATGCTGTAATATTTGAAATGGTTTTCAAGCACAGAAGGGAAAACTGGACTTACTGAGGGAATAAAGCCAAGCTTAGAAAGCCTTTGCAAGTAAAATGAATATTAATGCTAGAACATGTTTGAAGAAGTACTCAGTATATGGTTATTTGTATTTTTAATTACAGATGAGTTTCTTCTAGCCACTATCTCCTGAAGCTGAAGGAAATAAAGGGCAAGTGAGCAGAGCTGAAGCCGGTCCCAGCAGTGACTGTAAGAGACATAAATGAGTGTCATGTCCCTTAGTCTTTCATCTCCCTGGGAGGCTTAGGTCTAATTCTGTTTTCCTGGCAGTAGAAAAGTCAAATGCTCTCTTAATTCTATCCATATTAAAGAACAGACAAAGCTTTAAGTGCATCCCCTTTGCCAGCTACTAGGGGCATTAATAGCTCACCTGCCTTTTCCCTCATGGCTACCTCTCGTAAGAGTGGAAGTGAAGATGGAAAAAAAAAACACTCTCTAAAAGCAAAGCAAACAAAGCGGAATATAGATTCATGAAATTAGATGAGATCTGCTCAGAAGAGTCATACCTCTATAATGCCCAAATAAACATGCCTTGCTGGTCTATCTCCAAGATGACGGATGGTTCAAAACACAAGCCCCACCGAATCTTTCTGATGTTTCAGCAATGGAAACGTATGGATTGTGGGGGCCCACAGAAATAGGTCCACTCCACCTTGACTGAAGGTCAGAGAGCGTAAGCCTATTCTTATTCTTTCAAAGTTATTGACAAGAGGTCTGACTAAAGGTGTGGCTACAGAGAAGATACTCTGACCTAGGGTGTGGTTATTGGTGTTTTGGATATTAAGATGGCCATAGAGGTAGATCTGCTCCACCTTCACCAAAGTCAGAGAATTCAAGCCTATTCCTGCTCCTTCAAGGATATGACGGGAGCTTTGGCCTACGAAGTGGGTGCCTACAGAATGCTTGATCCAAGGTGCTGTGATTACATGTCCTGCCTACACAACAGAATGCTTAACTAGAGGATACAGTTGCTTGATGTTTCAAGTCCTGATGTAACTGACTGTTCTGCTTGTTCTTTGTGTCCTGTTAAAGCAGTCTTTTGCCTTCTTCCCTCCCCCCTCCCCCATTTCTTTGGATTGGGGCATATAAGCATAAGGAAAATAAACATGGGCATTTTCAGTATTCAGTATTCACTGGATAGCCCTCCCGGTACTTATCCCATGGCTATGTATTTCTTTCGTACCTCTGTTCCTCCTACCTAATTTTCTAATCCACATGCCCCTACCGTGGAATGTGTGAACCCTATCGAGGCTGGACCCCGACAGATGTCACTCCAATGTGTCGCTATGACAAAGGATCACAAGAAGAAACAAGATGGAAATGTCTAATTTTAAATATTGCTTTATACCAGAGTCACATCCTAGTTTGAAAACTGTTGGATGTGTTTTTTGTTACAAAGTCTAATGACCACCAGAACCATTATGGTTTCAGTGCTTTAAACTCATTTCTTTTCCAGACCATGAATTTTTGGGCATACTTCTTTTGTGTTGCTCACTTTAATGTAGGCAAAGCCTTTAGAAATCAATCTTTTCGGCTTAAAGATTTTTGGACCACACCATTCAAATTTGTGGCTCTCTTACCATTCCAGTGGATGTAGCTGTTCCTTTTTATTCGTGGGCCAAAATTGTTCAAATACATTTAAAAGAGACCAGTATTGGGGCAGGACTGAGCCAGGAGTTGCCATATCATAAAATTCACGCATCACAGACTGAATCCCAGGAGCGGTGGATGGGAAGAGCTGAGAAGAAATGTTCAAAGAAAACATCAACAGAAGAAAAAAAAATCAACTGAAAAATTGAAAAGTAAGTTGAAATGTCGCATTACAAATAGTATTCATATTTAGTCAGACATTGTTTCATCGAGCAGTTATTTATTTAAAATCCTATTGGCCATGGGTTGGGATGCTAACTCAGTTGCATTGAAAGCTGAGGACCCGAGTCTGATGTCCAGGAAAGCCAAGTATGAACTCCTACAGAATCCAGCATGGCAGGCAGAGACTGATGGATCCCCTGGGCTCACCGACTGGCCAGCCCAGCCTACTTGGTGAGCCCAGAGCCAATAGAGAGCGTCTCAGAAAGGTAGGCAGATGCCACATGAGGAGTGACCGCTGAGGGTGTCTTCAGACTTCCACACACCTCTGTGTGCACACTTGTTCTTGTCCATACACACACAGACATAAACACACATTCTATTGGTCAGTACAGATTGGTTTAATTTTTGACATTGCTTTTAAGGCAAATGTTGCTTTGTTAGACATTAAAGTTATTAACAATTATGTGTGTAAATGAAGTCTTTTTTTTTTCTTTTCAATGAGTGTACATGGATCTCTTCTTCCAGTAATCAAAATCTAGAAAGAGCTAAGTAACACAGAAAGAAAGACCATGGGGACAAGAAATCCTTTTGTGCTACAAGTGAATTATGCCGGATTGAGAACTATTAATCTCACAAAAAGAGGAAATTGAAATTGGTTATCTTGTTTTTACTCTGAGAGTCAGGAAATTGAGCTTTGCCCTTGTTTATTTCAGTGTCTCATCCCAACAGAGACTGTCTGCATTTATAGCATTTTGAGTGATGAATCCTGACAGTTTTGTCTTCCTAAAACACTGAGCTAAACTATCATGTATTACATGTAAACTAATTAAGATGATAAATATATTAATTAAAATTATGTTGGAGTCATAAGCTTATTTTCAGTTCTCTATAATATGGGGCTAAATTGTATAAAAAAGTATATCCTTCATTGGTTGACTTGGTAAACTTAAATGAGTTGCATAAGTAACTAATATAAGTAACTTATTTATATATAGATTGAAAAAAACTACAAGAAATATTTGAAGCTTCCATCAGATTAACAATGCACAAAATAGTTTTAAATACTATTTAAAAATAGTTTTATATGAATAAATAATAAGTAAGAACATAAAGTCATTATAGTCTATTTTAGTGGCAGAAATAAAACACACTGGATACGAACACTCAGATGTAATCACTTATGCTTTGATATTGACCAAGAAATTGATAAACACACCAAAAATTCCAGGGTGAGAAAAAATGCTCTTTTGCAGACTGAAACCAGTAAGAGCTGCTATGAGCATTCATATACAATCTATTTTTGGACACTTGCATTATTGCTACCACCAATTAAGCCGGGGGAGAGGGGAGGTATGGGGGAACTGTGGTTGGGATGTAATGTATGAGAGAAGACTAAATTTAAAAAAAGATTGGGGCTGTTTTTAAAAGTCTTATTATGTTTAAATATATTTAATTTTTCTTAACTTAAAAGGGTAATAAAAAGCAATAAATATTGGTTGCATATGCAAGCCCCAAAACTAAAAGAAATTTTTTATAGTAAAATATCAACATCTTCCCCAGAGAACTATTATACCCTGGCAGCAGCTCCTTCACCTCTACTAAGACACGTATTACAGCGAATGCTTAAAGCGAAGCATGTACATTTTTCCAAAAGGATAAAAGATGCCTACAAACGACTGTGTGTTGTGAAGAAATATCTATGCGCAATTTGAGGAAAAACTGAGCAATTTACGGCTAATCTATTAATATCATAATCTCAGTCACTAAGTGGAAAGAAATATCACTTTTGTTTTACCAGTTGGAATTCTCCCAGACTCCCAAGTTCCTTTACAAAAGTCCTAATTGAGTGAATTTCCTCTAAGGACAGGCACTGATTGAGCTCCTTTTGATAGTTTCCATCCTGGAAAGAAAAAAGCCTTAAGTAATCGTGAAGCAGTCAAACCATCTTTCTCCCAGTCACCCCCACTTAACAAATCAATCAAACTCTATAACAGCTAAACTTATTAAAGTTATGGGATTCATAGAGACTATAAACTGTCACAACAGTGTTCAAATATAAAAAAATCATAATTGATGAGATTGACTCTCTTAACTAACCCATGGTACCTTAGTAGTGAGAGGAGAGGGTATGTGTGACCATGGTTTGTGAATGCAAGATTTTCCTTGGGCCTTCAGAGTAATAGAGGTGAAAACACCTGCCAATGAACCCCCAGTGTGGAACACTGCCATTGAAGAGTTTCGTAGACTGGCAAACACTCTTACCACCCTAGGTTTTCCCACAGCCATATGCTTCCTAGAGCATCCCCGAGATCAAGAGCAACCCTCTCTGACAAGGTGTTGTGACAGACACCATCAGGACCTTTGGAAAAGCTTTTACATACTCCTTTTCCAAATTCTTCAAATATGAATTTCAAAATAGAAAGATATGTGGGGAATAATATTACGGCAATTGGTACTGATTTTTTAGTGAATAAAGAAATAGTGTTAGTCTGCCATTAAAACAATCAAACAAACAAAAATCTTAACCAACAAAAGCCAGAACCATTCTAAAGCAAACCACCCAAATAGACAGCATCTACTCAAATGTTAACAGACATGAATATTTCAGCAAATTAATGTTTTAATTCACGTCCCCTGAAGTCATCCTGAAGCACTCTGGCATTCTAGAATGCCTTCAGAGAGTTCTAAGAGTCTTTGTAAAGTGTTCTAAAATGTAAAAACACATGCATCATTCAAAATATCTATAAACATTTCCTTAACAATCATGAACTTTTTCACTTCATTTCCAACACAATCTTTCTCATGCATACTCAGTCAAAATAAAATAAAATTTTTTTCAGTCAAAATAAAGTTTTCAGGTCAGAGAAAAATTCAGAAGCACACAATAATAGATAACAACTATCAGTTAATTTCAAATAAACTTTTACATTTTTAAATTTCACAATAAAAGTAAGTAGTGGCTGAAAATTCACTATCAGCGTGCACGTATGAACTTACCTCAAACGCACCAGTTCTATGAAACCTCTGCAATAGCTCAGAAAATAAGGGAAATGAAGATGTATTGGAGAAGAGGAAATTGAAAGTATCCTTCAAAAGGATTTTTTCTGTATTTTGGTCCTTCAAATTGAAATTCTCGTCATCTTGAAATTTTAAGTGCTCATGTACCTTTGAAGGAAGAGAAGTAGGGGAAAGGAAATGAATTCTAAGGGATGATTTATTTCAGGTTGGATTGCAGACCAGAACTGACATCTAGTGGTCTCTTGGAGGCTAACAGCTTTATAAACGTGAGTAATGTTTCATATGAAGATGCCATTCTTTCAATGTACAGGGACATGAGCTATTTCAAAGTCACACTAGCTTAGCTGGAAGCTCTTTAGATCTCACAAATATTTGTTCATGAAAGATAATGTGTGACACTTTTCAAAAGTTTAATTTCAACTATTAGATATGCATCGAAAAGGCAAATGACCATTAAAATTTTATAAAGATTCTAAATTTTATAGATAAATCTTAAATCTGTCAATTTTCTGTAATTGTATTGTCTCTATTATGGTTTGGGAAAAGCTAAACTCTGGTGGAGTTGAACTCTGGCTAACCATAGGGTGATTATGCTCCCCTTTCTTTCTTACCCTGTAGCCCAATAGACAGCTTTTTAAAAATTGATTTTATTGAGCGATATATTTTTCTCTGCTCCCCTCCCTGCTTCTCCCCTCCCCTTCAACCATCTCCCATGGTCCCCATGCTCCTAGTAGACAGCTTTTTATAAACTAAGTGAACCAATAATTTTGTCTTCTTACCACTGAAGAATGTTTTAGAAGAAAAAATATGCTGAGGAAGGTGACCTAAAAGAGTTTGAACTCAAAACAAACTAAAAATAACCCACATTTATACATGCATCTATTGGAAAATATTTCAAAATTTCACATGACTTTTTATGCTTTTAAATTAAAATTGAAAAATAACTTATTCGTTTGTGTTACTAGGGATGGAAACTAAGACCTAGTACATTCCAGGCAAGAATTCTGCCTCTGCTCAGTCTCTCTAGTTTAAAATGAAAATGAAGACCAATTTAAAAAGAATGACAGCGCTATCTCTTCATATGCCATGCTAGCACCTTGGGCCATCTTCTGTTTGTTATTATAGTTATGTCTTACTTTTCCCCATGAAAATTTAATGCCATCTTTGTTCATGAATTCAGGGGAACTATAGAAAACGTCATGTTTGCCCTAGCATGTTCACATGGTGGTTAGAATTCCCAGGTTCTCCCTCGCTAGGACTCATGGGCATGAGCCTATAAGGACTGCAATGGAAGCTGTTTTAATCAGCTGGTAACTGTAGATGAAACCCATTGTCAGTATGCACGTATGGGCTTTCCTCAAATGCACTGGCTCTATAAAACGTCTGCAGTAGCTCAGAAAGTACAGAAAGTGAAGATGTATTGGAGAAGAGGAAATTGAAAGTATCCTCCAAAAGGATTTTTCCTGTGTTTTGGTTCTCCAAACCCCCCACCCCCCCAACACACACACTTTATCCTGCATACTCACCTGGAGCACTACAGGATATCCAACATCCCCATAACCAATATCAAAAGTCAAAAGCTGAAAACACTGTCTACATCTGGAAGGAAAAACACAAGGTAACAGGACAACGTATTTTCCATATTTTTTTCTAGACTTACTCTGCTTTCTGTTATTACATTGTTTATAATTGATACCATTAAATTTCATAATTTAAAAGGCCAATGACATGGATAATAGAAAAATTACAGGGAATGGATTGCTGGACTTGAGTCTTTTGTTCACTAGAGAAAGTGCAAATACACCTCCATTCTTTCTCCATGACACACTACCATAATCAACGACGTTATTCCGTGAGAACCTTCCTATGGGGAGAAGTTACCAGGTCCTCCATGTTTAACACTGATGCTTTCAGAAAGTTCAGGAAGGAGCACAATAAATGAGTGCAATGCACCAATCACCTCTCCCCTTCTGGCAAACTAGACAACCGTTTCCCTAGAACAAAGGCCGCAAGCTATTGTCAGAGAAGCTGAGCTATGAGATTAGAGCTGATTGAATTTTGTTAAAAGTTTGTGTTTCTTTCTCAGGATTTTGAAATCGTTGGGATAGGATAGTTGAGAGCTAATGTATTATGTACAGGGAAAGTTGTACCTAGTCAATACTTAGTATATTTGATGGAAATACTTGAAAGGAGTTACAAATTCAAAATTAATTTTAGGATACAGGAATAGGCTTGTAGTCCTAGCCCTTAGGAAGTAGAGGCAGAAAGATTACAAGTTCTAGGCTAGTTTAGACTGTAAACTAAAATTGCTGAAAAGATAATGGTAATAATAAAAAATGTTTAAAGCCTTGTGTTTTATTTCTTGTCACACCATTTAGATACAAACAAATTGCATGTAACAAACTCTGAAGTTATAAATCTATAAATTAGGCCATTCATGTTTAGGAAATCAGATTATGATATACTGACATACACTTCCCAAGTTCTATTTACTTTCAGTAACTAAGGCTTTTCACGAATATATTTAAGAACCTCTAGCTCTCTCATCTCTCTCTCTCTCTCTCTCTCTCTCTCTCTCTCTCTCTCTCTCTCGATGTCTCTGTCACTCTTTTACCTATGGAAGGTCTTTGGTCCCAGAGTAGATGCTTCACTGAACACCTCAGCCACCAATAAGAGCTTGCTAATTGCTTCTTTCATGCTATCCAGTGCCTGCAGAGGTGAACTTGTCCTCAGGAATGTCTCAAAAAACATTTGCAGCTAGGAAAAAAAAAACAAAAGATTGACATGGCGAAATAAATTTTCAGCTGCCTATTGTTTCCAAAGTTAGTGATATGAAGGTTATGTCTCCCTGTCTACTTCAAAAAAAACAAAACAAAACTTTAAATAGAAAAGTTTGAAAATCAAAGATTTAAATATTTTTAATTCAAGTCACAAGGAGAAAGAAATGTCTATATGCCATGCAATTTAGCTTTGTTATTTTTGTTTGTTTGTTTCTCGAGACAGGGGTTCTCTGTGGCTGTCCAGGAACTCACTCTGTAGACCAGGCTGACCTCAGACTCACAGAGATCTGCTTGCCTCTGCCTCCAGAGAGCTGGGATTAAAGGTGTGCACCACCACCACCTGCTCTTTGCAGTTTAACTTTTTTTTCATTTTACTTTTCTTGTAGTACCGACTCTTGGAAGGATAGTGTATCTGATATAGTAAGGGTTGCAATGGAGCCCTCTGGATTGATTTGTGGTTTAATCAGTAGGGGGACTGGATTTGCCACTCACTTTTCTGAATCTTTGCTTCCTTGCTTCACAGTGGGCTAAAACCCACCAACAAGAGAGTTGTGCACCCAACAAGGAAAAAAAAATATTTGAAGGCCAGTAGAAAAAAATGAAATTCAAATATTTGATTTTAATTATCAATTTTTTGTATGTATCAATAAAAATGTCTTTTCAAAATTGTTTCTTTTTACCTCATTTTTCTCTGGGAGATCTAGACAACCAGAGAAGAATCTAAGAGACCTACAGGGTTGTGATAACATTTTAATATAAGATTTCCTCTGATGAAGAACATGGGATGATATTAGGAGAAGTTCAAGTCTATGTATTCCTGTGGACAATACTGTTAGTTTCACAAACAACTATTCTTATTTATTGAAATATTAAAAATCATAAAATAAACTATCTTTTGAAGATGCTTAGCATTAAATTTCCAGTCAATATTTTTTAAAAAAATATAAATCAAATCTTATTGATTCATAGAATTTCTCTAGATAAACATAGACTTTCAAAGATAAAGAACAAAAAATATTTTTTGAAAAAACATGCAGCAGATATTTGATCAATGCTTTCATAAAAATCAGCCAAGCCTATCAGAACTGCAAAAGATCACACACTGAAAACTTCTGATGTGATGATAATGAAGAACAAATATCAGCAGAAATTATCTATGGAAAATGGTAACCGTATCTTTAAAACGTGCCACTGAAACTCCCCCAACATCAACAAATACTGAGTCCATAAACTTTTATAAGCCCAAACCAGAAACCTAATGAGACCAGGCATTAAGACCATAAGAACATATCATCAACATCTGGCAATTGAGATATTTTCCCATTTTACTAAAGAAAATGAGTGTAGTGATTGTATAATTAAAAGAAAACAAATTAATGCTAACAGTAAAAATGTTAACACCCTTGAGTCAAAATAGAATAACACAGTGTGTTCCTAAGTAAAAGCAGCACAAATCTTATTCAGTTCACCATGCTGATAGGAAGAGTTGCCAATGGCATTTGCGCATTCTTTCCACATTAATGTCACCTGAATGTTACAGAGCTTAAGGTTAATGATATAACAATGTTGAAAAAATTCTGTCAAGCATATATGGTGTACAAGACTGAGTGTCAAATTATACCCTCAATAGAGGAGATCAGCAAATTAGTATTTGAGGGTTGCATTTATTCCCCTAATGTGCAAATGGTTATTTCTTCAGTCATAACTAGAATAATAAGAGTTGAAGACAAAGTCTATTGAACTAATTCTCTACTCTGCGGGAAGCCGACATTCTGTGACTTGGGGACACATTTCACAGCCCTGCGGTAAAACACTCCAAAAAGTATCAGGTTCAACTCTGGTTCTGTGCCACCCTGGGACATTTGAGGGAGTTCATAGCAGTTTCTACTCTGTAGACTTAGTTAACTTACTCAGCACAGTGTCAACAAACCTCACATGCCAGAATAAAAGAATGGTCATGCAAATGCTTCATGTGTATGTGCATATATGTCATCAACCTGCATGAGGTCTCCCAAAGAGAGTATAACACATTGGTCATTCCCCATAACCGAATCACTAAGGCTAAATGAGAGATTAATTTCCCTTTTGGTTTATACTGTAAATGACTGTGCTAATTATGTTTTCTTGGTCAGATCATTTGTGATGTGTATATCTTGGTGTACTCAGATGCACAATGACAAAGTGTGCCAGATGACCTCATTAGAATCTATCAAATTAGAACAAATTTGCAGTTAATTAAGTCCAAGAATATCAGTACTTGAGAAACATCGCACTTGGGAGATTTTTATATTTCACTCACAAATCCCGAAAGGAGCAATGTCGCCTTTCTGCTCATTTGAATCACAATCAAAATATTAAGTAGACTCCTTCATCTTTGTACAATTACTGCTAATGCTGGGATTTTGTTTGTTTGTTTGTTTGTAACAGCGCTATATCCTTTTCCCAGTCAACATCTTTAAGTTAAATCAACAAGACAGTGTAACTTTCCAAGGAAATCAGGGCCTTTAATAAAAACCCAACACCTTTAAGGCTAGATGTGATGGTGCACACCTTTGTTCCCAACACTCATGAGGCAGAAATAGGCAGATCATAGATTTGAGGACTGTTTGAGGTAGGTAGTCAATCTACAGCCAGTTTAAGCTACACAGTGAGACCCTGTCTCCAAAAGGCCAAAGGAAAAACTAAGCAAGCAGTAACAATAGAATGCTTGAAGCATTTCATGACATTACAATCTCTACAGCCTACTTATTTTTCCTGTCAGGGTAACAATAAAGCCCAAACTTATTGCTAAATAAATGGATACAAAATGACCTTGTAAGATGATAGTTATAAAGAAAACTTAAATATCACTGTTCGTTTGTACTTAAAAATTCCAAGAAATAATCGGCGAGATGTGTTAGCATTTACAATGTAAATCCATTTAGGCAACTGAGATATAAACAAGTGAACCAAAACTATATATTGAAAATGGAAGGATGCAGAGCAAGACAGCTGCATCCGCCCCTCACCAGCTGCAGCACTCGGGAAAAGTGGGTCCTGCTCCTTACCTGGGCGACACAGTAGAGCTGGCCTTGAAGGTGTAGATGTGGGTGAACAGGCCTGAGGGTGTGAAACCAAGAGACCTGGCTCTTCCCGTTGCTGCCTGCTGTGTTGGGTGAACCAGCCAGGGCAGTGCTGGAGAGCTGGCCCTCCTGGTGGGGACGAGGGAGACCTGGCAGGCTGAACAACACAGCTACCACCCAGGCCCAGAACCAGAGTTATGAGCTGGCCCACCCTAACATCCATCCCATCTATGGAGTTCTGGAGCATGTGAAGGGACCAGTCCTTCAGACCCAAAGTTTCAGGGTCTCCATGACTCAAGGTAACAACAGGATACCTAATAGGAGCCTCAGTGAGGGCCCAGTAACAATTGTGTAGCAGAAAGCAGAGGACTCTAACCAGATTCATTGCAATGAACACTTGCATGTGAAGGTGTATGGACTAAGGGGTACACTGTGTGCCTCACTCTGTCACACCACAACTTCCACAATGAAAATTGTTGTTTTTTTTTTTTTAATTCTTTTCTTTTTTGGGGGGGAGGTTTGCAAGAGCAGAAAGTGGATATGAAGGGTTGGGGAGATGAATGGCATCAGGATACATGATGTGCAATACACAAAGAACCAATAAAAAGTTAGCAAGAAAGAAAATGGAAGGATGGAGAAGCTGAGAATGAACCAAAATATTTGGAGGAAAGTTTCAAGTATGAATTTGGTACCTTAAATACTTCTAAAATGCACTAATTATTCACCTCATATGCATGCCTCATAACTATCTCAGTATTTCTGTTCTCCCCTGAAAGACTGCACACATCGTTCTTGATTGATTGATTGGTTCTCAATTATCACATGCTAATTAATACATTCGATGTTAAACTTGATGACCTTCTTGTCTACTCTCCTCATTAGACTGAGGTATTCTAGGCCAGGAATTACCATTTACCTCTGACACATGGGTACCTGAGGCAAAATCAATATCTAATAAGGTTGTTGAACGAGGAATCCTAGATATGTCCTTATAGAAACCTCAGAAACATTTCCTGAAAGAATTTGTTTACTCTAGCTTCTAAATAATGCAGTCTTAAAACAATGCATTAGGCTGTGGCTATCATTCATCGGCAGAGCATAGGACCTTAGGCTTATGCTGGACCAAAATTATCTCAGGACCTGTACCCTATTGCATCTGATTGTCCTGCATCGTGGGGCTGCAGGAATGGGCAGATAGCGCACTCGCCTTTCCCTGGGGAACAAGGAGGCCTAGCAACAGCTAGGCTCAAGAAGCCTGGCAACTGGAGGCTCAAAGAAGCCAGCAGGCTTAGTCCTGTACCACAGAAACACAAGGTACACAATATGTATTTCTTGCTTACATCTCCCTAGAGTGAAGGGATATATGCATTTCCCCCTAGTGACTTTTAATAAAACCTTTGAAATATAGAAGCTTATGATTGTTTGAGAGGATTTTTGAGATAAGGAAATTTAATCCCAGCGCTAGAGAGAAAGCTGGAAGATGAACCAATATTAGTTTTCCTTAGAGTAATATCTTTGGATAACTTAGAAACTTTGGCAGAATACTAATATATTTAGAATCTAGGCTTGCGTGCTATACCTTACTAATACCAACCCCTACAATTTCTTTTAGTGTTACTGTGAATGAGAGAGAGATTTTGTCATCCCTGATTGAAGAGTACTAATTTTTAATTTTAATATTTTAAACATTTTATTTAATATAATAAATAATAAAATAATATCATATTATTTAAAATATTTTAAAATGTTAATATTTAAGTATTAGTATTTGCATTAAGCATATGGAAAGATGGGTAACCCTGTTACTGGAGAAAACATGTCAAAACTACAGCAAAGCAAGTCCTCACACCTGTTTAGTATGATTATTAACTGATAATTATCTTAAAAAACACACATAGTAACAGATATCAGGAAAGATGTGAAGGAATTATGGTCCTCAGACTCTGAAAATGGAATGTAAAGAGGTTATTTCTCAAAAGCCAAGAATAACACATTTATCATTTAGCCCAGCAATTGCAGGGAGTCTATCAGGAGACTTGCAAGTCACACCCCAGAAAGAGATATCTGCACTTGTGCTCATAGCAGGAGTAGATTCAGTCGCCCAAGAGTGGAAACAATCAGTAAACTTAGACAACTGAGGGGATCGAAATAAGTGCTCTCTAGAGATGTAGATATTGTCCAGCCCTAAGTAAGAAAGAAAGTCTGCAACACACTACAATGGTGATGAACCTTGATGACATTACATGAGAAAGAACTCAGTCACATAAGCCATAGACCCTCTCACTATGAGATATCAAATGTGTAGGAACAGAATGGTGCTTAGCAGAGGATGAGGGAAAGGGGAACAGGAAGTTGTTATGTAATGGGTTGTGTAGAATTTCTGGGTTTCTCAAAGCTCCAGAGATTAGTTGAGCAATAGTATATGTATTGTTAATGCTAGTAAACTGGACACAGAAAATGGTTGATATAGTATTTCTTATGTTACTGTGCAAAAAGAAATTCAAGTCTCTGATGATTTCCGGCCTCTCTCTTGTCAATAGTGAGGCTTTAATGTTTACTAATTTGTGTCAGCATAGTCTAAAAGAATGTGACTTGGCTTTAATAGTCAGGACTTATCAAAACAAAATGAAACTAAACAAAAATAATTCTTCCCTTGCTCCATGTTCCTGCAAACAATGCAAACACTGTCCGTCTCTGCTGTGGTTCCTCACCATCTCTTTATCTCTGAGCAGGCCTGCCCTGGGCTTTTGTGTGTGTGTGTGTGTGTGGACCAGGGTATGAAGCAGTACATAGAAAGCTTAAGTGTTGGAAAGAATGATCCAGAAGAGAAAACAAATGAGGTAGCACACAGTTTAAGGCATGAGGGTTTCAGGTGTCTGTCAACACCCAGAAGGACAAAACAAAACAAAATAAAAAACCTCTTAAGGGTCGCACTCAACTTACCACTGGTAGAGTTGAACACACTCAATTAAATATACAGAACCCAAGCTTCCTGACTCTTAGTCCAAACTGAAGTGGGAATAAAGATGCATCTGACATACTTTTAATGCAGCTGGAATTGAAGCTTATTGTTCTTGGTGGAGATAATTATTTTGACATTTAGAGACCCAGCAGGGATCTCTGAATTTAATCCAACCGGTTTGTTTCACAGAGTCCTGAAAATGTATCTAAAGTAATTCAAATATTTCAGAATTTTACAATGATATATTTCATATATAAAAATCTTTTTGATTGTTCTATAATTCTCAACTAAAATGTGTCTGTACACTGAGATTTTTGAAATGTCAGTGATCATATGACTCTAAGCTATAAGATGAAAACAAAAACCCAACTATATTTCCAAAGAGTTCTGATGTAGTCATTGATCATACACGATTCAGGACGAGAGAAGCATATCATGAATCTTAAATAATTTCTGTTCTAAAAAGTAAAATCATATTGGAAATGCATCTTTCTGATGTATATATTTTTATTGAAATAGCTCATATGTATCAAAACACATTTCTCATTATTAAAACAATATAAATTCAGCATCAGTACTAATAATATTTTAACAGAAAAATGGATAAAGCTTTATCACAAAACTACACAGATACTTAGGGAAGACTTTACTTACAGCAAAGTGGCCCAATACTTAAAATTCCTCACAAGGTCTATTAAAAAGAATTAAGTGTTGAGTATGGTGGTATATGCCTTCAGTCTGCAGTCAGGAGGCAGGGGCTGGCAGATCTCTGTGAGTTCATGACCAGCATGGTCTACCTAGCATGTTATAGCATGTTTCAGGCCAGCTAAAGCTGCACAGTGAGACCCTGCCTCAACAAACAAAACAAGACAAAACAACCACAAGAACAAAAACAAAAACAAAAAACAAACAAAAACCCAATATGAAACAGAAAACATGGGGACTTATCATAAGATACGAGTTTTTTGGTAGGAACAAATAACTGAAGTGGTTTCTGGTGTCATGGTCAGTGTCTTGTAGGGTAGGAGTAAAGGTTAATAATGACGTCACTCGTGACGTCACAAGACACTACACTCGGCATGTCTGTGGAGTAAAGGTTAATAATGACGTCACCTTGCCAGGGTCTACAGTCACAAGACACTACACTCAGCATGTCTGTGGAGGAAAGGTTAATAATGACATCACCTTGCCAGGGTCTACAGTCACAAGACACTTCACTGGGCACGTCTGTGAGCATTTGCTGCATTAGGTTACAAGAAGTGAGAAAATCCACTTTAACTGTCAGACCAAACAAAAATAAGAAGTAGGCTGAGCACCATCAGTTACTGTTCTTTGCTTTCTGACTGTGGAGACTACGACCTGCTCCTCCTTCCTATTCCTGCCACCACATCTTCTCTGACAATGGACCTCATCCCTCAACTGTGAGCTCAAACAAACCCTTTCTTCCTTAAGCTGCTTCTGGCGGGAATTTTGACGAGGCAATAATACCTGAACCTGATATTTTAGGTGTGTGTGTGGGTGGGTGGGTGGGTGTGGGTGTGTTGTGTGTGTGGAGAGAGAGAGAGAGAGAGAGAGAGAGAGAGAGAGAGAGAGAGAGAGAATTTTTCATTATAAAACAATCACCATCAAATATTAGGGCCAGGTAAGTGCTAGATTGGCCTTTTATTTTAAAGATTGGAAAGTTACCCACTGAAACAGTTTACTTGAGCTAATAGGAGCTCACCAACTCCAACCGGACAGGGAAGGAATCAGCATAGGACCAAATTAGTCTCTATGAATGTGGGTGACAGTTGTATGGTTGGGGCAGAATGTGTGGCCACTGGCAAGACCAGGATTTATCCCTACTGCTTGTATTGGCTTTTTTAAAAACCATTCCCTTTGGATAGATGCCTTGCTCAGCCTAGATATAGTAGGGAGGGCCTTGGACTTTCCCCAAATCAATGTGCCTTACTCTCTCTGAGGAGTGGATGGAGGGTTGTGTGGGGGGGATAGGTGAAGGGAATAAAAGGAGGAGAGGGAGTAGAAACTGGGGTTGGTATGTAAAATGAAAAAAAAGATAGTTTGTTCTCTTTTTAAAATAAAATAAAAAGTGCTTATACCAGGAATAAGAACCTGACTCTGAGGTACCTTCTTAGGCAGATCAAGCTTTTAACAGCTATATATGTGGTATCCAATGTACTAGAAATTTTGGAAGGTCTCCTCCATGTGGCTGTGGAACTCTGGAGGAGGAGTCCTTATATGTCCCCAAGGGCAGCTGACACAGGGCTTGAAGATAAGGGCTCTGGATGTGGCTGCCCTGGAGGAAGGTATCTGCTCCTTACTGCAGTAGGTCAGGCCAAGAAGCAAAGAGCAAGCAAGGCTGAAGAAGAGACAAGAGTTGGGAGAAAATACACTATTTCAGAATAGAATTAAGGAAAAGAACAAAAAGGTTTTGAGAAAGGGAGACTAGTGACAGCTAGAGATCTAGGCTATGATTGATTTGTCTTTCCTGTGTTACTTGACCACGATTCTACTCAGCATTGACCACCACGCACTAACCTTAGCCACACCGACTACAGGACAGAGACTGCACTTCCCATTCCCTACTGTTCTTGTATTCCTAGACTGGAAGTACTCAGAGAAGGGCTCCTACTACCCTGTTCTATAGAAGACGAAACTTGGGGTTGAGAATTCACGTCATGAGCTGAAAGCCCAAGAAACAAGGGTCACTAACCAACACCGTGTAACAGCACACCTGCTGGGCTGCAAAGCTCGGGTGTGCCTTCCGCCCTCATACTGTTCCCTTGACATGGGCAGACCCTGGAATTCACAAGGATGACCATCTGCGTTTTCATGTCCACGGGAAATAGACGGCTTGAAACTACCGGACTTTTCAGGCACATGCCTTTACAACCATATTTCTAAAATATCAGTTCAACTATTTGAGTAATGCCTACACCCTAATCACTTTTTTGGAAAAAAAAATTAAGCAACTTAAATTGCCTGGATCAAGAGGAAAAAAATCTCTTGCTAAATCAAAGGATTTAAGAATATAAAAATTCTCATCATTTGTTTCAGTTGGTTGAAAAAACTGGCTTACTTTAAGGTAAACTGTGGGAAAATTGAATTAGGTTAATTTAAATTAGGATGCTTTTGCACATTCTTTGGAATTAAATTAAAAGCTTAAATACTAGGATAAGTTCTATGCTCCCAGTGACATGAAAAATTTTATTCGTTCATATTTCTCAGTAACCTGAAGCTTTGATGCACATGCTAAGCTAAGAAAATCAGGATACAGATTCTGAGCGACTGAAGCAGTTTCACAGTTAAACATCTTGAATTCTCCACCAAGAATGTGAGCGAACCGGAGAGAAGCAGAGTCCAGGAACACAAAGGGCCGTGAAAAGCATAAAAATTGAGTTATTTGCTTTGAATGGCAAAACCTTGATTGCATTATATTCAACCTTCTCAGAGAACTGCCAGGTTTTCTTTATTATTCCTTCCACGCTTTCTCTGTGGGAAATAAAGGAGCAGAGAGACCTAACAGTAAAGAGCAAGAGCTAAAGTTGTAAAAAGTTTCTATCATTGAACCCTCTAGATATAGAGCTACCCATTTCTTTACATAAATGCCATTGTTCAAGCAGGTCACATGCTCTCCACTGACATTAGAATATAAGCCTTCTTTAAGCTGCAGCAGTATCCAAGAACTCATTTGCAAACCTTTCATCTTTTATTATCATACGTTGATACTTAATATATGTAACCGATATTATTTGTGACAAGCAGTAAAAAAAATTGCAAATAGGATACATTAGAAAGATTCCTCTTTCAAAGTGAGGGAGATTGTTCAGTGGCAAGCGCTATGATTCCTGTATCTGCTGTGCAAGTCTTTAAAAACTGGATATGGGATGCATTTCTGTGACCCCGGCACTAGGGGGACAGAGACAGGCAGTCCCTGAAGCCCACTGGCCAACCAGCCTAAAGGAATCAGTGAGCACCAGGTTCAAATGGGAAAAGTTTTCTCAAAATGTAAGGAGGAAATCCAATCCAGGAAGATCTGTGGCCTCTGCATATCTGTGCACACATGGGTGTCTACATGCATTTATGCACATATACATAAACATGCTTATATGCCATACCCACATGCAAGATTGCTATGTCATGACCAAAAAACGTAAGGAAGTGAAAAGGAATACACACACACATATATATATACATACATAAATACATACACACACACACACTTTGGATATTTAATGCAGATGATTAACATAGCTCTTATCAAGTCTAATGGTCAAGCACAAAAGAAAGGGATATATATTCATTCTAGAAATATATATATAACAGGTCTGTAGGCTAGAAAGAAGGCCAGGTGGTTAAGAGAGGGTACTACTTCTGCAGAGGGCCAGTTCAGTTCCCAGCCCCCATGCCTTGTAGCTCACAACTACCTGTAGCTCCAGATCCAGGGGATTGGGATGCCTCTGTCCTCTGAGAGTACGTGCACTTACGCACACACTCATGCACAGACACAAAACTTAAAACAATGAAAATAAAAGATAATGGGTTCTCGTGGTACAGCAAAGCGAATGATACAGCAGTAGTCCTGACTGAAGGGCTGCAGTGTGGAGGTGTTGAATCCACACTGGCTTCATCACATTCCTCGGCCATTTTCTTAGGCACCTCTTATGCGAGCTACAACTCTCTCACAGAAACAAAATTCAGTATTTTACACGTGCTATTTTAAATGAACATTTAATTATTATTCACAATCTAAAAGCCGACAGCTAAGAATCTGGTCAAATGCAATGCTATCTAGCCCAAACTGATGTTTTTTTAATGTGTGCTGTGCTGCCAATTGACTACTGATTCTGACAACGCATATTGTCTTTTCCATGTCTACCGAGTCATCTCTGCAGAACTGAACGTGAATAAGATCTTTTCCCAGCTTATAGAGGAGAGGAGGCCCCAGGAGTTACAGTATAACCCTTTACCCTCAGTACTACCAAGTGCATTTTAAAAAATGTGGAAACAAAAGAGTTTTTAAACATTAAAAAATTTTTAAACATGTTTTTAAATCCATAAAACCCAAGTGGATATGCCATTGTCAGCCTTTCGACAGCGGGCAAAGGCTTTCTATTTGCGTGGGGTTGAACTAATTGGAATTGTCGGCCATCTGACTTCCAGAAACCGCTCCCTGTGTGCACTGGTAGCACTGTAGATGGAGCAACAACATAAAAACATTTGAAAAGAATCAGAGAAGAGTCCTTCTAGGTTTCTCAGGGTTTTTTTTTTTTTTCCACGAAACTTGGAAGCTGTTCCACCCACACTTCTCTGACTGAAATGTTTTCACTCAGATCTCCTGCACTGACTTGGTAAGCGTGCTACTTGTGAGGAGAGCAAACTTGAGCGCCATGCTTTCTGAAGGGACTGTAAACAGTTGCTGAGTGCCTCAGGTTGCCAAGGGGTAATTAAGACAGTTCTAGTCACTGGAGATCAGAATCCTAACCCTAACGTTTATTACCAGGCTCCTTGCCACAGAATCATGCATCTTCATTTCCGCGTCCTTAGATGAACCCTTCCCAGGTGTGTCAAAGTTTCTGATGGAACAATTTAAGCGAACACGTTCAGTACTGTGTAAAGTGACAGCTGTTTTGTATTTTACATTCCTCAAGGCTCGAGATTTTCGGGTTTTGACCCTTAAAACATCTTATCTGGTCTAGAAATCACGCTCTTCATTTTGTCCTCTCTCTCTCCCAAGCCCCTCCCTACTTCTTTCCTTAGATTTACTTTGCTGTAACAAAATACCTGAGAGGGGCTAGAGAGATGGCTCAGAGGTTAAGAGCAATGCTTGCTCTTCCAAAGGTCCTGAGTTCAATTCCCAGCAACCACATGGTGGCTCACAACCATTTGTAATGAGATCTGGTGTCCTCTTCTGGCCTGCAGGCAGGCATGCAGACAGAATACTGAGAATACTGTATGCATCATAAAAAAATACCCGAGAAAATTACCTTCAAAGAAGAAAGTATGTCATCTGTCCATTAGGGAGAAGTGCATCATTGTAAGAAGCCTGTGGTGGAGTACAACTCCTGGCACTTGAGAAGCAGCAAGGAAGCAGGGGCTAGGAATAAGAGATCACCCCCAAGTGTGTGCCCCAGGTGCTCTTCTTCCTTTACTTAGGCTTTCCTTCCCTTCACTAAAGCATGACCTTCCCCTCTTTCTTCCAGTCTCGTCCATTCTGAAGTCTACCGGACTTTCCCCAGGCTGAGCTGTTCACTACTGTTGGTTGCTATGCCAGCATCTCTGAGTCTTTTATTGCATTGTGTGCTGTATTACAGTTATTTAGAAACACATATTTCTCTGCCACTGCAGATAGCGTTTCTCTTATGAGGCCTCTTCCACGGTGCCAGCACAAATTAGTCTCTTTTTGAACAGTTTTGGAAAATAAGTGAGCTGAATTAATCAGGGGAGATAGTGGAAAGATTCAACACTGCCCTTTCTTTGAGTCAGTTTTGACCATGATCCAAAGCATGCAAGTCTGAAGAATGAATTCTATGTCCTTATTCCCACCAATGTTTATGAGGAAATCATCTTTCTGTCTCTTAAATGATGAAAGTATACAACCACTAGAGAAGCCATTAGAAAAAAATATCCTTTCCCTCTTCTCTCAGGGTCTCTTGTGTCTAATTTAAATATTTCTCCATTCTCATATTTGGGCTTTATCTTGTCAATCCTGATGACAAAATGCCCTAATATGCAAACACAAAACTCCTCACTTCCCATTATTTCTGTCACAAATATTGATGACACTGCATAAGAAAATATACTTTCTTACAGTTCTGGCAGCCAAAACCTGCAACCGGTGTTGTCCCCAGGGCCATGTTTCCTGCTAAGAGTTTAGGAGACAACCCATCCCTTTCCTCTCCAGCTCCTAGTGGTTGCTGACATTCCTGTGAGTACAAAGTTCTAATCTCTTGCTCAGTTTTGTAATTTTTCCCCTCTATGAGTCAGTTCCTCTCATAGCAACCAGCCCTTCTGACTTTGTCCTGTGATCTCATCCTCTACTTGATCTGGGGCCAGCTGGGAAATCCAGGATGGTCTTCACTTGGTGATGTGAATGATAATGGCCCAGGAAGGCTCATGGGTTTGAATTATTGGTCCCTAGTTGGTGAAACTATATTGCAGGACATTTGATCACACTGTGAACCCTGAGACTGCACTTTTTACTGGAAAAATCCGTTTCTAGTCGTGGTGTGGTTCAGTTCTAGCACACACCTTTAATCCAAGGGCTTTCTGCTAGGATACTGTAAACAGGTTACATAAAGTCAACCAGAGGTCAAGAGGCGGAGCAAGTAACCAGTTGCCAGGAAGTGAACAGGGAGAAAACACAGAGTTAGAGGAATCAGGAGGACGAATAGAGAGATGGACAAGAAGTAGAAGGGAAGGACATTCAGTTTGAGGTTTTGGTTTGAGACTGCATAGGAATAGAAGTTTGGGGGGACATCAGCTGAGGAGGAAGGTCAGCTGGGCACTTCCTCTGCCTCTCTCAGCTAACAGGCTTTCACCCCAAGATCTGACTCTTAACTCTTTATTGCTAAAATCAAACAATTGAGATTTTCCTAAAAAAATGACAGGACTGTTTTGGGAAGGATTAGGAGGTGTGGTCTTGTTGGAGGTGTATCACTAGTGTTGAGGTTTCAAAATCCCATGCCTTGCCCTCCCTACTGCTGCTTATGTTTAAGATGTCAGCTCTCAGCCGCTGCTCCAGTGCCATGTCTTCCCACCATGATGGCTATGGGCCCACTCCCTGAAACTGTACGCAAGCGCCCAATTAAAGACTTTCTTTTATAAGCAGCCATGGTCATAGCGTGCCTTTGGAGCAATAGAACAATAACTGAGACATTGACTTAGTACATCTCCTAAGATACTTTGTCTAAATGATGTCAAACTCATGGCTGTAGGTGTTGGGCCATGGTATATTTTTGAGGATGCATGTGTAGGGGAGTAGCAAGCATTCAATTTGCTATAAAAACTAAAATCTTAAAAAGAACTTGGCCTTGAAGGGCTATTCCCTTGCTGTTCCTGAGAAGCTGGGCACTGTTACAAGATAAAAATACACTGAGTATCCTGATAGTTGATGGGAGACACTGAACAAAGTTTTTTGTCCCCTTACTCTGCATATCCCCTTGGTTCCCTTCCTTTTCTCAATATTCCCCCTTTCCACGGCAGAGATACAGGCACATTGATGTTTACCACGGCCCTATTCACAATAGCCAAGAAACACAACTCAGATGGCCACCCACAGATGGATGGGACAGGAAAATGGCACAAGTACACAGTCCATCTTTTCAGTTGTGAAGAAAAACAAAAACATGACACTTGCAGGGAAATGAACAGAATCAGAAATCACTATGTCAAGAAAAAAAATAAGCCAAATTCAAAAGGAAAAAAGCTATGTTTTCTCCTATACTGATGTTAGATTTCAGTGTGTCTCTGGGGGCATATATAGCACAGGTGATGAATCATAAGAGAAAGAAGAGATCGCAGGGAGCTAATAGAACACCCACACCTATTTCATCTCATACTCCCTCCATTAGGTCTCTCAGTAGGTAAATACCATCATAGCTCACATGATTGGCAGGAGTCCTCCTCCAGCAAGCCCCTTTTCGTCTTCTTTCTCATCCCAACACTGATTCTTGTTTCTACCTCTGAACGGTGTCCTTATCTCTCCATCAGCCCATCCTCTCAACCACTAAACTTCTAGCATCCCATATGATTGGACTGTGAGTGGTTTCTCTGCCTCTACTCAGCACCCTGGATAGTCTAGTCAACACAGGGCAGCAGTGTGCATGTAAAGAGGGGCAAATGTGGCGGGCCCTGTGCACTGCCGGTTCCCAGAGTTAGGGAGGGCCTGAATTCTTCCCTTGCCTGTGAGACCTGTGTGACTCTGTTCTTGCCCCTTCCTCTAGTCTCCTCTCTGCAGCTTCCATGTGCACTCCCGGAGCTCACAGGGTGGAGATGTGTAAACTCCCTCACACCTGGAGACTTTGGTGTTGTCACTGAGCTGGGAATGTCTTACTGGCAAATTTTAAAAGACATTCGGCTCCAACAGTTCATATGCCGTATGCTACTTAGGAAGTGTGGGAGCCAACCATGATAAGCTAAGTATGGGCAGGTCACCCAAAAGAAGTTCTTCCAACCATTATCACCTGCCAGAGTAGAATTCAGTCATTGATAAGTTTAATAAAAGGCTTGAGTCTCAGTAATTTACCCTGAAGCAATACCTGGTTGCAGAAAAAACACAAACTGAGATTACCTAGCACCATCCCAAAACAGACCATTCAAAGGAAATGCCTAGTATTCCAAGTGCTGTAGACAGGACCACCTGCCAGTACACACTCACCAGAACACCCCTAGACAAATGTCAGCCAATCAGGGGTCCCGAACCTCAGAGACCCCTCACATTCACCTTTACTACTATAAAACCCTATTCTAACTGAGCTCAGAGCTCTCTGGTTATTTTATTTTATTTTATTTTTGTTTTTGTTTTTAATTAATTAATTAATTTATTAAAGATTTCTGACTCTTCCCCGCCACCGCCTCCCATTTCCCTCCCCCTCCCCCAATCAAGTCCCCCTCCCTCGTCAGCCCAAAGAGCAATCAGGGTTCCCTGCCCTGTGGGAAGTCCAAGGACCACCCACCTCCATCCAGGTCTAGTAAGGTGAGCATCTAAACTGCCTAGGCTCCCACAAAGCCAGTACGTGCAGTAGGATCAAAACCTCATTGCCATAGTTCTTGAGTTCTCAGTAGTCCTCATTGTCCGCTATGTTCAGCTAGTCCGGTTTTATCCCAGGCTTTTTCAGACCCAGGCCAGCTGGCCTTGGTGAGTTCCCGATAGAACATCCCCATTGTCTCAGTGTGTAGATGCACCCCTCGCTGTCCTGAGTTCCTTGCTCGTGCTCTCTCTCCTTCTGCTCCTGATTTGGACCTTGAGATTTCTGTCCGGTGCTCCAATGTGGGTCTCTGTCTCCTTTCATCGCCTGATGAAGGTTAATATTCAGGAGGATGCCTATATGTTTTCCTTTGGGTTCACCTTCTTATTTAGCTTCTCTCGGATCATGAATTATAGGCTCAATGTCCTTTATTTATGGCTAGAAACCAAATATGAGTGAGTACATCTCATGTTCATAGCAGCATTGTTTGTAATAGCCAGAACCTGGAAACAACCTAGATGCCCTTCAATGGAAGAATGGATAAAGAAAGTGTGGAATATATACATATTAGAGTACTACTCAGCAGTAAAAAACAATGACTTCTTGAATTTTGCATGCAAATGGACGGAAATAGAAAACACTATCCTGAGTGAGGTTGCCAGACCCAACAATAATATAATTATTGATACACTAGTACATTGTTGATCTAAGCATAATTTTCAAACAGCTGTACTAATGATGCAAAATACTTTTTCAAGTGTGTATGTTCAACAGCTGGGGTGAAAGCTGTAGAGTGTGTCCTAAGAGTTTTATAACTTGTAAAGTAATAAGTAGTGCCAAGAGAGAGGACTCAGTCGATAAAGAAAGCCCTTGCAGCACAAGTGTGACTCCTGGATTTCAGAACTCCAGCACCCATGGAAATTCTGGGCCGGTGCAATGGCCTGCATGCAGTCTCAGGCAAGGAAGAGACAGGATCCTGATAGCAAATGAACTAAGAAGACTAGCTGAATCAGAGAAATTTGAGTTCAAGTGAGAGACCCCCACTTCAATATATATAAGGTCAAAAGTGATCAAGAGAGACACCTGACATCAGCCTCTGGCCTACACAAACACAAACACATACCTGTATACACACACAACCACACAGACACACACGCACACATACATGCACGCACACACACACATACACATACACACATGCATGCACATACACATACATATACACACGAATAGTAATAATAATAAAGACTATACATAACCAATTAAAGAAAAAATACTAAACATCAATTAAAGAAACAGAAGTTGCTACTTCTGGGGAAAGGCAATGGGTAAGTGAGAAAGCGGCAGATGTTATTTTTATTACATGAATCTATTTGCATCATGCATACGGCTTTTTTCTAAGCCCTGGTATTATCAGAATTGCTACAAGAGGATCACTATATTCAAGCTGTTTTGCCATGTGCTACTGAGTGTCTATTACACGTATTTGGTCAAATAGCATCGTTTAAATATGAGGAAAAGCTAGCCACAGAAAGCCTCCTCAGCTTGTTGAAGTTACTACACATGGTTTAGCCTGGAATATAAACGGCCCTGGATGAGCCTAGCCTTCCTGCATTCTTCTTCTGTTTTCTCCAGCTGTGAAACATATTGATGACTTGGGGTGTTTTTATTTGCTCATTTTTGAATTCCAAGGAGGACACACCTTAAAGAAGGCATTGCCAAAAATAACCTTCCGTCATGGTGTTACCAGCTGCCTTAAATCTCCATGAAAACTGTGTCCGATTTCTTCACATGGTGCAGTCACACACCTGCTGGATGTGCTTAAGAGCCTGCAAAATACATACTCTATCAACAAGTAATTATAACTATTAAACAAATCAAAATACTTCTTTAGTATTTTGATGCCCATCTGCATACTTCAATGATATTTCTCAAAGGCAATATACTTATTACAAGACAAATTTTCAAAAAAAAAAATAACCTATTATTGTATGTGAGTTCTCATGGGTATACATATATGTACACGTAAGTGTGCAAATCAGGATACATGCATAGGGGCCAGAGGGCAACTTCGTGAAGCTGGTTCTATTTTGGAGTCAATTTTCTCCTTCTACCTTTCCGAAGGTTCCAGGGATCGAACTCAGGTCCCCGGACTTGCACAGCAAGCACCTTTACCCACTAAGCCCTCTCTTTGACCCCGATTACTTATTTTTTAATTTAATCTCATCCAGCTTTTCTACCTCCTATGAATTAGCTGCTCTATGTGTTCCCAGACCACTTGCCTGAGGTGAGAAGTTATTAGGAATGACGGGTTAATTCTAATGCTAACAAAGAAAACTGAAAGCGGTGAGTGAAAAGGAATTTTTAAAAAAGGAGATAATGTGTTCTGTAGTTACAGTCAGTCACAGAGGATGATATCGTATAGGCACACCATGAGTTTGGTAAGATTTTCCTCTCTGCCTCTGAGTTAACTTGGTCATTCGAGATGTCCAATAATAGCCTACTGCTTTTTGGTGATTGATGGGCCTGCTGCTAACCACGCCCCACACAGCCCCTGATTGCCTTCAAGTAACTTGCCTTTTCTCCGAATATAGCCCAGAGCATGTGCGCTGAAGACACGCTACCTCCAGCTTCTGTGAGGTGCCTGTCTGCCTGTTTAGAGAGCCCACAACATTGCACTTCAACGACACACGGCAGAACTAATTAGTTTCTCTCTGCCTCTTTGAAATTTCACTGCTCTCCTTTCTTTCTCCTAGGATAAGAAATCTGACCTTATTTCTCACCTCCTGGTGTAGGAAAACACGTGGTGGTGAATTTGGTCTCATTACTGGCGGGAACCTGCAAAAGAAATGATTCAACGCTTCTTCTCCACAGCCCTCTGTATCCTCCAAGAGAGCAACCTCTTGCTTCCTGATGTCCCTTTACTGTATCAGGGTCCTGAATTAGCGCTTAACTGTAAGAGACGGTGTTTGGTCCGAAAATTTTATGGTTGTCCTTTGGCCTGAGGCTGAGTGTGAATACTGGACCCAGCTTTGTTTTATCTGCCATATGATCCTCAGCTCCGGGGAATGAACTCTGCTAAGAAGCATTTTCCCCCTCCATAACACCGATATTTACTCAAACTGGTTCAGCTCCCTGCCTGCACGCTTTCTTCATCAGAATCCCTCGGGATGGGGTGGGGTGGAGAGGTGGAGTTGGGGGGGTGAGGAGCATGACAAGTTAGATTCCAGCCCTGAACCCCACCCTGCGCTGCCAACAATTACTGTAAGATTAAGATACACGCTGAGGGCCAAATCAGTGCCTGAAAGGGAATCCTTCCAGGGAAGCCTGCCCTAACTCAGTTAACCTTCGAGGCGAGTATTGGTTCGCTCACCACAATAGCATTAAGAAGTCCATCCACCGTATTGGCCAGCTGCTGGTTTCACGAGTGAGCCCTGGGGATTGCGGACAATGAGCGCTGGTGCTGAAGTAGGCTGAAGTCTCTTAAGTCAGTCGGCTGGACTCCGATTCTGTTCTGGCATCCGGCCCAGTGTATCAAAATTGTGCTCCAATGTGGGTCTCTGTCTCTGTCTCCTTTCATCGCCTGATGAAGGTTTATATTCAGGACGTTGGACTTGCGAAGTGTAGGGATAAGCCCAGCCCCTTAGGGGGCATGTTCGCCTCGGGCTAATATTTACATATAAATCTGCGAGCATGAGCCCTCTGCCCTCTCTCTGCTTCCCTGTTCGCCCATGTTCCGAAATATTGTTTATAAATGTTCTTTTACATTTAAAGGGGGATATGATATAAATATGAATAATTTGCTTTGGTATGGATTTTAAGGTCAATTTTGTTATATGTATATGTATATTATATGTATTTCTGATCTTGATTAAGGTATTGTGATTATGTAGTTCATTTTTAAAATGTAATATATAATTAGGAAATATAGGTTGTTGATGGATAATCATAAATAATAGTCAAGCTTGTAGTCATGTTAGTTAGATTTTCTAGATATATAGAGATATATTTCAACTAGATAGGCATTCTTCATATCTTTCAAGGACTATAAAACACGGCATTTAATGTTTTAATAACTTAGGACTTTTCATGACAATGAGACACGTCTGCTCCTGGTAGCACCAATCTACTTCAAGAGGAAGATGGGCATCGAAGAGGCTCCTTATGGAGTTTGATAGAAATTTGGGCAAGAAACTGCTCTTGCCTGGACTGTTGCATAAACTGGACACAAAGAACCCACAGAGAGAGGACTGCTGAACTTGCCTAAAGGTGAGATGGTCTTTCGGGGTTCCTGACTCGTGAAAGAGTCTGCAAGACATTCTGCAGGACACAACAGATAGTGACTGAACTGTCTTTGAAATTTCCTGCTTCATGGAAATGTCTGCTGGATACTATGGACCTGAAGGCCAAAGATGGATGCCCCAATGGTACAGAGAAACTTTGGGTGACTGTCCAGACAGTGAGATGTCTCTGTCATTTCTAGAGTTTTGGATTTCTTATTTGCTTAGGTAATATTATATCTTTCTGGAGTCTTTGATGGAATTGAAGAATGGTTAGTTATAGTTTTCCTTAGTTATGATAAAAGATAAAGTAGATATAAATATTGTAACTGTAATTCTTGCTTAATAACTGTTTTGCTACATGTAATTTTACTATGTTAAAGTTAAAGCCTTTCTTTTTTGTTTAAACAGAAAAAGGGGAAATGATGGAGGAGGGTCATCTTTCTATCTGTTGTTTCATTGGTTAAGTAATAAAAAAAACTGCTTGGCCTCTGATAGGACAGAAAATTAGGTAGGCGGAGTAGACAGAACAGAATGCTGGGAGAAAAAAGCTGAGTCAAAGAGTCGCCATGATTCTCCCACTGCAGACAGATGCAGGTTAAGATCTTCCCTGGTAAGCCACCTAGTGGGCTACACAGAATATTAAAAATCGGTTAGATCAATATGTAAGAGCTAGCCAATAAGAGGCTGGAACTAATGGGCCAAGCAGTATTTAAATGAATTACAGTTTCCATGTAATTATTTCGGGTAAAGCTAGCCGGGTTGGCAGGACACAGCCCCACCGGCCTTATACAACAGTGGAGACACCGAGTTTTCAAACTTGATTAAAATGAAGGCTCTTTGCTTTTATATACAGGACTCGTTCTCCTTGTTTGCTTTTGTGGGGATTTCGCAGATTTGGGCATAAGAGGAAAATCTTTTTAGCTCTCATATAGTGGGTAAGGCAATTACTATTTTCTCCCCATCTGTTCGTTTCATTCTTAGCACTACCCAAAAAATCTGTAATTGTATTCATTTGTTTACGTATAATTATTTTTAAATTTTTGTCTACCAATATGTGTAAGAATAAACTCAACAAAAGCAGAGACTTTATTCTCTGTCGCTGGTGCCTTGCCTAATGAATATTCCAGTAAATATCTCAAAAGGGATTTTAAAAAACTCACTGAATCCTTATTAAAACTATTATTATTTTATACATCTTTAAACTGTTAATGGGGTTGAAATACGTATACATATCATAAAGTCAGCATTCTACCCTACATCCCTTCACAGTTCTGTAGAGTTAGCACTTCAGGATTTTTGTCCATCCTGCATACCCAATCCCACAGCTCTCAAACTAGTGATACATTTTACCTCCTTTGAGCCAGACTGCAATCAAATATTTGTTTATTATTCATTCTGAAAGGAGTCATCACTGGCCTATTCATATTTTAAGTCACATTTATTTTTACCTTCACAGTAAGGTAAGATGAAATGTGTTTCCTTAGCATAATGCTTTTCTTCGGTGACCTCTGCGTTGAGATAATGATTGGCTCTGGGACTTGAATAGAGAATTTTCCCAGTGATGAACCGGGAACCAAACACTGGAAGGACTCCTCCCACCTTTCCAATCTACCTGAAAAAAAGGTTCTAGCAGAGGGGAGTAATGCCGCAAATGGGCACACGTGGTGAGGGTCGCAGGAATTCCTTCTCTTTGCAGTCTCTTTTCCCAAAATTTAAGGGTGTGTTTCACAGAGATTGTTAGAGCTGATTGCACAGGCTTGAGGATGGAGAGAGAGGACATCTGTGTGACACAGAGGGTGAGGTGGACTGATCAGGATGGCTTCCTTTCATGCTGATGCCTACAGAGAGATAATTAGCCCAGCAAGGAAATGTGCATTCGTATTGCCATTGGTAAAGAGTACAGCTCTGACCATGTGTGCAGAATCCTGAGAGATAACCCATCCCTGCTTTGAGTGCTAGGAGACAAAAGACATGCTCATTTACATAAACCAAAGGCATTCAGGCTAGCAGAACATCTAAGACTCGAACTGAAATCAGCGGAAGCATCAGGAAAGGACAGAAGTAGCAGTCCCACACACTGAGTCCAAAAGCCGTTACCAGCCCCACTTACGAAAGCTTTGTGTGCTACAAAGCATCCGTAAGTGGGGAAAAATGTCCAATGACTGACAATTTCTGTAATCATCTTAAATAATTTTGTGGCCTAGGCAACTTAAATTGCACAAACAAATCAGCATCTGTGCTTAACAATATAGCTGCCCTACCACAATAACTGTGAACAATCAAATAATATCTTAGCAATATAGTCCTACCACAACACCTACAGACAACTGAATAACGCCTCAACAATATTGCCACCCCACCACAATAACTCCAGACAATCGAACCACACCTTAGCCACACACACAGTAAGTATGTGTAAGAGAAAAGGCCAAACTTTGATGCATAGGTGCTGGTGACTGTTACTGAATTTTTCTCTCCTACAAAACATCCAACCACAGTTTCCCCTCCCTTCGCTCCTCCCTGTCCCCCACACCAACAGATCCACGCCTCCTCCTATTGCACTTTTAATCTTTTCCTTTCTATGGTAGACAGCCCAGACTACTGATGCAACACCAGAACAGACCACTTGGGGGCAATATAGTAATTTTTTTGTCTCCTGTAACAATGCCAGTTTCCTTGGTGACAAAAGATAACTGTGTCTTCCAAATTTGAAACCACATTTTAATACATGGAAGGGAAATGGCTGTATTTCATTTTAAGCTTACAATGCATAAATCACAACAGACAAATGCAAGTCAGGTTTTCTCCTGAAGGGAACAAAAGTCTGACTTCCTTGAGCAGTTTTCCCTGCTTGGCACAGTTGAAGGTATTTTATTTTTAAAATTTGTCACAGCCTCAGAGACGGATACCAAGGAGGAAGGAAATTGTTAATAGAAATGTTCAAAAAAAAAAAGACAAACGCTTGCTAAACTTCAAATGTACTAATGAAAATATATTTTGTTTCTATACCCTAAGTTAAAATGGAAAGCTGTTTTGCCTTCTCCTCTGAGGAAGGTTTCTGTAAGGAGCACTAAAACAATCATCTTGGGTGGGCGGCTCGTGTGTTCACACATCACTTTGTAAACGATTTCTCTTTCTTTTATTTTTTTTTTCTGCTACTGAATCTTTTTCAAAGTTACATGGATGACAACCCTATTCCAACCATTTCTCTCCTTGTGTTGGCTGAATTTTGGCTGCTGCATCAAATCCTAAGGATTTGCTTTCTATTTAAACGAAGAATACATAAAAATTTCTTCCCTTAGGGGTTCCAAATGTTTTTAGAAAAAAAAATCTTTCTCTTTTGCTTTTCTCACCTCCTTCTTTAGAGATATTAGTTGATTTTTTTGACATGTGTTAATCTTCTTCCCATCAGTAGCGGCAATTTAATCACACAATGACAGGAAGCTGAGCTCAACTTTGCTGTCAAACTGCAGGGATGGACAGTTATAATTACATGTCTAAACTTTCCAGGTGCCAACACAGAAATAGGAAAGTTTAGGACACTTACAAAGTACGCTGCCTCAATTCCTGGGTCCATTAGCCAAAGTCCCTCCTTAGCGATCCTTACTCAGTGGAGGAGGAGGGTGAAGAAGGAATCGGAATCCTTGCTCTTCCCTCATTGAACGTCTTTCTCAGTTAGTCTGTTTCTGTTTTTGCTTGTTTGTTTTGGTTGGTTGTGTTTGCTTGTTTGTGTCTTGGTTTCTTTCTTTCTTTGGTTCCTCAAGACAGAATTACCCCGTGAAACAGTCTTGGCTGTCCTGGAACTTGCTCTGTAGACCAGGCTGGCCTGGAACTCAGATTCACCTACCTCTTACCTCACGAGGGCTAGGATTAAAGGTGTGAGCCACCACTGCCTTGCGCCTGCTAAGTTTTTAAATGAACCATGACAGGAAAGAGTAGGGAAGGCATAATAAGAGGCTGATCAAAGCACCAAGCTCTAGGAAGCAACGGGAACCTTGTGGGGCAGGGCCACAGCGCTGTGGCCACAGATACCCCAAAATGACTGCACACTTTAAAGGCAAGAGGGCAAGATTCTGAGCCAAGGATGGCGACTCACATCTGCCTGCAACACCTGCCTTTGGGGGAAGATACAGGAAACCTGCCTCAAGGTCCAGACCAGACAGCCTCAGAAGAGACACTTACTCAAAGAACAAAACAAAGTTTAAGGACAGGCTTTAAATATTTCCGTCATAAAAATTGCGACTGTTTGAGAAGATGGTTATGTTTAATCTTCTTTATCTGTTACACAGTATTCACATATATCAGAGCATTGCATGGCACCCTGGGAGTGTGCACACTTTTCACGTTTTTGTGTCAGAAAAAATAAATTTAAGATAGCAATAAGACATCATAAGATTGTTCAGAAATCAAAACAGTGTTGTCCTCTATGAACACCTAGAATGCTCTGGAACACTGCTTAGATTGGGGCTTTTCTTTTATGCGAAGGTTGGCTTATTTTATGCATGTATGGCTGTGGAAGCACAGCAGAAATCAGAATGACATTACTGTGCCAGAAAGAGGAAGGAGCTACACAGAGAAACTAAGAGCCTCTGAGAAGTCCACAGGCTCCAGCATGGAGGAGCAACTACTTGTCTCCTCTTCTGGCCCCTTCTCTCACCCTGCGACCACACTGGCTCAGGTTTGGTATAGCAAAAGTGAGCAGAGAAGCTGTGCAGGAGTGGGGTGCACATACCTTCGTCCAAAACACTGCAACAGAACTCTGTTTCTATCTCCCTGGAGGAATTCTCATATCTCCCCTGACTTCACACTGAAACCCCTGCATGTTAGCTCACCTCCATATTTTGATATATGGGTAACACCAGCTAAATCTCTAGCATTAAAGATAATACTTTGCTAGCAATAAACAACTAGAATACTTATGATTACTAGGATTGGGATTCTTGGATTTACATTTCTGTTGTTGCTATTATACCTTTACATACCTTCACATTGAACACTGAAGACACACATATACCTGCTACAGTTTAATTGCAGCTGCTTTTTGTAAGAAACGTGTTGGTTTAATTGCCTGGAGAGGGATTCCCTTATGTGTAGGAGGGAGAGTATTGGGGAAGCAGTCAGTACTGCATACAGTCATCAGGGTACGATCTCCATGTGTATGTGTGGATGACTTATAAGGACAGGGAGGGACAGGGCTGCAGAGACCCTAGCAGTTGAGCACAGGTTGCTCTTGTAGAGGACCAGGTTCTGGTTCCAGCACCAGGCACTGACTCATAACCATCTGTAACTCCAGTTTCAGAGGATCCGTCGCCCTCTTCTGGCCTCTGTGGGCAATGCACACATGCGGTACACATATATACTTATGTATATATACATATATATTCATATATATAATACACCTAGTAAAAAAATTTTAAATAAAAGAGGAAATTTAGAAAATGTGTGAGCATTCATATGTGCACACATGTGCATGCACATCCTCTCCTTTCCCACTCCAGCCCCCTCCCACTAACTCATGCCACAAGCTCTGTGTACTTTAGGCCTGCTATCAAGAAGATCTTCCCATAGGTAACCCCTCAATCTTGGACTAGAGCTCTGAGCCATAATTGACTTTTCTTTATAACTTACCCGCTCTATGATGTTAACAACAATGGAAAACACACTAAGACCTTATGAGTTCGTTATACTTTCATATATCTATCAGTTTATGACATTCATTGTGAAGAGAAAATATGTGGAAATTAATAAAATCCTGTAAATTAACCACACTGTTTTGTTGTGATAGAATCAACTATTAAACCACGTTCTTCGAAACCACAGGTTCTGGGGTTACTCTCACTTCTGCATTCACGGTTCTATTCCTGTGACTGAGCACCATGACCAAGGCAACTTACAGAAGGAGAAGTTTATTTGGGCTTAGGGTTCCAGAGGGAGAAGAGGCCATCACCATAATGGTGAGGAAATGCGACAGCAAGCAGGTGTGGCAGCTGGGACAGCAAGCTGAGAGCAGCTAGCTTCCACCACAAGTAGGCAGTAGAGAGTGGGCTAGGAATGGAGCCTGGTTTCTGAAACCTTAAGCCCAACCCCTCCCCCAATAGAGGCATACTTCCTCCAGCAAAGCCACACCTCCCCAACCTATCCAAACACCACCACCAATTAGGGACCAACTATTCAAATACCTGAACCTATGGAAGCCATCTCATTCAAGTCACCACAATATCAATATACATCATAAATTCAAATGATAGAAAGCCATTACTAAACATTAATAAACATGGGACATCGTGTGAGTTTCTCAGACACAGACTCATGGCCTATGTTTCTAAAGTTGAGGGTCATAAGCTAAAATTACCACATTCGACTGAAAAAATAAACCATGATTAATGCATCATTTTCTTCCCATTTAGGATTACAATTTAAGATCAATATTAAGAATTAATGAGCCTTCAAGATTATCTGACAAATCCTTTGTGGAACGAGGTTGGAAATGAATGGATGCTTGAATTGCTTTTGAGAAGATAAAATTACCACCAGCAGCATCAACTATTTTGATCAACTATCCATGTACTTTAAAATCATATGCAGTTATAAGCCAATTAGTTTTTCTCTAGCAAACACACACTGGAAATAATAATAATAGCATCACTGTGAACTGATTAGATAAGTGTTTTGTGGTTATTGGTTATTTTCTTATTGAACATCATTCCTACTTACTCCATGTTGATTATCTGTGGTTCCCACTTACAGAAAACCAGACTTGGCACGAACACCGGATGCATTTTAAAGGGAATCTGAGCAGGAATAGACTAAGTAATAGATCAGCTCATTTTACAAACTACCGGGACCAGACTTTTATTCATGTTCTTCCTATTGATGACATAAATCGCTCAGGCCTCCTGAAGGACCAGATGCTCAGTGAAAGCCTTTTACAAGGTCTACTCCACAGCCTGCAGTTCCACACATAACAATGAGCATCAAAGAAGAACTCTTGTTAAGGTTGAAACCGTAGAGTAGCTTTATCACTGCTTCCCGAGACGTTCCTCATTTTCACCCGGGGATCACACTAGCTGTCGTCCCTGACATTATCCAAAGCCCTGCATAAATATGATGACAAAGGAGGCTAGCTCCTGTCCTGCACATGTGTCGTATTTCTACGTGCAAGAAGGAAAAGGGGACCTGTGCATTTTTCTGAAAGGGGACCTTGGAAATGACAGTGGTCCCTCCTTAGCTAAGTTCTAGGCTTTTCCTCTGTGCACACTTCGCGGAGTTCACTGATACCCAAGGGAACTGCAGGTAGGAGACATGGGAGGAAGGTCCCCCAAAGTGGGGGGTCAGTGACTGAAAGTCAGGGAGTTGGCAGTTGCTTGCTCTGACTTTGCTTTCCATTGATGATTCTTACTTTGAGAAATGTCCACATCCCTCAGATTTTACCCTTTAAATCAAAGTGTCCAGGAATCTAGATGATGACAGAGTCTCTTGCACTTACTGGAAGCAACTTTCCAGCCATTTACCCATATAATTCATATCTTTGCAAAGTAGAGTGGCTGGCCTTAGGGCAGCTAGGGGTAAAGTAGACTCAAGTGATTCCCTCACACATTCAAAAAATTTCAAATGAACTTTAATTCAATTCCACGAAGATGAATGTACCAAAAGATGATTATATGTGAGGACTATCTCCATATAAATTTGTACTTGACACCTAGCTTGTCAAATAAATTTATATCTGATATCAAATATATGATACCTGGTCAATGACTTCATGTAGGTTATGTTTCAACTGGACCAAAATAAGGCTCTGACAAGCCGCCTGCCTGGAGGCACAAATCACTTCAGCGATACGTTTTCATCAAAAGCGCCAGCTACAATCACAGGTGTGAAGAATCTTCCACCCTCATAAAAAAAGTTACAGACATCAGAGATTCCTCTCTGCTGGTTAACTTCTGATTCTGTGATTTACAGGGAATAAAGGGATAACTCATGACTTTTTACTCTAAGAGCCAACTCTAAATTTATGACATTTCTCACAGTTAATCTACGTGATTTGTGTGTGAAGACAGCCGTGGACTCACCTAACTAAAAATTCCAGTTAGAAAGTCGGAGAAAGGGCTGGAAGTTGTGAAGGGAGGGGGGTAAGATCTTTTCTGAATAAACTATGGCATAAGGTTGAACTTATTGTATTCAAGAAAATAATAATGTCTTAACAATAACATGTCAGGTTATTTAAATTCGCATGAATGGACACAGTGATCAAGTGCTGAATTCGCCATTAGTCTCCACATTTTTCTACATACCTCTTTTGAAAGGGAACATCCCCAGAAAGAGTTAACATTTCACTTAAATTTTAAAATATTTTCACCCTAAGTGACTTTTTAAAGCTCGGGCTATAAGCTTTATTATATTTCTCAAGTTTGCATGTCTTGGTATTTTCCATCTGCTCCCAGAGTTTTCACAGATAAAGCATCTCAGCAACAGGCCTAATTGGAAATAAATGAGCTCATACTCCTAGCCTTTATTGCTTTTTGTACTTCCTTTAGCTGCCAGCATGTTCTATACATGGCCACTGATAACCAGTTTAGTGGGTTCACCTCACTGAACAGTGAATAAACCACAGCTGAATTAACTACTTCAGCCTCCTAATATAGGACCCAGTGCATGAACATGCACATGTGTGCATACACACACATGCACGCAGGCACACACACGTGCACACACACACGCACGCACATACATGCACGCATGTGCACACACATGCACACACACATGCAGTCACACACACATGCACACATATGCACAAGCACACAAGTCTTGTGGAATTTAAAGACAGAGTTTAGCAGCATGCTGATATAACATAGTTAGTCTTAAGTGAGTCTGTTTATGTTTTGTCCTCCACATTGGCATGAAAAGGTTTCTGTGTATATTTATACATATGAAAATACCGGAAGAACATACTATTTTACAGAACGGCAAACTGATTAGCCACATGAATAAGATCTTTTGTTGTGAAACTTAAGTACTTCATTTGAAGGGCACATAAACATCGCCCTTGTTTTCTGAACTCTGCATCATCAAACATAATGTTGACCTACTAAAGGAACAATCCCCTCTACATGTTAGCTCAGGAAGCCCTTCTACCTCACCTTAGCAGCAGATAAAGGTATCTTAGGAGTAATCAGGTGAGGTCTTAAAAAGATAAATTCCAAGAAGAGATTGAAACTGACAGAAGTTGCATGCTCTCCTGTGGTAGAACCGTGGCTCACATCCATCTCAAGGGCATGACAAAAAATGCAAAAGTAATGAATAAAGCCTGGAAATGTAGGGGAAACCGTCTGCTATGGGCTCAGCTCCAGGGAAAGCATAAATAAGACTATTACAGAAAACTCATTATCTCTGGGGCCATTTTCACTGCAGTAGGTGGAGTGGCTCTTCCATTAGTCACAAAAAGAGGGGGGGAGATGCCTTTAACATTACCAGAATACTTAAGATCTTGGTTTTCCTTTTGAGATAGTAAACTAGCATAGATAAAACAAGGCAGAGGCGTGGGTTTGGCAACAGAAGTACAAAATCCAAAAGCCTGTGCAGAAGGCATTCTGAAAGCAGTTTTGAATCGGGGCCTGTCATGGCCATGGACAGGGAAGAGTAAACATGCCAGAGGGACGTGCATGTGCATGAGGGGATCATTAAAACTTTACATTTTAAAGGGAAGAACTCAGAGTTTCCTCCTGCCTCTTCTCTGTGTCTTTTCCCTCATGCTGTTGTTCCTCCCTCCTGAAGAATGCTGAGCGCAGGCCCAGGACTGAAAGATGATGTCCTGCTCAAGTGAGTAGTTGTGATGTGGGGGATTTCCAGCCATATGTGACCCTCTAACTCATTTACTCTCAAACCTCAACCTTCACTGCCTTAGTTACTGCTCTACTGTTGTGAAGGGACACCCTGATCAAGGCAGTTTATAAAGAAAGGCACTTAATTTAGGGCTCGCTTACAGTTTCAGAGGGTGAGTCCGTGGTCATCACGCATGTGAGAAAACAGCAAGGCGAATAATGAGGACCATCCAGTAAAACTCTAATTGGATATAACTATGACTAACATACTCCAGGAAATCATCAAAGATGGAAGCAAAATGAAATTTAGAAGAGAAATCCCCAACTGTAATAAGAGGGAATGCAGTAAGAAATGAACGGAGGTAAAACACAGGGGCTCCAGCATGTGCTATACATATACATTCGGAAGATAAGACTAATCTGTCCTGGAAACAAAGGCTTCTGGAAAGCACATGAAGAGACAGAAGATCTGAGAAAGTGTATACAGTAAGAACAGATGGCTGTCAATAGCTCAGCAGGCAAGGGCACTGGCCACTAAGCCTGGTAGCCTGTGTTTGACCCCTGAGACCCACTGTGGAAGGAAATTGCTGACTCATGAAAGTTTTCTTTGACCTTTACAAGTACGTCATGGCCTATGTGGGTCCAGTCACCTATAGACATGCACACTTTCATCATCACCATCATCATCATGATCATCATCATTAAATTACAGGACAAGGGAAATGGCTCAGCAGATAAAAGCACTGCACAGAATTGGCAATCTGAGTTCTATCCCTTGAGCGCATGTAAAGGTAGAAGGGGAGAACCAACTCCTGAAAGTTGTCCTCTGAGCTCCGTTGAATGGGCTGTCATGAGCATGATCACACACTCAAGCCTCTGGGTAGCACCCATGTGCGTAAACACACACACACACACACACACACAAAAGTCAAAAAAGGCAGAAACAGAAAGATCAAAATTTAGCCAGTAGAAAAAGGAGGGAAAAGAAGTCAGTGAGAAAAACATTTCAGGAATCATTGGACAATAGCTTGGCATGGTGGAGGCATCTGCCGTCCTAACTTTCTAGATGTTGATGCAGGAGGATCACAAGCTAGACGGAGATTCAGTCTTAAAACAAATAGGTAAGCAAACATCAGGATGAGAAAATAAACACGACCACAGGCATTAAACTAGTGGCAACCGCCGTACATTACATATATTAAGAACTGTGGTTTTAGGGAAATAGAAGGAAACTATACTAAACAAGAAGACTGAAGGGGGGAACTCCTCCAAAGCCTCTGGTGTGTGCTAGAGTTACGACGCTCATCTTCCGCCCTCTGAAATGTGAACTCTTGGATCCCAGGCCTTTGACTCCGGACAGAACAACACTAACAGAAAGTCAGTAGACCGTCCTGGTCTGTGCTTTTAAATATGTGTTGAATCTTGGAATAGTAACTTGCTACATGATTCATCACATGTAACATAACTGGAGACTATGATTCTCATCTGTCTAGGCCCATCTTCCACTAGTGGGTTAAACCACATGAAGTTGTAAAATTTTGTTTAGGTCCAAATGAGTAGAAATCGGCAGGTACATTTAATTTAGAGCAATGCAAAGGGAATGGGAATAACGGGGGGGGGGCAGCGACGGCATGAGCGGCTGCTGGAAAGACTTGGGGGAGACAGGCTGGAATAAGCCAACTTGACGCTTCCTTTCAAGATTCGCAGAAAACCACAGACATTTATACACTTGAGTTCGGATGACTATTTTAACGTGAGAAGAAGCAAGTTTAAGGACTTGGGCCGTCAGTTCTGCATCCTTAGAATATGAACTACCGCCGGGGCTACGGAATACCTACATCTGTTCCCAGGTCAGTGAGGTTTTCAGTGCCATATATAAGTGAACAATGAACGTGTATTCATCACACTTCCCAGAGTTCAGAGCGCAAGTGATATAAAGCAAAATTGGGGAAAGAAGTCACCCAGTCACTTTTGGACCTCACTGCATTGAGCATTCGTCTGGTTTCTTCTCAATTTCTCCTGTCAGCACTCTGAGCAATGATTTCCTGGGAAATCAAAGTTTTTTTAAATTCTATCCAATGTCTTCTCAGAAAACTTATTTTGAACCAAGTGAACCTGAGCTACCTCTTTTTTTAAACAAAAAAAACTTTCTTTGTATTTATTCTTTTACATCTCCCTCTCCCACCAAAATAAAACAAAATAAAAATTAAGAGAAAGAAGGGCAGGGAGGACAAAGTGGGACATTTCGTCAGGGAGCTACAGTGTGACACTACAGTGAGTCACTCGGTAAAACCCTTTACCTGTGCATTTTCACAATGCAAACGTTCATCGTAGAGAATCACTGGTCTGGATGGAGGCCCCTGGTCTCTGCTACACCACTGACCCTGGGCCCTCACTGGGACTCTTCCTCGATATCCTGCTGCTACCCTGTGTGGTGCAGCTCCTGTAGCCCTGGGTCTGTAGGACTGAACCCCTCACCCCGACTGACTGGAGCTCTGGCAGATCACCATGGGGTGGAGTTGGGCTGGAGTTGACCTGATTCTGGGTCTGGGTGTCCCAGGGTTGGTCAGCCCACCAGCTCTAACCACCAGGCTGGGCTCTTCCGCATGCCTGGGCTACCTCTTGGAACATCACTTTTGAGGCATAGTGAGCTCTTCCTGCAAACTCCCTCATCATCTTTGATACCAACGCTCGCAATACTGTGCATGCTTGGGAGCTTTTCTTCCCACCCAGCAGATTCGAGTCAGTATTGACTGATGTACAAAACACTCATCGAGGAAGCAGAATGTGGAAACACAAAATTATATTTTCATTTGTTACACTGACTGGTATTTTTTTCTTAAATAAATGGAAAGTCAGAAAAACAGAAAACAGACAAAACTAGCTGGTTAACAGGTCAAAAACTGTACTAAAATGGTGGGTTGAAGAAAGAAAAAACAGGACATGGCCTTTATGATCCGTAGTAAATTAAGCTATTTCCAGCTTATTTTTGATCTTCCACGTATTAAATGAAAATCTCTGCTTGCAGCAATAAAAGAGATGCAATCTTTGTTCAAGGGGATTTGGTAGCCATAAAGGTCAGAGAATGGCAGCCCTACCCATTTTACTTCTCTTCGGCGTACTGTGTGAAATAACAGCTTCAGTCGGATTTTACCTTGACAGTGAAGCGTTTCTTCTTTGGCGGGCTCCACACCGTGCCGGTTGAATGAATGAACGCACGCAAAGGCCTTAAGGAGGTCACCAACACATAGGCTTTAAGAATCACAGATAGCTCTTCTGCTCTGAAGATTGCTTCACGTGGAGCAAGGACTGCGGTGTGATTCCTAGAAGAAAAATATAAAACAACATAGCACTGCATTTAGAATTGAGTATGTACTGTGTAAGTGACCTAAAGCTCGGTAGTTCCTCCCCTCTGATCCCAGGCTTTGCCTGCGGATTTCACCAAACAGTTGCAGCTGTAGGTTACTCTCTCGCCACCAGGGGGTGCTCGGGCTCGGAAACACGCTACCAAATGGGTAGGGTTCTCCGCGCCAGAAAACCGAATCAAACGATTTCCCCCAAAGGAAAACAATATTTAAGATAAGGTTTAAAGATTTCTGAAAATTGAATTGGTGGCACTGCCTGTGACCATGTCGGATTCGTGGGAATGTAACAGCAGAAGTGAACACATGAATTTGGGTGAGAAGCTACCCCAGCCCTCCCAGGCCATTTCTTGCTTTGGTGATCTCTCTTCTGTTTGTGCAAAGAGAGTGACTTATTTAACAGCAGATTGGCCATCAAGAATATGCTAGAATACTTCCCCAATTATCCCACATCTACGAAACAAACACCCCATCATTCCTGATCATTAAAGGCTGAGTGTGAAGAAAGCAGCAAATAATATTAGTTTCTTGTTTTGTGAAGAAACAAATACACTTCCATCATAAATTGTACCAAAATATATCATCATTTGCTTTCCTGTATCATATCTATATGTCAGGTATTTAAGTCTAATAGCAATATGTAAATTGTGCTTACAACAATCGTGGAAGTTAAAATTCATGCAGAGGCGACATATGAATTCTCATTAAGTACTATTAAATGCAGAACATTATCTAGTTAACAATCGTACAGTTAGATGAGGCAAACTCATCCATGTCTTGAATGACATGACTAAAATATATTTTTCTTTGTGGTTGATATATATTCTAAGATCCTTTACCTGGAATCTGTGGAGTCCAGGAGGAAAGGACCATTGTGGGGAGGGGGAAAGACAGCAGAATACAGGTATACAGGTGATATGAAGGAGAAAGGGGAGATGTGTGGAGGAAAGTTTCAATGGGGAGAGCAATGGGGAGGAAGGGAAGAGGAGGAGGCCAGGAGAGGGCTAACTAACCCTAAGGATGTTTGGAAAAGCCATATGGAAACCTACTGTGTATAAACGTCATATTTAAGTACTTTTTTGCGTAAGAAAATGTGAGTTTCATGAGATCACCCTAAGTGAGGGATGATGTTTTTTCCAGCAGCTACAGACAGCAAAATAAAACACTGGTGCAAAGTGTGGGACACTTCTCCTAGAGTTGTTGGTCAGGAGCATCTCAGAGATCTCCTGAAAGATACTGGCTATTGCTATTGCTCTTGGTTGCCCTGATGGTAAGATCCCACTGCTGAAGACACTTCACACTTTGGTCACAGGACATGGAGAAGTGAAGCCAGTACTGACCAGGAAGCTGCCTCGCTGCTAGCCAGCATTTGCAGTAGGGGAAAGTACTACGTGCAGATTCCTGAGGCAGGAGGAAGCCATCAACAGCCCTACAAGTCATGAACCCTGAGAATTATGATAATGACCTGGGGGGACAAAATATGCCCCTGGGGGCAATAGTGGTATAAATGTTACGGACTAAGCAAGCCCCTGTTGCTTGAACTTATGGCATGTTCCACAGGAGGAAAAGGATGTTCAGGACTGTAAATCTGGCTAAGAATGCCTGAGGCATTCACAGGCTCCGGGGTTAAGCCTACTAGGTTTGTTAAATGAACATTTTATCAAACTGCTCTCTAAAATCCTATTCCTGTCGATATTGTAGCTCTCAGACGTCATCGGAGGAGTTTCTTGGTACAATAGACAGTGGTTAACGTGGAAACCCACAACCTATCAAAGTGCAGAAGCTGAGTGCCAATGGAGCGTTGAGCTACAAACAGAACATCTATAGAGTCCCCACCCCCGTACCCCCATGGGAGAGGGAAAAAGGACTCTAAGAGCCAGAGGTCAGGGAGGACCTGACTGAAACTGCTTCATTCATGAACTCACAAAAGCTGTGTTCGCCTTCACTAGATCTACGGAGGATCAAGCCACTCAACAGTTGAACATAAAACAGGAAGGGTCTGTCAAGCCCCGCCCCTAACTGAGGAGCTGTTGATAGTTGATGGCTTATCGGGGAGTCAGACCCCTTTAAGAGTGTGGCCCTGACAGGTTGATCAAGCACCAGTGAATCACCCAGCTCCCTACCCATAACTATGTAGGGAGTACAAATTGGACTTGGTTATTAAAAAAGAAAAGGCACAAAGTTGGGGAGATGCCTGGTGGATCTGAAAGAAGTTAGGAGAAAGAGAAGAGAGAGTATAAGATCAAAATACACTGTACAAAATTCTCAAAGAATTAGTACAGATATTGTATTTAAAATACCCTTTCCTGAAAATACATTGGACGACTTGATACCCTTTCTTAAACAGTAGGAATCATAAAAATTTAATAGCTAAGGAAAATCCATTCAGCCATACTCAAAGACTAGAGCAATGTCATGTGGGTATAAAAAAGAAGTTAAAATTTTATAGTTTTACATTGTCAAGGTTCTAAATTCAATTTACATTAATATAACTTACTAGCTACGAGTCCAATTTACCTAAATGTTTATTCTACAGCAGCAGAAATTTGAATTAGTCTAGGAGAAAGTCAATGATGACATTCCCTTTCAAGACACAAAACTGAATGTCTTGTGAATGGGGCCTAGCAATTCATTAAGTGGCAAACCACCCCACTCCACCCCTTCCCAACAACCAAGCTTTCAGATCTGATTTCTAGATTTTTTTTCTTGTTTCCTGCAGTATATGCTGGATGGCACATTTAATGTGTTTATCTTACAGCTGTTCGTGTTGCCAGTCCCATGGTTTCCATATATGTGGCTTGGCTCCATTTGAGAGGTGACTGGAGGCACTCAGCTGTGACTGTGTCCCCTGATCCAGGCACACAGAGGGACTCACTGGAAGCCGCAGTTCTGAAAAGAGTCACAAGCAAAACACAGTCATTCTCTGTGGTTCTTTCTGGGAATTGCTTCCAAATTAGACCCTGCTATGTCAAAAGGACATCCCTCCATTCTGAAGCCAGACTGGAGTTATGGAGTAAGAACACTTGATAGGGGATGGAAACATGAGGGCTCAGGCTGGGAGAGGAGTGGAGGGGGAGGTGATCGAAAGGGAGGACTGGATAGGGGGACAGTTCGTGGTTAGGCAGTAACCTGGTGCAAGGGAATCTCCCAGGAATAGACAAGGGTGACCACGGCTAAGACTCCTAGCAGTAGCAGATACATAACCTGAACTGGTCATCTCCTGTGACCAGGCAAGACTTCCATGACTGGACATGAGCCCAGACACATAGGTCCCAGTCCCTCGCATCTATCCCAGCCCCCAGGCCTGGTCTGAACTTCAAATCCCAGCAGGCCAGGTCCTGACCCCTCCCTGAGGGTGGGGTCAGGACCACTCCCCAGGATACTTAAGTGATTTCCCAAAAGAAGAACACATGGTCTCCCTTTCTTCCTCCCGGGGGTCACGTTCCGGCAGCTTCCCGATTTCCCCCTTCAGGGTCACCCGAGAGTGCAGATCTCCCATTAAACCTGGATTTCTTTATTTGGCTTGTTTTGATTTGGCTTGATTGGGAATTTTTGCGTCATCAGGGAGCTAATATTAGAAAATATTCCTAACACCTTCGACCTACAGTCTGTCCTGTCGATGGGATATTCTGGGGTAAGGGTGTTGCAGAGATTGTGGGTGTAGCCAACTCCAGCCCGCCCTGACACTGCCTGGAGTGCCAGAGCCCCGAGACTGAAAGGCCCATAGACCTAGGATACAATCAAACACAACTGGAGGGGGAAGAAGTCAATGTAATGATGTCTAGCGATACTCTCCCCCAATTGCCACCAGAGGGGGCTCATGCAGTAACTGAAGGCGGCAGATACAGACATCACCCACATCCAAACACTGGCCGAGCTTGGAGAAATCTGATGAAAAGACGGAAGAAGCATTGGAGGAGCCAGAGGGGTCAAGGACACCACAAGAAAACCCACAGAATCAACTACCCTGGCTCATAGGAGCTCACAGAGACTGAACCAACAACCAGGGAGCCTGCACGGGACCAGTCTAGTCTCTCTCTCTCTCTCTCTCTCTCTCTCTCTCTCTCTCTCTCTCTATATATATATATATATATATATATATATATATATATATATATATATATATATATGTGTGTGTGTGTGTGTGTGTGTGTGTGTGTGTGTGTGTGTATCTGACAGTTGTGTAGCCTGGTCTACTTGCTGGACTCTAACAGTGGGAGCAGGGGCTGTCTTTAATATTTTGACTGGTTTTGGGAATGTCTATTCTTCATACTGAATTACCTTTCCAAACCTTAATACAAGGGGAGGTGGGTAGTCCTACCACAACTTGCTATGCCATGTTTTGTTGATATCCGTGGGAGGTCTGCCCCTTTCTGAACACAAGTGGAGGGGAGTGGATTGGGAGAGGGAATGGGAGGAGAGGAGGGAGGGGAAACTGAGGTTGGGGTGTAAAATAAATAAATAAATTTAATTAATAATAAAAGCATGATCAGAGAAGATTCCTTTTTGGAGTCGTTTATTTTCATTTCTTTATTTTTAACCACAGACCAAGAGACCAATTGTAATAATTGGTTCTAATTGCTCAGAAGGGAAGGTAGATGGCGTATTGCTAGCCATCTAAGCCTACGCTGACTTCTGTCCGCACTGCTCAGGGGGTCTGATGCGGACAGAAAGGTAGCATAGGCGCTGTTTGTGGTGTGAGTGCACTCAGGAAACAGGCTGATTTCCTGACAATGAATTGCTTCATGTGCTTTAGGTGGTTAGACCTCGTGACCTGGGAAAGTTCACAAGGGTCTTAAACCTATTTCAGAAAGATTTAAGTTACACACATGAAGAATAGCAACATGTCTTACTTGAGAACAGTGATACGGAAATGCTCAAAAAGAGAAAATGTTGGATAAACTTAGTAAGAAAGCCTGGAAGTTATAGAAAGCTACAAAACGACCTGCGTCCATCAAAAGTGACATCAGCTTTTGAAATCCACAGAAGCACAGGGGTCAGAAGCATTTTGTTTGTTCTAAAACATAAAAGGACACATCCGAGATAAATACCAGTGTACCTGTACTAACGCATATACATAGGTATTTTTTTTTTAATTTTACAGCACAGACATCCTAGTGCCTCATGCCTGGCTTACGTCTCAATTTTATGTAGAATTAAGCATACACACGTCTCAGTAGCTTATAGTATTCCGTTAAATACTACATATGACTAATTAGGGCATTCTCCTGTACTGTGAGCTTCCTGTTGAAATATTTTCCTTTGCTATTTTAACAATGAAGTGATGAATACTCTCATACTACTATTTTGGTGCACCTGTATAAGCTTATCTAAATTCTTCTAGGCATGCAAGATCACCAGGTTAATGCATAAGTGCATTGTGAATTTGTTGGGCATTATCAAATTGCTTTTTAAAACAGGTATCCTACTTTCCACTCTATCCAAGACTGTAGGAGAGTTGTGGTTTTACGCCAGGTCACAATGCTTGATTTTTAAGTCAGGCAATATGTCTCCAGCTCTCGAAATGGAATGAAGCCTTCAAAGGAATTTCCCTCTTGTGCACATTCGATCAACACTAATATAGTCTAATTTAAAACATTTCACAGTCTCAAGTAAGAGTCGCACAAGGAGAGCTGCTTGATGCAGTCCCAGATCTCATTATTCAGCACAGTGTGACTTGGTGCAAAACAGTCCTGGAAATCTATTAGTAAGGCTTCCCTAGCAATCCAGTTCCACGTGTTGTAACAACGGGACTGGAATTACTCAGACTGCTTCGGTTTTGAATTTGACAAATAAAAAGCCATAGAAAAGCATTTCTTTCCTTAGAAATCACAACCTTGACATTTTTTAAAATTGCATCCGTGTGAGCGGTATGATGTGCGTGGCACTGGTTTTCTCCGTCCACCATGTGTGAGTCTAAGGGATGAACTCAGCTAGTCAGACTTAGGAGCAAATGCCTTTATCTACTGAGCCATCTCACTAGCCTGGAAATGACAACTTTGAAAAGGTTGAGATGGGAGCCAGGCGTATAGCCCAGTGGTAGAGCATGAATTTAGCATGTACATGACCTTGGTTGGGTACAATAATTTCCTGTGGGGAAAAGGGAAATAAAATGTTGACTAAATCCCTCAACCTTGTAAAAAGAAAAGAAATGTTATTAATTAATATTTCACTAAATATATACATTCATAACAAGTTATTATTAGGAAAAATTGTATCTCTACCGAAGAACTCATTTGTAGCTTTTCTAGATGTGATGAGAGAACAGTACCATTGACTCCAGTGTCTCCCACTCACAGGAAGCCCAGTATCTGAGATCTAAACACAGCTGACCTTGGAGATGCTAGACACAGTTTATTTTTACCAGGCTAATATCTCAATGATGTTATCAAGG
>JABTXL010008822.1:17516579-17550382 GCA_025134845.1 Neodon shergylaensis | reverse complement strand
GGGGGGGGAGTGGATATGATTAAAATGCATTGTATGAACATATACAAATATCAAAGAACTAGGGCTGGAGAAATGGCTCTGCGGTTAAGAGCACTGGCTGCTCTTCCAGAGGTCCTGAGTTCAATTCCAAGCACTCACATGGTGGCTCACAACCATCTGTAATGAGATCTGGTGCCCTCTTCTGGCCTGCAGGTATACATGCAGGCAGAACACTGTATACATAATAAATAAATCTTAAAAATGGCAAACAAGAAACAAATATCAAAGAACTAACAAACATAGTAAAATTAAAAATACAGACTAGCATTTTAGTAAGAGCATATAATCATACTATCTGCAAAGGCAGATAAAATCATAGTATCTGTGGATAAGAAAGGGGTGACCCTGGAGTCACTCGTGTTTGGCTTCTTCTTTGAAAGCAATAGAGACACAGTTTAAGTCTCCTATAAGCCACAAAATAGCTTCACTTCTCAATCTGTTCCAGTCTTTGAATGATGATGAAAAAGCATGGTGGGTACAGAACAGATGTTTGCCGAAAGGGTAACTAGAGATCTAAGGTCGAGTTTCCTTGATTTTCAATACAAAGTTGCTGTTCTTAATACATGGTCTATGACTTAAGGGGGAATTAAGTGGCAAGTGTCCATTGGCCCAATCGGAAAAGCCATCTTGCTGTGAATTTAGCACATTGCATTGATCATGAGTGTGACATGTGCCAACCAGCTGCCCTTCAGTCTGTGTGAGGCCCCATGGCCTTATGGGAAAGAGACTGCAGATGAACCCTCTTTAGCCACCATCCCCTAAGAAGGTATTTAAGGATTATTAGTTCTCCTTTCACCTTTTCAGGAGACTAGAAAAGAGTGAGAGACACATCCACAGGTGGGTTAAGTTCATAAAATTAGCAAGTTGTTTGCCTTCAGAGAGGAGGGATTCTGTGCAGGGAAGGTAGTCTTAGCTCACAGGACTAGAAGCTCGACACGGCAGAGCCTCTGTTGTCTTCATTTGCTTGTTTTGAAATTTTCCTTCCATTGTCTGTCTGCTGCTAGACACAGGCTGGCACCAAATAGAGAGGATCAAATACATACATGTAAGATTTCTTCTTACACAAACCAGCAGACATACATGTTTTGGTCTTAGGTCTGGCTGCTTTTGTGTGTCAACTTGACACAAGTTAGAGTCATCAGGGAGGAAGGAACCTCGGTTGAGGAAATGCCTCCATGAGATCCGGCTGTAAGGCATTTTCTCAATTAGTGATTAATGGCGGAGGGTCCAGCCCATGGTCGGTGGTTCTTAAGAAGTAAGCTGAGCAAACCAAGGGAAGCAAGCCAGTAAGCTCCCCTTCATGGACTCTGCAACCTCTCTTGCCTCCAGATTCCAGCCTTGCTTGAGTTCCCGCACTGACTTCCTTCAATGATGGACTAGGATCTAGAAGTAAAAGTCAAATAATCCCTTTCCTCCCCAACTTGCTTTTGATCATGGTGCTTCATCACAGCAATAGAAGCCCTAACTAAAACGGGATTTAAAAAGGCACAGAAATGAAAAAACATGCCAGGCAGTATCTGGAAAGTTGTACTGGAATTGTAAGCTATTAACCTGTCATTGCCCGGTTTAAGGGATGTCTTTAAGATGGAGAGAATACTTTTACCTCTCTACTGCAATGTGGAGTTTCTAAGATTGTGATGTATATTATTCGTATCAAAAATCTGCAAAAACAGCATCCAGCAGCCTCACTATTGGGACGAAGATCAACAACTCTGAGACCAGTTATTTAAGGCCCAGCTGTGGACTAACGGCAAAGAACTACGGACTCCACAGAGATCACAGGAGCCCCAGGGGGAGCCACTTTCAGATGGCCAAGAGGAAGGTAATGCACAGTGACCATGGGTGGGCTTAACTTAGGACCAAAGTTTCTTGTTTTACCAAGCAGATGGACCTTTAGTCTAAGAAGACATAAGTGGAGCCAACCAACATGCATATTCTAATTGTCCAATATGTTATGAATTGTCACCAACCAATATTTTCCAAATCTTTTACAAATAAGACTACAAATTATGTTTTTTTTAAATATTTATTTATTATGTATACAATAGTCTGTCTGTATGTCTGCTGGCCAGAAGAGGGCACCAGACCCTCAACAGATGGTTGTGAGCCACCATGTGGTTGCTGGGAATTGAACTCAGGACCTTTGGAAAAGCAGGCAAATTATGTTTTAAAAACTGTGTTTGTTAATGAATGGATTTGTGAGTTAAGACTCAATTCCTTAGTCTTTCTAAGTTCAGTGTCATTATCAAAAAATAATAATAGGTGTTGTGGGAGATGACTTAGAGGTTAAGAGAACCAACTCCTCTCGCAGAGGACCCAGGTCCAGTTTTCAGCAGCCCTCTTGGTAGCGCTCAACCACTGTAGCTCCACTCCAGGAATCCAGTGCCTTCTGACATACACAGGCACCAGGCATACAAATAGTACATGTATATACATACAGGCAAAATACTCATATGCAAAATAGAATAAAAATAATTTTTAAAGTAGTAATAAAAATGATCTAATTATAGGGGTAGTAACATAATTAAATACAAATTCCCTTAAAATGCTTTGCACAGAATTTGCATATATTAAATGCTCAAAAATCACTAGGTTGGTGCTGGAGAGTTGAGTCAGCAGTTAAAAGCTGGATCTTCTCTTGCAGACAACCTGAGTCCTGTTCTTAGCACCAATATCAGGAGGCTCACTTATCGATGATATCCAATGCCTCTAGCATCTGCAGCAATTGCACTCACACTCATATAAGTCACACATACACACACACACACATACACACATGCACGCACACACAGAGAGTTTGAAAACATAATAAATGCTACATTAGTGGGAATTTAAAATATTGTTCTCAAAATCTTAGAAACTTTCTAACTTTCAAAACCACAACTGAAATATTCTTTCTTCTTATTCCATACTCAGATGCTTCCCATTACTGGTCACTATCAGTCAAAGGCTAATCTGAATTCTTTCCTGTGATTATTTTATTTGTTTGTTTTTGATTTTTTAAGGTCTCTCTACAGTGCTGGCTATCCCCAAACTCAATATGTAGACCAGGTTGGCCTCAGACTCAAAGATCTCCCAGCCTCTAAAGTGTTGGGATTAAAGGCATGTGCCACTGTGCCCAGGCTTGATTCTTTATTTATTTACATACTTATTTATATGTTTGTCATATGTGTCCACGTGTTCTTTGCAAGTGCCCACAGAGGTCAGAAGGGGTCGGTGCATGCCCTGGAGTTGGAGTTACAGGGTATTTTTACCTGGTCAACATGAGTTTCTGGGAACTAAACTCTAGGCTTCTTCAAGGGTAGCAAGACCTCTGAACTGCTGAGCCATGTCTCAGGACTCATGTGAGTCTTAATCATCGAGTATGTGCCCTTGGCTTCATAAGAGCAAAATGGGAAGTACATATAATAAGGGCAACTGTGTAGTCAACTGAGACTTACAAGCAGGTTGTAAAGAAGTGCTCCCTGCTCTTACCTCAGGTTTAGTCTCCTGTGGTCCTAAGCAAGGGAGGAGTTCAGCGCTGTCCTCTTTCATTCATCTGAAGGGATTTTATAGTAGGTTCCAATCCTGTGCTACATCATGAATGGAGTAAGGTTAGAACTGACTCCCTTAGCATATATGAGTCTACTACTTTTCCTCTGTATTTTGCTCAAGGAAAACATCGCTGCAAACAGCACAGATCTAAACAGAACTAACTTCTAAACGGATCCAGAGCAAAACTTCCTAGACGATTGCAATCGTCATTGGGATTCTGCCTACTCCAAACGCTCTGAGTTCTTTACAAATATGTTTTTTTCTTTTATGAAAATAGCATTATCCAAAGGGTTTTTGAAGAGAACGAATATAGCAAACGCACCAAGGTATCATTAGGGCATACTTCTGGCCTCATTTGGGCAACTCAGAGGTAATTTCTCAAGATCTGAAATCAATTGTATCACTGCATGTGTGACAGTCCTCACTGCTTCCTGTTGATGGCCTCAGATGCCTTCCTTATGCTGCTATCAGAAAAGGACATGCCATAGCACAAGCACACACCACGCAACACTTCAATATCATTCTGTTTGGGGAGGAAGAAGCAGAACGTGCACTCTGTTGCAGGAAATGAGGTGTAATCCATAGCCTGAGGTAAGTGGAGACACAATTTGGCCTGGAAAAATAAGCAGCTCAATGACACAACAATGTGCTCTAAAGGAGTAGTCTCATCGCACAAAATCCCCACCACCTGACCCATCCATCAATCACACGCCTATCAAGCTTTCAGCAAATGCAGGCCATAAGTGCCCCTTCCTTCACTTCTTTGTCAGTGGAAGTGTCAAAGTCACACAGTTCTACAAAACCAATTTTCCCCATGGACTCCTCCATGTTTTGACCATGACAACATAAGAACCTTGAATCCCGCTCATTTTCCTTGGTGATAAAAGCTGGGTCTAGACGACCACTTCAATTTGCTTGCCCTATGATTTCACTGCAATGACCAAACAGCATGAAAGATTGTTTTATTACTTTATGGCAGCTTAATTTTCCTTTGATGTTCTTCTACATGAATTTTCCAGAGGACAAGAAATTTTTTTAAAAAAGGAAAACGCACGACTACTCCAGGAAGGCCCAGGATGAATAATTTAGTATAAATTAATGAGCATCATTAATAACAATTTGAAACACAGCTTCCAGCAAATATTAATACATAAGAGTCCAATAAATATGACAATAAAGTAGAAGACTAAATCCACCTGCTGTAAAAGAAGTTAATCACTTTATTAGAGCAAACCATTTCCCTCACGACACATTTTTCTGGAATAAACCATGAAATAGTATTGATTTAATTTGCATCAGGATAATTAATGGCTTACTAGAATCTATAACGATAATTATAAATTCTTTTGAAGTTTAGTGTAGTCAATCATAATTTAAATGTAAGCTACAAACACTGGGGGTAATGGTCCCCATTTCAAGGAAACAAGGAAACAAGATGGTCTTGAATGACAAACCCACAGGCAAATGGCAAATCTGTCATTTTTATACCATTTTTAACATACTGAAGTATACTGTGTCACTCTCAAGTTGCTTCTCTATTTATATATTGTTTGCAAATAAAGATATTATATTTGAGTCAGTTTTAGGGTATCAAGATTTTCATAATTTATGAATCCCAGTATAAAATAAAAATGTAGAAGATGCAGAGACTCAGAAGAGTTGGATAAATGAAGCCCCATGGGCGATCGGGACTTAGGTACCAGAAATAAGCCACAACCATGGAACACCCCAGGAAAGCAAAGAAACACAGAATTATTAAACCATCTTATCCTGTGTTTCCTTCATGGCAATCAGCCAGTGGTGTGACTGGAATCTATGAAGGTCAGGTTTGACTGTTTAGCCTTGGGCAACAGGGATCATTTCTAAGAGACTTCAGACAGGAGGACACAAGACTGAAGCCAGCCATACCCTAACCTGACTTCCTGAAATGGGGTCTCCGTTTTCAACCATAGCCAGTGAAGAGGATCATTAGCTGAGCACTTCTGTTATTTAGTGTTTTCTAAATTACTAAAGAATTAACTGAATTCAGTGATCCGACAGTGTAGGCCACTGCCCCTAAAAAGATAACTAGGCAATCCAAAAATCCTGTCTTTCTCTGCTGATCTGAATTACGACCTGTGATGTTAATCTGTTTCTTTTCCATTAAGAATTAAGTTAAGTAATGAAGCTGAAATAACTATTTCTCCAGGAATACTTTTCAAATCTTTTTCAGAAATTTTTATCTCTTGTACTGACAAGATAATATGTATATATATATATATATATATATATATATATATATATATACAGATTTATATTGTTTACATACATTCACACAAAAATTACACACACACACACATACTGACTTATATAGAGAGTTTTTAAATTGATATCCATAGCCTGGCTTTCAGGTTCAGTTTTGTGATACTGGGATCCCTTGCATGCTTGTGAAGCACTCTACCAAAAAAAGGTGTCCCTGCCTCCTTTTTCACTTCCTATTTTGAGACGAGGTCTTACTAAGTTGCTTTTATTGGCCTTAAACTCAGCCTGTAGCACAGGTGAACCTTGACTTTGGGATCTTCCTTCCTCCTTGGCCTCCTGGTCGCTAGGACTCCAGTTACCCCTGCATATTTGCATGCCCCCATGCTAGTTTTCATTGCCAGCTTGACCCAACCTAGAGTCTTTGAGGGTAGAGAGAACTTCAATTGAGGAATTGCCTTGATCAGACTGGCTTGCCAGTATGTCTGTGGGGCATCATCTTGATTGCTAATCAATGTAATGGGCTATACCATTCCTAGGCAGGTGGGCTCGGCTTTTTTTTTTTAAATGTCAATGAGCACAAAACACGGAACAAACCACTAGCAGATTTAATTTGTGGTCTTGCTTCAACTCCTACCTCCAGGTTTTATGCTTGAGTTTCTGCCCTGACTTCCCTCATTAACGGACTGTGACCCAGAAGTATAAGCTATATGGACCCTTTCCTTCCCTAAACTGCATCTGGTCATTGTAGCTTCCACAGCAACAGAAAATAAAGCAAACAAGAATAAATACTCTTCTACAAGAGCCCCAGATGTGAACTTTCCTTGTTTTAAACTGCTACTTGGATTACTGAGAAAAAGTTGATAGTAAAAGGCCCTTTGTGTTTTGCTATTTATTTTTAAATGCATTGAATACCTTAAAGAAAATATTTGTGGCATTCAATATTATTCCAGGCACTTTCAATAAACTAGGGTTATATAGTCACTGATTTTAAAAGTCCAGTAAATCCTAATATCACTTAGCAGCCCCAGCCATGAGAAACTATTTAATATTTTTTTGGTCCCAATAAATTCCAGCCAATAGTTCCTTGGCATCACTTGGAAGTAACAGAAAGAACTCAAGATGGGTGGTAGCAAAGAAAAAATATATCAAAAGTACAAGTTTTCGTCTTTTCCTTCACTCCTCTAATGAAGGAACTGTGATGATTTGGAAGTTCAACCTTTGTCGTGCATCTTGCTTGCTTTAATGAGCAAAAATCAAATTGATTATAAAGGTGAACTGGGAAAGGATGAGTGTACAAAAGTCCAACAAAGAGAATGACTGACCTGAGCTCATGGAGCTCATGGATGCTGGACCAAGAGTCAGGGAGCCTGCCTGGGACCCACTTAGGCCCTCTGCATGTGTGTAGCAATCTGGTAGCTTGGTCTCTTCATAAGGATTCTAACAGCGAGAGCAGGACCGCTCCCTGGTGCTTAGCTGGCTTTTTGGTAACCTGTTCTCCATGCTGTATTACCCCCGGTTCTGCATTGGCCATAATGGGAGAAGCTGACTAGGGAAGAACCTCAGCTTGATATGCCATGCTCTGTTCAAGCCCAGGGGAAGCTGTCCCTTTTTGAATGCAGATGGAAGAGTGGATGGGGAGGGGGTAGATGCGAAAGGGGAGGGGATGAGAAGAGAGGAGGGAACTGGTTGGTATGTAAAACAAATTTTAAAAAATGTTATTTAAATAAAAGGAGAGGGAGTGTTTGAGCAAAACAGTGTTCTAGTGAACTAGAGGAAGCTATCTAAAAATTAAGAGGTTTACAAATGAAGAATTGGACAGAATTTTGCTGTGTGATGAGGGCCGTGGGACAGTTCAGTGCACAAAGGTGTTTGCTGCCGAGTATGAAGATAGACTTGAGCCCACATCCTGGAATCCACAACGTTGAAGAGCTTTAACTCCACTGGGTTGTCCTCTGACCGCCACATGTGGACTAAGGCTTGCCCCTCCCCCAAGTCAATCAATCGATTAATCAGTCAATGAATAAATTTGTGGGTTGAGTAATACTAAATCTTTAGGATTGTTTTTTTTCTTTAACCTTACCACCTTATAAACATAAACAGTTTAAAAAGTCCAACTGCTCCACAAGGCAGTTGTGGAACCTTTGTAACCAGAGGTGATGCTGGGGGTGGGGCAGTCTTACCTTGCTTGCCTAATCAATGTGATGCTCTGCTCTCTCAAAAGGTAATTTTGACCTGGGTCCCCTGCCATACTGTCTCAGTCTCCTGTGGTTGGAGTCAGGTTCCATAGCCTAAGTGGGCTTTGGTGTTCTTCCCAAGAAGAGTCGGGAGTCACCAGTAGGACAGTAAAATTGGATTTAGAGAAAAAAAAAAGCACCCAAAGTTTCTGTAAGGATTCTAAAATACAAGAGTGCTCATTCAATTTCATGGATGAAGAGCAAAAAGTGACAGAAGTTCGTGGCCACCATTATCCATCAAATGCTCTGCAATCCGGGTTCTTGACACTGCTTCAGAGTTACTTAGCCAGCCTCCCAGTGCTTCTCAACCTTCCTAACGCTGCGACCCTTTAATACAGTTCCCCATGTCATGTTGGCCCCCAACCATAAAATTATTTTCATTGCTACTTCATAACTGTAATTTTGCTTCTGTTTGAATCATAATGTAAATATCTGTGTTTTCCAGTGATTTTAGGTGATCCCTGTGAAAGAGTCATTCACCCCCTGAAGGGTCAGGAACCTCAGGTCGCGAGCCTCTGCTGTGGCTGCTGCTGGTTTCCCACAGAAGGTGGCTCTTTACTCAGCATTTTTGTCCATCCCTCAATCTAACCATTCTTCCCCAAATCATTTAAAAATGTTCTTAGTGTACTTTTGTCCTAGGAGTCTGAAATGACATTAAGGCATGTATTTCTGACTAGATTTTATTTAAATTGATTTGAAACACTAGAGGTTTCTTGTTTCCCTGTTTTGCTTTCAGCTGTGAGCCACGTTCTATATAATTAAGGGTTCTCACCCACCAACAGTCTAAAATGCTGTTTCAATGGCTCCCACACAGTAAACTGCCCTATTAAAATCTGTCCACAGGTAACAGGTCCCTTAATTAAGATCTCGGTATCTTGGCACTGTATCCTTTTCCTCTTGGTCTGTGTAGATTTACCAATACACTGTGTAATTGGAAAGTTTTAAATATCATTTTATGGGTTGAGTTTGCATTTTATAGCCTGCTGTGAACATATTTGAAAGTCCTTTTCCCCTAAATGACACAATGCTGTTTGAAAATTGGCTGTTGACTGACCCACGCTGGGTGGAGAGGAAAAATAAAGAAACTGAAACATTTGCAAAACATGGAAGAGAAGATGAATGAACAAATCCAGTTTGCTTAAACACATCATCTTTCTCCCCTTCTTAGTAATTCTATTTAGAGTCAGAGTAAACATTCCCGGGTCTGCAATATTTGGAACACTGCGTCATAAATAGTGATGGCTTCATACTTGAAAGGAAAATAGAAGCCTGTATTTCAACTCTGTTTTAAAAAAAATTTTGAGGTCTAGTTGTGACACTGTTAAAATTCAGTTGGTATTGAGCGTACCTAATTCCAGCTTCAGAAAGGGGGGAAAGCAAGAGGAGAGGAGAGGGGAGGGGAGGGGAGGAGAGGAGAGGAGAGGAGAGGGCACAAGAGAGAGAAAGAGAGAGAGAGGGAACCTATTTCCCAACTTTCCCTCCCCACTTTACAGTCTATGGTCAATGAGAGATGGCGATGGTGAGATGCCATCTGGTCATTATTTACTCAAGTAGTGGAGTGTTTATGTGGAGTGAGTCTGATCCACTACCACTGCAATGTGTGTGGGCTTGACTTGAAGAACTGTGTGTGAGGTCTACCAGCGAGGAATCAGCCTTAAATTAAAATGAGGTAAGTAGCAAGAAATCACTACAGAGCAGGAGGACGTAAAAGAAAAGGGCAACTTTCAATGCCGTGGGTTGTTTTTTTTTTTTTCAGTGCCATGTTTTATATCCCATAGACTACATCTCTCTAGGCACTGATTCCTAACCTTCCTTAATAACATTCATGTTGTGGTGACCCCCCCAACCATAAAATTATTTTTTGCTACTCTGTAAGTGCAATTTGCTACTGTTATTATTGTATGAGTTATAATGTAAATATTGGGTTGTGACCCACAGGTTGAGAAACACTGCTCTAGGGTGTCCATGTATTTATGTGTATGTGGGATGTTTACCTTTGTATGCATATATGAAGGCCAGAGGTAGATATTGGGTTACTTCTCTCATTTGTCACCTTGGTTTTTGAGACAAGGTTTCTCCCTTAACCTAGAACTCACCAATTGGCTAGACTGGCTAGCCAGTATACCTTTGTCTACTTGACACAACATAGAGTTACCTGGGAAAAGTCTTAACTAAGGAATCAACAAAATCTGAACAGCTTATGGGCATGCTTTTAGGAGACCTACCTTGATAGCTATTTCATGTAGGAAGACCCAACTCATTGTGGGCGGCACCATTCTCTACACAGGAGGTCTTAAGTACTGTGAGAAAGGAGGAAACTAGCAGAAAGCAAACAGACAAGCAAAGTAGTAAGCAAAGACCCATGGGTTTATTCTCTTGCTCTCCACTGTGAGTGCAATGTTTAAGGTCCTGACTTGACTTCCCCACAATATGAACTGTAGCCAATTGAATTGTAAGCCAAATAAACGTTCCCCTAGTGTGTGTTGCTTTTAGCCAACAGTATAGAAATTTTTTGATTTTTATAAAAAAAAATTCACAGCAATAGGAATAAAACCATACCACTGTGGTACTTTCAATAAGAATGACCCCCATAGGTTCATTTGAATGCTTAATCACCAGGGAGTGGAACTATTTAAGAGGCCTAGAAGGAATAAGAGGTGTGGTCTTGTTGGAGGAAGTGTGTCACTGGGGATAAGTTGTGAGGTTTCAAAAGCCCACTCTACTCTATCGGCCTGTGGAACAGGATGTAGCTCTCAGTCACTTTTCCAGGGTCATTAGTACTGCCATGATGATAATGGACTAACCTTCTGAAACTGTAAGAAAGACTCTATTTGGTTAAAATCATCACCTCAGGCCCTAACATTTTTATCCAAAAAGTCTGGAATGTTTGATTGGGGGGCTTCACCCCAGCACCGTGGCATCCATCTTGAAATGTTGGGTGGAACGTTCCATATCAAAGCTACCTCCCCTGGGAGATGCCTCAGTCCAAACTCCACCTCCAAGAAAACCCACCAAATGGTAGCCCCTCCCCAGGGAGGGTCAAAACTACTCCCACAGGCTACTTAAACTGCCCCCCTAGAGAATGAACACATGGTTTCCCGGTTTTCTGTGGTCTTTTGGTTCTCTGTCCCCTCTCTGTGTTTTCCCAGGGGCCACCCAGGAGTGCTACCATCCATTAAACCTGGGCATCTTCTAATTTGGTCTGACTTGGATTATTGCATGGACGGAGAGGTTTGTCGGTCAAGGAAGAAAACTTAAAAGTCTCCATTTAAATACTTCCTTTTATAAGAGCAGTCTTGGTCATAGTGTCTCTTCACAACAATAGAACACTGACCTGTGGGACCCAGGGCAGCCTGGTCACATGAGGCCCAGGCCACACAATTGCCATAGCAGGCAGCACCTAGTTCCAGGAAAAGCCATAAGACTGCACCACGCAGGAACAGAGCATCCAAAGGAAATTCCTAACATTCCAACAGTTGTAGATAGGATCACCTGTCAGCACACACCCATAACTTTTCACCAGGACACCCCTAGACAAATTTCAGTCAATCAGGGGTTCTGAACCTTAGAAATCCCTCACCCATACATTTGCTACTATAAAAACCCAATCCCAACTGAGCTCAGGGCTCTCCGATCACGCCAATATGTTGGACACATAAAGAGTTTGAGTTTGCACACGTCTAAAAATGAAGGCTTTTAACTTTTACATACAGGAGTCGATCTCCTAGTTGGTTTTGGGGGGACTCAGTGATCTGGGCATAACATGGCCAAGAAAACTTCGAAGCAAGTTATGGAAAAACAAATCACATTTAATGCCTATAATGTTCTCATTCTGCACACATAACTTGAAGTATTTCCATTTGAATATATGACCCCAATCTATTCTCCTAAAACACTATGCTGGGAACATATGGTGTAGGTTCATAATTCCAGCATTCAGTAGACAGAGGCAGGAAGTTCCTTGCAAGCTCAAGGCCACTACAGCTACATAATGAATTCAGGCCAGACAGGGTACAAGGCAAGAGCCTGTCTAGAAAACAATAACAATAATTACAACCTCTACAAGAAAACCACGAACTTCCCTTTATTTTAGAAAGAAAATCGAAGCACAGAGAAGGCAAGAAACTCACCCCGATGGGATTTGCCCATGGGGAGCCTGGCGCTGAGTGCCCACGCCACTATCCTGTAGCAGCTAGGAATCAAGTTGAAGCAAACGCCAACTCTAAAAAGAATACCTACAAATGGTCAATTCCTCCAAATCATGCATCTCCTATAAAATATAATTTGCCTCTACTCATATCCGTTAATCCACCTCATATCTGTGCTTTGCAAACCAGTTTAGCAGCACAACCAGCTAATTCTAAAAGCCACCAGAGAAGCCTCCAATGAAAGCCAGAAAAACAACTTTAAGAGGCCAAGGCAACAAATTTTGGGACCTTTCTAAGCTGCCCAGGAAGGTGGTGCCATTATATCTAGAAGCCCGAACTGAAGCTGGTGTCTGCCCTCATATCTAACTCAGCCCCGCCCCCATGTATGTGACTATGGTATGAAGTTTGCCATGGTAGGCTTTCCTTTTGCCTAGCAGAGCTTTTGCCTTGATGGCTTGGGGAGCTGAGTTTTATGCAGACACACAAGAGAAGGGGTAACAGAGAAAAGCATGAAGAGGACCCCATAAGAGAGCTTAGTAGTACAAAGTGAAGACCGGACTCCTTGCTCTCCCAAGGCTAGCAATTCTGATCTGTTGCTATATTTTCTATCAAAGCAGGAACACAAAACAAGACCATCTTCTGTCAACACACGTTGCCCTGCTTAATCACATATACTGATGAGCACTAAATCAAGAGGATTATGTTAGCTGATGAGATAATAAAAGCAGGATGAGTAGATAAATGTAATTCATTAGGCCCAGGCATAATAGTTTCTTCCAAATAGATGCTTCTTTAGTTTGGTTATTATAATCAGCCTAAAACTCCAGTATAATGGGAAGGGAGAGTGGGAGGGGTCTGAACACGAATGCACCCACTCCATAAATAATTACGTGAGGCTAAAGAAGAATCAGATTGTCAGTGTCTGATAAAGTAAAAATCCAACATTACCTCTCATTATTTTAGGGTAATTTATCTATAAAATTATCCTGGGATATGAATCCTTATAAAGTTCCATCAAACTTGTAACATTAGGAGCGGGCTTGTTAAGGTTTCTGTCCCGCCCGGTCCCCCAGCCATTTAGTCCCAAAGAACATCACACAGAAGTCTATATTAGGTTATAAACTGATTTGCCCATTAGCTCAGGCTTCTTATTAGCTCTTGTAGCTTATATTAACCCATTGTTCTTATCCATGCTAGCCACATGGCTCAGTACCTTTCTCAGCGGGAGTAGATTACATCTTGCTTCTTCTGTGGTCTGGGCAGGACTGGGAGGAATGTGCTTCCTTTTTCCCAAAATTTTCCTGTTCTCATCGCCCCACCTCTACTTCCTGTCTGGTTGACCCACCTATATTTCCTACCTGGCCAATCAGTGTTTATTTAAAACATGATTGACAGAACACAGACAATTCTCCCGCACCCCAAACTATCTATAAAATAAGCCTCATAATAATTATTGCTACCTCTGCTTGGTGGCTATGATTAATTTCCAACTTAAAGTCACAGTAAATTGCCTATTTCTCTCATACACACACACACACACACACGTGTGTGTGTGTGACATACATGTGAGTGTAGAGATGAACTGAAGCCTTCTTCAGTTTTCCACTACCAATCAGTTTGTGGATATCTTGAACAATACCTTATGTAGTAGTTTGAATGAGAATGTTCCCCATGAGCTCATGTGTTTGAATGGTTGGTCCCCAGTCAGTGGATCTGTTTGGGAAGGATTAGGAGGTATGGCCCTGTTGGAGGTATGTCACTAGGGATGGGCTCTGAGGTTTCAAAAGCCCATGCCAGGCCCAGTGTATCTCTCTCTGCCTCTCCACCAAACAGTAGATCAGGCTGCTAAGCTCTCAGCATCACTCCTGCCTGCAGGCTGCCATGCTCACAGCCACAAAGGTCATTAACTGACCTGACATTGTCAGCCAGTACCAATTCAATGCTTTATTCTATAATTTTCCTGGGCTGTGGTGTCTCCTTATAACAGAAGAACAGTAACTAAGACACCTTACGTGTAACATGAACAGATTCATAATAGAGCCTGTCATACAAAGCATTTTTATAATGACTGTATGAAGAAGGAACAGCTCTATAAAATCGTTCCCACTTCGTAAGTCTGAAAGAGCAGCAAATAGACTACTTTACCCAGACTCCCTTAGCAGCTGAGTGAATCCTGAATGAATGTCTTCCCCTCTGGATTCCAGGACTGCTGGTTTGTGACTCCCCATGGGTTAGAATTCCTGGCACTGCTTATATTCTCACTGGAAAGGCTGAGACCCCTTACTTAATGTGGGTGAATTCCTTGCTTTGTCCTGTTGGGGGAAGGTGGGGGAAGGTGACCCCTTGGAATGCTATACATTTGCTTGTGAGCTGGGTAAACACGCTGCTCAGTTTCCACTGAAGCCTTTTATAAAAATGACTGCAGAGAAAAGAGAGTGTTCCCATTTCACCACTAGATGGTGCTACGAGTAGATTTTTTAAAAAGGTCTCAAAAGTTAATACAATGAATCAGAGGGTATGAAAGACGTTTCAGTCTGTCCTCTCTCTCAGACAGGAGCATGTCTACCCTACCATTAAAAGGGAAACCATCTTCTAAAGCTGCTCCATCATTCCGTTAATTACATTTCTGCCAGGACAGGTGTCCTTTCTAATCACAACTTCAGCACAAAATGAAAGATACTGATTCTGCAGGAATTCGGATGAGCTTCACTTTCCTTACACTTTGCTGGAACTCATTTTCAGTCTCCGTCAAAACTATTCTTCAATGGGATTTGTCAGACTGGGAGAGTCTAAATAGCTGTTAGGATGTATTAGTCTTAATAAATGTGCATTATCTTACATATGACCTACAATGCAATGTTCTAGAGATGAGTCATAACAAACGTCATCCCATGAGCACTGTGCTCTGCGCCACGCAGCTGAGAGAGCTATGCACACCTTGGCTACTGCCTCACATTAATGAACTCCTTCTTTCTAACGTTGACAATGGACTGCTGTGGAAAGGAGTGAAGACTCCTTGAACACCTCAAACTTATTAACATCATTTTTCTTTCACAGCATTTGCAGTATTATTGTCAGCAAATATTTGTCTTTACAGTCAGAGAAAGCCTGGGGGAGTGAATGACTTGAAATTCAACACAGTAGTCTCCCAACGCTACTGACTCCCCTCCCTCTCTTCTTCCCTCCCTCCCCCCTCTCTGTATGTAGCTAGACATGCGTGCAGAGATGAGGAGCCAGTGTCACATGTGTTCTGCTATCATTTTCCAGCATATGTTTTGAAGCAAGATTGCTCATTGAACCTGGAGCTTGTCCTTTTGTTTAGGCTGGTTGGCCAGTAAACTCTGGAGATCCTATCTTTACCTATGCCAGCTCTGAGATTACAGGCATATACTACTATGCTGGCCTTTTACATGCATACTAAAGATTTTCCTTAGAGATTTTATCGCTGTCTAAATATATCATGACTAAAAACAATCTTGGAGGGGAAAGGTTTATCTGGTTTACACTTCTACATCACTGTTCATTGTTGAAAAAAGTCAGGACAGGAACTCAAGCAGGCCAGGAACCTGGAGGTAGGAGGCAGAGGCAATAGAGGAGTACTGCTTACTGGCTTGCTCCTCGCGGCTTGCTTAGACTATTTTCTTTTACAACTCAGGACGGTTTGCTCAGGGACAGTAGTCCCTGCAATGTGCTAGGCCCTCCCACACCAACCATTAACCAAATAAATGACCCAGAGGCAAGTGAGTTCCAGATCATGTAGTGGCCATATGGGTGCCTGGAATTAAAAAGGTATCCTCTGGAAAATCATCCAGTGCTTTTAACCTCTGAGCCATCTCTCAAGGCCCACAATTCCAGATGAGGTTTTAATATTTCTGTCCAATGCACAATGGATATGCCAAGTGGGTAGAAGAACAACATGGTTCCCAACTGACAGACTACAGCCAAGTGGTCGATACTTTTCCTTATTTTCAAGGAAATGAAGCAAGGCTATAAAATCATTTTATCAAATAATCTTTATCTGATTTTGGATGTCATTCGTTAATATAGATATGCTCAGTTCTTCCCTGGGGCTGTCTTAAACATTGGTCAGGCTGTATGAGTGGTCAGAATAGTTTCATAATTCAACAGTTTCCATGGGGTTCTTCCTTCTTGCCATCACATCTGAAATCCTCACCAATAAAGGATTTGGGTTGAACTATTTCCCATGTAAAGCTGTATGTTTGAAGAAAGAAAGATTAGCCCAGAAAGAGAAGGAAGCTCAGAGAATGTGTATGTGAGGCTGGAGCTTAAGGTAATAACTTTGCATGACCCAGAAAGGTAGGAATCCATGCTAATCAGCACACGGCAGCTGGGTAGCCTCTGGACAGCACCCACCTCTTGGTACTCAGATGAAGGAAAAAGCGACATTCTCTCGTTTTAAAATGACTTGGTGTTCCCTCTGCCTGTTGAGTTCTATGGACTTTACTATGTCCAATTCATACACATTTACCAAACACAGATGTCTCTTGCTTTTCCTGCCAAATACTACTTTCCTTTGTGTTCTCTCCCATGGGGATTCGGGGCAATGACCAATCACAACGCCCCTGACTCCTCCATCCTTATCTTTCTCTCTTAAAATTTACACATTGAAGTCCTAACCAGGGACCTAGAGATGTGACTAGATTTGGAGATAAGACCTGTAGGGGTGTAAGATCAAATCAGGTCATTGGGAAAGCCTCTAAATGCAGTGGTTTCCAACCTTCCTAATGCTGCAGACCTTTAAAAGAGTTTGTTATGTGGTGGTGACCCCAACCATATAGTTATTATTGTTGTTACTTCATAAGTGTAATTTTGCACTGTTATAAATTGTAAGGTAAATGTCTGATATGCAGATGGTCTTAGGTGACCCTTGTAAAAGGCCATTCAACTCCCAAGGGAGTCAAAACACACAGGTTGAAAACCACTGCTCTAATGTGATGATATACTGGTATCATAAGAAGAGGAAATTAGAAGACAGATAGAGAAGACAGTCCGAGGACTGCAAGTTGAGGAAAAGCCTCACAAGAATCCTCATGAGCTGACACAGTAATTGTGGACTTGTCTCTAGAAGTAGGAGTAATACATTTCTGTACTGACCACTCAGTCTGTAGTACTTTGCTTCATAAGTGCTAACAAAATTGCATCTAACAGACCACTAACAAGAGCGATTCTCTTGAACGTAGTGTCAATCCAGGTGGCTGGCAGGACATGATCTCTCAGGCTGGGTATACAAAAGAAGCATATTTCTAAAGTAGGCATAGATGTCAGTCATAACCTGTATCACTGAGGGGCGGAGGAGGAAAGAGAAGGAGGGAGGATGGGAGAGAGAGAGAGGTCTTGTGACTTTGTCTCCAAGGTAAATCTATCTTGAATTTACTAGATAGCAACCAACTCTTTTGTGCTTTTGCTAATCCTGTTCATGGCATAGTTAGCAGACAACATTGCACTAAATTTTAAACACTGGAAGAGTATAAGGGATAATAGGTGTTGACAGTCAAGAAAAGAGAGTTCACATTTTCTGGTGTGATCTTGAGACATAAAGAGTAGGTGGTCTAAGGCTGAAAGATCAGGAAAGCATCTCCAAGAAAAAGGAAGAAAAAATAAAAGAAGAAAAAAAAAGGAAGGTCTAAACCTTCTGTTGTGATTTATTTAAAAGCACCATGAAGAGAAGTTACATGCAACATGGTTCACATGGGAGGGATGAGGAGAGAAGGGGCAAAAAAGGTATCAGAGAAGCGAGTAGAGACTGGTCCCTGTGGACAAGAATGGCGGAAGAGAAAGAAAGAGAGGAGAGAAAGAGACAGGAAGTGGGTAAGGCTCACGATTTAAAAGGAAGCATAGTGAACGTGCACAGGAGGTGCTCTTAGAGTAACTGCAGCTGAGGATGTAGCCTGTCAGAACCCCAAGGGCAGGCCAGTACAGATGTCTGAATACTAACATTGTCGTTAGTCACAACAATGACATTTCTTTCTGTATTATGTGAGACACTTGACTTTTGCTGTTTCTTGTGTGTATGTATTTGTTTTGTTTTTAATGTCTAGATATAAATAAAAAAATACCAACTGAAGTCCACTGTGATGCCAACAGAGTCTCTTTCTTCCTGGTCTAGGTTTACTAGATGTCTCTTACACATCCTCACTTTCTTGTGTGTGACATATGCAGAAAAGAAGGTGAAGCACAACCATTGTCCAGAGTGCTAGATTTATCTCGTCTGGCTTGCATGTATAACCAATGTGAAGAAGTGAAGCATCCTTGGAGAGGTGCAGAGAGAGGCTTCACCATTGATTTCCTGCTCCCTCCTGAGCAGTCAGCACTTAGCCTCCTCTCAAAAGAAACAATGAGAATGCAGCTGAAGACAGGGCAAAGAGCAAGGTTGCCTGGGAGAATTACGCATTCATCTCCAACCCGCACGCATGAAGATCAACCAACTTGTCAGTTTCCATAACAGCGAGGTACTAAGTAAGTCCCTTGGCTACCTGGGACATAACCCAGAAGAGGCTTCTACTGCAGGGGATTTATTCATAGCTTCCCAGCACACTTGTTGAGAGCAATCTAACACATAGCTAATTCTACAGACTCAAGTGTCTTATTAAAAATGACTACAACTTCAAAGGATGAGACACACTCTCCGCTTCTCTTGCTCTTGGTCTCTGACCCATACCATCAGATCAATACTTAAATCATGGTGAGTAACTGGGTAAGTCAGTCTGTGCATTGACAAATCCCTCTGACGATTGGTACGGCTCTCTTTCCATAACTCCAACATTCTCTACTAGCAATCCTCTTTTCATTCATCTTTAACATCCCAAACAGTAGCCATTATAACATTGTGCTGCTTTCTTCTCCCACAGCTGTGACAACATTCCTCACAAATGGTACATAAAAAGGACGGGTTTCTTTTGGCTCACAGTTTAAGTGTGCAGTTCATAGGGCAGCAGCAGAGTGTAGGGTCACGTTGTACCCACAATATGGAAGCAGAAAGAGACAAAAGCTGGTGCCCAGCTGCCTCCCTCCCTCCTTTTCATCCAGGATGGAGTCCCAGCTTCGAGAAGGTAGAACCCACATTCAGAGTGATTCTTCTCTGCTTATTAAGCCTTTCTGAAAACACCCCCACAAACCTCCAGTCAGGATAATGGTAAGGATCAACCATCTTCTACATATTAAGGATGATGGTCTTGCACTAATGTTTAGTACTGAATGAAGGTCCCACCTTCAGGAAATCTCAGTCTTTCTGTGGAGATACAAATACAGTAAGGACACATTGCCCCACTGGAACATTCCCCAAGGTGTAATAGGAACATAGCTACAAGATTAGGCAGCTATGTCTCCATGAATTAGACAGACCGCACTCTGAAGACAATCTCAACACGATACCTGAAGAAACTATATTTTCAACTTAAAAACATACAAATGTATAAATGTTCCTAGTGAAAATCACTGTCAGTGATTCTGAAACTTTCGTTTTTTTCTTTAAAAATCTGTTTTATTATAAAATTAATAAGCCCAACTTGAAAGAAACATGTCCTTGGTCTGTCACTTGGATTTGCCCAAGCCTTTCTTGAAAGACAAAGTATCATTCCAAGCAAATTGTTCATCTAATTTTCTAGCCCAACTAAGGGCTGGCAAAATTCTGTCACAAGCCATAGCCATGCTATCGGCATGCTCCACTAGCTTTCCTTTGACATATGTTCTGATCATAGAGCAATGGACTTTCTCTACAATGCAGATTCAAGAACTCCGATGGTTTAGTTTCACTTGCCTTCACATGAACCAAACTACCAGCACTCACTGGACAGAGGAATCACAGGTTTAGTTCCATTTGCCTTCGCATGGAGAGCACCCCTGTGATTCTTCTGTCCAGTGAGTGCTGATAGTTTGGTATGGTGCTCTGAATACAAATGGCCCCCACAGGCTCATAGGGAGTGACATTATTTGAAAGGATTAGGAGTGTGAGCTTGTTAGAGTTGGTGTGACCTTGTTGTTGGAAATGAGTCTTTGGGGGTGAGCTTTGAGATTTCAGAAGCTCAAACCAAGCCCAGGGTCTCTTTCTTTCTTCCAACTGCCTACCAGTCCAGATGTAGAACACTTGGCCCTTCTCTAGCACCATGTCTGTCTGCATGCCACCATACTTCCTGCCATGACGGTAATGGACTAAACCTCTGAACCTGTTAGCCAGTCTCAATAGGTCTCTTTTATAAGAGCAGCTATGGTGTCAAATTTCATAGCAAAAGAACACTGAATAAGACACTATTTTGACCTGTGCTTTTCAATATTTTAGAGGGCAATTGGGTAATGGAAGAGGCTGTTTCAGAGGTGGTAATCAACTTAAATGGTAGTAATTGTGGGTGATTTTAAATTCCAGGAGTGATGTCATATTTTTCCATTGTAGCAATGGGAAGAAGACATTCTAGGAATAGACACAGCACACTCAGGTGATTTCCTCCTGTGCTTTTTGTGTAGGCGCAGAGAACGCCTTGTTATGAGTTGTAAGTTTGGTGGTCTAAGGACGGGTGTGGGAGAGTGATACAACAATGTGCTGTGGAGAAGTACTTCTCGTGACTGACAGTGGTCCAGGTTAGACTGGAAAAGGTTATGACAAAAAAATAACATACACTTGAGAGTTGAAAACTTGGGAGTACCAGGAGCGTTACTCAGGCAAATGCTGTTTGTATTCTAGAATCCATATCCAAACTCAGTGGGTTCTGCAAAAAGAAATCCGAAAGGCTGTGATTCCAAGGTGCACAGCTAGTTGGAGCTTTCAAATTATCAACTCTATTGATGTAAGTTGTCTAGGAAAACTATGGAAGTGAACAAACTGAAGGCCAATAAAATGAAGGTCAAGAACATGATGATCTCAGGTAGCTAGGAGCCCTGAATGATGACGGGGCATCTCTCTGGACAAAACTCAGAATTCAAGAGAACCAGTTGGGAGGAATAAGTTAACCCATGGATAACTTTCTTATGCAGTATGGTGAAAAATCTAAATCTTGATGGATAGCCAGAAGAAAGAGTAGCGACTGACTTGAAATTCTTCCCTCACAACATCAGAATTGAATTAAGGTTTTACTAGAAAATCCAACTTCATCAATTTTAGGACTAAGCAGAATTTGTTTTTAGCGGTGGAAGCTGGACTCACCAAAGACGAAATATAAAGACATGTTGGGGCAGAGGGAGCAGAGAGGAGAGGGTGTGTGGAAGAGAGGACAGAGGAGAATGGGCCCATTGGAGAGAACTCAGGAATCGCTGAGTATTTTTTTACAGATGAGATTTGTGAAGGGACTTCCAGCATTGCAGTTCTCAGAGACACGGTGGCTTTGGAACTCCCTGCCATCGCCTCTGGTCCTCTGCAGTGTCCCCTATCTGTGCCAGATAGAATCCTTGTGACAGTCGTCTGGCTTCTCAAATGTATGTGTTTGTTATGGCAAATGCCAGGCCCCTGTAAACATTTGGGGGTGTGAGTGCTGTTCTAGATAACCAGAGCACTGGAGAGGCAGTTGCTTGGCTCTTAATACACAGACTTACATAAGCAGACCTAACAGGCTTGTTTTATCTCTTTATCGCAGGGTGGGATAAAATCTCTCTTCCTATAAGGTAGATACTGGGCTGGACTTACCAGGTAGAATGTGAGAGCTTTGACCTGGTCACTATGGAGATGGAGAAGGGTAGATGGTTCCTATAAGCTTTGTGGATAGGTGGTCAGAGAAGAATTGAAAGGAAATTTATACATACCTCCAGAAATACCATCAGTTAGACATTCAGCAAGCTTGTAAACTTCTTTTATAAAAATGCAACTATATCTAAGAAAGATACCTGGAGTGAGGATGTGATTTAGTATGAATTAGTTCCATCATCTTACTTTCTGCTATTGTCTTGCTCAAGTCATACTAAAAAAGGTGAGAGTTTTATTTTGAGGAAATGTCTTTCATCAGGAATATAATCACATGTATCACTGAAGGCAAGAGGTTTTTTTTTTTTGTTTGTTTGTTTTTGGACTTAGAATAGTCTCTAGACCTGTGGTTCTCAACCTTCCTAATGCGGCGACCCTTTAATACAGTTCCTCCTCATGCTGGGGTGGCCCCCAACCATAGAATTATTTTCATTGCTATTTTATATCTGTAATTTTGTTACTGTTATGAATGATGATGTAAATACCTATGTTTTCCAATGGTCTTAGAGAACCCTGTGAAAGGGTCATTTAATTGCCAAAGGAGCTGCGACCCTCAGGTTAACAACTGCTGATCTAGAAGCTCACAGAAAATACAGAGGGAAGTGTCAGGATTTGAGAAAGGCAAACCTTGGAAATATTAGACCTGGGATATATTTTATAAATAAATGTTATAAGTCGGTGCTAAAAATAACTCCAATTATGTTATATTAATGGTCTATCTGATACTTGGTAATTAATAATTGGAATTTTATAAAGCTGTATTCTGTTTGGATGTAGCAAATGTATAAAAATGTATTTGTTACAGATTTTCTTTCTTTTTTCCTTTTAAAGAAACTGACATGTTACAGAAAGGCAATAAGGATATGGGACTGTGGGTCCTAAAATGACCCAAGTGTTATCTCTGTGTGGGACATCTCGATCTCTCTTTAAAAGTTCACACAAAAGCCTGGACTCTGACCTAAGATACAAATTACTTTAAAGAATGAATAACACTCAAAGCAAAACAAAAACCTTGGCACACTCCAAGCCAGGGCTCTTTGAATGGTGACGCTGCACTGAAAAGAATAAAAACAACTCATAGCCCTGGAGAACAGTCCTCTTATGTCCATGTTTTTGTAGTTCAAATCTGGGAAAGCAATTTCTTTTAGCAAAAAAAAAAGCAAACCTCATAAAAGGCACAAACAACAAGTCGAGCCAACTAAATACTATAAAAATGTTCCCCCCACAAAAGGCAAAGTATTAAATGGCAAGACAAAAATAAATCTTTCGCTAGCTAGGAAACTTTCCATGGGTGTGTGCTCTCCCATGTGAGTCACACAGCTAAGGTCAGGTAGATGCTGGCTGGGGAAGGGACACATCCTGAGAACGCTACATGCTGTCTCCGACTGGACTTCTGCTTCTGGCCAGAACTTTGCTCTTTCGCTTGTCTGGGTCCCAAGTGCATTCACCCACCCGCTTGTCCACCACTCTTCTCAGAATGTTGATATCTATGTGTTTTGAAGACAAAGTGCTAGACTGCAATTCTCTATGGAATTCTGGGATGCTACAACATTACCGACAACTTCCAAATTCAATATTCATATAAACTAACAAACAGAAACAATGTCATAGACTACTAGTGACCCAGGACTGAAGACTGACTGCGCTTCAGAAAGAGAGCTTTTCATGAATCTCCGAAACTGATGGACACATTTGTCCATGCCGCTTTCGTATCTCGGCACATTTTTACAGATACATTAAAAATTTTTCTTCCAAACTATTTTTCTGAAGATATTTATATAATGGTTAGTCTTGGAAGACAGAAATGACACCTCTGGGAATGAGAGAAAGTTTTGTTTTGTGTCTAAGCTAGCCCAGATTGTTTTTAGCACCTTAAGTACTCAAAGATGACCTACAACTTCCTGGTCTTCCTGCCTCCACCTCTAGGATTAGAGGCACACACCAACATGCCTGTGTTCATGCAGAGCTGGGCGCTGCATCTAAGCTTCGTGCATGTAAATGAGGACTGTACCAGCTGAGCTCACTGTCTGTTATACACGAACTCTCTACGTATAAGCTTCCTCTCCTGGCATGCGTATCATGGCATTCACAGGTGTCACCCAGCCATGTGAAGAGAACCGATACAGACCCTGGGGATCGCTCGAGCTCTTAGTGCTGCAAATGCAACTTTCTTTCTTTCTGACAGAGGCATCTCGGATCATCAGACCATATGCAGAAAAGTGTGACGCATGCCTTGTGAGCTGAAAAGAAGGGCAAATCTCACACCTGCCACAGCTTTTCCCAGAAACATAAAATTTTTGAGAAAATCAATCTTAAAAAGAGAAAAAAAATCGAGTAAGGTGAAGCTGCTGCTCAATTTAAAAAAAAATAGGGATAGTCCAGCCTCCATTTATTAAGTATAAGTATTAGGTATAATATACAGAAAGATTTACTTTTAAATCAAATGTTTTATATATATGCACATATAATACACTTGATTTTTAAAACTAAATTATGAAATAGGCACAATATCCACATTCATAGATTTGAAAACAAAAGCAGAACCAAAAAATCTATAAAATTGAGTAATTCATATTGCTAACTAGAGGTAAAGCTAAAACCTCTGGTTTCAATGTATTTTAGGCTCTGAATAATACACACCCTAAAACAACACAAGTTATTTTGGCTTTAAACAAAATATATTATATAGCATTATATTTAATTTTGTTTTTTTTATGTTTGCTTTCCCTCTAAAAATAATAGCTGCTGAGTGAGCACTTCTATATTGCAAGCGCTATGCTAAATATTTCATATGCATCTTCTTATTTTCACAGTCTATTCACTTTGCACATGTATGTAATATATAGCAACCACTGTCGCCTACCTCCTTACCATCCTGTCAACTCCTTGTTCTCTCCAATAAGACAAATCTTTCCCCCCCGACCCTCTGGTACAAAAATACTAATTTTGTTTGTGACCCACTGATATTGACCAGTACTTTGTGTATCCCACAGGTTTGATTCTGTCTTTTGCAGTCCAGTGGGCTCAGCAGTGGATCAATGCTTCATACTCGTTCTCTTATTTTCACGTTTTTCTTTTGGAGACAGTGTGTAACCACTCTAGCTGGCTTCAAATTCATCATCGTGCCTTGTCTCCTGAGTAAGGGAATAGGGCCATACACTGCTCTCTTCTGCCCATCCCAACCCTTGAATGACCCCATATACTAAGTACAGGGTGTTATTATCTAGTCTGCACTCACTATGAAATACTCAACATTCTTGGCAAACCAATTAGTCTCAGTCTGTGAATAAGTTTATATTATATTTTGTGTATCCATAGACAGAAGCATCATAAATGCTACTGTTTATAAAATTCAAAACAGAAAATAGTGCTGTAGGTCCATGGTTTTAAAGCTAGACTCTTAAGAAGATTATCTTCAGCTCAAAAAGATAACATGGTAGGAGATATGATTTCACAAAACTATCTTGCTACTCACAGAGATAAACAGAAAGTGAGAGAGGGGAGAGGGGGGAGAGAGAGAATAGAGAATAAGGGGGTTACATATTTCTAGAATTGGTGATGTTTTTCAGTGTAAAGTCATTTTTAAACTAAAGAAGGCAAAAAATGCTTCCTAATTTTATGGAAGCAAGGAAAAATATAACATATCAGACTTTCTTGAGGAATATGTATGTGTGTGTGTTTGTAAGTGTGTGTATTTAAAAATATTTCATACCACAAACAGTCATTCACTGCTATGCTGTCCTTCTATTTTCCATGATACTAAAAGGCTTTTGTTGTGAACAACCATTCTTACATATAAATTACAGTGGGAAAACAACAACAATAACAACACCAAAACAACAAGTTAAAACCTGGAAGCTGTGCTTAAAATGCAGACATTAGTTATCTTAACTAAAGGAACTCTGATATTTATTAATATTTAGTGGTAGAAATAATTGTTTTACTTAACAACAGAAGAGCATTCTTTTTGTTTATTACTTATTAATTTGTGGGTATGTATGTATGTGCAGGGGTGTGTGCACCTATGTATGGAGGACAGAGGTCGGCATCAAGTGTCTTCCACAACCACTCTTTACCTTATTTTTGAGACACAGTCTCTGATTGAACCTGGGGCTTATTGAATTGGTAAGACATAGATGTTGGCAATCAAACTTAGGTATGTATGCTTATGAGATGATGTTTTACTGACTGAGTCTTCTCTACAGACCCACATTATCTTTTTATAAAATAACAAGCTAATTGGAGGTGTAGCTGAATGGTGGAATGCTTTCTTGGCATGCCAAGGCTCTGGTTCCGTTCCTATCCCTGCACCGAAGACAGGGGAGACATGGAGACTTCTATCTTAGACACACACCTAAATCCAAAGCACTTGAGAAGTAAAGGCAGGGGGATCAGAAATTCAAGGATAGTATTGACCACTCGGGGAATCTGAGACCAGGCTGAGCTATCCAGTCTTCGGCTTACAAACAAACAAGCAAGCAAGCAAATAAATAAGTCATGACTGTGTCGTCAGCTCTGCATAGTCTGCATATAACTGTGCTGAGAAACAACACAAACAGAACAAAATCCACTCACTATTTACCTTAGAACTATGTCTTCAATTTAAAGAAGAATTACCAATTTGCTTTCATTTTCATCCTTGCTAAGTGGAAAGGAGACTGCCCTCAGTACAGTGAGACATGCCTACAAGTCTGACACTTGACTGGGAGGCAAAAACCCCACGCAAAAGCCAGTTTTCTGACTCTACCGAGGCATAAATTAATAAATACAGAAACAAAGTTATGCAGATCTAAATTTTAATTATGTTGGAAAACATTTCCTAAGGGCACAAACATTAATGGGTTTTGGACAAGAAATGGGAAGTACTCTCACCAATGAGTTCTAAGGTAGGCTATAACTTTATTTGTGAAGACTGATTTCAGCTCTAGAGGATCAGTTCCCTTCTGACATCTTTTCCACTCATGGCACTGTGCAGGGACTGGAGGTAGTGATCTTTCTCCCAAATTCCTGACACGGTAAAGACAGAACTTCATTGAGTATCCTGCCTTAAAAACAGGGGGAGGATTTCAGAGAAGAAAAAACAAAATTCTGAGAACCGAATCACTGCTCTAGTGTGCTTCCTGCTGCTATCATAAACCACCATGGCCAAGAGCAACTCAGGAAGGTTTGTTTCACCACACAGCTTGTAGTCTACCATAAAGGGAATTCAGGCAAGGACTCAAGGCAGGAACTGAAGAAGAGGTCACACAGAAGTACTGCTTACTGGCTTGCTTTCCATGCTCAGGCTGCATTCTTATATAAGCTAGAACCAACCGACCCACCCCTGTTGGTACTAGCCAATATTTGTGCGGGCCACCTCAAACATCAAGGGGGAAAATGTCCCACAGTTTGATGTGGGATTCCCCTCTGTATGCTGTGAATATGGTTGGCTAATTAATAAAGAAAACTGACTTGGCCTGATAGGGTAGAACAGAACTAGGCGGGGAATACTAAAGCTGAATGCTGGGAGGAAGAAGGCAGAGTCAAAGGGAAGCCTTGTAGCACAGCTGGAGCCAGTTAGAACTTTATCAGGTAAGCCACAACCACGTGGTGTTACTAATATTACATGGAAATGGGTTAAATTAAAATGTAAGAGCTAGCCAATAAGAAGTTAGAGCTAATAGGCCAAGCAGTGTTTTAAATAATATAATTTATGTGTGTTTATTTTGGGGCTGAGCAGCCGGGAACCATCAAGTGGCCTCCTTACTACAACAGTTTTGCCTACAGGCCAGTCTGACGTAGATAGTTCCTCAGTTGAACTTTCCTCTTCCCAGATGACCCTGATCTGTGTCAAGTTGACAAAGCAAAACAAAAATAACTGCACGATGACATAATCATGAATCTTTTTAAAAATTCAAGTTATATATAACTAAGAGCTACAACAACAATCATTTTTAAACTAAGGCAGAATAATTTTTAAAATAAACAGATAAGACAAATAGAAACAGACACCTGGCAAGCCAGAGGGACAAACCAGAAGACTAAAGTACCAACTGTCCTAGTATGAGGTATTACAAGGCCTTCCCATTGGCACTGCCTGGGCATTAGGGAGGACTTGTGATGGTGGAGCTGATAGGAGGGGAAGCTGGGGACGATGCCTTGAGGCCTTGTTATTTGTGACTTATATAGAAGCCGCCAGATGTCAAATGCTCATGCATCAAGAAGAAAACGAACAGTTACCTGGAAATCTTCTGATCATTTGACACAGGCCTTCTTTTCTGCAGAGCTGAGGCTGTATTTCTGGTAATACATTTATCTGAAAAGAATGAAATAGATCCTAGTGAGTTAAGGGTTCACAAATGATGAGGCCAAGGGGAGAGAAAGAGAGAGATACAAAGATACACAGAGAGACACACAGAGACAGAGAGACAGACAGACAGGGAGCACAAGAGAGCAAGCTGTGACTATCAGTCATCTGCTTCTTCCACATTCAACCATAAAAATCTGCAAGTGAGCACTTGAGTCAGGAATGACAAAGTTGCTGATCTGCTTACATAAAATAGAAATTTGCTCTCAGAAATCTTCAGGATATTTAGGAATAACTTGGGAAATCTTTTTTATTTCAAAGCTATCATGTCTGCTAGAAATAAAAAGACATACTTATGTCAAATATAGTAACATAGATTCATAGTTGTACATGGTAAAAATATCACTAAGGGATGAGAAAGCCAAGTAACTGAAGTTCCAGAGGCCACAGTGACTTGTACACTCATATCTTCAGCGCCAAGACTCACACACAGTCTTTACTTCATAATGAAGGACATTGTTATTGCATCCATTTAAAGAACAGAAACCATTCTATATAACAAGTTTAATTCTCTCCTCTTGTGGCTTTACAGTTTGATCAACCAGTTACATGAACTACATTCCCCCAAACTAAAACCAAATATGGTAAAACCTTGTTAGAGAGAGAGAGAGACAGAGAGAGAGAGAGGGAGGGAGGGAGAGAGGGAGGGAGGAAGGGAGGGAAAAGGGAGGGAGGGAGGTGGGGGTGGGGAGATCTGTTTAAATTAGCTTGGAGATCAGATTTATTCTTGAGGCATTATTGATTACTTTGAAATTAATTCACCCTCTCCCAGCAAAGTATTATAGCTTCTTCAACACTTCCTGCTGGCATGACTAGATAAAACTCAACTGTGTTGAACAAAACAGGGAAGGAATGCTAATTCTGCACTTGACAGAATCCTAACTTTGAGCAGGATTTGCTTGTTTGTTCTCAATTTCTTCACTTGTACAATAAAGCATGTAGAGTCTTGAATATCTAAGCTCCACTTTGATTAATTCTATAATAAGATGTAGCTTTTATCACTAATGATTCATTTAGAGTACTTTGACCCAGGCTGATAAAAACTTCCCTGACACATGGAATTCTATTAACTTTTTCATTTATTGAGCAGACGCTCTGTTGCCCAAGGAGAACAAGCCCAAGCCCCAGTCCAGGTCCTGTAAGTAGAACATCTCTGGGCCTAGACATGGACAGTATTCCTAAACACTGTGTTCCGTCTCCCCCACTTACATGTGTTTGCTCTAGAAGTCTAGGAAAGCTATCGATGCAGGGCACCTAGAGTTTTAGGGGTGTCTACATTTCTCAAAATCAAAAGTGGGTAATTTTGGAGAGGAAAATTTAGTGGGTAACTTTTAGAGTAAGTGTAAGGAAATAGGGACTTTCCTAATGCCCCAGCTCACCAGTTTAGAGTTCTTCAGACAAACTGCAGGGATAGGCAGAGGACAGCAAAAGCATGGGGAAGCTGTAGCAGAGATTACTGCTAATACATGAAGCATCTAAGGGTGCCCAAAGCTTCAAAGGGGGATAAAACGGAGCTAGTTTAATCGCTCAATTGCTAATGCCTTAATAGAAATTTTAGTGAAGGAACACTTACAGAAGCAGCATTGAAGACCATGGACTAGTGCAGGTCCTCTCTAGCCCTCTAAGGTACTCAGAACCCATAAGGGGCTGTAGTGGAGCCTTCCTCTCCTACCCAATCAGGAGGAAGCTTACAGCACTGGCTCTACCTTCCTCTCCTACCCAATCAGGAGGGAGATTATAGCACTGGCTCTATCTTCCTCTCCTACCCAATCAGGAGGAAGCTTACAGCACTGGCTCTACCTTCTTCTCCTGCCAAATCAGGAAGCAATGGAAGCCTCCCAATTCGAAGGATTTACAACTGAACAAGTGGCCCTGAGAAGTTATGGAGATACTGCCAAGGCAGAGGATGTGCTGTGTCTTCTCAGACTGTGTCATCACACAAAGTGCTAGACAGAATGACATCATGAAAAGATTACACTTCCCAAAGGCAAGGGAAGCCAAGGCAAGTACTGCTCTAAACTTCTAGCTTCTATTTTCCTATCCCTCACCTAATAACTCTCTGTCACTCTTCTCTTCAGGGTGTGATTTCAGCATTCACACACAGCCAAACATAATTGTGGTGGTATAAGACTGTGGTGACATGTGACACCAAAAATGTCATCTTCCCTTCAGCTCTGAAAATGAACACAAAACTGGGAAGTGAAACTGACCAACTCAGCAAAAGAAGTGAACCATTTAAGTATCATCCAGCAGACAGTCACTGCAAATCAATTATGCCACATATTTGACTGTTGAAGCTAGCAATGCCTCTCATAGTCTGACGAATTTTGTCATAATGTATATTGCAAAGTACAGAAGACTTGCATCATTATCAAGCGGAATATTGACATTGTCAAAGGAGTTTTGTCTGGATTAGCTAACTTATATAAGTTTTTCCAGCGTGACATTGCAACAACTATTTTGATAACATTTACTTTTAATTGTATTTTTATGTGTATATGTGTTCATGTGTGTGCAGGTACCTGAGGGGGGAACAATGCACATACACATGTTTGTCCATGTATGCAGAGGTGGTAGAGCTAACTTGACTATCATCTTTGGGGATGCCATTTACCTTCTTTGACACAAGGCATCTTTGACACAGTGAGCTATATTGGCCAGTAGCTCACTGATTAGGCTAGATTGGCTGGCCAGTGAGCCCAGTGCTGACATTACAAAGGCATGCACTATATCAGCCATTTATATGTGGGAGCTAGGAGTCAAGCTGGCTCTCCTACTTGTCACTTAAGTGCTTTGCTGAGAAATATTCCTCAGTCACTTAACCTTTATTTTTAAAAAGAGCAGTTTCGGGTTCTTTACAAAATTGAGCAGAAGTCATAGAGAATTCTCATTTACTTCAGTGGTCTCGCACGTACGTGTCTTCTATTAATGTCAGCGTCACAACGTAGATATTACATTTTCCATAGTTAATAATCTATTAACAGTCAAAATAATCTTTAATAACACTCTTGCTTTCAGGCATGTGTGTGTGCGCACATAACTTGTATGTGTGTCTGTATGTATGCATATTAATGAGTGAGCACATGTGTCTACATCTTATAAGAGGTTAAATATCCTCTATACATATATTTTTGTATATATGATTATGTATGGATACATATATGGTGAGAGAGGTAATGATAGAGAAACTGCTGTTTTTCTTTCCTTAACATAAAACTCTTTTTGCAGAATTAGAAAGCATATATAAAATGGTAGTAACATTCGCTGCTGGAATAGTTCTTAAAGCTATGATGTGGGATTCCCCTCTGTATGCTATGAATATGTTTCATTGCCATTGGTTAATAAAGAAGCTACTTTTGGCCAATGGCTTAACAGAATATAGCCAGGCTGGAAGAGATTTATAGAGAGAGTAGGTGGAGTCACAGTGAAGCCATGTAGCCACCGCAGGAGACAGACACCGGATCCAGACTGAACTTTACCGGAAGACCACAACCATTTGGAAATACAAAGATGAATAGAAATGGGTCAATATAAGATATAACAGGTAGCTAGAAATATGCATAAGTTAATTGGCCAACCAATGTTCCAATTCATATAGTTTCGGTGTGGTTATTTTGGGACTGGGCAGCTGGAAAACAAAAGAGCAGCCTCCATCTACAAAGTTACAATTGGGAAGACAGAAATACATATCTTAAAAGATTTCAATTCCCAAATATACCTCCATAAACTTATTTCATAATGAATGTATCTAAATTGTTTCTATTGCAAATTATCATGAGCAAAAGTGAAAGTCTAGTCTGTAGAGTGACTCAATAGATAACCAGAGGTCATATTCCAGCACCCATGTTGCTACCTTCCTGTAATCTCAGCAATGGGGAGGCAGAGACAAGATACCTAGAGCAAGATGGCTAGATACACTATCTGGAATTGGAGAACCCTGGGCTTAGATAGCAACCTTCCACAATACACAAAGCAGAGAGCAATCAAAAGAGCCACCAAGCATCAACTTGAGGTCTCCATAGGCATGCACAGACACATATAGATACACATGTATTCACGAATGTTAGCATTCATACAAGCACACATACACAGATGTGCATGTATGCACACATACACATACCAACAGCAACAGAAAAAATAAAAGTCTAACTTCTTTTGAGACATTTTTCATTCAAAAAAGCAAAACCATTCTAGGAATCTTGAGTATTTGGAAGGTGTTTATAAACTTAAAAAAATAAAATCCTTGCAAAAGCATTAACTAATTAAAGAGGATGAATTTTAACTAGAAATATTTAAAATGAATAGGAAATCGATAAGAAATTTTTTCTGGTCTTTCTAAAATGAATCTAACATGAACACCACACTGGAGCTTACAGAATATGCTGTCTGCTCATTTCAGCTCTACAGATGACCATCTGTTTTATTCTGTAAGGACTGAGACCTTCTCCCAAGGCTGTTCAAGGTCATCAACAAGGAAAATAATTAATGTCAGAAAATTAGGAAGCCCAGATATTCAAAGAAAGAAAAGTCTTTTTCTTCTGTCTTCCAAACATAGTCACCATTCCATCAAATTATCAAGGAAATGCCCTGCATGCTTTGCAGGAAGAGCCATGTCAGACGTTCTCTGTTCTCCAAATACTGAAGTCAGCATCTGGGTTTAGTGGCTGCTAATCCCACAAACATTCAAAGCTGGGAACGAATCCCTTTGCTTCTGAAACACTAGCACCCACCGACTTGAGACAGAAGGACTCCAGTTAGTGAAGGCACAGTTACCTCATACAGTAGGCCTCCCTTTGAAAATCACAAGTATAAACTGACTTTTAATCTATGTCACTATTCTCCTAGATATTCATTCATTCATTCATTCATTCATTCATTCTCTGTTACAGACCTTATGATTATTTTCACCAATAACTGATTGCAAAGTTTTAATTCATAAACTGATCTGGTACCCTTGTTCCTTACAAAATGATTGACAATTCTGCAACAATCCCAACAAATGTGAAATGAATTCTGCTTTGAATATGTTGTATACACACAGAAGTCACAACTCATAAGGCTTCAATTTACTTATTTTTACCAAGTGGAGCTATCTACATGTGTCATTGAGAATTCACCTATTAAGAATACTCCCTGGGTTAGGTTGTCAGGACACTGCCTGAATACCTGATTTTACAGTTTCTCTGATTGAAAAAACAGGTATTTGATGTCAGACTTCCTGGGTGTTAATCCTATTATTTCTTTTATTAACTAAGAGGCCTTAAAGAACTAGAAAACTATCTAACATCTGTCTACCATCTATCTATGTATCTATCTATCTGTCTGTCTATCTGTCTGTCTGTCTTTTTATCATCTATCTATCTACCTAGCTACAATCTATCTGTCTATCTATCTATCTATCTATCTATCTATCTATCTATCTATCTGTCTGTCTGTCTTTCATCTATCTAGCTACTATCTATCATCTGTCTATCATCTATCTACCTATCTATATATCTATCTACCCACCATTTATCTATTATCTATCTATATCTATCTATCTATCTATCTATCTATCTATCTATCTATCTATCTAT
>JABTXL010008822.1:17496903-17516569 GCA_025134845.1 Neodon shergylaensis | reverse complement strand
TATCTATCTATCTATCTATCTATCTATCTATCTATCTATCTATCTATCTATCTATATCTATCTATCATCTATCTATCTATCATCTATCTATCATCATCTATCTCTGTGCTACTGTCTCTTCTGCTGTAAAGAAAATACACCAATACATATGGAACTGCTAAGAATGGAGTTGGTGCACAGTAAACACACAAGTGTTGCTTTTCTTACTGTTAGTTCTTATTTCTATCACCACTGAATCTTCTGCTTACATCTTGCCACGCCCACTGCTGCTCAGCTAGTCCGATTTACCCTCATCTGGCTGAATCATATCAGTAATTGTCTTCCTCCCTTGGTCATTGCTTCTGAATACTTACTTCAGCACAGCTGCCAGGGCAAAGCCTGTAAAAGTACAATGTGACTTCCGTTTTTCCTCTACTCAAAACATTCCTTAAATGTACCACTTCCCCAAGAACAAAAGCTGTGGTCCTTAAAAGGGTTCCCATGTCACTATATGTAAGTCCCCACTCCAAGAACATCTGTAAACTCTGCTCCTTCTGCACTAACTTCCCTTCAGTCATATGGGAATTCTTGTGTTCCTAATACATACAAGGCAGGCTAGAAAGATGGTTCAACATTAAAAGGAACTGGCCGCTCTTCCAGAGGACCCAGGTGCAATTCCCAGCACCCACACATTGGATCTGTTACTCCAGCCCTAAAGGATCTGACTCTTCTTCTTGCCTCTGCAAGTACTATTTGCATATGTTACACAGACATTCATGCAGGCAAAACACAAATGTGGTGGTTTGAATAAGAATGGTTCCCATAGGCACATACATTTGAATGTCTGATCCCTCATCAGTAGACTGTTTAGGGAATTATTAATATGTGTGGCCTTGTTGGAGGAGGAGTGTCACTGCCTTTGTTGTTTCAAAAGCCCACTCCAGGTCTAGTCTCACTCACCCTGCTTCCAACTTTTAGATCAGTGGAAACTCTTAGCCCCATGCCTGCCTACCTATTGTTATGGAAGGACTCACCCTCTGAAACTGTTAGCAACCACCAAGTTAAATGCTTTCTTTTGTAAGTTGCTTTAGTCAAGGTGTCTCTTCACAGTGACAGAAAAATAACTAAGACAACTCAACACAATAAACAAACTGAAAACAATAAAAAAACAAAACAGAACAAACAAAAATAAGACAACCTCCTTTTACCTGATGCCTATTTCTCCTTTCCTTTGTGTCTGTAATCTTTACCCAAGCCCCTGGCACTAGGACTGCAGGGTCTTCCGGGCTAAACTCAAATGTCACTTTGGTGGGGGAGGGTTGAGACAGGGTGTCTGTGTGTAGCTCTGGCTGTCCTGGATCTCACTCTGTGGACCGTGCTAGCTTCTAACTCAGAGATCTTTCTGTCTCCACCTCCTAAATGCTAGGATCAAAGGTGTGAGTCACCACGTCCAGCTCAAATGTCACTTTCTTAATGGAACCTACCCTCTGCATCTAAAGTTCAACAACTAATTTTTTTCTCTCTTTAATTTTGTCTTTGGTTTTTTTCGACATCTAACATGGACTATTACTAGGGCCTTTCCTTTACCTGTCTCCTGCTAAGGGTCTAATCCCCCCAAGAACAAGGAATTATGACTGTTTTGCTAATTTACATTTCCTCAGTGCCTAAACAAGGCTCAGCACAGCTGTTCACTAAGTAGAAATGGCAAATGGATAGGTGAGGTAATCAATGCACCAACAGATGAATGAATGAGTTGATAAAGTAAGAAATCAGACAGTACATTCAGCAAGGAACGTATCATGATAGGTGTTGGCCTCCATCTTGATAAATGGTATTAGTTTAAATTTAGTGTAAATAATCTTCTAGGCAAAAAATATTATCCCACATGAGACTTAAGTTTTTAAATAAAACAAACTCAGACATGGCATATTCATAGAAAAAGATCTTCCTTATAGGAGATTCATACATAATAATTATAGAAGGAATGGGGAAACAGAAAATGACCATTAAAATGGATAATACTGATAACTGGCAAGATGCATGACTGGATATTAAAATTGCTGTCCCAACATTTTCAGAAAAGCGAGATATCTGCATAGTTTCAAAGTATCACATCCCAAATATTTACAAAGCCAAAGGAAAAGTTGTAGTTCCATGGTGGAGACAGGCAGCAGATAATATCTATGTCAGATGGAAAGAGAAACAAGACCACGGAGTCTTTAGAGCCACACACACAACAACTTAAAGGAGTGCTAAAGTCACTAATCTCTTCTGAGACTGTGTCTTAGTTACTTTTCGATTGCTCTGACAAAGCAGCATGGCCAAGGATCTTATAAAAGAAAGAGCTTATTGGGGGCTTCCAGTTTCAAATGGTAAGTTCATGGCCTTCATGGCAGGCAGGCATGGCATTGGAACAGTAGCTGAGAGCTCACATACTGACCCCAGTGTAGATGGCAGGAAGAGAGAGAGACAAGGCCGAGTGTGGGCTTTCAAAGCCTGAAAGTCTGCCCAGGGATACACCTCCCCCAATATAACCACACCCCCTAATATAATCTGCCCAGTGATACACCTCCCCCAATATAACCACACCTCCTAATCTTTCTTAAGCAGTTCCCCAAACTGGGAGCCAAATATTCAAATATATGAACCCATGTGGGCCATTCTCACTCAAATAACCACAGTGACATTCTTTCAAAGAAAAAAAAACTATAATTTTGTGAAAAAATGTCAAATAAATTCAATCCAGGCACATTCTACTAAATATCTAATCAATTTTCTTCAGAAATGTCATTTCCATTAAGGGAAAAAAGGACTGAGAAACACACAGGAGGGACAATTGAGGCAGGTTCAAACTCTATGTAACAAGGATGTTAGATTGAATCCTGTAACAGAGAAATGGCATATGTTTAAAAATATCTAAGTACTGCCTGCAATTCTGTGAATAGTTTGAATTGATGCTAATTTATTGTTCTTGATAAATGCATCATGTTTGTTTAGTCTGCTAAGTTTAGATCAAGGTGAGTAAGGATACCTAGGGAAATACTATATTAATTCCATAATTTTCTGCATGGACATGTAATCTCAGAATACTAGACTCTGTACTTTTTAAACCGCCCCCCCAGCACCCTCCTTCTATACATGCACCCAGCATCTCTGCTATGTTTCTTGGTTCTGCCTCACCACAAAGTGTCCTGTGACTTTCTTGAGAATTTAAAGTTGGTGTCTAACTCCTTCATATTTTACTAAAACACACCAAAGAATACAGAGATTAATTGAGATGATATCCTTTAGGTGATGTGTGATAGACCAAGAGTTTATCTTGGAGACTTTGGTCCTCAGGGTTTCTCAGCTTTGACACTATATTGGGCTTCATTACTCTTGGGGGTGAACATTACCAGTATTTAGCAGCATCCTTGGCTTTGACCATAGCACATTTTTCTCCTGGTTGTGACAAACTGAAAAGATATTATCAGGAAGACAAAACCCCTCCTTATTGAAAATAGCAGAGCTTGAGAGGACTGAGAAAGGGTATTAAGGAAGGTATAAAGAGAAGGAGGAGGTGGAGGAAAAGAACAAGGAGAAAAAAAAGGAGGAGGGGAAGGAGGGAGGGAAGAAGAGGAGGTGGGAGGATGAAGGAGAGGAAGGTATGTGATAGAAACCAGCATAGGTGTTTAAAGAAAGACAATTAGTTTATCACTTGGTATGATCCTGGAGCTAAATGGAGGTGAGAGAAGGGTGCTATTGGGCAGACTCTGGGTACAGAGAATGCCTGACAGCTAATTGTGTTAAGTACTCACTGTTCTGTTCTCTAGACCCCCCCCCTGCTGTTTCCAGCAGGCTAATTTTTATGGATGACATTACAAAGATGCTTGCTTCCTGACTAACTGTTGTGTTGGACCAATGGGAACAACGGAAGAGAAACTGAAGAGTGGTAGGGTACAGTGACATGCTGTTCAGTTAACAACTGCTTGCCCTCCAGTCAAGCGGGTGTCTTGGCTCTCAGTAGCTCAGGGCTGAGCCCTTCCTTCTGTATACCTCTTTGTGACCAGGAGCGGTAAGAATCTTTGGCTCTTGCTAGTTCCTAGGAGACCTGGCATTTTTTTTCTTGTTAGCATTTCTTTCCCTCTCCTTGGTTTTTTTATTAGCTTCTCTGCAGACTATTTCAGGGTTATGTTTGTTAGTAAAGAAGAGGGAGGGTGTGAAGATGAAGGACAGATTATAATATAAGAGGGGAATGAGTACTTGGTCATATTATAACTGACTAGACATAATGGCTAAGGAGCTTGGGCTTAAGGCATCATCAGTGGGGCATCAAGGCCAGGTGGAGAGAGAGGCATGTGCAAGTCTGAAGCCTGGGAGACTGCTCTGAAGGTTAGGTGCAGACTTGAGAATCTTTAAGGATAAAGGGCAGTTGAGATTTGGGTAGTGGTGTCATAAAGCATAAGGTGAGAGAGTGTGGTGAAAACAGACATGGAATGGCTGTGATTACAGATAGTGCTAGGGATCTCAGGCCGGTGAAAGAAAAGAAAGAGGGGGAGCGGAAGAGGAGGGGACAGAGGAGGAAGCTGGTAAAGAAGAAGAGGAGGAGGGAGGGGAAGGGGGAATGAAAAGAAGAAATGACTCAGATATACAAAGGTCTCAACACTGGGGCAGGAGTGGGTGGTGCTGGGACAGGAAATCTTTTGCAAATTTTAGGCCAAGTCTAGACTGCATAGTGAGTTCAAGACCAAACTTTGGCTTTGTAAAAACAAAACCCTAACACACAAAAAGAAAGTTCTCAGCCTAAAGGTCAAAGAAGTAAAAAGTTACAAGAAAAAAAATGAGCTTGTTTAGCCTGTCTGTGCCACTGTGCCATTAGGGTAGGCACTGCAGCTTCAGTTAGGAGATTAAAAACCAGCTGGGTTTTTTCCCTTTCCTCCCAGACTGGTCACAAGTATCAACAATACGTAACTCGTCTAGTATAATGACTAGCACATTGGGCAAGTTTTCGTCTCATCTTCACTTATGAACGTTCACATACTGTAGACAGTAAATACTGAATTTCAGTTTTAAGTTGAGAAAGTAATTACATTTTTTTGCAATTTAATATGATGTTCTAGTTCTGTTTCTGTTGCTGTGATAAAACTCTCCAACCAAAAGCAACCATGGGAGAAAAGTGTTTATTTCAACTTACACTTCCAGGTCACTTTCTGGAGTAATCAGGATGGGAACTCAAGCAGGACAAGAGGAGCTTGGAGCAGAAACCATGGAGTAAGGCTGCTGCTTGCTGGTTCGCTCTCTGGCTAGCTCATGGGCTTATGCTCAGATAGCTTTCTAACACATCTCATGACCATCTGCCTAGTGATTCTGCAGCCTATAGCCTGCAGGGCTAGGACCGCATTTATAAATTAATATTCAAAATAATCCCTCGCAGACATGCACACAGGCCAATCTGACCCAGACAATTCTTCACTCAAGGCTTTCCTCTTAGAGGACTGTGAATTGATTCACCATGGCAACTAAAGCTCACGAGGGCATATGCTAAGTTTGAAAAAGTCAGTACAATGATATAGGAAATGTTTTTCTACTATGAATCACTGAATTGAGGATAAGCACCATGCAATAAGCTACATAATTCTAGGTAAAGTTTGTGCTTTATTGAGTTTAAAAAAAACCTATTAAGAGCTCAAGTTGGAGATTATATTAAAAACAACACAAAATTTGCTTCTAATTATAAGATGAATTATAAAGCATGGGATTACATGTTGTATCTTCAATGCCCCCAGAGACCCATAGAGTAAAGGGTTAGTCAGTGGCTTGTTTGTTATTGGAACCTGGTGAAATCTTTGGGAAGCCTGGCTTCACTCAAGGAAGTTAGACCACTGGAACAAGCTGTTGAAGGAAATATTGGGAACCTGGTCATTTCCTTCCTCAGTCTCCTTGCTTCCTGGATACCACAAAGTGAACAATTTTCTTCACCACACACTCACTTCGTGAAGTATGGCCTCAGCACTAGCTCAAGGTCAGCAAGGCCAAAGAACCATCGCCTTACGCTCTGAAACTGTGAGTCAATTTCACAATACAGAGGTAGATTTTCCCTCTTTATTTGTTGGTTTATCTGAGGCACTTTGTTGGAGTGATAGGAAGCCAACTAACTCTTTATGAAACTTTCCCCAAAGAATTAAAAACAACAATATATAGGCCTAAAATTTTCCCTTTTTAATAATATCCATAGGATTGAAAAAAATAGCATCTTTATACTTTGACAGTGTTTACCTTTTGATGTAGACTTAGTCGACACATGTGCTCCTTGGGTATGCAGGGTTTCCCACCAGCTTCTCTGGAAGGCAGGCAAATGAACACATCCCAGGAGTTCAGATCACCTAAAAACATAACAACATTTAGCTCCTTCCATGAGAAATGTAATTATTTAAACGCTAAAACACAAGTGACAGTGTTTATAGCAGAATGCTAACATTCAGAAGAACTAAAATTCAACTTTGTCTAATTCAAAGCTTACCGTTTTATTTTTAACATTGTAATCTAGAGAAAATTCAGGTATGAAATATTTATAAAATTTTTTTGCAAGCTAAATTTAGAATATATGTACATATATATAGTATCTTGTTGTTTTTAAAAAGTTCATAAGACTTCTTACAAAAAAGAATATGCTAGACAGAAAGTAAAATTAATAAAAATTTCAAAGGTTTCATGAAAAATGAATCTGTGGTCTAGTTACAGATACTGGAGTGGAATTGAAAATTCAGAACATGACACGAACTGAAGCAACTAATATTTCAGCTTTTACCAAGGACAAAATTTTTTGCCAATAAGTCACACGAGCCTGTCACAATAGCTTGTCAACTTAGGAGAGTGAATTCTGGTTAACAGATTATTATTTATGGGCATATGTAAATTGGTTTTCATTTATTCTTCTGTGTGTATTTGTATGTGTGTGGTATATATGTTTGTGGCACAGATACAGGAGTGGGGGGCAGGGTTTCCTTCTCCATCACCTTCTACCTTATTCTTTCAAGACAGGGTCTCACACTGAACCTGGAGCTGTGCCCACTGCCTGAAAGTCTCAATTGTCCTCCTGTCTCTTTCAACACAACACTGCTTTACAATCATAAGTGGCCACCTCCCACTTTCTTTCTATTAAAGAGTGTGGGTGCTGGGGTCATCAGAACTCAGGTCCTCTCGCTTGCATGTAAGGTCTTCTTGTCACTGAGCCATTTCTCCAGCCCATTCATTTTTTTTCCTTTCTTTCCATTTTTTTTATGTTGACATGCCTTACATGGAATTGGTACTTTACAAATAATTGTTAAATGGAGAATCCCTGTTGGAATAGGAAATGCATCACCTCTGAGAGGAAAACGAACAAACATAAGAAATGTATTTCAATTGTTAATGTAATAACAAAACAAGTACATCCAGAGAGTCAAGATGGAGTGGGGCACAATAAACAAGCTAACAGAGTTTGAGAAATTTTCCCAACATTTTGTTTGGAAAATTAGCTTTAAAAATATTTTCTGTGTACATTGTCACCGTTGTGAATCATGAGACAAACACAGATGCCACCACTTATTTCCTCCATCACCCCTAATGGCTTCTAAACAGCTTAGGGAGGCCACCAGCTTCTTTAAAGTCCTCTCCTCTCATTTTTCCCTCAGGAGAATTTCTCATGTAGAAACATCGCGCTTCCAAAGAAAGGCCGAACAAATAAAAGAACTAATAAGGGAGAAGAATCTATAATTAGTAGTGAAATTTCACTCTTTGCCAACCAAGTACTTTTCATTTGACAAGCCCTGTGCCGTCTGGACTATGTTTTATGGTTTGGGCTGTCTATTGCCAGAAGGGAAAACTTCCTGGCAAACAAAATGATCTAAACAACCGAAGTCAAGCTCTCATCCCACAACTGTGCTGTTGGCGTGCTCATGAAGATACTGGAAGAGAGCACAGCCAATCAAAGGGGCAGGGGTGAATTCAGCAGATGAGCTGGGACAGAGAAGCTCATCCATGCAACAGCAAGCCAGCCTCAGGCTTGGGAGATGGAGTCGCTGTCTGCACATCCCCTCACTTTGAAGACAATTTCAGAGCAATTCCTGGAACTAAACCCAAGTACAGCGCAATGCTTCTAATCCTCTCTTTTCAACAAGGCAGTGGCTTTTGTCAGCCAACATCTTTTGATTTGAATTCTAAGAGAAATACAATGCGTTTTTATTTTATGTCTAGTTCAGGAAATAGTGAAACCCTAGGGAAAAAAGCCTTCTGTCATAAGATCCCCAAATAAATATTTTAAGAAGATAAGGATATGCAAAGAGAGAGGGATTTCAAAGTAAGAACTGCATTGTTTGGTTCTTAAAACCAGAGTATATTCTGAGTTCCTCTGAGGTGTGCCTCCTTTCATTTTGGCAACTTCTAGAGTTGGTAGAAAGAAACACATTTCAGTCATAAACGTTTAAAATTGAGAAACATTTAAATAATTCAAAGGAACTCATTAAGAACTTTCAATGAGCAGAATTTTGCCCTGGGTATGTGGAAGAAAATAGAAAGAAAAAAGAAAAAGCCAGGCAGTAAGTGCCCTCATCGCTCTATCTGAAGGATCTAAAACATTAAAAAGATTTGAGGATAACTTACAAAATATCACACAGTCTCTTGGCATTCGTAAGGTGACCCTTCATCTCCCCAAAATATTCAATTAATATTTCAACTTAAAAATTAATAATTCAAAAAAGGCTCCTAGCCCTTCAATGTTCTTTTAAAATGAAGTAAAATATAACAGGAATTTCAAGAGATGTCTTCATATACGTCTTCCCTAATTATCGCTACCTAAGCCAAAAGAGTACTTACTGTTTCCATTCAAAATTCCTTTCCTTAGCTGAGCTCGATGCCAACCTCCCAAATCTCTACAGCTTAAATATTTAGTAAGGTTTTCACTTTCTCGACATTTCTTTCTCTTGCTTTGGAAGTCAGCTCCCTCCTCCAGTTCTTGCTACCCTCCCTGACTTTACAGCACCAAGTGTTAGTTGTTTCAGGAGACAATACATGTTCACATTTGGCCACAGACACTCAGGAGCCATGTTGAAAATAGAAACTTTTACTACAGAGCAAAGGATATTTATTCTTAGTTTTGGAACATTTTAGGTACAAATTCATAACTTAGTAGAATTCCAAACTAGTGCACTATTTGGGGACCCTGGTGACCACCATCCTCTAGAGGACAGTATAACCTACTAGCAGATACAAGCACAACATTCACAGCAGAGCTCACAAGTGGGAGGCATGGGGGCACAAGCCCAGTCCTTGAATGGATTGTGCTTGCCCAGGACAGTAGGTAGATACTTGCCAAATGCAAATGTCAGCAGACTCACACTTGAAAAACCAGATTTTGGCCACTTTTGGAAACCCTAGTAACATTAGGTCTACATCTTGCAAGGCATCCAAGACTTCGGAGAGGTGCCCAGGAGTCCTGCACATGGTTCTAAGGCTGTCTTCATCTGCATCTAGCACCAGTGGTTTTAGCTCTGCTGCTGTAAAATACTGGTGATGGAGGGAAGGGCCGCTTGTTGGTTCCCTGCCGCTTAGCCCGGAAATAATCACACAGAAACCATACTAATTAAATCACTGCTTGGTCCATTAGCTCTAGCTTCTTATTGACTAACTCTTACATATTAATTTAACCCATATCCATTAATGTGTGTATCGCCACATGGTTGTGGCTTACCAGCTAAAGTTCCAGGCTCCATCACTTCTCTCTAACTTTGCCTTTCTCCTCCCATGCTATAGGCCAAGTCAGTTTCTTTATTCATTAACCAATAAAAGCAACACATAGACAGAAGGACCTCCCACACCGTACTGGTATGTCATATTCCAAAAATCATCATTTGACAAACTGATGCTCATGTTTTAACTTTTAATGAATTAAATATGTTCATTAGCTAAGTTGGTTTTGTTGAAAGATCTTAGGGACACTGATATTTGGTCATTTGGTGGTAGTCCTTGGTAAATTTGATGGTTCCTTGAGTTGTTGCCTAAAAGAAAATTAGACTCTATGTGGTTTAGAATACTAAATCCACAATGAATATATAAGCTATAGTAGTGTGGTGGTTTCAACAAGAATGGCCCCCAGAAGCTCATACGTTTAAATATCTAGTTCCCAGTTGGTGTAACTGCTTGGGAAGGATAAGGGGTGTTTCCTTGTTGATGGAGGTGGCTCACCGTGGGCAGGCTTGGAAGATTCAAAAGACTGTGTCATTCCCAGTGTTCTCTCTCTGCCTCATACTTGTGTCTCAAGATGTGAGCTCTCAGTTGTTCTTAGCACCACGTTTTTACTTTTGTGCCATAGTAAATCCTGAAATAGTAAGCCCAGTTAAATGCTTTCTCTTATAAGTTGTCTTGGTTATGGTGTCTTATCACATCAACAGAGAAGTAGCTATGAAAGGCAGCAATAAACAAGGATGTAAACAGCTGAAAATTTTTCTAAGATTTATTTATTATTATTTCTCTCTCTTTCTCTCTCTCTCTCTCTCTTTCTCTCTCTCTCTCTCTCTGTGTGTGTGTGCGCGCGCGTGTGCAGATGCCCTCAAAAGTCAGGAGCATACATGGGATTCCCCAGGAGCTGGAGTCATAACTCTTCATACACTGCCCAGCATGGGTTCTTAGAACTAAACTCTAGTTCTCTACAAGAGTAACAAGCATTTTAGCTGCTGAGCCATTTCTTCCTAGCTCCAACAGCTAGGAATTCTTAAGTACCCTAATGCTCCTCATATTCTTCCGAATGTTTGTATTAATAATTTTTCACCCAGGACCCCACACTGGATATGGATATTCTGAGAAGCACAGAAGAACTAAGTAATTTGCCCAACATCTTCCATCTGGTTAATAGACTTGAGTGCTGGGAGTCTAGGTCTAAAGACCATGTTCTTGACACCATTAGCCCCTCAAAACACAGGGAAACAACAGATAGACGTCACTTCTGATGCCACATACCTTTTAATTTATATTTTACTTATGACAACTTTGTAGGCTAGAAACAAGGATTGTACAAACTTTAGAAGTAAAGACAGACAGACAGACACTCAAAATAAACAGACAAGTAAAACAACAACCACAACAAAATATTATTTAGCTTTGGTCTTTTTTAGTTACTACCTAGTATGTCTATTTCCCTTTAGAAACTTGAAGGAAAGAATGATTGTAGTAGGTATAATCAGGCAACCCTAGGTGCTCACAGGGTACTAAGCCCTTCATTAGCAATGTTGCTGGCAACTGGAGTCTGTTAAATATGGAAGAAACTTGTCCTCAATCACACGTGTACTCAGCCATTGCAAGCCTTAACTTGGCTTCCACCTACTCTCAAAACTAAATGTCAAAACGTTCCTTAGACTATTTTTTAGGTGACTAATAATCTTCTTCCATCACAATGAAACCAGAGCCCCCATGGCTTAAACTAACCAAGGTCTTAGGTAGAGAGGTCATAGGGGAAAGTTCTAGAAAAAAAAAAAAAACAGGATGTGCATGTCCCATTCTCCAGCTCAAAACTGCGAAAACATGAACACTCAGCAGGCTTCTCCTCCCAACTGGCATGCTGGTGACTGCACTGCTCCCCACCACAGCAGGGCGTGCTGTGGAAGATCCAGTTGTTCCAAATGATTTGAAAAGAAAGTGTGAAGGTCCCCATTTATGAATTCACACATAAACAAACACAGTGTATAGTTTCCTTCCTCCTCAGAGCTTGCTCAGAAAGCAGTTGACACCTCAATTTTAAAAATGATTTTTAAATTTCACTTATTTATATATTTATTATTTATTAAACAAGCATCTACCCTAAGGAATGAGGCTGCCTTTAGAACATTTCCGTCTCCCACAGGCAGGCTGCCATGAAAAGCAAACAATTGTTTCCTGGTTCACAAATAGCTTCCTTCGTTGATAAAATCTGCAGGATCAGTAATATAACCCAGAGACTAGAGCTCTGTGAGATAATGCCATTCATTCTAGCACCGTTTGTGTAGAAGCTGTTTACGCTCAAGGAAGGAGAACTCCACATACTGGAAACAACAGAATAAACAAAAACCCAAATAATACTACATCTATACCTGCTCTATTTTTCTTCACAACATTTACTACCTCTTGTTATATTATAAAGTCACTTATTTTCTGTCTTCCCCATTTAATATTATTTGTTGGTCTGTCAGGCTTGGTTTGGTTTGGACTGATTTAGTTTTTTGAGACAAAATCTTACTATGTAGCCTTGGTGGGTTTTGAACTATGATCTTTTGCCTTAGCCTCCTGGGTTTACAGGCATATATCATTCCTGCCAGCATTTCCCCCTGATTTGAATATGAGCTCAGGAGAGCAAAACTGAGCTTTATTTGTTGCTAGAATGTCCATGCCTATCTAGTGGTTGTAATATAAAAAAAGTTATATGTTTGTTAAATATTTAAATAAGCAAATATCTGAATGTGTGCAGCAGAAAAATAATTAGAACTCAATCGAAAGTCAACCTGTTTGCTAGATTAAATCTCAAGCATGGCAAAAATAAAGCATAAAATAAAGCAAAATTAAAAGCAAAGAGAGACCCAGACAGAGAGATGGCTAAGTAGGCAAAGTGCTTGTTCACCAAGTACTGTTTGGTTCCCTAGCATCCACATAAAAGCCAGGCAAAGCATCACACACCTATAATCCCAAGGGCTTAAGAAGGAGACACATCCCTGGGGCTAATTAGACAGCAACCTTGCCAAATTGGTGAGTTCTAGGGTCAATAACAGACCCTCTTTCAAAAAGTAAGGTAGGGAGTCTTGAGGAAGACACCCACCATTGAACTCTGGCTTCCAAATGCATGCATGAACACACACTGAGAGGCATACATACTCATACCCGGATGAACATCCACAGCCACATTTACCATACCAAAGTAGAAAGAAAAGGATGGCAGGTGGACAGGTGGCAGGCAGGAAAGAAGGAAGGGAAGAAGAAAAGAAGGAAGGAAGAAAGGAGGGAATAAAAGAAGAAAAGGCTAACCTTTTCTTAAAAATGGAAAACTGTAAGAAAAGCACTAGTCCTTGGAAGACACACTAATAAATATTTTGGTTCTTAGCTACTATGGATTAAAGAAGACAAGCTAAAAATGAAAGACAGGGTTAACCAATTCCAAATGCCTTACGTATAGAAAACTCTTCTTCCAGCACTCAGGAAAACAGACTCACATTCTATGGCTTAAAAAGCAGATTCATCCCTCAGTGTCTAGGGAAGCAGTTCTCAACGTGCAGGACATGTTGTGGGATAATCTTTTTGTACACTGAGAAGATACATCTTCGCCAAGGCACCTTCTTATTGATTTAATAAAGAACTGAATGACCAATAGCTAGGCAGGCAAGGATAGGCGGATTTCCCAGGAGAGAGAGGAAGAGGCAGAATCTAGGCATGGGATTTCAACAGCAGACTAGGAAGAAGTCAGACGTGCCATACTGAGAAAAGGTAAAAGCCACGTGGCAGAACCTAGATTAATAGAAGCAGGTTAACTTGAGTTATAAGAGATAGTTGGAAACAAGCGTACACCAAATGTCAAACTTTTATAATTAATAGTAAGTCTCCACATCCTTATTTGCAGGCGGGTGTTCCAACAATGTCCAATGAGAAAACTGGCTACAGGGTAACGGCCCCTTTGAGGAGTGGACCAGCTTTTTGACAGAGGTTGCCTAAGCATGGGAAAACACAGACATTTACAATATAATTCATAACAGTAGCAATTATGAAGTAGAAACAAAAATAATTCTATGGTTGGGATCCCTACAACATAGGGAACTGTATTGAAGGGTCACAGCATTAGGAAGGTGGAGAACCACTCGGTCTAGGGTACCTAGCTACCAGAACCAAGCCTCATTCCTCATTCACGCTATTCAGCTACAGTCTTCCCTGAGGATATGACTAGAACATTTTGTAAAGTTGGTTTTCTTTTAGGGCGAAATACTACAGATATTTTATTTAGTTCTATGCATTCTTCTTGGCCGTGTGTGTGTGTGTGTGTGTTTAGTTTCCTTATTCTAAGCTAGGGGTGAACTGGGAATGCTGCGCGTGTGGACACACACGTCGGTCGCTGCGCATGTGGACATGTCCTTCACTGCACGTGTGGACACGCCCTTCGCCCCTGCGCTGCACTCCTAACCTAAGATGGCTGCCTTTTAAATACTTACAGTATCTCTCTATAATACGTGAAACTAATTCACCATTCTCTCTGAATTGCTCTTCTTTTTTAGAACTAAGCTGTAAAATTCTCACTAAATATCAGAATCTTACTTTCTCTGTTTCTATCCAATACTGGTGATGACATTACACTCACAGGCCCATTTAAAATTTGTCAATAAATTAGGTTTTATACTTGATTCCATCTCAGTATTGATTATGTTCAAATATCTATATCTTCTCTCCAATCTCTCAAGCTACATAAACCAATTCTCTATTTTAAACACTCAACCTTATTTATCTGCAGATCAGTGAGCATGTCTCCCATGATTAACCTTACTCAGTGCCAATCCAGAGAGAAGAGCTATTTATCTTACAGCTTCTAACCCTGACTTCGTAGATACTGGCAGGTGTTTCTAGGGTAAAGATTTCAGCATTTAGCATTAATTTTAAGGCAGACATTTGAACAGGAGTTTGTCATCCTTAACAAATTGTATAATATGATTGCAAATTCTAATCCAGTCTGGTTTTTCATGCCAGGAGTTTGGCTCTGGCTCTGTATCTCTTTAGAGCAGATGCTGGAACCCCTGTGTCTCAGAATGGAATTCCCTAAGTATTCCCTCCCTGCTGCTCTTAGCCTTCCTCAGATACCCACCCTGTGGGATGCTGTGAGGAAGATCACGGAGACTGTTTCTGGAAACAGTTCTGAGTTCCCAGAATTTTTCAGAAGCTTGGTGAAGTAACATTATTTTCATATTCTGCAAAATAGAATCTTCCTACTGTGTAGAAATTTAACACAAAAAGCAGGTGTGTTTACCCCCAAGAAATAACTTCTTAAGAAGAGGTTGTTTCAAAAGGCTTGATACTGTTCCCTCCATAATGTTTTAATATGCCTGTGTCATTTGTTAATCTCTCTTTGAGCTATAATTGGTGGCATGCATGAGTATGTAAGCATTCAGTGGTTTTCACACTATGTTCTGCCTGAGAGAAAACTTTTCTCTTTAGCAAAATTTTAGACATTTAATATGCTTGCCAAATTAAAACACCTTAGTAGAAGTCAACATGGCAGCAATCTAAATTTTTTAAGAAATGGAATGCATACCCTTCCCAGAGATTGGTTTCCAATACCATTCTCTGATTTAAAAAAAGGTCAAGTTCATAGGAAATGGTTGATTTGAGGCTAGGGAAGGAAGGAAAAGAAGTACATAAAATGAGCCTTGAGAACTGTAAATTCCCAGGAAGTTCTTAGAAAGCCTAAAAACAGATCAAATGAAAGAACAATAAAAAGTAGTACTGAATATCTCAGAGCCACTAGTGTCCGTGACAACAAAACCAGTAAAATAATATTAGGTTATTCCCCCAATACCCGTATTCTAATAAGTAAGTGGAGATAGAGGGACAAATCTCCTGCAGAAGATAGCTTCCACATCCTCAAAGTAGAGCATCTCTGCATCTTGGTCTTAATTATTTTTCTATCACTGTGATAAAACACCAAGACCAAAGCAACCTGTAGAAGGAAGGGTTGATTTGGGGCTTACAGTTCCAGAGGGAGCAGAGCCTGTAACCCTAACAGTGAGGAAGCGTGGCAGCAGACAGACAAGGTGCCTGATGCAGCAGCTGGGAGCTCACATCTTGGCCCAGAAACAGGAAGCTGAGAAAGCTTACTCAAAATGGTACATGTCTTTTGAAACCTGAAAGCCTACTCCAGTGATACGCTTCCTCCAGCAAAATCACACATTCTAATCCTCCGGGAAACGGCCAACAACTGGAACCAAGTATTCAAATGCCCAAGACTTTTGGGGGACATCTTATTCAAAAAATACACTACTGGTATATATATAAGAATTATATATAGCAATATCTCTCCCAACAGTCCAGTGTGGAAAGGGGAAGGAGAGGAAGTTTTTACTGTGGCAGAACCTGACATGGGCTATCTCAGTGAGCTGAGCAGGGTCACCTCAGCAATACTGCATGATTGGGCATACCCTTGAGAGCATGGGATAAAGCATTTTCTCTGTGACCATTCTCCTTCAAACTAAACGGCCCATCTAATAGTGAGCAAAACATCAGCAAATTCCATTAAAGGGGCCTCAAAAGAGCTCACCCGTTCTCAAAGCAGTCAAGGTAATAAGGGTAGGGGGAAGGAAATTCTGAGAAGGAATCAGAGTCAAGAGAAACTTGGGGACATGTGATGACTAAATGTAATGTTAGAGGGGCAGTGGAAATAAAATGTGATCTGGTATTCTGGGTGGGACCTGAAGGCACATTTGACTAAAACTAAGAAAAATTTAAAAACTCAAGCTCAGGCTGTTTAAAAATTCCAAGCAACAAAATCTCCAGAGGAAATAAGATGATAACTGTTAAGTTAGGCGGAAACTGTTTTAGTTTGACAGAAGCCCACCTATGCTAATGAGGAGGATGAGGGATAGACAGGGGTGGGTAGGTTAGCAGGGACCATGACAGCAGCAGGTCCATTCTTGTCTGTAGCCAGAAGTGACTAGGCTAGAGCCAGGGATTCCCAATGGGAGTTCAGGGTCACTATCTCTTTTCTCCTAAGTGAGCGCCAAGGTCAGGAAGCTGTGTCTCAGGCTGTGACTTACACTCCTCTTGTCTGTTGGACACTTTTGGAACCAAATCTCCAGATTTCATGGCGGTAAGCGTTATACCTATTTCTCAATTTCAGCCCATCTCCAAAATGATTTTAGAGTCTCAACTCTTGATGGAATGTCGCAATAGCCTTAGTGACTATTGAGGTTGTGTATCAGAGCTTTGTGGACAACTCCCATGTAAATGTTCCATTATGGGAAAGCTAGTTCCTTCTGCTTAAACGTATAGGATCCCACATCAAGCATGATGGTGTACTCATCGAACTCCAGCACTCAGGAGGCAGACGTAGGTGGATCTCTATAAATTTGGGTTAACCTTGCTCTACATAGTGCATTTCAGGCCAGCAAAGGCTACACGGTGAGACCCCAAAACCAAACAAGAATAGAATCAGCCTCTTGCTCTGGGTGGAGCTATGATATTCTGATCTACTCAGATAGTTACTATTCTCTCCTCCCTTAAGAGTCAATCTGGCTCACCCTGTCAGTCAATCACTTGGCCGAGAAACCACTCCTGAAGATACTAAAGCTATGTTAGGAAGGTAAGAAGATAACTATCCCCTTAATGAGATAATACAAGTGTCCTTCTCTGTACTGTTTCCCCCTTGCAACTGCTTGCATCACTCCTGGCCATGTCCTATTTGATTTATGTTGCTATGATACATGCCATCACCAAAGCCAACTCAGGAAGGAAAGGATTTATTTCAGCTGACAAACTCCAGTCCATCACCGAGGAAAACCAAGGCAGCGACCTGGAGGCAGGACTGAAGCAGAGATTACAGAGGGATGCTGCCTTCAGGCTTGCTCCTAACGCCTTGCTCCACTTGCTTTTTAAGATGACCTGGGACACAAGCCCAGGGTTAGAACTACCCACAGCGAGCTGGGCCTTGCCACTTCCATGATTCATAAAGAAACAGGTTCAATTTGATGTAGACTTTTCTTCAATTGAGCTTCCCTCTTCCCAGATGACTCCAGCTTGTGCTAAGTTGCTGTAATACTAACCATCAAAATCAGGCAGAGCTGTTGAGTCTCCACCTTGTGGTATCTGAACCCTAACACTTCCTTTGCCTTCTTTTCTATCTCTTTTTCATCTGGACACTTTGTAAAGCCTGGGCATGTCTTCTCCTCTGCTCTGGGCTACCTCACTTTTGTATCTAAAACGACTCCCCACCCCAAGGCTTTCTACCCTGTGAGTACTTACAAACAGCAGGGATTCTCTCTCCTTTTCTCTCTCAGTCTTCCTTCTCGGGGCATCTGGCAAGATTTACAGCTTGTCCACCTTTAGTTTTTCTCTAAATCGCTAATAAAATTGTTGTCATGCTTCCTTTAGAGTCCATTTTTTAAGTTATTTTATTAACAGTAGCAAGAACCTAAACAGAAAACCCCAGTTTCTCCAATAATATTCATTGTATATTTCATAGCCATGGACACTACTGCATGGGATGCCACAAAAGCTATCTGCGTTCTGAAGCATTTTTCACTTATGACAAGTCCCAGTCTTTAAGAAAAAAGAAGATTGAAAATGGGTCTTTGGGAATTAATGGTATTTTCTTACTTTGTCCATATTCTTTCCTTACACCTAGTACCATTTCACCCTAACTTTAATTTTTCTGTTCATTTTTCTCCATTGCTTTAGTTATTGTTTCTCTGCTAATGAGTTTTAAATTCCTGTTTGAACTTCCTCATGTTACAAAGAATATTTTTCTTTGCGTTATGTAATATACACTGTGTTAAACAAGTACAACTCTGTGTTCATCATCTCTTATGAGAGAGAGAAGCACATATTCCTTCCTCCTTCCATCATCTTCATCATCCAAGGTGTAGCACTCCCTCCCACACACTCAGAAGGTCATCTTCAGCTTGGCATTCCTTTTATTCCACTTGCCATTACCTTAAATTCCATCGATTCTAAATTAAATATCTCAATTCTTTTCTGGGCCTTCCAAATCCTGCCCCAGTGTCTGAATCTGAGATCTCACCACTTCTGCAAAATCTTTCCCTTGTTCTTCCCACTAGTAACCATTTTTCCTTCTCTGATAGCACTTCCTGATTGGTACCAGAGTTACCCTCCCAACACAGAACTCATCACCATCAGAACAGACATATCGGATTGTTTGGCAGAACACACAAGGCCCTGAACATCTGCCCAACCCTGCCTCTGACCTTCTTTTCCTAGACTCAGCCCCTACGTTTCCACCCTGACTTTTGCCACCCACACCCACAGATTGACCCTGAAGCATTAATAGACTCACAGTCCTCGCACAGGCAAGTCATGCTGCTGAATGTTCTTGATCTCCTTATTCGCTCAAGAAATCATTTCTTCCCTTCAAAAAAGTTTTGGGGGACAGTCTCACTGTGTACACCAGGCTCATCTTGAACTCGTTCTGGCCTTGGATCAATTGTGTTGTAAAGGGGTGCCTTGAATTTGTGGTGCTCTGACTCAGCTTTCTTAGTAATTGGCATGTGCCTAGGTGCCCAGCTCAAGACACCATGCTTCTCATGGTCTTTAACTGATGACACTCTCATTGATTTTCCACATCCAGAATTCATGATTCTGTATCATTGTTTCTGCCTTGTAGACCGCTGCAGATTTGAGAACATTGATGTATGCCTCTACCCAGTAATCCTTTGAAAGGTCTTACTTGCCTCTCATGCTTATTTCGCTAACAACAACAATTATGGGGACCTCCAATGTTCTTTTAATAGATACCTGTGTGTTGAATAAAGCGTGAGTGTTTAGTGTAACTTATGAGATGTACACAGGCCTGACTATGGTAATGTCCTTTTTAAATTGTTTTTTTTTTTTACTTCAGTACTTGACATGCTTTTTGTGACAGACACTCCTTATACGAAATTCCACAGGACAGCAAAATGGGTCTTAGTTTATAATTAACATTGTGACATTCTCTTATATGACTCCT
>JABTXL010008822.1:17423208-17495394 GCA_025134845.1 Neodon shergylaensis | reverse complement strand
GAGAGAGAGAGAGAGAGAGAGAGAGAGAGAGAGAGAGAGAGAGAGAGATCTTGGAAATCACCTCATCGTCATGTATGAGCTATATTACTTTGGAGGTATGGGTGCTTATAGTGGCTACTTTTATTTTTTTTAACGAATAAATAAAGTTAGGTATGTACTCAGATATTAGGGTATAAGCTCGATAGAGCTATAGAGCTCTGGAGAAATGATCAGCAGACCCTCCTCTCCATTTTCCCAAATTAAAAGAGCTGTGAATATCTCCAAGCCTCTCCTCATTACTTCCCGTGTCTCTCTAGCCTCATCTGGGTCAGCCAAAATGGCTGTTTGTGCGAACAAACATGCTGCAACATTTCTGGCTATAGACACTGTGTGACGATTTGTTTCTGTAATTGGTGTAATATAAACCTAAACGGCCAATAGCTAGGCAGGAGGTATAGGTGGGATTTCTGGGGAAAGAAGGAATGAGAAGAGTCTAGGCACCGAGGAGACAGCAGGAGAAGCAGAACACGTTGGACATACACACACAAAAAAAGCTATATGCTAAAATATAGAATAGTAAAAACAGAATAACCTAAGTTCTAAGAGCTAGTGGGACAAGCCTAAGCTATAGGCCAAAGTTTCATAATTAATAACTAGTCTCTGTATCATTATGTGGGAGCTGCCTAGGGGAACAGCAAGACTGGTTACATATGGTGCCAATGTCAGGCATGTATTTCCGCATAGGTCCTGAGAAAGCTTAAAAAAAAAATAAAAAAGATCCAAACACACAAACACGGAGTCAGACGTGGCTTCCTAGTCCCACAGTTTTTCAGGCAGGCCATGTCACAAAGAGACACAGCTCCAGCAGGTGTCTGCCGACTTGAGCCAGCCAGTGCCCTGTGCGGAGCCCCTCGGCAGGTTTAAGATTTGGCTCATATGGTCAGAAAAGGTTGCAGGTGCACAGTAAAGGGGTCTGGACTGAGAAATCCTTTACACAGATACAATAAAAATGGATATAGACCATCGTAAAAAATAGTTTAAGAACAATAAAATAAAACCTTTAAAAAAGTAATATAGAAAAATAAGCCACGAAAGGATGGAAAGTATTATAACATGAAATTTAGACATTTTATTGTGCTTTGTTAGTTTTAAAATTTTTGAATGTTAATGAACAGAGAACCACAGCTGCTGAGAGACACTGGATTATGGAAAGGACTACTACACACCAGCCTAGATACTTTACTAATGTCTTGGCTTCAAAATAAAAGTTCAAAGAGGGGAATGTGTTGTGTTAGGGGAGAGGTTTTGCCTTTGTTTCCATGGGAAATAAAAAGCAGTGGATTTGTTCAAAGCTAATAGAGATCAGATTTGCCTAAGGTAGACCTCCTCTGAATCTTGGCTGCAGGCATGAGGGAGGAAGAACAGGAAAGACTACAGAAGAAGTAACATGTATTCTGATGCCCCTGCATGGGGACAGCTCTGAGACTGGATGAGACATGACGAATATCATTGGCTACTGAGTCCTCATCACTTCTTTTTACATGCCATTCTTTCATATGGCATGGACAGAGGTTTGGTTATGCACGCCAAACAGACTTATGAAGTTGACAGATGCCTTTTACCTGCTCAAACATAAACCAAAAAATCATCTTTAGCTGACTTGTACACACCACACATTCCATACTTATATTAATTCAGATATATGTGTTACCTTTAAAAGTTTATGGACTTAAAGACAGAAAAAACAGACACCAATAAAGACAAATAGCCCGGGTGAGTCAGCTTCCCAAAATGCCCCTGTTGCAGTTCCCTCAAAATTCTGAATTCAAAACAGCTTCAAAGCTGCTAGCTGAGTTGGTCCAGCCTCACAGACAATTCAGCCAAAACTTTGGATAAAAATCTCTACACTATCCCATCAAACAGAGATTAAACAACCAAAAAAAAAAATAGAGCAAATTCTTCCCAGATTTGACCATTACCCCAATTTTCTCAGGTTCCCCTAAAGATGACTTAAGCCCCAGAAAACAGGAAGCTGTCTAAACAACACAACACCCACATTACCAAGAGGTGTGATGGGTGGTTTTGATCATTCAGTAGGTTATGGATGTTTGTCATTATTTGGGGAAGGGTAGTTACAAATTATTACTGGTCATGGTAAGGGAAAAAAACTAAACAAGAGAGGTTAGATTCAAGGATCTCTTTCTGAAAAGAACAAAAAGAATGATAGTATATAAGGCAAGGTTATTGAATCTACTTTAAACTAAAAAGTAACTATTAATCTCAAATACTTTACATTAATATGAATTTTTGTATGTTGATACAAATTGAAATACAAACTACAAATACAAATACAAGCAGTTATTTTGTTAGAAAATACTAATATATGGTTCTATTTTTTATTAAGATATTTTTGTAAATTGAAACAAATTTAAGGTTATTTTTGTTATAATATATATAGTTATGTGTATATATATATATATATGTTTCTACTTTTGTTTAAGCTATTATACCTATACAGCTCATTTAACAATGTAATGTAAATTTCTAGTCCTTGAAAGTTATTATTGCAGAATCTTTCGGATAATTAAGAAATGTAAGTTAGTAGTTAGTCACCTAACAAACAAATTTCTGGCCCATTTAGGAATGTTTTCAAGGTCAAACAGAGATATATTTTACAAATATTTCAAATATTTCAGAGACTTACAGAATATGGTATTTTAATAACCTAAGGCTTTTCATGGCACTAAGACATTTCTGTTATTGGAAGCACCAATTTACTTCAGAGAAGATGGTAGTCATTAAAGAACCTCCATACAAAGTTTGCTTTCAATGTGGCAAAGCTAGCTAGCCATTGGCAAGAAACTGCCCTTGCCTCAATTGTTGATAGTATACTGTCCAAACTGGATATGCAGGACACAAAAGAAAGTTACTGCCTAACTTTGACAAGACAAGGTAAGATTATCCTTCAAAAATTCATTAAAAAATTCTGTTAGATATTCTGGGCCTGTAGGCTGGAGATAAATGCCCTAATGTTACATAGGAATCTTGGGTGACTGTTCAGGCAGCAAGCTGTTTCTGTCATTTTTATAGTTTTGGATATTGTTTGTTCTGCACTTCCTGTTTATTCATGTGATATTATATTCTTCTCAGGTCTCTGATGGAGTTGAAGATGAGATAGTTATAGTTATAGTGTTCCTTGTTACCAAATTCAGAAAAAAAACTTACATAAGAGATACAAAGTTAATAAGGTTGAGAAACAAAAGCTTAAGTTGCTTATCTAAGAAGATATTTTAACATCTAAAAATATTTTTTAGTATGGTAATATAAGATATGATAGAAAGATGTTTAGGTATAAAACTTTGAACTCACTAAGATAAGATAGATAATACGGTACCTTCTCCAAATTTACCAAATACAAATGGACTGGATATTGTCAATATAATTCTTACCTGATAATTGTTCTTATTGTATACAGTTTTACTATGCTAGAGTTAAAATCTTTTCTTTTTATTTAGACAAAAGAGGGGAATGTTGTAGGATATTTGTATACTGTGTGGCAATCTATTGTCACTGGTCTATTAAAAAAGCTAAACAGCCAATAGCTAAGTAGAATGTATAGGTGGGGTTTCTGGGGAAAGAAAGAGATTAATGTAGGTGCAGAGGAGATGCTAGGAGATTTAGAACATGTCAGACATACAAAATAATAAAAAGCAAAAAGCTACATGGTAGAATGTAAATTAATAAAAACAGGTTAATTTAAGTATTAAGAGCTAGAGGGAAAAGCCTACGTGATTGGCTGAGCTTTCATAATTAATAAGATGTCTTCATGTTATTATTTGAGAACAGCCTGGTGAGACAGAAAGATTCACTATAATTTCCCCTTTTTGCCTAAATAAAAAGGAAAAGTTTTAACTTTAACCAAGTGAAACTATACACATGAAGAACAGTTATCAAGTAACAATTATATTTAAAATATTCAGTCCATTTGTACTTGTCAAAATGGTGAGTGCAAAAGTTTTGTACCTAATTTACTTTCTATTATAATTAAGGAAAACTGTAACTATAACTATTTATTTTTTAACCCCATCAGAGACCTGAAAGGGTTATAATATTAACTGAGTAAACAGGAAGTGTAGAGCAAACAACATCTGCCTGCCTGAACCATCACCCAAGGTTCCTCTGCAAAGTCAGGGCATCCATCTTCAGCCTACAAGCCTAGAATATCTGACAGATATTTTTGTGAAGCAGGAAATTTTGAAGGACTGTCCTGTCTTGACAAAGTTTAGCATTGGCCTTCTTTTGCATTCTGCTTGTCCAATTTGGACAGCATACTGTCAACAGTTAAGGCAAGGGCAGTTTCTTGTCCAGTGGCTAACTTTGTCACAATAAAGACAAATTCTGTATGGAGATTCTTCAATGCCCATCATTCTTCTTTGAAGTAAAATTGATGCTTCCAGAAGCAGATATGTATTATTGTCATGAAAAGCCTTATTTTACTAAAACATCTTAAATACCATATTTTGTAAACCTCTGAAGTGTTTGAAGACTACCTATTTACCTGAATTATATCTCTGTTTAATATATATCTGTTTAACCTCGAAAACATACCTCACATGACTACAACTTTTATTGTAATAGATGACTGCTAACCTGTCTGTTTTTTTTTTTTTTTTTGGTTTTTCGAGACAGGGTTTCTCTGTGGCTTTGGAGCCTGTCCTGGAACTAGCTCTTGTAGACCAGGCTGGTCTCGAACTCACAGAGATCCGCCTGCCTCTGCCTCCCGAGTGCTGGGATTAAAGGCGTGCGCCACCACCGCCCGGCACCTGTCTGTTGTATTATCCTAAATAGCTTTCAAGGATTAAAACTTTATATTACATTTTAAAATAGGCTGTATAAGTACAATATCTTAAACAAGAATAGAAACAAATATACAGTATAACAAAATAACCTTAAATAGTGACTACTTTTATGTTTTATTGTTAAACAATATTTGGGAGTCAGATATTAGGGAATAAACCTGACAGATTCCCCTTTTTGTCTAAATAAAAAAAAGGTTTTAACTCTAACTTATTAAAACTATATATAATAAGAACAATTATCAAGTATTATCTAAGTATAAAGGAAAGGTATTAACTGTAATCAAGTAAAACTATATACAAGAACAATTTTCAAGTAAGAATTGCGTTTACTATGTTCAGTTCATTTGTTTTGACATATTTAGAAAAATGCTCCATTATCTATCCTTTCTTAGTGAGTCAAAACTTTTGTACAAACAATATCTAAACATGCAGGAGATAAAACAACTGGGGTGTGTGTGTGTGTGTGTTATACCAACTGTAATGCCTGTAAACATATAATGGATTCAGAATAATTTTCAAGGTCTTCCTTATACTGAATAGTCTACCATAAACATGTAACATCGTTCTAAACATAAAAAATGCTTTAACTTCCTCAGTTAAATATAGTTGATGCAGTTAAAATATGTACAGAGGTAACACAATTGAGGAAAAATGCATCTTTTCACCCACTGTGTGTCCTCAAAAATGCTTCAAAATTCCAGTAAAATGTTTTGAAATTGACATGGATCTTGGTCATGTTTAAATTCAAAATATCATCATGTCATAAATGGGGTAAATGTTGGAGAGTGCCAGTTTAAGTCATGGATGTGTGCCTGGGTGGTAGCTGAATTGGTCAGTTTGGGCCACTGGGACCACGACCCTCAGGTTAGTCTGTATTGAGGGTTAGAACCAGTTTATCCAAGTGCGCATTGTGGTGGGGGGAGGCTCTTATATACAGGACAGGGTCAGCTCTCCTGTGAGACAGGGGACAGCTTCCCCCTGGCCAATGAGAAGCAGCTTAGTTCAGCCCTTGTACTTCAACCCATTGTTGTAGTGACACAGGCAATGGACATCGACACCACTGCCATGAAACCAGATAAGGCCAGCAGCAGCAGCTTGGGCCCAGATGTCACCATGGTCCTGGGTGGCAGCTCAGGCCACAGCCTGGGCCCAGCAGCAGCCTGGTCCCCAGATTCTAACATGGTCCAGGTGGTATCTCAGACCCCAGACCGTCTCACAGCCTTGTGTGGCAACAGGAACCACAAACATCAACACAGACTCTGATTATGATAGGGCCATAGACTCAGACACAGCCCCTGGCCAGAGCTTAGGACCAGACTTCACCATGGCTCTGAGTGGCAGTGCAGACCACCCCAGTCTGTATGGCTCTGGCAGCAACATGACCTTCAGGCACCAACATGGCCTCAGGTGTTGGCCTGGATACTGGGTACCTGGAGCTTCCTCTGTAGACTAGACTGGCCTAGAACTTACTGTGTTCTGTCTGTTTCTGCCTCCTGAGTGCTAGGTTTAAAGACATTTGACACCACACCCAGATCCCATTGAATATATTTAAGGCACTCTATATTATTATATACACATCCATGGCTTGAGCTGACGCTCCCAACATCTCCCCCATTTATGGCCTGTTGGAGCCCATGGTCCTATAGAGCCATAGCTTCAGGGTCTCCATGACTGGGGCACTGCAGGATATAAGGGAGGAGTGTCAATGAGGTTCCAGTATCAGAGGTGTACGAGCAATCAGACGTCTTGAGCCTGACCAACAACACATTACACAATGAACATTTGAAAGTAAAGCTGTTTGGACCAAAGGGTCTACTGCATGATACGGCAGCTCCCAGTGCCACGGAGAGGAATGAAGAGATGATGGAGAGGCAGGAAAGACAGAAGAGTGAAGTGGTTTTATTGGTTTGCTTGATTTTTGTTTGTTTTAAAATTAATCATCTTGTTTGTATTTTTATTATTTTATTTTTTAAAATTCTTTTCAAGTTTTCCTCTGGGGGGGGTACTTGGGGGCGCTACAAGAGTGATGGGTGAGTACAGACGGACTGGGAAATGAGTGGGCCTGGGGTACATAATGTGAAATTCCCAAAGAATCAATAAAAATTATGTTTTAAAAGATATTTAATAGGTAATCAGATTTATTTCTATAAGACAAGCAAAAACATGTTTCATTGTGTTATTTCCATGCTGTGTATGTTTATGAATTAGGTAGTTCAGGCATCACACAAAATATTATCTTGCTGATGAATCCTAATGTGCTGTTTCTCCTGAAGATGGGTAAGTGCTAATCAATCACCTCTGAGCAAACAGACCAATGGGAAAGTAAACACTCAGTGTTTCTAACTCGGTGGATCTATGAATAAGACATGCTAAAAACTCATAGTAGCTAAGTATGTCACGGCAGCTATGGGGATGAGTATGGCATGGTGGCTATATGGATGAGTATCACATGGTGGCCATATGGATGAGTATCACATGTGACTGTATGGATGAGTATCACACTGTGGCTGTATGGATTTAAACATGCTGACAACTCACAGTAGCAAAGTACTTAGCACAGTGACATCAACAGGACCAGAAAATAGCATTGCCAGGAATCCAGGAATTCAAGTTCACCTGTGTCCCATCCCCACTGAGTCAGATCTTGTAAGAGTTGATCTTGCACTCTGCCAGTTAGCAAAGACTTCCAGACAGTTCTGCAGTGTTCCAAGACTGAGAATCATGATACGGGGAAATAAGCAGGTACTGTGTTGGATCTCTGCCAACCTAAGTTCTTAGCAAACACTCAGACAGGGATTCCCTTGGCTTTCTGATGGTCAACATGTGGTGCTAGCCAGTGGAGGTGCAAGCCCGCCCCACCAGGAACCTCTCTATCCTTTATGCCCTTAGTCACTGCCTGGTCATTCTGATAAGGCAGTGGAATACTAACAAGAGTTTTTTTAATTCCAAAAGTCCTCTGATCTAATGAGACTATTTTGTTGCACAAATGTTAAGATTTATATGTGCCTTTCATATTTTTTCTCCAAGAAAAAAAAGAAAGTCATGGCTGTGGAAACATTATTATCATTATTATATGCTATGGAAACATTATTATAAACTTGTTGGTAGCCTTTTTTTCCTCGGGAAACAGAAGTGTTTGGAGAAGCTGCAAAGGTTCCAGAGAGTCTTCATTAAGTCTTCAGTTAGTTATCTGCAGACAGATCCCTAAGCACAGCATGCTTTGTTCTGTCATTTGGCTAAGTCCCATCAGTGCCAATGACTATACCTTAAACTGTACATAAAATAGCCACTTTATCAATATACATGCAAGATGCTGTGTTATGCAGAAAAGCATGTAAGTGGATAATAAAGTATTCTCAGTTTATGCTGTTAATGTTACAGATAGAAAGGAAAGATAAATACACGATATTATTTTTCAAATAGCACAAAACATTCTCTACTCATCTGGGATGTTTGGATGAAATATGAGGAAGTCTTAGATAGTTGGTTTACTACTTCCAATTTGAAGAACACTTATACAAGGAAATTTTTGTATTCTCATAGAGTTTAAGAAATTACAGGAAATCCTATGGTCTGTGTATGGTTTGTATGCCCCAAAAACGTTTGCATCTGGAAATCCTAGTCCTTGCTGGAGTGGAGGGAAGTGGCTTGAAATATTTATAAAGTGGGACCTTGTAGAAGTCCTTAGGTCAATTAGGAGCCAGCCTTCAGAAAGAATTTGGGAACCAGTCTCTCACTGGCTTTCTGTTTTAATATGTGACTCTTCTATTGGAAATAAACAACAAAGCCAAAATTGACCACCACCAACAAAACCAGAGTTATACAGGAGGGAACCCTAGGAATCAAAATCCTGGACAGTCATGTCGTGTAGAAACCTTTGACATGTGATCAAGTAAATTGCTATAGTTCACCATTCTAAATACCTGCTAATGCCATTAGGAAAACAATTTCTAAAAATGATGATATCCACCTTTATTCCCTTCACAGCAAATTCTTATTTAATTTCCTCCAGTGAGGCCTGAGCATTGGTTTAAAATATTTTGAATTTCCTTAAACTATTTAAAGGCTGAACAGTCTGGTTATAGCAGGGATAGAAGCATCAGACACTCTGGTTTAGAAATCTTTGTATGCCAAGTTAGGAAATAGGGATTTCACTTTACAAACAAACAGGCACACACGGGGAGCACGAAGGCAACTGCAGGAAGGTGGATCCCTGGCAGAGGCACAGCATACAGGACCAGTGACTGATGTGTGCTGTAGAGGGAGGATAGAGCCTCACATTGACCTGTAGACCCTAAGAGGTAGATGGAACATAGAACTAAGTACAGAAAAATTTCAGACAAGAACAGCGGATATTGGTAGCAAGATAGTCCATTTTGTGTCACATATGTCCAGGCAAGGTACCAAATAAATAATGTCTGATAGTCGCCTAGAACTGTTTACCTCTCAAAAGCCTGCCCACAGAAGGCGGATTAGGATTTAATAGGTAAATTATTGAGCTTACAAAGTAGAAAAAAATGATGGTATATCAAGACAAAGAGCAAAAAGAATGGTCTGGATAAATGTCTTGGGAAATACCTATATTTGAAGGAAGAGCACAAAGAAGAAAGTGTTTAAAAGATAGAAGAAACCATTGTAAATTTTGGTAGCAGTCTCTGTTTTCTCCGGAAAAAAAAAAACACCATCTATGGGGGGGCAGTGAGAGCTACAGTTATTATGAGGATACGGGTAAATATTTAGAATGTAGTTAGGAATTACACTGGCTTATCAGAGTGTCAGTAGTAGGTTCTCCTTTAAGTTCCATGACCTCATTAGTCATAGGTAGTTGGCTACGCCTATAGTACTAGGCGTTATCTCTCTCCTGTTTAGTGTGTTTAAGTCCAATTAGACACCTTTTGGTTACTGCCATGACAGATGTACCGCTATTGTACTGTGAAGGATATCTTGCTGTGCTGGTCAATGCTGAGGTTCATAGGAATGACAGCTTGGTTCATAAGTATTATTGATTGCGTTTCTCCCTTGGCAGCTTGCAGAGCTGCTTCCAGTACTGGGAAAGCTAATCCTTGGGGAGCAGAATTTCAGGTCAGTTCTAGCTTGAATCCTCTGGTTCCTGTGTCTGAAGTATGAGGTGTCTTCAACAGTGGGACTTACTTTCAGCTTTTAGAAGGTAACCAAGAGAATCAGGAATAAGCTACACTGTTTTGGGGGTCTCTTAGAGTCCCCTGACTACTATTTGAATGCAGAGAACAACTTACCATGAGGTGTCCAACCCTACTTGATACATCTACAACAGAACCCTTACATCTAAATAAGATTCAGGAAACATCTTGGAAGAGTGAAAGATCCAGAGGACCAGGAAGTCCACTGTGAAACTGTTTATTTTTATTTTGTTTTTCCAGATAGTATTTCTCTGCAGTTTTGGAGCCTGTCCTGGAACTAGCTCTTGTAGACATGCTGGCCGTGAACTCACAGAGATCTGCCTGCCTCTGCCTCCCTAGTGCTGGGATGAAAGGTGTGCACCACCACCATGTGGCAGAAATGGTATCTTCTAGATATGCTAGGGAAGCCATAGCCATGAAATCTCAACAATATGACATCCTAAATGAAACCCGAGCAATAACAACACCAACCGATTTGCCCACATGGGTAGGAAAAAAAATCTTATGGGGTAGCAAACTTAGATGATGAGTAGTTACCGATAAAAGGAGAATTAGTGTTGTGCAGGTGAGACCTTAATTGGTTATCCAATATCAAGTACACAGCTGTAAAAGCATATGCATATATGCACACTAAAACAAACTGGAAGAAACTAGCTAAAACGGCACGAACTAGTCAAAGAGTAAAAGATTAATAAAATTAACAAAATGTCTGCCAGATGGCCCCTCCCCAGGGCAAAGATGGTCTTCAATCCATCATAACTCACCAGATTTGGCATTTTTAGGATAATATTAAGAAAACTGAGAAATTGCCTCAGTGAATTTGCATCAATGCTTAATTTCATGATTTTAAAATAATGATATAAAATTTAACGTATGCTTGATATCATGCACTCAATTCTGTCCTTCTACCAAAAACAATTCATGAAGACAGTGTCTTGACTGTCATATCAGGAGGAGTTTTCTGGTTGAAGTTTTCTGCTTTCAGGCTGTGGGTATGGCAAAAAGCCAGCTCAGGTGCCAACCTTGATGGGATCACTCACCAAAGAGAATACATCACTTGCCCACAAATCTGTTTCCTTTACTGTAGCCTGGACAGCAACAGAGACTCTCTCTAGAGCTCTTTAGCTAGAAAAGACGAAAGCTTTGAAAGAACATCAAGAAGCAATCTTAATTAATTTGCAGAAGGGGTGTCTAAAAGGAGAGTGATTTAGGCAGCTTCAACAATTTTATGATACTGAGATTAGAAAGTAAAAATGTTACAAATATTAGCAGGTAGCCCTGGGAATAAAATCTGATGTTGCCAAACTCCTAAATTGAAAAAAAAAAGTAGTTCAAATATTTCAGGACTCTAATCACTAATGAGGTAGTTAGTGCATCCTCGCTAGTGAAGCGGGCACACACATTACTTGGAGTCCCATTGCCCCCATCAGCTAGTGCATAAACATTGTTCCTTGAAAGATCCCAGATGACACTTTGTTGTTCTTTCTGGGAGTTTTTCCAATCTAAACATATACGGGTACTATTTATTTTCGCAAATTATATCTGCCATTTAAAGCGGTTTAGTCTGGGGCAAAACCAAACCAAATATTTCATTTATTGTTTCTAAATCTTTCATACTAACTCTATGAAAAGAATAATGCTTTGAAATAAATTATTTATAAAAAGCTCAATGATGCATCTTAAAAAAACAAAAACAACCAATAGGTAGAAGGGAAGTACATTGAACAAAATAGTTTAGAGAAAATATCTTCAAAGTATTATTAAATAGTTCCCAGCTTTGGAAAAGTCACATACCCAATCTGGTTTCTATGAAGATCAAACAATTACAAAGAGGCTAGGCTTGAGGGAGAAACACTACGTTGTCAGTAAACATCTGGCTGCTATTTTCTTTTCAAGAATGAATTCACTTAAGGAAGCAGTTTAATTTTGACTGTGCTTTTACAAAGAGAGAAAGGGGGTGATAGACACTGGCTTGTATTTCCTTTGTACTGTGGAGGGTAAAGGAAACATAAGAGCAGGAGGTCACTGCAAGCCCAACTTTTACAAATAAGAAAGATTTCTTCAGCATTAAAGTAAATTGAACTTGAGTTATAGCATAAACAAGTCAATGCAGTTAAAGGTGTATAAACAATTTTGTGTGCTCCACTGTGCCAATTAAAGAACAAATTCTGTTTGCTTGTAAATACATCAGTATTTCCATATGCACTGAGGAACATAACAATAAACCCGGACACACAATTACTAAGTGTCATAATACAATAAAATAGAACAGCATAGCTTTATAAGTTTCTTTGATTCAATTTCTTTCTTCCTCTTTTTTGAAGCCCTGCTTTGATTAGCTAACGTTCAGAAGCACTTCCGATACTGCCCTGAGCCCGTTACTCACATAATAAAAAACACATGTGAGATGTGTTCTAGGTGGAACACCGACCGGGCAAAACACACTGCACCTTTTAAAATGTGACCTCTGCTCACCTGTCTTCCTGCTTAATAGTTACAGAGCAAATTAAAGTCAGAAGGACAGCAGGGTGCAGGTGGGGGATGGGGAAGGGAAAGGAATCAGAAGTCCATTAGTCTCTCAAGTTTTAAGTTATCCGTGGAAGTACCTAAGATACATATGCACAGTCAAAGGGGACCAGCCCCAGTTGGAGCCAGACTAGTGATTTTTCCATCCCTTCCTTTGCTTCATTTTTCTCATCTGTTTATACAACGCCAGATCGAAGCTAAGACTAAAAAAATGTGCCCTGTTAACAAGAGGTTTAACGTTTTCTCTTGCTTTCTATCCTGTGTGTGTGTGTGTGTGTGTATGTGTGTGTGTTACTGCATTGCAGACTTGTTTCTGTCCTACCCAAACTTTCCGACTGTGAGAGATGGACTTTTTCATGAGGACAGTTCTGACTGGGTTAAGGATACTCATCCTTCGTCTAGACTTACTACAAGTAAGCCTTGCATTATGGTCTTTCATTAAAAATGGGAAGGCAAACATATTGATTTGGCTACATGAGGCTCTCTCAGAAACAGTCTTTGTGATTGAAATATTCTATTATTTTTTCTGATTCTTGCTGATTTCTGATTTCTGCTGCAACTGAAAAAGTATGTCTTCTCCAAAGATCCATAAATAATTCTGATTTGACAAAAAATACATTCTGCCAGACTCTTTTGGACATATTACTTGAAGTCCATCCCAGAAGCAGGTCAATAACTTTGAGAAAATATCTATTCTCTTTTAGACCACTGTACCAGTCTGTGAATTAAGACTGTGATTTACTAAACAGCTCATGGATGGTACAAAAATGAAGGATTCGATGGTGCCTCTGTCTTTTGCTTGAGTGAGAAACATACTACAAAAATCCTAGCTCATAAAATATGTCTTTTGAAAGAACAAGTAGAACAGCACACAATGAGCCTTTACTTCACACCGGGAAAGAACTGAAAATAATGATGCAGAGGACACAGCCAGGCCCTGGGGACAAGAGGGAGGCTTGGACCACTTATTCTTGTTGCTTTCTAGATTCATATACTTTACTGAAATCCATAGAATTATTTCTGAATGACCAGATTTAATCAGTCTTGGAAAGCAAGGCCTTTCCATTTTTGTATTTCTTCAGAAAATATTCCATAGAAAAACCCTAAAGTAAGAAAGCATAATTGTTATTCTAGTTCCGTGGCTTTGATATCAGCTTCGGTCTGTAACACACAGACTGAAAGTTTGAGATGGATTAGAAAGTAGAAAAGGGGTTGCATACGCATGGCTCTTCAAGTTCGCGTGCACAATTCTGACCCACGATAGAAACTACTGTGAGTCAGAGTCTCTCATGCCGTGTTTTATTCAAACTCCACATAAGGAGTAAAGTTTAAAACTTTTAGAAAACATCTACTCCCTCATAGGCTGCTGTGCACTGAAGCACTGATTTCCTAAATAGCCCAGCATGCTATGAAAAAGAGAAAACAGGTAACACCTCTCTCTTTTCCTTAGAGAATTATATGATCCCCTGAACGCAAGGACAGAGGCTCTATTTTTCAAAAGCAAGGCACTGGAAGGCTATGAAAATAGGCTTTCAATCTGTGACATTTTGTAAGCTTAGCTCTAAAAGGACCATTGTCCTTGTGCTATTCTCACATCCAGTGTAAAGATGAAATAATGGCTATAAACACCTATGCTGTTAAATTATAAGCAATACAATGTGCAGACGGAGGCAGGCTTTTGTGTGGTTTCATTTTTGAAATTAATATGGAGAGTTGCTGTTTTTTGAGCTCATCATCTATCCCTTAGCTCAGGGTCCCTAACATGGCTGCACGGAAGAATCTCATGTTTATGTTCTTAGCATATACGATTCGGGGCTCATTCCAAAGCAGTGAATGAGATAAAATGTTGGCAGGACTTTCATTTGTCTCCTCTCAAATGGTACTAGAGAAAGTGATTAAATTCATTTCACATGCTACTTAGAAGTAAATATTACAAATGCCTTTAGCAGAGACCCAGAGCTGAAATGACTTACACTCATATGAATATGAAAGAACCCATATTCTTTTGCAGTTGAGCCATCAACTTATCATATGCCCCTAGCATGGAATTAACCCCTAGGGAGCGGGGATCCATAATGTTCATATCATAATTTAGGAACAGAAATTGCCAGCTTTTCCTTTCAAATGGTGTTCATTAAGAAATAGAATTAAAAATCAAGCACACAAGCAAGTAAAATACAAAACCCAGGGGCTGGAGAGATAACTCAGTGGTCAAGAGCACTGGCTGCTCTTCCAAAGGGTGGGGCATCTACTCCCAGCACGCATTTGGAGCTCACAGAAGTCTGTGACTTCTGTTCTAGGAGATCTGACGCATCTTCCAGCCCTTAAGGTCGTTCACATTCACCACATTCATACAAGTGGGTCACAGACAGACACGCAGGCAAACTAAAATAACAACAAAACTGAAGTCATTCTCCCAGCCCAGATTACCTTTGAAGAGTAGAACTTTGCCTGTCTGGCCCATGACCCTTTTTAATATATTTTTCCTAACTTTTATTATTTTTATCAACCTATGAAGGCTTTTCAAAAATGGCTCTAAGCTGGAAATAGCACAGAAAGGGAAGTCAGCAGAGTGATTGGGGTGAAGTCAGGACAAGAGAGGAGAGCAGGTAAAAATAACAGTTGTTTTTTTTTTAAAAAAGGAAAATAGATCTCATACTTTCTTTCCTTTGTCCACGAATGCATTTTATCAACACATCAGCCCTGCCCCTGTGCCCTCTGCAGCACTGGTGGCGGCATCTACTGTGGCTCTAATGTCACATTTTCAGTTTGCAAGTTAGAACCAGGAAGAAAGTGCAATGGGAAAATAAAAGGCGCAGGACAGGACTCCAGGTCCTCCTGAGCTGTTTCCATTTGCGAGCTGCTCAGCCTGGGGGCCTAAGTTCACAACCATCTACATGGCTTCCTTCTTTTCTCTGCCAAAGAACACTAGGTCAAGTCATGAGGCAGTAAACCAGGTGCCAGCCAAGGAGCTATCAGAATCCCACTCTGAAAAGCATGTCTGTAGCATGCACAATTCAAACACAGCTAATAGGCTAAATTGGTGGTCATATAGAATAAGCTGCCATTTCTTTTTTAATTCCATATATAATATATGTCAGATTAGAATCAGAGGGCTATTTTACTGCAGGCGTTCTCTCCACAGTGCTCCACAACGAAAAAAAAAATTAAAAATCAACTCTCCCACTTGTGAAATTGCTCCTATTGCTGGAGGCAATAGGTAATTGAGGAAAAGAATGCTAAATTGAGCTGGGAAGATGTTTTCAAAGCTGGGGGTGGGGAAGGGTGCTGGAAAGGGAGCTGAATCATCAGCTACGTGACAAATACTAGCGACACTACACAGTTATCTCTGGTCCATGGGCCCAGCAGCTCCTCCGGCTGCCAGATTCTATTGCTTCAAGCAGCCTTTGCACTTTTGTACGACTTGGAAGCTGCAAAGTAATCCTCCCTCTTCTGTGTCAGACTGGCCCACAGACACCAAGAGGAAGAAGAGGTGACGCAATCCATCTGTTTTGCAGCTGGAGAAAATGAAAGTTGAATTGAAGGTGAAATGCACAGATACTCCACACTGTATGCACACTTAAGTGAGGGGCATCATCGAGACGCGGTGGAGTATGGGGATTTTAGACCACAGTAGCAGTCACCAGGAACACCTGGCTTAATGTAGGGAATGCCGGACACACCGCGAGCAGGCAATGCAATCACTACACTCAGTGTGGGATGAGAGAGAAGCTAAGCGTTTTTTATATTTCCTTTAGCCATCTCCTATTCTAATGGCGTTTTGATGATGCCACTTCCAAATGCCCCACAACTTTAGCTTGTCTCCTCGTCATAGAACCAAACCCAACAAAACTCAAAAATGTTCACCATCTTTGTTCTCAGCTCTTATTGACATTCCAGGGCTTACACATTCCTTTATGTTTTTCTTCTATGCAGGCAGAGGTCCACTGGTTTAGACCTCTAAGCTATTCCTACAGGACAGAGACCAGGATGCTGCATCCACAGAGGTCTGTCTTACAAACAATACTCTAAGTACCTTAAGATTGTCTTCCTTCTCGTCAAATGACTGTCATGGATTCTATTTCCCAAGCCTTTCACCAGCCAAGTATGAAGGGTGATCAAGTCCAAGCATCATCTACCCTTCTCAGAAACATCTTTGCAATTTTTTTCACCCACACAGCCAGCAAAAGGACACCTCACTACATTGGGGCCCCAGAGTCTGACTATTGCCTCCCAAAGAAAACCACCATTGAGAAAAAGCAGTTAACTAAATTGTTTCTTTTCCCTTTCTTATGGAAAAGAAAAGAAAAGAAAATAGATGCACATACAACTTATCCATATTTTGGGTCCCACTTTCTCAAATTCTACCTTGGCAAGTAATTTAGTTTTTACATGTGCATTGAAAGTGAAGAGTTTTTTATTGTCATTATTGCCTGAATAATACCCTATGCATAATAACGACGTGGGCTATATTTGTGTTGTACTAGATATTTTAAATTATCTAGAAATGATTCAAAATATGTGTGTGCGTGTGGGGGGGGTATTTGTAAAGACTACATTATTTCATAAATGGGACTTGGGTATCTGCAGGGAGTCCTGGAGCCAGCCCTCTATGGGTACTGAGGGATGGCTCTACTGTGCAGTCTTAAAAAAGAAAACATGACTTAGGCAGCTTATGCTGACTGCATAGTCTGCATCGTTGTCTCTCCCACGAGTTCACTGTAGGATAACAAACCACAAGAGACTAAGGCAGAAGAGGGACAATGAAGAAGAACACAGGAAATGAGAGGTGGACTTCGGACCTCCCTTTCATCCTTCCCTCACAGCATTATGGGTATTTCTTCCCACAAAGACTCAGTTTCCTTTCTTGGAATGTGAAGAGAATTTGTTTCCTAGTTTTAGTCAGGCTGTGACAGAGACTGTTGAATAAGGTCGTGAATACAGAGTGTAGCGCGGGACCTGCCCTGTGTTCAGCTGATGGAGAGATAGTAGCTCCTACTCATTTTGGTCTCTCAACCTTTCATCATGTACTTAGTTTTCTTTCAAATAATTTATTTCACAACCTATCGCCTATTTTTCTCTTCAAATGATAGAAATGGAAATACTTGATCACTAATGGCATGTATAATAAATGTCCTTATGTTCACATTTAGAACATCTGTGAATCCCATTTCGACTGGCTTGGCAAAACAATTTCTAGCACATTCTACTTGCCATCAAATGAAGTGGCAATTTTCTTAAAATATGGAACCGTTCGGTGCTAGGCAGAATATGTATTCACACACATAAGCATAAACATTTTTAATGTAGCATTTAAATATGAACTATGTGAATCCAAAATGCTACCGAAATACAAACAGAATAATTTCAATAATAAAGAGATCTCACTAAAGGGAATTGAGAGAAGGTAATAAAAAGAAACAAAGAAGCTACATGTGTATGCTATGAGATGTTTGGCCATGGATAAAACCTTGTATTGTGAAATGGTTTTAGAAGGAGAAAATTAGCAGCATGTTCTAGAACCTGTTCATATGTCAAGTAACTCCAAGAGCTACTTATTATTCTGACCTTGGTCCAGCAGCTCCAGACCTAGGCCAGCACCAAGTCTTTCTTCAACAGTGACAACACTGTAGCCATGCTGATGGAGGAGGTACTGGAGGGTCTGAAGCTCGGCTCCACTGTATGAAGGAGGCCTGAAGAGGACGGCCCTTCTGCCACGATGGCCAAAGTATGTCTCGATCGACTCTTCAATCTAAAGAAAGAAAGAAGGCACAAAAATCCAAGGTGAAAACGTAGCACATTCCCACTGATGGGCTTCATCATCGCACACCAAGGCCATTCGGAAAGTTATCCTTCCCATTTCCTTTAGGAATGAAACACAGCAACTCTCTATTCGCTGACAAGAATGACAACAACCTCGGGCAAGTGCTGAAGGTCAACTGAGTAACTCTCACTGATGTGGAAAGATGAATGTTTAAAAACACAGAGCTCCTTCAGGGGAACGGCTGCCTAGAAAAACAAGACAGTTGTAAACATAAGTTAACAGTAATGACTATCATCAAAGGAGTCCCAACCATGCTACCTTTTCATCAGATTTAGGCAAACATGATATAGGACCTGGACTCAGAGAGGATGGGTGGGGGGCACTGTTGAAAAGACATAGAGCTGAAAGGCTGCCAGCGTTGTCTGTGATGGTGAATATTGATTGCCAACTTGACAGAATCTAGAATCACACGGTACTCAATCCTCTGGGCACGTATGCAAGGGTGCTGCTAAACTGGCTTAGCTGAGGTGGGAAGCCTCACCCTGGGGCTGTCAGCTTCATTCCATTGGCTGTGATTTTGGAACTGTGGATGAGAAAGCAAGCTGAGCATCAGCATCCATTTCTCTCTGTGTCCTGTCGCTATACACAATACGACTCCCTATTTCATGCTCCTGCTGCCATGCCTTCCCAACAGTGATGGACCCTACCCCCAAAACTGTAAGTCAAAATAAGTTGATTTTGTCTGGTATTTTGTTGCAGAGATGGCAAAAAAAAAATGACCACTGCTCTGTTGTTTTTCTCAGTTACAATAGATTAAAGCTTGAAGGCATCTTCATGAGCCAGGAAGAGTCTTAAGCGTGAGACAACAAGGGTTGCTGAGATTTAATAATTCAGGGTTCATCCCATAGCAGCTTATTGTTACCCCAGATACATATTCTTCTTTCTCACTACAGTGCTTAGGTTATCTCACGAATAAAGGGAGGTTTTGAATACACACAAAGAAAGTGGCAGAATTTTAAATTTGTTTGTAATACCTTAATGGCAGATACTGATTATTTTTGGTTTATTGTTGGAGGTGATGAGATTGGACAATGGTCATGCAAGAGATACAAGAGGCCAAAGAAGAGGAGGCGACGGCAGGGTGCTGGAAAGGAGGGGAAATCACTTTGAATGATAGCTATCCAGGAGCTTGTCCTCTTAGTGGGCCAGAAGCATAAGATGCCCATGGTTCTCAGTATTTAATTTTTTAAACACTATTTCCATTAACTGATTAGGTTGACTTCACTTTTGTTTTCAAAAGATTTTCTCTTGGATTTTGTGTATTTTATGAGTGGCTAGGTATAGTTATGTGTAGTGCCTGTGGAGGCCCCGGAAAGAGTATCTGGTCTCCGGCAGCTGGAGACTTGGAGGCTGGGAGCCACCTGACATGAGTGCTGAGACCCAAACTCCTGTCTTCTGGAAGAACAGCCGTCACTGTTAACTGCTGAGGCATCTCTCCAGTCCCCAAAGTGACATCTTTGCCAAGCGCCACAAGACTGTGAGAAGCTGCCTTTCATCACTGGTCACATAGCCCAGTTCTTTCCATACCTGACTTCCATCTTGCTCTTTTTGTACCACTCGTTCTCTCTATATACCATACAGAGACCTTCTGCCTATAAAGTCTTTATCATGTCATTCATCATCAAACTCCAAACCATCCCAAAACATTCAATCACTATCTATCTTGGAAATTTTTAATTGTGATACATATCTTTACCAGTGTCTTATTTATGATTTTTATCTATGTGATAAAACACCTTGATCAAAGAAATATGGTGAGCAAGTGGCTTTATTTGGCTTATTCTTCCATCATCAACAGAAGTCAGGACAAGAATTTTAATAAGGAAGGAACCTGGAGCCAGAAGCTGATGCAGAGGCCGTGGAGGGGCTCAGTTTGCTTTCTTACAGAACCCAGGACAAGCCCAAGGGGTTGATCCACACACATCAATCACTAATTAAGAAAATGCCCTACAGGCATGCTTACAGTCCAGTCTTATGGGAGGCATTTCTCAGTTGAGGATTCCTCCTCTCCGATGATCATTTGTATCAAATTGACATAAAACTATTCAGCACGATCAGTATTTATGAGAGGATTTTACATCTCTCCCCCATGTCAGTTCTTTCTGGGCCAGGATCACCTTGTTGGTTTATCTCTAACGTCTAGCCCAGAACCCTGTGCATTCCGTATACTAAACAAGGGAGGGTACGTAAATTAATGAACTGTAGTGCAGAATCAAAATCTTTAAAGATATCTATGGAGAGGAGAAATATACTTAGCCTGGGCCTGATGACACATACCCAAATCGCAGCACTCGAGCTTGAGGCAGGATGATTAAGAGTTTAAAATTAGTCAAGGTATGCAGTGAAAAGCGCCCAAGAAGAGAAAGAAGGATATGAAGACCAGGGGAGGAGTAAGCGGGGTTAAGATGGTAGAAAGAAGAGAAGAAAGAGATGCGACAACTTAGCTGCAAACTCTTGCTGTCTGCGAATGTATAGACCACGCCTAGTGAAGTGCAGAATGCAAACTTGTCACTTACTCTTTCTAGCACTTACTATGTAATCCTTCACAGCATCTCTCTTCTAAGAGCGCTACTAAGGTGAAAGAGTTAAGACTTGCAAAGTACTTATAGCCGTGCTTTTCACTTAGCAGGTACCATGTCTGTGTTTTTAAAATAATAATAATTGCATCGTAAAGAGCAAAGAGCCAAGAAAATGTTCTGAGTTTGAGCTATGTGTGCCACATGCAAGTGTGATGAGTGTAGCTGGGAGCAACAGATCACAATCACCTTCTGTGCGTGGTGCTTTGGGAAAAGCACACTGAAGCAATGATTCCTCCATGCTGAGGAATATTGTAGTTGATGGATGAAGAAATTATGTCATAGTTTGCTTACTATTACTGTCCAAAAAACACTGACCAAAACCAAAACTTCTTGGGGAAGAAAGTATTTATTTATATTACAAACAATAATCCATCACTCAAGGCAGGAACCTAGAAGCAGTAACTACAACTGAGACCATGAGGAAACACTGCTTACTGAGCCACCTGACTGGAGTCGCAGTGCCCACAGTGAGCTGAGCTCTTCACTTCAACCATAAATCAAGAAAATGACCCCCACAGACTTGTTTACAGGCCAGTCCGATGGAGGCATCATCTCACTCAAATTTACCTCTTCCTAAATAACTCTAGTTCGTGTCGGGCTGACAAAAATTAACCAGCACACTATTCAAACTCTAAGAACTTATCTGCAAACTGACATGATTCCTGAGAAAATGTAATTGAGCGGCAAACTTACAAGCAGTGTGTCTGGAACTGACCATGGGCTGTTTCATTTGATAGACGTGGGATTGTAGGGAAAGTGTGGCCTTTGCCAGGCCAAAGAAAACAAACAGGCGTCTGGGCGAAAGGGGAAGACAGATGCTTCCAAATATATCAGTGACACTCAGCGAAATACAAGGACCCAGAATGTCCCTCCTTTCACTATGTGTTCCCTAACCACAGGATGCTTCTCTCTCCTTCAGCCTGCTCAAGGACAGCAGCTCGGACACGAGCAGAGAGTAGCTTCATCTCTTTAATCGTGTGCATTTTGAAAGCTACCACTGCTCTTTCTCACTAAACCAACATCAGCTGAATCAAGAGCAGTACAGCTTCCTCCAGCACATCTTAGTACTGAACACATTTTAAATAATGTAGAAGTGTTGGCTGTGTTTTATTAAAGCCCCGATAACTTGACCTAAAATTCTAATTCACTTCTGAGACTCTAGCAAATAGAGGAAATGAGATCGTCAGTAAAACTGTTGCAGTATCCTGTAGTATAAACTGCTCTTGTCCCTGTAATATTTATAACCCACTGTATCAGCAGAGTGGCCCAGTACCAAAGGGCAGGGACTGTTTGAGCTAGTCCAATGACAGGTGCACATACTACGTCAGTGAAACAGAAACTGTGCAGACAGTTAGTCAACCACACCAACAAATGCAGGACTCTAAATGTGGGGAGCAGCACTTTGGGAAATAAGCGCTTGTGATTACATCTTCAGCTTCCGAGTCGTCCTTGAGTCTTCAGTGGAATCATGCATTTAGTCTCATCTCCGCTACAGCTTACCTTCAGGCTTATAACCCTGCTGACCAGAATTATCTGCCTTTCTTTCTTATTGAGAGATTTGCCAAGTTCTTCCTCAGCAATCACTTTGCTAGACTACCTGAGAGCCTTTTTATAGATGAGCACATTATTTTTGCTGGAAAGACTTCAAAATCTGAAATCTTTATACCAGCTTAGGTGAAGCGAAGGTGGGATATTGTAATAACGTCCTGGGAGTGTCTGATGGAGCCATGGAGAGCAGACGGAGAGATAGACTGATCATCAAAAACATGAACTTGAATTCCGGCTCTGCTATTTCCTTGCTTTACATACCGGGCCAAGGTTTTTTAATCTGTACCATGCAAGGTTGTATGTATTGCTGAAAGAACAAATCCCACCTCTAGAGCTTGTATTGGAAGGAAAATGAAGTTTTGATATGAACATGTCCAATAACAAGATGTTCTGATGCCAAATGATGCTATAACATACATAAATTTCAGTTATTGTATTGTAGCTGTTCTTTTATATTAGGAATTCTGTAAGTTGATTAGGTTTGGTCTCTGTCATTAAAAGTGTTCTAATAATAACTATATACCTATATCCTTGCTTTGTTTACTTTAATAAGGATCATTATCTTTTTTATTCAAATAGAGGTCTGCTTTTATTAAATTATTATGTACTTTTTTTCTTTTTTTATTAAATTTTTTTCATAGACTGTATTTTGATTATGGATTTCCCTCTCCCAACTCCTCCCAGATTCCCCCATCCTTCCACCCCCTAAAATCTATGCTCTTTCTTCCTTTCGTTAGAAAAGAAACAGGAAACCAAACAAGCAAAATTCCAAGCAAACAAGAAAAAAAGATGAAGAAACACAGGCAAACAAAACACATAAAAATTCAGACACAAATCATACCATAGATGCAAAAATCCAAAAATGTCCAAACAAAACAACATGAGACAGAAAGTCTACACAAACATCATTGAGATAGTTCTGTGTTGACCTTCTACTCCTGGGCATTGAGTCTTTACGTGTGGTTTATATATGCATTAAGACTCCAACGGAGAAAACTAATTTTTCCTTTGCAAGCCGATGCCAACTGCAGCTAGCTTCTTGATTGGGGTAGGAGCCCAGGTCCACTTCTTCCTGTCTGTGCTGGGACCCATTCTATTCTGAACCTGTGCAAACTCTGTTTTTGTTGTTGCAGACTTCATAGGTGCAATAGTCCTGTTGGGCCTGGAGCACATTGTCTCCCTGTAGTGATCCATCCCCCCGCCCCTGGCTCTTACAATTTTTTTACCTCCTTTTCTGCATAGCTTTCCGAGCCCTGAGGGAAGGATTTGGATGAAGATGTCCCATTTAAGACAGAATGTTCAAAATCTCTCACTTTCTGCACATTGTCTGGCTGTGGATCCCTGTGTTAGTTCCCATCTACTGCAAGAAGAAGCTTCTTCTCTGACGATGGCGGAGCAAGACACTGAACTAAGGATATATCATAATATTATTTGGAATAATCTTATGTTCCTTTAGCAAAATACCATTTGGTTTTCCTACAGGTCTATGGTCTATCCATTCTTAGGTTCTTGCCTATCCACGCAAGTGGCCCAAGTTCTATCTCAAGGAATAGGCTTTAAATCCAATAAAGAGTGGCTGGTCACCCACACAACTTTTATGATATGTGGACATTTTTTATGTGTATATGTGTTTCCCTACATATATGTGTGTGTACCACATGTATATCTGGTATCTGTGAATGATAGCAAAGGACATTAAATCTCCTGGAACTGGAATTGCAGGTAGTTTTGAGCTGCCATGTGGGTGCCTGGAACTAAACCTAGGTCTTCTCCAAGACTAGCATGTACTCTTAACTACCACTGTCCAGCCCCTACACACTGGTGTTTGAGAACAAGTATGCACTGTTAAAACGGGAGGAGCAGAGCCTCCTCCAACTGTCTCCGTCTTCAGTGTTTCTTTTCTGTAAGTAACTTCTTATTTCCTTCCTTCCTCCCTTCCTCTCTTCATTCTTTTCTTCCTTTTGATGCTGTTTGAATTTATTTTATCTTTTCTTTGAAATTTTCATACATATACACGATGTATTTTGATCATACCTGCCTCTTTGCCAGACTTCCCCCACATCCTCCTCACAACTTCATGTCCTTTCTTCTCTTTTTCTTTATTACCCTGAGAGTAGAATTAACTCTCCCCGTATCTACGGGTGCAGAGCTACCCTGCAGAGCATGGGTAGTCTACTGGAGGCCACACCCTTTGACTTTCCCCCAGTAGTTCTCAGGCAGGGATGAGGCCCTCTGCCATCCACGCTTGACCTTGTTCAGGCAGCCACGGCTGGTGGTGGTGCATGACTGTATCAGCCATGTTTATGTCCAGAAGATCTTATTTTGCATGAGTATCCCCCTGACCCCAGGCTCTTACAATCTTTCCAAACCCTCTTCTGCAATGTAGTCTAGGAGGAAATGATATAACTACCCTGTTTGGGGCTGAGCACACCAAAGTCCTTTGCTTTCTTCGCTTGGACTACTTGTGAGACACTTCTTATTGCAATACACAGTGTCTCTGATGAGGGTTGAGAGCTGCACTAGCCTGTAGATATAAGAATAAATGTTTAGGAAATAGTTTGATGCAATGGTCACTTAGCAAAACAATAGGAGTGGGTTCTGCCATAGAGTGCAAAGGGTCATCATCTCCAACACACATGTATTATTTGTTTGTTTGTTTAATCACTATGTTCATTACCTGCTTCTCTACATAAGCAGAGAAATAGGTTTGCATCTGACAAGTTCCCTTTTGTTTTTCCAGCCTAAGGAAATGTTTGGCACAAAAGATGCAATTACAAATATGTTTTGAATGGATGCACATAAACATCTTTTACTTTAATATCTTGGCAATGGAAAGTAGTTAAAATTTATATCAAGAAACATGTTCTATTAGGATTTTGTATTATAGCAATAATGGCAAAAATGAGTTTGTATGTGAAAACCATAATCAATTTACAGTAAAATACTGAGTAAAGGAATCACCCTTCCTGGATGATATTTCTCCGTTACCTTCAAATTCCTTACGAGGATTTACACAAACCCAAGAAATACAGCTCTTTAAAATATTGTAGGGCCAGAAAATAAAACTTGCTTTTTTTCCCACATGACAAAAAGACTTTTTGGTGGATTTATTGAAGTAACTATATATTTATGAGAACTTTTGATGCTCAAGTACAAATCATATCAAAGGCTTTGGATGCATATCATAGATGACTAAAAGTTAAATTGCCTTTTTAGTCCAGACTTCTGGCATTTGAAAAATATCACAGAGTTCTATCATAGTGAATTATGCCCTAATATTTCCACTATAAGAATAAAATAGATTCTTCTTCCCCTTGGGGAAATGTACACTTATTTAAGAGAATGTAGGTAATAAAATGGAAGGGGTTTTTCAGGACACATATCAAACATATTTTTACTTAAAAATCTAATTACAAGATAATAAGAACCCAGCAGGTTTCCTGGGCTTGCTGGGAAAGCCTCCTCAGAGTGTCTCCTGGCCAAAGATGACTCAGTGGTAGTAGCACTTGATGAACAGCCCTGAAAACCTCAGTTTGATCTTCAGAAGCCATGGAAGGAGAGAACTGACCCTTGAAGTTGTCCTCTGACCTACACACACACACACAGTAGCATTCACATGTCCTCCATCATGTATATATATGTGTGTGTGTGTGTGTGTGTGTAGTAACAATAAATAAACAAGGTTTAAGAGTGTCACCTATTAAATGAAATGTCAATGACTCTGTCATGCAGCAGACCCAAGAAAATCTCATGCTGGTCACTGGATGGCCACATTTTTCAGAACAAAGAATCTTTTGATTATGCTTCTAAATTGTATCGTGGAGTTATTTTGGCTCAAGTGTTCAGTATAAAGTCAACTGGCTTCATTGCTTTTAGGGCAGTAAAGCAGGACATTGTGTTGGGGAGCTTGTTGCAACAAAGTGGCTTACCTTATAGGGGCAAATAACCCACAGGACACCAGTAGGGCCTCTGCCTTCACAGAACTAAGAGCCCACCATGGAGAACACACAGGAGCAAGCCGTTCTCACCACACTAAAGTCAGGCAAGGCCAAGACAGAAGATGCTGAGGAAACAGGGATCTCTTGCTCGCTCGATCTCTCACTCACTCTAGCTCTCTCTTCCTCTCTTTTGCCCTTCATTCGCTTACTCTTAGATAGTTTTCGAGCATGGCAGGCATAGTGCTGGACTCTGGGGAAGGCAACAGTGAAAGGCCTAGTGAAGCTCCAGGCCTTGCTGAGCATGTTCAGCAGGAAGAATTTGATGGAGCTGAGCAACATGACTTCCAGTGGAGACATGTGGTCTGCCCATGACTGGCTCCAGAAACACCCCTGGCGTGGCACTGTTGCTCAGCTGTCTTGTGAGTGTGGCACGTGGAAGTAGACAGAGACAACTATTCAAAGCAGAAGAGAGATGAGAAAAGAAATCGAAAGGCCCTTGAAGGTTGGTACCATGATCCTTCTTTATTGTAAGAAGCAAAATACCATCAGATGAGTGATAAGAAATAGCTGGAAATGGTGAGATTTTAGAAAAGAGTGATGCTGGCCTTGGTTAGCTCCCAATAGATCAGCCCCACTGTCTCGGTGGATGGGTGCACCTCTCGTGGTCCTGACTTCCATGCTCATGTTCTCCCTCTTTTCTGCTCCTCATTGGGACTTTGGGAGCTTAGTCCGATGCTCCAGTGTGGGTCTCTGTCTCTATCTCCATCCATCACTAGATGAAGGTTCTATGGTGATTTGCAAGATATTCATCAGTGTGGTTATAGGATAGGGTCATTTCAGGTTCCCTATCCTCAGCTGCCCAAGGAACTAACTGGGGACATTGCCCTGGGCACCTGAGCGCCACTCTAGGTTCATGTCTCTTACCAACCCTAAGGTGGTTCCCTTAATTAAGTGGACTGTGGCTGAAAAAGCATGGGATAAAACCAGACTCTCTGAACATGGCGGACAATGAGGGCTGATGAGAAGCCAAGGACAATGGCATGGGGTTTTGTTCCTATTTCATGTTCTGGCTTTGTGGGAGCCTAGCCAGTTTGGATGTTCACCTTCCTAGACCTGGATGGAGGGGAGAAGACCCTGGACTTTCCACAGGGCAGGGAACCCTGACTGCTCTTCAGACTGGAGTGGGAGGGGGAGAGGAGTGGGAGGAGGGGGAGAGGGGCGAGAGGAGGGGGAGGGAAATGGGAGGCTGGGAGGAGGCAGGGATTTTTTTTTTCAATAAAAAAAAAGAAATCAGAGAAAAGACAGAAACAAAAAAAAGAAGAAGAAGAAGAAAAAAAGAAAAGAGTGATGCAGTATCACTACGGGCTTGTTCGGCAGCCAAGAAGAAACCCAGGCCTAAGCGGTCAAGATGATAACATTGAACAACTCATGCTAATTATATAGGCGGGTCTGACTTTGATGAACTTTGATTTCTTTCGCTAAAAGACGCAGCAGCATGGAAAGGGGAGATGAGAGGACAGGTAGAGGACAGACGTTCTTTGTTTTACTGATTTTGGGGAGTAGAGTGTCGGGGTAGGATGCTAGAAGGTCAGACAGACTTTGACTAACTAAATCACAAGATTCCCTAAAAACGTAAGACGCTACCCTCACGTCATACGGAAAAGGAGTTGTAAAACTATGCAGGCCGGTCAGTAACCAGAGTGACTCAGCAAGAAGGGAAGGATGAGATCTTGGCTGAGGTGGCGTCCGACCACAGGAGAAGCCTGGGAAAGAACTGTGAGCCTGAGCTATTGGCTCTTCTTTGTGGGGCCAGGCGCGGCAGTGTAGAGGCAGGGGGAGGCAGCAGCAGCACGGTCAAACCCCATTCGGGAAATGCCTTTGAGGACATTGAGTAAACAGCCGAGCATGTCTGAACCCACTAATTAGAGTTAAGGACAGAGCTGGGGAAAGGGCAGGGAACAGTAGACACAGCTGGACCAAGCCATCTGCACAGATACTTGTTGATAAAGTGACGCAAGTTGTACGTGTCCTCGAGGAACGTCTGAAATACTAACGTCTAAAGAATACGGTGTGATGTCCACTTATCAGGAAAGATATCTTTCACATCTATCAGTCATTGAGTACGCCCTCTGCAGGTAGTGTCTAAAGCTTTCCCAGACCACTCTGCCCAAACCTTTGGAGATGCTGGGGGCCACACTGTGCAGCTGCTGTACGGGAGGAAAGGAAGAGAACACAGGACGGAGAGGAAGGAGCAAGCTGCGAGACGAAAGGGGAAATGAGCGAACAGAACAGCTTCTCAGCCTACAAACCAGCAAGTACACAGTCGTGCTGTGTGAGGAGGCATGCCTGTGTCCACTCATTCCTCCCGCAGGGTAAGGCTCGCATACAGTGTGGATCTTGGAGTCAAGAGAAGCTCAAAAGGAAGCCAGGAGCACAAGAGTAGCAGTTTCCATCCGTGACTGCTGGCCTGCTCTGTCCCTGCCATCCCATCTTTGGTCCCACTGAGAAGGCCCTCATTTCTGGCAACACCCAAGAACCTATCCTGCCTCCCCTCTCCCTTCTCTGCTTCCCCCCCTCCCTCCTCCTGTTTCCCTCTGTGTGTGTTTTGAAGGTAACAGAAAGCCAGTTTCCAGCCTGCTTTGGAAGGTATTCCTCGGGCTAAACCAGGGCTCCTTGCTCTGAGATGCCACCCACCATGCACAGCTGTGCACCATCAGTTTTCTGCTTACTATAGCTCTGCAGACATAACAAAGCCCCAGCTGAGAGGATAAAAGATCGGCAATAGCTGGGAGGTACTGGTCAGAGAGCTTCCTTCAAGAGGGCTTTAGGAAAAAAAAAACTGTCATGAAATGAGATCAGGAGGGAGTGCACTTGGCTTCTCTCTCGGTAGCTTCTCTGTGCTGTGGAGCAAATGAAGCTATTCCTTTCCTGAGTATCCCACTTTTGTCTCTCCACCTTCCTGCCGTCTTCTTCCTCTACACCCTGTCCCTTCCCTGTGCCCCTCCTCCAGACCCCAATAGAACTTAACAAATATAGGAAGTCGTTTTCTTTGCAGCCTAAACCCTGGTCACAGCAGCTTATTACAGAATAAAAGCTGCCCAACCGACTTGGCAGATCCTTCTTGCCCTCGGAGCTCCCTTAGCGTTAGTTAGCCCTTCTTACAGGGCACCGTTCGCGATACAGCAAATGTGCAGTTGACAATCCAGCCTTGTGAAATAACAAGGTACGGACAAGGAAAGACCTTGTTCTTTTGAAATATGATAAAATAATAGCAAGTCTCTGGCCCCTGGTGCCTAAACAAGGAGTTAATTCAGCCCCTGGGCCTTAAAATAGCAAGGCCCTGCAACGTGAATGGAGCAGAAAGGAAGGAGCACGGGGGTCCTTACCACAGTATCAGTACCTAAGCACCACGTAGTGGCCAGATATCCTCACAGATGCCCTATGCTCCAGATCGGAGGCTTTTCCCGCAGTGCTCCAAGGACTGCTGAGTTGCAAGTCTCCCTCTCCATCCCAGACCCCGTTCTTCACCTTCTCTGTAGGCTCTGCTTGAAGCCCTCGGCTCTGCTCATCTGCCCTCAGCTCTGTCACCTCCCGCCTTTCCATTCACGCCACTCAAGGACCAAAGGACCCTTCCTACGGAAGCCTCCAAATGCACAGTCCTTCGCGAATGCAGAACTTTATTAAACGAAGATCTTATGAAGAAGTTATAGAAAACAGACCTTCTTGAAATAGTAAAAAGAATCTCAATAAAAACTCTTCCGGTTTTGAGAATATGAATTCATAGAGGTTCTGTCAGATTACAAGCAGAATAAGAAAAGGGGTGTTTGCATACCAGTGATACTAAAACATTGAAAAATAATCATGGAATCACATTTTTAGTCTCTAATTTATAAAACTGGTCATACTAAGAATATTGTTAATAAAAATACGACTTTTAAATGTCACACATACTTAATGAGCATACTTCTTAGATTTAAAGGCCAGACCAAAAAATAGACAATTCATCATTAATTGTATGGCAATATGCTTTAATTTTTCAGTATTGTAATAATGTTCTGTAGGTAAATTCACACCCAGGATGTCAAAAGCCACTTATGGAATATTACGTTCACGCTATGGCTTCGAAGCAATGGTCACTATTGGACAGTCTACAGACCTTCCCACGGTCTCCATTACTAGGTTCTCAAATGCCGCAATTTCCATGTCCATGTCTTCTTTCTCTTCTTCCTGTATTCCCAACAACAAAAACATGCTGCCTATGCCCCCACCTCCGGTCCTGTTTATATCCCCCAACTATCCTCCTATGCCTGCTAGCCTCTCTGCCTGTCACCTCTGTTGTAGGTCACCATGAGAAAACGCATGGCAGGCAGCCTGGAATCTCTTTCTGGCAGCAGAGCGCACATGTTCCCTCTGGGCAGAGTCCAGCCTAAGGAAGCACCTGCCGGATGTGAGTGTAGAATTCATAGGGACTTAGGGATTGAGAGACCTTTCTGTCTGCTGTCTACCCGGTCCCATATTTATACCCCTAGAGAGAGAAGGATGGGTTCCTTAGCCTACGTTTATTACCTCTGATCCAGCCCAGGCCTATTGCATCTCTGGATACTCCTGCTTTCCTCCTTCCCCTTAGCAATCATAGGCAGTTATCTGGATTCTCTCCCAAAATCCATGGCTCCATGCGCTGCACAGATGGATAAGGACGCATAATAGACACACTCTATGCAGGTGTTCCTGTCTCTCCGGGGCAGCTGAGGTCAGCTCCAGTTCTTGCCGAGTACCAGAGTTGGTTATAAAATAGAGGCACATACCTGCAAACCTAGAGACGCCCTTATCTCACCCATATGGGAGCCAAAGTGGTAAGAAAAATGAGAGAGGGCATGCTTAGTATTCAAGAACCAGGTCCCTCATGGAAGGAGTTAGTGGTTTTCCCTTAAGTGCACAGATGCATATCTTACCACTTGTTCTGTTTTTTTTTTTTTTTTTTGCTTCCTCTGAGCGTCCACTTGGCTGCCCACTCTCTCTGGGCTCCTTATCTTATCTTGTACTGGGTGTGTCAAGGCTATCTGAGTCTCACTTTTCCTCTCCTGTAGCCTTACCCTTGCTACTCAAACTACCAGACGCTGTAGCTGTTCTTTGCAAGAAAGACTTCGAGTGCCCAAATTACAGACCCGCTCTAGTAGGCCAAGGCATTAGACTCCAGCTCCTTGCTCCCAGAACAAGCTCCTTGGCAATAAATGACAGAATCTAAAGATCCCAGAACATAAACACCTATCGATTCAGGCTGATATCAAAGTTTGGAATTTCTTCCTCTGTGGTCCCGGGTTGTGTGGGAAGCTCTGCTGAAGCTTCTGGCTATTTTCTTTGGCTGGTGAGAAAGACAAGCTCCCTTCCCAGAGCTTGCTTGTTAAAGTGTCCAGCAGAAACCATCCCTTCCGGCAGGGCAGATTGTTTTAATTTTCTCAACCAAGCAGGAAGTAAGGATCTTTTAAGTGGAGGAGGGAATGGGGAGGGGAGGTGAAACGTTGGTGAGGCGATCAGAATTCAGGAATCCAATAGCAAGTCCGAAGGACTGCTGGCCACTATAGGAAATTCTATACAGGACACAAAACATAAACTGACGGTGCCTCCCACTCGCCCATTCACCTGCCATGTTATGTGCCCAGACGGATGTAAACACGGTCTCTGCCCTGACCTCCTTCAACAGCTTGCTGAAAGACTTTGCTTTAATGCTGGGCCTCATAGAATTTGGTCACATTGCACAGTTTCAGATTTTGCAAACACGCGTGCTTAGGATTGTGTGCACACCATTGTGCGATGGGGCATGCTCCCTTTGTTATCACAGATTTTTACAAAGCTTCCTTTTAGGAGGCCAATATTTTTATATGAAGACAAGTGTCGTGGGGATGGAGAGATGGCTCAGCAGTTAAGAGCACTGATTGCTTTTCCAGAGGACCTGGGTTCGATTCTCAGCACCCACATGACAGCTCACAACTGTCTGTAACTTCAGATCAAGATATTCTTGTATACACATATGCAGACAAAACACCTAGCATACAAACAATAATAAAATAAGAATGTAGAAAGAAAATTAAAATCAGAGATGGGTGAGAGTCTTGGGATTTCTGTATTTGAAAGAGTATATATTTCCACTACATTTCCTTTCCCCATCAATTTTCAAAGCCTATATATTATCTTAATGCTTCCTTGTAAGAGAAAGAGTAAGCTTGGTTCTTCCTCCTCCCACCCCCCACTTACTCTTTTTTAAACAGAACTAATCTGCCCCAAATCTGTCTGCTTCACACAGCTCTAAAATCCTTGGACAAATTGATTTATCTTATACTGTGGGAAATTTCAGATGCATTGTTAATGTTTGCTCAGAAAAAAAAATAAAGATAGTTTTAGAAGATATTGATAAAGCAAGGAATGAGGGGAAGCAGGGGAAATCACTCCTGCCCTGGGAGACTGGGGAAGAAAGCCTCAGGGCCCCTTGGCAAAGCCTCCTTTCTCGCTGATGCTTTGCCGAGGTCAGGGAGTTCCTGCACTGCCAAAGAAAAGTTAATTTCCTGTTCTCTTTCTCCAGGAGCATTTTGTGCACTTTGGCTAAATTATTGCTCATTTTTCCACTAGGGGCGAGCCAGGCTTGCCGCTGAAGCTCTAGGAATGGCATTAAACTCCCTTCTGGCTGTTAAAGACACAGAGAAACATCCAGAGGAAATGCAGTGGTGGTAACACAAATTTGGATTTCTACCAGCCTTTCAAAGCCTAACTTTGTAACTCGACTTCTGTGGAGCTCATTATATGGCAACTTTTGAAGGAAAGGAGAAGTGTTTCTATACATACATTTATGGTTCATTTTATGTATTATTTTCCCAAGAGGGGCCAAGCGCAATGAGAATATGTACAGGATATTGTCCATTGCGATACAAAGATGTGATTTCCCTACCTTTTATAATCTCAAAGTTTTTCGAAGCTCTCTCAGCTGGTGTTTAATTTGATCCCATAATAACACTAAGACAGTCATTGCCATCTCTAGGCCAAACTAGATTCTAATTCACACTCTGTGTGTGTGTGTGTGTGTGGTGTTGTGTGTGTGTGTGTGTGTGTGTGTGAGAGAGAGAGAGAGAGAGAGAGAGAGAGAGAGAGAGAGAGAGAGAGAGAGAGAGATCACTCAACCCCAGCACTGAGCTCCTGATATCAATCCCCGGGTACTGTCCCTTCTGCCTGGAGTGGATCCTGAGGGTCACAGCAAGCCAGGTTTTAGACACAGGTTATTCTTGTGTTTCCCAAGAGTGTCCACCACCATCTAAACAACACACCTGCTTTTCTATGCTTACAAAACAGAAGCACCAATGCCCAGAAGCGTCATTGCTATGGAAGTAAACATTTTTTTTTACTATAGATTATTCACTGCCCTCAGGATTTTCCTATCACCTGACTCACCGCATCCTGAATTGACCAAATGACCTCTGTTTTCTCTCAGGCATAATAGCAGATTCCGGTTTCAGTTTGTCAACAACAGCTGTGAGCTGGGTTCCGTGGGTTATAAGGTTTGTCCAGAAAAATCAAGTGTCAAGGTTGGTGAAGAAGCCACATGCGTGACCCCTCCCATGCTTTGATAAAGAAAGACAGGCTTGTATTTCCCCACCAAACCTATGCTCTTGAGCCAAATAGGGATGCGTTTTCACAATCAGGAAAGCATTAAACTGCATATAGCTCTCACAGGGGAAAGTGACAGAGACCTTTACCAGAGGACAAGCAACTTTAAGTGTTTGCCTGCACAAAATATAAGGAAGGAAGGAAGGCTGAGAATAAAAATATGGGCTGTATATGAGCATCAAAACAAAGTATTCTAACACATACAGTGTGCTTTGTGTAGGCCCAGTTCAAAGTATATTCTTCTATTTTAAATTTATTTTTTAAAAAGAAAAAAACTATCTCTTTTCATTTTACATACCAATCCTAGTTCCCATTCCCCTCCTCCCATTCCCTCCACCTTTCCTCATGCTCCTTACCCTCCCCCCATCCACTCCTCAGAGAGGATAAGGCACATTGCTTTGGGGAAAGTCCAAGGTCCTCCCTACTATATCTAGGCTGAGCAAGGTATCCATCCAAAGAGAATGGGTTTCCAAAGAGCCAGTATAAGCAGTAGGGATAAATCTTGATGCCGTTGCCAGTGGCCCCACAGTCTGCCCCAGCCATACAACTGCCACCCACATTCAGAGGGTCTAGTTTGGTCCTATGCTGGCTTCTTCCCTGTCCAGCTGGAGTTGGTGAGCTCCCATTAGTTCAGGTAAACTGTTTCAGTGGGTGTACCCATCATGGTCTTGACCTCTTTGCTCATGTTCTCAATCCTCCCACTCTTCAACTAAACTTTGAGAGCTCAGTCCAGTGCTCCGATGCAGGTCTCTGCCTCTGTTTTCATCAGTTGCTGGATGAAGGTTCTATGATGACATTTAAGATAGTCATCAATCAGACTACAGGGTAAGGCCAGTTTGGGCACCTTCTCCTCTATTGCTTATGGTCTTAGCTGGGGTCATCCTTGTAGATTCCTGGGGATTACTCTAGTGTCAGGTTTCTTGCTAGCCCCATAATGGCTCCCTCAATCTCTTTCTTTGCTCTCAACTCTGTCCCTCCTCCATCACGACTATCCAGTTCCCTCAAGGTTTCTTCCTCCTCCCCTTTTCCCCTCCTCTACTCTTTCTGCTGTCCCTTCTCCCCCATCCCCATGCTCCCAATTTTGTCAGTCGATCTTGTCTACACAGCTCTGGATCTGCAGATTCTGGCCACGATTGCTGTGTTCAAGCCTATGAGTTGATTCACGCCTTACATGTAGTCCTATTTTGTTTCTGTTACTGTGATAAACACCGTGACCAAAACCAAGTTGGAGACATAATAGTTGATTTGGCGGACAGGCCACAGATAACCATTAAGGGAAGTCAAGGCAGGAACTGAGGCACAGACCATAGAAGAACTCTGCACACTGATTCGCTTCCCATGGCTTGCTCAGCCTGCTTTCTCATCCTACCCAGCACAACCTGCTCAGGGGTGACACCGCCGACAGTGGGCTGAGCTTGCCCACAGCAATCATTAATCAAGAAAATAGCCCCACCGACATGCACACAAGTCAGTCTGATGGAAGCAATTCCTCAGTTGAGGGTCCCTCTTGTCAGATGTCTCTAGTGGGTGTCACACTGAAAAAAAACACTGATTGGCACACGTGTAAGTTTAGAGAGTTTCACTTATGAAGAGCAGACTGGGGGACTTCTAAAGTGGGAGAATTTCCTATGGCTCTATAGCCAACAAATGATGGAGTGTATTTCAGAGCAGATCTGTGATCTTCCTATCGGTGATATTTACCATGTTGGGCACTGGGGGCTTTGTTGGAGACCGATGTGCCCATCCCCAGTTGGACCATGCACAGCTGAACTTCTCCCTTCCCACACTGTTCAGATGAACTGCATGCTAAGAAAACCGGTGGGGAAGAGTAATAGTAAGGTGACTATATTTCAGGGCCTATGATCAGACCCACCAGGCATCACCAAATTCATGAGTCCTGACTCATAATTAGTAAGTTCATCTAGTGTTTGTATCATAGACACCACAAGATTTTGTGGACTTCATTGAAAGGTATGTTTTTCATTATTGGTACCCTTATACATATGTAACAGACTCACAAAACAATTTATCATTATAGTCTATTAAACCTCAATAAGTTAAAATTATGTTTTACATTTTCAACAAGTATCTGAAAGTATAAAGTACACAGGGTAAAAATTACCTGGCCAGATTCCAACTACAGCATTGTATATATCAGAAAACAAAAATCTTATATTAAAATATGAGCTTATCCTTTCACCAAGGCTGCCTGCCTAGAAAAAAAAATATCCAAAGGAAGCCAATGGGAAAAGTGAAACCAAAACATTCCTTTCCCCCCAGAGGCGACAGACACAAAGATGAGAGCAGAAGGCACTATTTTCCTCTCAACATAGCTCCTGGTTGCCACATCAGAGGACTTCTCTCTCAGTTTTTAATTCCATTTGTACAAGAAACAACACTGCTTATAGCAGAACTGGGCTACCGGTTCTGGCTCACTCCTGAAAGGACAGGAGAGAACCCCACAAATAAAATGATGAAATCTTGGAAATTTTGCACAATCTGTTTAAATATGAGCTCCATCAAGACTTCATTAAAGTCTGTCTAAGGTATTCAGGTTTGAATTTGTTCGAAATTCTATTAGCATGAGCAATGCTTTTACCATATGCATATTTTATTATAAAATTGAAAATGGCACTAATCAGTTAGTTCAGATCAATCCACAGGCATTGCATGCTCATCAGGCAACCCAACTCACCCCTGTGGTGGCTACACACCTCTCAGTGTGCTGACATCGCTGAAGGCCTGCTATGGACAGGACCAAGATTTAAAGGTCATTCATTCAAATCCAGCTAAACTACGGAAAAGTATGTTAAAGTTCCATTTTTAGGATAAGAAGTCTGCTCAAGGTAGAAATTCATTGACAGAGAGGAGACATAGAAGACCAGAAAGGTGGGGAAAGTGAGATGGGGAAGCTTACTAACTAACCCAAGACTTCATGTGGCTTTGGTTATGCACACCCCACCCTCTTATATTAATGCACGTGGCCAGCTGACCCTTTGACCTGTACAGACTGTGTGCACACACCCCTCTCCAAACAAAAGCCCCCTATTCCAGACTACAATGCACCCCTGTCTGAACAATAGTACATGTTTTTCAGCCCTTGAGGACTACCAAGCCTAGAAGGTTTCAAATATATTCTCAATAGGTCTTGTATGAACAATGGAAAGGCCAATCTAGCCTGAAATGGTTCTGAGAGAATAGTACGACAAACTGTATCTTCCAAGTGAAGTTTTCAAGCAAATCCCTATTTATAATCATAGGCTTATGCATAAAGTATGTGAGCCTATGATTAAAATCAAATGCATTATAGAAAGGGATGATTGCAGCAGAAAAAAAAGGATGTATCACTTAATATATCAATCAAGTTAAAAAAAAAACACCCAAATTGTGACCCTTAGTAACCTTCTCCTCCTTCCTTTAAACCCCATAAAAAGAGACCCCGGACTATGATATGAGGCCCTAGAGCAGAGGTTCTAAATCTGTGGGTTGCAACCCCTTGGAGGCTGAATGTCCATTTCACAGGGGTCCCTTAACATCATCTGATGTGGGAGTGTCATATATCAATCTGTTGATTTCATTGGTTAAGCAATAAAGAAACTGCTTGGCCCTCATAGGTTAAAACATAGGTGGGAGGAGTAAGCAGAACAGCATGCTGGGAGGAAAAGGAAGTGAGCTCAGAGAAGCCATGCTCCAGTCTCCCGGACAGACGTGAGCGATGAAGCTCCAATCCAAGATGGACGTAGGCTAGAATCTTCCCGGTAAGCGCACCTTGGGGTGCTACACAGATGATTAGAAATGGGCTAAATTAATATGTGAGAGTTAACTGAGAAGAGGCTAGATAGAAATGGGCCAAGCAGTGTTTAAATGAATACAGTTTGTGTGTTGTTATTTCGGGGCATAAGCCGAGCAGGCGGCCAGGGTGTTGGGGAAGCAGCCCCGCCGCTTCTTATTACAACAATCATCTGCATATCAGACATTTGCATTACAATTCATAACAGTAGCAAAATTACAGGTTTGAAGGAACAATAAAAATAATTTTATGGTCAGGGGTCACATGAGGAACTATATTAAAGGGTTGCAGCAGTAGGAAGGTTGAGAACTGTTACCTAAGAATGTCTTGCTCCTGTGGCCAGTTGTCAGCCTTGACAGTCTATCACTCTCTAATCTGTACTATCATTCATTTCTAAATAAAGCTATCTTAGCTATTTTGGCAAATCTGTGTGACCCCTCATTTTTAGTCCTTTGGGTAAAAGACAAGCATCTAGAAGCACTTAGCCTGGATCCCAGCCTGCTACAACAGTAGTATCCCTTTAGAAGTATATGTGGGAGATGCATGAGGTTGTTCATACACTGAGGGTCCCAATGAGGCCAAAAAAAAGGTGAAGGTAGAAAAAGGTCATAATAAGTCACAGATCAAATTCTGAATAGCAAATTGCTTGGAAGTCCAAGAAATGGCATGGAGGCATACAGGGGATACTGGTGCAGGAAGGGGAAACCCAGGACTCCTTGGAGAGCAAAAAGAGTTCTTACTGTTTCCTTCTATTGCCTTAGTGCTTGACCCCACCCACCCTCAGATTCCTCACCCACTTCTTTGCTCACACAGTGCTCACTGCAGGTCGGGTGCTGTCTTAGTGCTGGAGATGTAGAGATAAACAGTTAAGTAGTCTTTGAACATAAGTAGTTTATGCTCCTTGTAGAGAATGACAATAAACTAACAAATGGACCAAACAAATTGGGGCCCAAAGTCTTAGCTACATCTGCCCCTTACTCAACTCAATTCTACAAGTTCTCAGCTACAACATGGTGTTAATCGTGGCATCTGGTGCTTTAAATTTTATCAGGTGGCATTTGGAGCTTTACCTACAGATAAGCAGATCCACCTTTGAGTGACAGGTTGGCCTCTACAAGTTTTGGCTGATTCTAAAATTTCATTTCACTGAGGAAAGACAGTAGCATGGAGCGGGGAGTATTGATATTCACTGCCAAGAATGGGTGCAGTCAAGAAATGGTCCCAAAGCAAACAAGTAACAAATGGTACTAAAGTGACGCCAGAACTTTTGGATCCTGAAATCAAAGCGTTGCTGGAGCCATATTGTCCCTGAACCGCAGGAATCCTTGCACTATTATGGTGGTGCTCTTGGGTGTGAGGCTTCGGAGACATCTACACCTTCATCTTTCCACAGCACTGTTCTTCTAAGGACTTCGCTCACATCACATTAGGGGCCCATGTGACTCCAGTGTGCCCTCATCTTAGCTAATCAATCTACTTTTAAATAAAGTCACACTCTGAGGCACAGGGGTTAGGACATCAATGTGTCTTGGAGAGGAAGGCATATAATTAAACTCCATAACACCAGTGAATGAATGTAGGATGTGAAGTAGAATGGAGACAGAAAGAAAACAGTTCTCAGTTCAGTCCTGTCTTGTCCATCATTTGATGCCTCGTTCGTGAACCTCATTCTCTTCCCTTATAGAAAAAAAAGGGATTGAATCTAATAATACCTAACTAATTTTGAATTATAGCATTCTAATATGTATGAATAATTATAATGAAAAATAACTTTTATTTGCCATGTTTTAAAAGCATCTACTTATGATAAGGGCTAACATGATGGAGGAGATAAAACTTTCTGGGCTTAAGAAAGCTTTCAGAAGGTTCATGAAGATTTATTTCTGGAAAACTTACAACTTGTGAGAGACTTTAGAAAGAAGGAAGATTGGAAAATAAAGTTATAGGCTGAGTTCTGAAGTTTGACAGAGAGTTCTGACAATACTAGAAAGGCATACTAGACCACGCCACGGCAAAGTATAGTCTAGAGTTTTTGTAATTATGATTCAGTATCAAGACTACAAAAATACATCTAAGATTTTAGAGTCCTATTAACTTGAATCTGGATTTTCTTGGAGGTGAAGTAGGGGAAATTTTGCTGTGGAATATTAGTTTAAGATGTGTTACATTCCTTTATTCTGTGGAATATTTGATGATATAAAGATGTGTTGAATTCTTTTATGTTGCATTTGTTTAACTCTGTAGAGTTGTGTTACTTTGCCTGCCCAGAACACCTGATTGGTCTAATAAAAACTGAACAGCCAGTAGCTAGGCAGGAGAGGGAATGGGTGGGGCTGGCAGACAGAGAGAATAAATTGGAGGAGAAATCTAGGGATGAGGGAGGAACAAGAAAAGGAGGACAAGAGGATGCCAGGGGCCAGTGGTTCACCCAAGGAAAGACATATATGTATATGTGTGTGTATATATATATATATATATATATATATATATATATATATATATGAAAAACCCAGAGGCAAAATGAAGAGAAACAGGATAATTTAAGTTAGAAAAACTGGCTAGAAACAAGTCAAGCCAACATTCATAAGTAAGAATAAGTCTCCATCTGTTAAATGGATGCTGGGCCCCCCAAAAGTAAAAAGAACTGTTTACAAAATATCACTTTATACCAGCCTGTAGTTGGTATATGGAGCATCTGTTAAGGTCACATTTACTAAAGTATTCAATATAAAGGGGTAAATATCCCTCATGGTCTCTGAGAAAAAAATAAAGGTGGTGTGTAAACCACACAGAGGAAATCTAAGTGTGGGGAGATGCTAAGGGGCAGGCAACAGCCTGGGAATCAATAGGCAAGCAGGGCTTTGATAAATGGCACAAAATATATGTATTGTATATACTTAAGTATTTAAAAGGATACATTTTATAACAAATTTAAATTTTTAAGCTAATATATTTTTTGTTCATTTGTTTGTTTATTGAGACAAGATTCCTCTGTGGTTTTGGAGCCTGTCCTGGAACTAGCTGTTGTAGACCAGGCTGGCCTCTAACTCACAGAGATCCACCTGCCTCTGCCTCCCAAGTGCTGGGATTAAAGTCATACACCATCACCGCCTGGTTAATATTAATTATTTTTAAAGGGATTAAATCAAAGAGAAAGAAAAAAGCATAGGACGCCATTAACATTCAAATTTGGAGTCAGTCATGATGATGAGTGACCAGCCTCAAATCTGGTCAGGAGCCAAGACAATAAGTTTAGAGAGTGGCAAGAAGGAACAAAGATATTCTCATGGTTCAAATCATATATTAATATAACCAGAAGAATGTAGGAGCTTATTAATTAACTAGGAATGTCAAAGGATTGTTAATTTCTGCATATTTAAGTACTCATAACATTTTTACCTTTCTAGAAGACATAGCAGGGAATGGGAGATGCAGGTGATGAGGGACACATTTTCACCAAGGGAAAAAACAAGACGGAAGCCCAAAGAAGAAAATCGGAGACATCTACTTTCATAATCAGAAGTGGAAGGGACAGAAGCGAACCTTGGAAGGAGCCCCTAGTCATTCAGAGGTCATAGAGGACACCCACTGTGCTACTCTGTTAAATCGCAGGATTTTAAGATGTTTGTTTAGTGATGAGAGAAACTTCTAGAAGAAGGATGAAGGTTGAACATGGATCATTATTGCTTGCCAGGGGTAACCAGGAAAGAGTTTTCAGTAGAGAGGACCAATTTCAAAGGCTAGGAATGGGTGGAGGTGACCAGCGAGCAGACAAAAGAGAAACAATTATAGTATCTGTGACGGGAACTAGACGAAGAGGAAGAACATTGGGGAGATTGTCTCCTCTGGGCTCTGGTGCCAAGAAGCCTGGTGCCATGTTATCACTGCTAAGCATGCTTATTGGCCCAACGGAAAAGCCTGAGATTGTTTGTAAGTAAGAGAATAACTGTGGAGCCGATCCTGGAGGAGACTAAAGAAAACATGCTTAGGAATGCACAAGGAAGACAGGATCTGGCAAAAGAGGGGTCTCTTTAACCAGCCTCCCCACTTTGCTCCCTTCCGTTCTATTCTGCTACAGTTCATTTTGTAGCCTGTTTTCTCATAAATCGGTGCACGCCAATCTTTGCGTTCTGTAGGGATTGTCCTATACCTTCACAATTCAGAGAGCTTAGTATATTCACATCAGCAGCATCTAGACCTTATTAGATTTTCTACACACACGCACACACGTGCTGAAATGTGCACACATGTGCATGCATGGACCATAACAGTTTATTAAGCTATTTGGTTTCTTTCATATGCATATGTAGGATTTTACATTTGCTGCACCTTTTTTAATCTCCAGTTTCTTCTCTGCCTCAGCTCATTACTTTCAAAGAATAATCTAAGAATTTATCAGTTTTCTGGCATTGTACTTACTGTCTCATAATGGCTTCTATTCCTGTGTCGCCAGTACCCCATTGCTTACCTAGCATCAATAAATATTTATACATTGAATAAAAATAAATGGGTAAATGATTAAAAGGGACCAAGGAGAGAAAGAAAAAGAGAAAATGAAGTTTATTGTCTTTCAATTGAAGAGGAAGGTTCTCCATGAGACAATTACAAACATTTTTTTATTAAAGACAGCAAAGTCATTTTCCAAGAGGCAGAGCCATGGAGATATTTTCAGTGGGTTGTTAGGAAGTGAAATTATTACCACCATTATTACAGCTGTCACTAGGTTTTTGTGCTTCATCTGTCTGTTGGTAGGTGTTTCTCATGCCATTACTGTAACTATACGACTGAGGACAGTTTTCACTGTACTGCCCCCTGTCTCTCTCACACACATTCACACACACCATTCTCACTGCCACTGTACTCACACTACATATTTAAAAAGGAGGCCATTTCAGACAGTTTGTACTGGCAAAATGATACACCTATCAGAGACCCTGGCCACCTCTAATGGCTGCCCTGATAATCCAGAAACACTGGATGGACACAATCAATCCAATGAAAGACAGAAGAGGCAATCAGGGCCTCCTCTGGTCTCTGCTGCCTGGGATTCAGTAGCTCAAGACAGCTTCTCTGGATGTGACCCCAAAAAGTGCACATACTGTATTTTCAACTCATCCTTCTTTCTCTTTTATTTTGTCTCTGCTCTGGTGTCCCTGAGATTGTGTTTTCCAATCAATTGTCAGCACCTAAGAGTTGGTCTAGCTTCCTGATGCTACAAAACTTAGACTAAACAAGTCATTTTAAAGACATCTTCAAATGTTAAGTATGTTGATTATTTTTACAAATACAAACACAATGGATGAGAATACATTTAGTGAGGACATTTGCTTATTGACATTGGGCTATGTTGGCTCCTGAGGTAGTAAAAGTTGCAGAGAGCGGTTCTGGAAACTGTAGGGAGAGTGAGGAAGACTTGGAAGGCAAACAGCCCTGTCACAGTCCAAGGAATAGTAGTTCTCATTGTGTAGCCTCAACGGGAGATAATCAGAAACACATGGCTCTCCCGAGTCTAAACACAGTCCTCAAATAGCCATGTTTCCAATAGAGGAGCATGGACGGAGGAGATCTCACCCATTGTGTCTGCTGATAATTTAATATGTTTTCTGTGTTATGCAATGTTAAGACTTCAGCTTCCATGAAAATGGGTAAATCTACAGAGCAACCTATCTCAGTGAAGACAATATAACTAGGTTTATATATTAAGTTGGTATGGTTTTAAGACACGGCAGATTATTAAATAAGATTTAAACAACCAATGTTGAGAGAAAAAATCTGGAAGAAATGACAATATTGCATTTGCTTAACAAGGCACATTGGAATGTGCAAGTGGAAAAAGGAATTAAAATTTGGCCCAAAAGAGGGGCAAGTGCTTCCTTATGGAAAACTGGCAGATCAAATATTGTGATCTCACTGGCACTGGGAACAGCTTTCATGTTGAATTGGTTCCCAATGGGGAAGGTGTGGAAGGCAATGGTATGGTCTTCAAATATCTCCAGCTGTAGAATCCCTTTTACCAGGTAGACAAAATACAGAGAGCTCTTCTAAGAAGGGATTGCAACCAAAAGACCAGGAAATACTTGCTGCTTATTCATCGATGAACAACTCTGATTAGAGAAATATTCTGCTTTTCTATGTTTTCCCACAAAGTTGCTATTTGTTTGTTTGTTTGTTTTAACATCTTCCTTTGAAGACTTATTAAAGTTTTTTTTCATTTTAGGTTTATTTATTCAGAGTCAATTGATATACACAGAATGAGCAGTTAAAAGTGAAGCATAGAGTTTGTTAAGCACTTTCAGGGGTCTTGGTGTGTTTTTAGTTCTGAATATCTGATCAAAATAAATTATTTGCTCATGGAGATCTGTATAGATACATAGATGCAAGAGTTTGTACTAAATTTCTGGTGTTTAGAGATTTTTATATATCCAAACACACTTTTTATAGTTAAGTTCAGTGGTTTTAAGCATCTTTTATAAGCATTTAAAGATGGGTGGATTCAACCATAGTAAAAATGAGAGATTCAGCTAAGTTGAATATTTTAACCTATCAGTAAAAGTAATGACAAATGTCAGAATGTATAGATGAAAAGAAAAATCTACTTCTGTAAAATATCATTTCTAAGAACTACTTCTAGGTCTTCAGGAACACCCACCTCTACAGTGCCTATTAGTGACTTTAACGAATCATTATTTTTGACAGGATCTCTGTAGGATTCTTAATGAATTTCTCTCTCCACCTTAGATCTCTGAATGGATATTTAGCCACTGCATCTGGTTATTACTTGACTTCTTCTGGAAGATACACTACCAACAAGATTTGTTCATCTCTGGTTCTGACTAAGCTTCCAGGCCACCTTCTTTCTACCTTCTTTGCTATCAGCGGGTTGCACTCATTAAAATCAGAGGTACAGAGCAAATGTTTGGCAACACATTTTCACATTCACTGAACTATGATTCTCAGTTTAGAATCTTGCTTATGTTTTAAATATTTAAGGCTGTGAATCATTTGGGAGCCAAAACCATCATGTGTTTGGCATTCTTCTGGTTGAAGAAAATTCTAGAGTGTATGTTTTTTTTACACCAGCAGCCAATAAGTTTCAGATGTTTTCCAAGGAGCAGGAGTTCTAAAGCTGAAACGGAATTTTCTGTGACAGTCTACAAATAACAGCGAACATATGCTTAAGATACAAACAAAGCCAGAATTGGGAAATAACCAGCAGGGAAGTAAAGGAGGCTACAAGCTAATTAATGAATCATTTCCACCTAATTTCCTAGAAAATATTTAAGTGTTTAAATGTTCCCCTCACCCATTTTTAAAGAACATCACAATTACAAACTACCAAAAAGTTGCTTTTAAAATTCAGGTACATTTGTCATAAATCTAAAGTATTCAAGAAAATAATAAAAAAAGCAAAGGAAAAAGTTACATAAACTAACCAAAGGTACATTCTCCAGTTATTTCAGAACACCTGAAAGTTGAGTCACACCTTGACTTGAGTCTTCCTTTAAAGATGACCCTGCTCTGTCAGAAGTGAATGCAATATTCACGTTTTTGCTAACAAATGAATACACCCATGTGACAGTCTTCAAGGGCTCAGCATCTTAATCTACTGTGATTTGGCGTGCATTCCTCAAGTGATGGCTTCAGGAATGGTTATGCCAGTGTTGAGTTTGCTTTTACTTATGACTTATACTGTGGTAGGAACCAAGCAGATGGATTTCTGTGGGAGGCGGCAGGGGATTCTGTTAGCCATGTGGCTCACTTGAGCATCCTTCAATAAGAGTTGACTTGTTTTCAAGTTGAGTAACCCCACCTACTGTCTACCTACCAAGCTATCTACCCTGTGTTATGAGTCTGAAATGAAACAAACAAAAGAGAATATAAGACAACATAGTTGTGGTCCTGGAGGTGGCAATACGGACAATAACTATGTTGCCACCCAAGATGAAATTCTGCTGCAACCAACAACCAGGCTCAGAAACTCTAGCTAAGTCTACTTAGAGAAAGGGTACCTCTTACTGATCCTAGAGGTATCTTGCTGTATACTATTTCAAGTGTCACTGAATTGAATGGTTTTTACGTCACAACTTTTTAAATAACCAGTTTTTCACCCTTTTTCTTTTTCTTATTATACTTGACAGCGAAAAGTCTATATTTGCAGATAGGCATGAACAGAGTGCAATATTAAAACAGTGTCATGTGTTTTCTGGATTTGTTTTGTTTCCTATACTTTATAATTAAAAATGGTGAGATTAACCTGCCCATCATGAATACAGAATGATCTCTTTTTTTCCCAACTTTGTTTTGCTTTTTTTTTCTAGACAGTGTCTAATATAGCTCGGGCAAACAATGTATCTAGCCTAGGCTGGCCTTGAACCCCCTGGTCCCTGGCCTCTGTCTTTCTTATGCTGGAATTATAAGCATGAACCACCACACCAAGCATAAATGCACACCTTGAAAAGAGAAGTCTCACTATTAAACACTGCCCAGAACTCTTTATGTAGAGCAACCTGGGTTAGTGCCTGCTTCCTGCCTCTACCTCCTGAGTGCTTAGATGTTAGGTACGGACACTATACTGAACTGGTGTTTCCCTAATTCGATGAACAATTAAACTATATGACAATTATTCTGATGAAAACTATATTACTATTCTTTAAATGCTTTAGAAAGAGTACATTGGTTTAGAACCGTATTCACCAAATTCAGAACTAACTTGGCAGACCATCAGATGGAATTCTGAGAGTGTCTTAGTCTTCTCGCTCTCTGCTCTAAGGGAAGACACCCGAGGGTGACTTTTGTCTCTTACGTATAAATCCTCAGATTTCTTAAATCTCTCTTAGAAAGCATTTCATTTCACTGAAATGAAGATCATGTCTAAAAGATAAAGGGCAGAACCCTTTAAGTAGGTTTCGGAAGTTTCTCAGTTTTTATGTAACACACACAGTCAGCAGGTCACTTTGGGCTGTTTATACTCTGGCTCCCTTTCGGACCTCATGAAAGTTAATTTTAGTTTTGCAGAAAGGAGAGAGAGGCCGACTGCTCAGGCTAAACTCAGACTTACCTTCCTGATTTCCTGGGCATTCGCCGAGAGATGGAAGCACCGTTTGTCCTGTGGATAGCCTTGCTCGCATCTGCTAGCCTGGGTTTGTGAGGGTATGTGGGGACCAGACCCAGGAACCTCGGCTGCAAGCTTCTTAGCCCCTCGGGGTGTCAGGGTCTGGTAAAAGAGACAGATTGCCACCACCAAACCCACCAGGAAAGGTCGGGGGCAAAATCGCCGGCGACAAAGGAACCCCGGTCGACAGACCATGACCAGTCCACCTTCACTTGGCCCCTGGCCACGCTGTCAGCATGAAAAAAGTACACATCTGTCTTCTTTTTGCACAACTCCAGTCAAGTTCGCCCCAACTCCCCTTGAGAACATTCCGAAGGTTCATGCCAAAGACTCACACAGATCCCAGCGGTCCGAGGTGTTTAGAGCCCTTTCGTGAAGGACAGTAAAAAGTGACTGACTTGCTTATTCTTTTTTTTTTAAGATGTCAAAATAATGAGAGTCGTAAGAAATCATCCGAATGCATCCCTGGCTGGCAAGAGTTTCTTCCGGTAATATCTTATTTCCACAACAGTCATAAACTTAGGAGTTCAGCTTGTCTCGGCTTTGGGGCAAAGAGAAAGCACAGTAAAGCGGACCCGAGTCTGAAAAGAGCCCCAAAGACGCAGCAGAGGGAACGCGAAGTGCCTGTTGCACAGCTGGGCGCAGGCCAGGTTGCCCTAGCAGTTTCTCATTTTCCCTCCGGTTTGAAAGCCGCCCTGCTCTCAGCGGTTTCTGAACTGCTTCCCTTCGTTCAGTTTTCAATTGCCACTTTGCTGTCAGCATCCGCGGCCTTTAACACAAGAAGGGAAGAGCAGTTTGAATGTGTGTGTGTGTGGGGGGGGGGGGGGGGTTACTGTCAGGGTTTTGCTTGCGTTTGGTCGCATTCTATTTCAAGTTCAAAGTTCTGTGTACTTACTCAGTTTTCATCCTTTTAGCCAGAATTTTTTTTTTCCATGATTGCTGATCAAAATCACTTGGAAGGAAACACCCAGGCGTAGGACTCCACCTCATTTCACTCACACGCATGGACACACACGCGCAGACACGCGGAGACACGCGCGCGCCAGCTGCCCACAGGGCCGAGAGCCGGGGGACCTGGGCCATCGCTGCCACCCAGGCCGAGCGGGGCGGAGCTAAGCCCAGGACTCCTCTGGCCTTGGGGGCAGTCCGAGCCGCGCTGTCAGCTCTGCATCAGCAAACGGTAGGCTACCGTGCTTGGGGAACAGCAGTTAGGGTCGCCTCTGAAACGTGGCTGCCTCACCAAACCCACGGAATTAGAAACATACTTGATGCCCGATCGATCGTCTGTGCCTCTGCATTTGCCTAAGACAGCACTATAATAACAAAAGGCTCCTAGTCAAGAGCTGCTAAAGACCGACTCGGAGTTAACGGGGAAGGTCATCACTCCGGGGAATTGTGGTCACGTTTAAGAGGACAGGAGAGTCGTTAGGACAGTCTGGACCACAGATCAGGAAACATTCGAGTAACTGAAAGTCCCCTCTCCACTCAGCACCGAGTGCTACCGCAGATATTACTCCTCCTTTTTGAGGTCTTTCCAAGGCAAAAAGCGTGAGGTCTGGCTTTTCAAAGGAGCTGACTGTAACAGGTACTGAGTGTTCTAACTTCTGCCCAGGGAAAGGGGTGCGGAGCAGGCTTAATTTAAGTCCGTACCGACTCTCTCATGGGCATTGACACCAGGGCCGGTTGGCAGCTCCCATCACTCTGGGCTCGGCAGGGCAGGCTGAGGGACCATCAAGGAGAACTTCCAGGTCCTTGCTTTGCCAGCCCCGGGAAGGACTGGTTTAAGTTCACAGAGGACATTCTTCAAAGACTTTAAATCTAGATAGTTTCTACACTTTAGGTCTAACCGAACTTTTTCTAGGCAGGCGTTCTCCGGTGAGGCCACACTCCTAGAGTAAGCCCATAGGACTCAGCCGTTTGTCACTAATATTTTGTGAGGAGGAGCGCCCCCTAGAGGCTCACAGCTACAACAGGTTCAGAAAAAATGGACTTCTCTTGCTAACAAGAGACTTCATTTATGAGCCAGCTTGAGATAAATCAAACTGTGTCAAAAAAAAGTTAGTACCTCAAAACAAATTAATTACGTAAATTAATTAGCCATGAATAATTTCAAGTCTTTTTATAAAATGTGTTAATAATATTTGATATATAAATTCAAAGCCTTCAATACATGGCAAATGAGGGAATGAGAGAGAATCAACCTGTTTTTCACATTTAGGCATTGAGAGAGCATTTCTGTTGCATGCCATAGGTTTTTGGTGGATGTAATATGATTTGAAGACTAGTAGAAATCACTAGACTTCCAAATTGGAATGGCTTCTATGCTCTCAAGGCCAAAAATGTGGTAAAAAGCTATTTACTGGGTGATATAAGCCACATAGCTATTTATTAATATTAAGGCCTAAATTCTAAAAAAAATCAAGGTTTATGGAAGGATTTTTTAAAAAAGATCCTTAAGTTCCTGAGTCAGAATACCAAATAGTAAAATGGATATTAAGTAGAATAGTCTTTGAATGAATTGGGAGAGGGGAAAGCCAACAGAAGAAAAAAATTTTAGACAATGTTGTCAATTTAGTTTGGCCAAAAGGAATCTTCAGGTTGGGTAAATTGAAGAATTCAATTCCTTATCTTGACTACAGAGTCCAACAGAGAAGAAGACAGCCAATAAACTACTACTGGAAAAAAGAAGGGGTTAGTTAGTCAGAACAAGAATGTGGCAAAGAAAACATGGGGTCAAATGGAATGAAACTCCAGTACCGCCTCGGGCGCTCGAGGAAGACCCACGGTGCACAGAAATCATCATGTTCACCGTTTACCAGCTGTTCTGAAAGAGGAGCTTGGAATAGTGAAGTCTAGTCTATCATCTGTGAGACGACCTCTTTGGAAGTATCGTTGACCAGGTAAGAAAAACGCCTGAGCATTCGGAACAGCTGGCAGGTGCACAGCTGCTGGGTGTTGGCTCTCCAGGCTCAGTCCTCACAGAGCCTAGGATGTGGTGGGGTGTCAAATCAGTGAGCAGATCATTTAATAAAGGGGCCACAGGGGACATAAAAGAACCAGACACAAATTCTGGCACTAATGAATTGTTCTCTTCCCATCATCCTTTGGGACGAAGGTGGGAACAGATGTTGGCTTGAGAGGATGAGCTTGTGAAGCTTTATGCCTGAGATCAGATATAGTTGAATTGAAATTTTTAAAGGCTCGATAAAGATGGAAGCATCACACATGTTAATGCAGTACTGTGTAATGTTTCTATACTTGCGTATAGCATGCCATTTATGTCAGGTCAAACATATCTAATGACTCGTTGTTTATCATTTCTTTAGGGTAAAACCTTAAGAATTCCTCTTTGTAGCTCTTGTTAACATGTGCATTATCTGTAGTCATCTTATTGCACAACAGCACATTAGAAATTCCTGCTTTTAACTATAACTTAGTGCCCAGTGACGAACCTTTCCACCTAGCCTCGTCTGGTGGCCAACATTCTACTCTGGCTTTACGTTCCACCCAAGTGGGATCACACAATCATTACTTTTAACACTTGCTCTCTTCCACTCAGTGATCTTCAGTTCTATCCATGTTGTCAGAAACAACAGGGCCTCCTTCTGTCTTTGTATCTGAATGGTGTATCTATACCTCACTGTCTGCACTCACCAGCTGAAGAACACAGGAGCTGCTCCCGTCCTTGGCTGCTGTAAATAGTGGAGCAGACAAGAGTGTGGGTGCCCTTTAAATATAGTCTTGTATCTTTTGCTTCTCTGCACAGCAATGGCATCGAGTGACTATTTAGTAGCTCTATTTTTAAATTTTTGATGAACCTGCAATCCTTTGCCCCTAGATATAGTAATTAACATTCTCACCAACACTCCAGCTCCTTATTCGTACTTGTAACTTGCCTTCTGTAATAGCCATTTTCATGGAGGTGAAGAAACATCTTGCTATGGTTTTGATTTATATTTCCCTGTTATTAGAAAAGCTGATTATTCTCCCATATATTAGCAAGTGATTTGATACATTTTTTGACAAATGTCTAAATGCAGCCAATTTTTTCAGTTGAGTTTGGTTTTTTTCTTTCTGTTGCCTTTGAGTTCTTTGACTTCTTTATATAGTATATATATTTGAATGGAAGACTAAGCAGAGTTATGCTGGAGTCTGTAGGAGTCTGAACAGGAAACATAAAGACACATATTGGCTCAACAATGGAAGCAGGAGAGCACATCTACAGTACCATTGTGAACTGGGGTTTCTGGCATTGTTTCAAATTGGATGCATTTGTGCATCAAATTTGTCAATTACCTTTTCTACTAAAAATTAGTCTTAAAAGGTAGGCATTTAGCAGCACTGAGACAACAGAATGGCAGACATATTCTAATTCCAAAGTTGTACAGAACAAAACAATCTACCACAAAACAAAATCCTTCAGTGATCTTTCCAACACATAAAACAAGATCTTTCATTGCATATCTAGCTACTTCCGGGTTTGGGTATGGACTAGAGGTCCTTGACACTCAAATAATCAGTGAAGGCTTTTTGCTTGTTTTATGGAGTTGGGGATCAAACCCAGAACCTTGTACATGCTAGATAAGCCCTCAACCACTGAGGTACCCTCGATACTTGGTTTTTTGTTTTTTTGTTTTTTTGTTTTTTTTTTTTTTTTTTTTTTTGAGACAGGGTCTCACTGTGTAGCCTGTGCAGACCAGGAGTTGCTATGTAACCCAAGCTGGCCTCAAACCTGTAATCCTCCCATTTCTGCTTTCCAAGTCCTGGGATTATGAAAAATGTATTTAAGGTATTAATTTTAAAATGGAGATAAAAATACGTGTAAGAAGCTTCCAGTGTTGGATCAAGAACTTTAGGAATATCACATAAATCCGAATCTCAATTTCATCATAAACTAGAGGCATCATGATCAACAAATATCTTCAAATGTTGCTTGATGATTTAAAGTTTTGCTTCTTGTGACATATTTCAATGTGAACATCCTCTCTGGTGCAGTCTTCTGGGTCCTGCTGGCTTCTTCCAGGGCACAGCGTTTCTCTATAAGGTCCTTACTCCTGATAGTGTAAAACCTGGCTGCAGGTACTCATGGTGATGTTGTGAGTGAACTGTTGGGAATGCTGTCAGCAATGATAGGCCCCTTTAAAGTCAGACTACCTTCTCAGCTCCTATCATCTCTCAGGAAACGCTCATTCTGGAATCGTCCCAGTAAGCGCTAAGCATAAGTTAGTAGTTTTAAATCATGAGTCATACATTAAATCTGTTCAAGAGACATCCTAGACTCTATGGAAGAGAGAAGACATGTGACAAGGTCTATAAATGACTAGGGTAAGGCAACAGACTGATCCAAGAAGGATGACTAAACATTTTTAAAATCTCAGTGGCCTAATGCATTAAAGCTCATATCTCGCTCATACAACTTTTTATCATTTCTGTTTCCACTAAGACATTTGATAACTTCTTAGATATCCACCAGGCTAACACAAGAGGAACAAGAAAGAATTGGCTATCTCTTAGGAAGACAGTTTCAGATTAGCAAATGTCATTGTATTGGTCAGGGCCACTGAAATGGACCCGCCCTGTGGGGAATGTGCTTATCAATAAACCTAGGAGGAAGGAAGGGAGCTGACACAGGCGGCTGAAGTGAGGACAAACCATGCATCATGTGTCCTGGAGAAACAAAAGAGGGAATTCCTATCTTTCAGGAAGTGGTAAGGAAAGCTTCAGAACAGGGGCTTTTTCTCAACTGGCCCTGAAGAGTCTCAATAATTTCAACTGCTGTCAAAGGCGAAACACGGACCTAACATTCTAATGGGGAGCTACTGAAAATAGAGCTGGGAAAGTATTAGCTAGAGATGGAAGATGGCTTCAGTAATTTCCAAACTTAAACTTATTTGGTCTTCATAGGCAAACCTTAGTCATCCAAGAAGTTTCTTAATGGAGGATATGATGAAGGTGACAACAGAGCCATTGTTATCAACTTTAACTGTAAACACACAAAACCAAGCCTCTTTTCTATTTCATGTGGAATAAAAATAATGGGGTCAAGGTCATGGATTCTTCTCTGTGGTGCAAATATATATACAGAATTGAATAGAAACTTTTCTATGACGTGTGATCTGCCAACTCCTTTCTTCCTTAAGAGGCAGATGCCACACTCCCATAACCGTACACAAATGCACCTCATTAGGTGTGCTAAGCAAAGCTCTGCATTGCAGACACTATGATTCTGTTTCAGATTTAGCATCTTGCATCCTCTTACTAAACAGAACAGCTTCTGTCCCTTGCTCATGGAAACTGGGAGAACTGTCCACAACTGGGCTCACATATGGTTCTGGAAGTGCCGTGGCATTAGTCAAAGAAATCCCAAGGAAGGCATGGACCACGAAAACAATGCATTTTTTGTTTATTTGCTCTCTGATGCTTGAAGTCGTCAACATTTGAACATGCTTACTTTCCTTTTTATTCCGCTTGCTTCTCTCCCAATCACCATGAGGAGTCACTTCTGATCAAGATATGGATTGCAACGAGGAGAACTTCTAATAGGACAAAGATCTGAGGATCACGTGAAAAAATTAAGGCCCACACTGCAACACTGCCCGCTTGCCCAGTGTGCGCCCACTTTATACGTGAAAGTCAAGGCAGCTCGACTTCTTCATAGTCGCACTGTTTACACTTTGGTTTGTCGCCGTAGGCATACCTTGCAATCTGCACATTTCAATATGAATAATCTGTCCTGATAGACAGAAGCCTCTGAAGCAAACTCTGCTGACATTAGATCTCCCTCTAGAGCGGGGTTTGCAAACCACACATCACCCCAGGGATTCCTTCTGTGAACACTTGGTGCCACCTTTTACAAATGAGTCAGCCGCTTACTTCAGAAGTTTCGATGGGTCATTCACTTCCCACACCTGTCTCTCGATACGCATTTTGAATCAACTCGCACTGGCACCAAATTTCTTTGCATCACTGTGTGCTGTATTTTATTTCATCCTGTGCTAACACAACTGTACAGTGTGTAAGTTGCTTCATGCCAAAAGCTATTTTACCTCTCTCTATCCTTCTGTTGTATCAGAGTGTCTACCTGCAAGGGATTGCTTTCAAAATTTGCACTGTGGAAACCTGCACATTACTGCTGAAAACACTTTGTATCATTATTCCCCTTGCTTTCCTAATGATTTCGCATCTTGGCGATATTTGTTTCAGGAAGGCAGTTTCTTCCCCAGGGAAGACTTAGTAGTTTTTAGAATACAACCGGCATTGGAATACTTTTGGCCCTGATGCCACTGGCTTTTAGTGCAGAAGCCCACAGTCGTTATTAATTCTGTCCTCTAATGAAGACAGCCCCAAATCAATCATTGGCAGAAAAAAAAAATGCCAAAAAGTGCTGAGGCTGGGAAATTTCAAATTTAACTGGAGGGACAGTTTCCCAGTTCCCATCTGTGGCTGCATAAGATTTGTCTTTGCTTCTATTAGGACAGTGAGTATCTCAGTGGAGGCATGGCCAGCTTCTCTGTGATTTTAGCAACTTCCTGGGTATAATTACACAGATCCTTTCCTCCCCAATGTTAATTACAGATATAGAGCTTCTTTTAAGCATCTTAAATGCCTTTCACATTTGCATCCTTTAAGCAATATATAAGCTGGGTATGGTGGTACATGCCTAGAATCCAAGCACTCAGGAGGCTCAGGAAGATCACACAAATCCTAGGCCAGCTGGTTCTACAGAGTACCAGCCTGAACTGTGGAGGGAGGCCCTGCCTCAAAATACCAAACCAAACCAAACCAAGCACCCCCCTCAAATAAATACCATGTGGATATTATACACACTTATGTCTACCGATGGAACTGGATGGTCAGATAAACAGATAAGAGGGTAAGCCTCAATGGGTACTCAGGATGGGAATCACTTAGTCAGTTGTAGTAGGAGGCCGCTTGTTTGTTCCCGGCTGCCAGACCATGAAATAATCACTCAGAAACTATATTATTTAAATCACTGCTTGGTCAATCACTTAAGCGCATTGCTAGCTAGTTCTTATATCTTTGGTTAACCCACACCAGCCAATGAATACTATTTTTTTTTTATTTCTTTAGGACAGGCATTTACACACTCATAAGAAGCCAGAATTTGTTCTTAACTGTTCAATAACATAGAAAATGTTAGTATGTTTAGCTTTTGCTATAAAAATATCAAATTACATTCTCAACAGAAATCTCATTTTTCTTTTCTATAGATCTGCAATATGAATTCTTTAGAGACAAATTTAAAATCTAGCAGGACAGCTATGACTTTGCTATTTCTTCCATCCTTCCCACTTTTACCTTCTTTCTCTTCCTCCCTTCCCAGCTTCCTTTTTCTCTAGTGTAATTCAGGCATCTGTTTCCATTTTCTGGAAATAAAGATATTCTGAGACTTCTACAGCATTAAACGTCACAAATTGACATTTATGCATGGTGTGGAGAGATGGAATGGCTTGTGGCTCACGAATGCTGCCCTGCATTTAGAAAATCTGAGATTAGGAGGTAGCATTCGTGGAGAGAAGGTGGCTCTCTGGTCATGTGATCATGACAGAAAGATCTCTCCCATTTTGAATCCAAACCGTAAGACTAATACATATGCTTTCCTATTTTTTCAACAGAACACTGGACTTCCCTTAAAAACACCCGCAAATGACAAACAGCAGTAAAAGCAAAGCCCTTTGCAAACTGGGGAATTGGTAACAAGTGTCTGTATAACCCGACCCTCAAGCAGGAAAGTAACTGACTTGTTCCAGAGCAACACAAATGTCAAGGACAGGGAATTTATTTTGGTAAATTCTGATGTGACATACCGGGAAGGACCAACTAAAACCTACTACCAGCTACTAGCAGATGTCTCCCATTTACACTCAGGGTTACACAGAAGCATTCTTGGCTGAACTATTACACTGCATTTACCGAGTACGTCCATTTCCTGCCCTTGGATACCTACTGCAATTGTTCCTATTTTAATGTCCCAGCGTTGAGACTGCCTCTGCCGAGCAGATCTAACAATGCAAAATATTAAGTCATGACCACTTGGGGTTTTTTTTTGTTTGTTTGTTTGTTTTTGCTTTTCTCTGCTACTGTATTGAGAGCTGTGCGTGCTTTAAACGAGTCCATCTTTAGAGGCAGCAGCTATACAACTTTCTAAGCAGAGTGCTCATCACTTCCTAACAATGGCGAGTAGACATGGGGAATGGCGATGAGAACCCGTCAACAGCTTACGTGACCCTCATCCTTGCTCCCCACTCCAGCTCTACGTCCCAGTCCAGGTTACTGTATGCCACAGAAAAATCAAAATGAATTACAATGTTCTTCTCTAATTTCCTTGTTAGGAGTGAAGAAAGTAAGGAAGGGGAACACTGGTTTAGCCCCAAACGGAATTTTATGGCTCTGCCGATTACAGTGAGAAAATTATTAAAATTCTTTCAAATAACAATTCTAATCATGCTGAAGCTTGTAACTAAACAGTTACAACTAACTCAGAAAACATATGTGGCTTACAACTTGAAAACAAACAAGCAGAAAGGAGTATAGTTCTTCCTTATCAAACTTGAACTAAAAACAACACCCTAAAGCCAACTAATTCATTTTTAAATCCATATTTCTCTGACAGAATCAAATCTCAAACATTTTATTAGGTAAAAACCAAAACCCGATTCTACAACTTAGACTCTTTTGTAAATAAGGAAACCTGTAAATCTTGACTTGAAATTCTTATTGGTGTTCAAACATAACTCAGTTATAACTGAACGTGGAGCTGGCCAGATGGATCAGCAGGTAGAGACACTTGCCTGCAAGCCTGGGGGCCTGAGTTCGAATCTCCAGAACCCACATAAAGTGGAAGGAGAGAACGTGTTGTGGGATATGACATTAACTAGGCAAGCATCTGTTACATTTGTTTATGCTGCATTTGTTTAATGATGTGTTGCTTTGACTACCTATGGTACCTGATTGGTCTAATAAAAAGCTGAACTGCCAATAGGCAATAGAGGGATAGGCAGGGCTGGCAGGCAGAGAGAATAAGTAGGAGGAGGAATCTAAGCTCACCAGGAAAGAAGAGAAAATAAAGAAAAAGAGCAGGAGATGCCCAGGGACAGCCAGGCAGCTGCTAGCCAGCCAGGGAGAAGCATAAATGAAGAACATACAGACTGAAAGGTAAAAAGCCCCAAGGCAAACTGTAGATGAAGAGAAACAGGTTAAATTGAGTTATTGGAGCTAGTGGGACAAGCGTAAGAGAAGGCTGAGTATTCATAATTAATAAGCCTCCATGTCATGATTTGGGGGCCGGCGGTCCTAAAAGGCCTGCTACAAGAACCAACTCTACAAAGTTGTTCTCTGAACCCTACGTGCGCACTGTGCCATGTCCCCCCTCCACCCCGCCCCTTTAAAAAATAGGGTAAATAACTAGCTTAAATTTAACAGCTATCAATTTCCAAGCTACAGGCTACTTTGGAGACATCCGTGCTTTTTAATTGTTACCAATGATTTTTAATCATTATTATGGTTAAACAACAATCGGTAAATATCCCTCCTTCTACTACAAACTATCCCTTGGTTAAGTAAAATGACCTGCTTAAATCTACTCTTGCTCAGCCTCTGGATTCTGCTGGACATTGTACCTCTCGACTTCAGGTCTACGGAATGCAGATTACTGGTGCCCGAGAACACATATGCTCTGTCTTTAGGATACAGTTCAAATGATTCATCCTTCAGGCTCCCTTTTTGCTGCAATAATCAATTCCCCTGCCTTCCGACGTTTCCCGCAGTGCTTTTTATATTCATCATAGCCTTTGCCAAGATATTACAATTATTTGTCAGCAAGCTGGCTTCCATCATTTCAACAACACACACTCCTTAATGTACGTCATTCTAGGCACCTGAGTGTTTGACAGTTGAAAAGTTATGCAGATAGCTCTCAGGTTTTTTTCTTAAAGCCTGTTTGCTGAAAGACTGCTTTTAATGTAAACAAGAAAACGGCAGTATCCACATATCTAGGTAGCTTGTCTCTTATGATCCAAGTTTAACTAGCAACAATTTATATAAGATTAAAGTTAATTAATTGAATGAACAAAACTCTTTCTAAAGTCCAAGGGACTTACACATTATACAAACCTAACATCGTTAGAAACCTGAAATACATTGAGGGTGCTTTTAAGGAAGAAATGAGCCAAAACTCTGGCTACCCTTTAAAGAGAATGATTGTAAGGTTATCAAACACTCAGCTTCATGTAGGCATTTAATTAAGCCATTTATTGCTTCAAATGTGTCACCATGAACATTTAAATATACACTACAGCAGTAAGGCCTCATTTTTTTTTTCACCACCTATAAACTGTGAACTCACACTTGGGCCTTTTGTGCCACCCACTGTTACACAAGTTTTGTACAACAGAGATTCTGAATGTCCTTGGTGTAAGTGTTACAAAGAACATTAATCGCTGGCCACGTTGCTTCAATGAGGTAGTTCCATGTTTGGCCATATATGTATGTATGGACATACACATATACACAGCTATAGAATTTAGTGACAGGTTCTACTCATTTCTAAATACTTAGTGTCAAATTTTGGTGTATTTCCTTATGTATAGTTGGTAAGAGAATCAATGCGTGGTCTCGAAGCTTGCTGGCATGTTTTCTCGGTGACTCAGGAGGCAGAACTTGGGAAGTGAGAGGAGCTGGAGCCAATGAGCGCAGGCATACCTCTGTCTTGTCAAGGGACTTTCTCTTAAGATCCAGAGATTTCCTCTAGCCAGTTGTCAGCGAGAGACTGAGTTTGGAAGAGTCACACCGGGTGCCTACAGGATGCAAGTACCTTTCATCTGAGCATCTCATGATAGCACAGGACTGAGCTAACAGAACACAACTGTATACATGTCTTAAAGGCTCATGAAATCCCCATGAAAACACGATCGTGAAATCACACCCTTGATGATACAAAATACTAAGGATCATATAAACCTGTCTTGGAGGCCAACAACAGTTACAAAGTTAGCCTGTGGCAGCTCAGCGTCAGAGGATCTTAGAGCTGGATGAAGCTCCTAAAATCTACCAAAGCTCTACCCTTTAGGTAGCACTACACAGACTTAACACTGCCTTTTGATTAAGTTCTAAAAGATTCACAATGGGCTTCATTAAAACACAAAGCTTATGGACTTCATACATTTCAATAAAAAGGAAGATTGATATAACTGTCTGCGACGGTTCAGCAATTTTTCCACCCATCGTAGTGGACATATGTGAACCCTCCACTATGTACAGCCCACCATCTCAACAACACCTATGCCCAAGGACCTCAGGAGCGCTCCGAGGACCGCCTACAACCAGCATTACTTTGGTTTCACAGAGCCCAGGGTGATTAAGACTTGAATTAACTCCCACATCACCGTGTCACAGAATTAAACACAGAGCTGAAATTTTAAGGTCTCTTTAGTTATATTGGTCACACGGCTTCCAATCCAAACATCTATAGTCATTATTTTCACTTTATCTGCTGTAATTAGCTTTGTTTTTCATCCTTAGATTCAAAGCAAAGCCAGAGAAATATCTTAGAAAAATACATTTGACACTTCGAATTTACATTAAAAATGTCCTTCCCTTATTCCATTAACACAATTTCCAACCATTATTATAGAAATCATAGATTACATAGCTTCTGCATGCTAACCGCTAATCTTTTTTAGATTATGAAAATTAGAAATAAATTGCAATTAAGAAATTTTCATAATTAATTGTGTAAAGTATAAATACAAGTTATTTTTTTAAAAACTTTATTTTAACACCTAATACAATTCCAATTTAAGGATTACTCGCACAAAAAAATAAACACATTTGGTATAAAAATGTATCACTTTAACGCCCTTTCCCCGTAGGCTCCCACCCCCACCCTCTTGAGCTGCACTCTATCTGGATGCAGAACATATAGACTAATGGCACGAATCAGGTTTCACCTACAGGACTTTCTGTTTATGTACCCAGGTACTCTAGAGGACACCAGCCCACTTTATCACATGAACCAATCCCTTCAGCCTGCTGAATGAGTTTCACAAAGAAACAAAGCTTATTATACAGGCATCTTAAAAACCATTATCTTAAATCCTTTTTAGAAGGACTGACTTTTTTTTGTTTTTTGTTTTTTTTTTTTTCAACCATTTATATACAGTGTAACATAACAGCTCTGGAGTACAGTACATGCAGCAGAATATACCTGTTGAATACAAAATACTTTCTTAAAATCTTCATTGTTGGAATTCTTTGAAGTTTAAATTATAGAATGCCCATTACTTTGAGAAAATGGTTGAGGAGTACAAATGTCTGCATATGTTGGCCACAGAAATAATCCAAGGCTAACTGGAATAATATTCATAGCACACCAGGAGTGCATAAATAATTTACTTACATTATTAAAATACAACTCATAAAATTCAAGTTCAAGATCTTATAGGATTGTCTATGTAAATCCTGTAAGTGGTTGCCTGGAAATGAGTTGCTTCTTCTTTGCCGTGTCTTTCTTTCTAGAGTCCCGTATAAAACGCCAAGCCGAAGCTTTTCCTCGCTCCAGGGAAGTGCCTCTATTTGTGCCGGCTGCCTCTTCTCTTCATGGCAGCCGTGCACTGTGGGCAGTACCACTTCCCCTTCGGGGCCTCTGTCAAGCCAACACACCCATAGTGGAACCACTCTATCGGACACTGGAAAGCAAAAATAAAAACAAAGTGTCGGTACTTCTAAAGAACAAACAGTAAAAATGCTCAGGAAACAGAGTACTTCATTTAACTGAAATTAGATTTGTGCAGTCATACTTCTTGGATCCTGGCAGTGTCTTAGAGGTTACTGAGTCCAACTGATCTACCTCATGGACAACAAAATGAAGGCACAAAAAAAAAAAAAAAAAGGATGCTTCTCTGGTAAAAAGGAGGCGCATGGACTCTACGACCTGAGCACTACAGAGAGAACACTCACGCACTGTCCTCAACTCGGGTGGCCAGGCAGAAACATCTTCCAAGGAAAAAGAAGATGAATCTTATCGGAAGAAGGAAAATACGCTAAGATGTAAAGATGCTCAGCCATCAGGAAGTGGGATGAGCGGGCTGTAACTAAAGACATCATGAAGGGTGGCTGCGCTTCCTTCCTTTCTGCTGCTCTATTCAGAGATATGGAAAATCCTCTTGAAACATTCAGAAACTCTTCACTCCACCCATAAGAGAACAGGAGGAACCAGAGGGACCCCAGGGGACATGAACTCGCAGTCAGTATCTTCATGAGCTACTAGAAATGGAGGGGTAGCACTGCTTGGAACAGCCCCCATCACACACACACACACACACACACGTGACTATATACAGGGCAGGGCAGCTGGGGAGGGCTTGTGCCCATCTAAAGTCACACTGTTGTCACCCTGTCAGGGAAGGAACACACACAACCGCACTGCATTAAGCCAGTCTGCTATTCCTTAGATATTTCACAAATTCCACTCTTGTTAATATTTGGATTCCAATACTGCCGGTGCCTCTCCTTGCCAGCAGTTCCAAGCTACTCCTCACAAGGAAGAGGAACAGAGGGAACTGCTGGAAGGCAATTAAGGGACAAGTCAAAACCACTGCACAAAATCTGCTCAGTATTTAGTCAAACACCCATCTTTAACCAAAATTAAGTCCTTGCTGTGGTTTGAATATGAGATTCTCCTGATAAGCTCCTGTGCCTGAACAGTTGGTCCCTAGCTAAGAACACTGTTTAAGAAGTTTCTAGAATCTTTCGGAGAGGGAGCCTTGCTAGAAATACTTCACTGGAGATGGGTTTGAGGTTTGTGGGCTGTCTCACTTTCCATTTCCTGTGTGTGTGCACTATTTAGTATCCGGCAGCTTGCTGACTGCCAGGCCAACCATACACACCTGCTGCCACACCTCCCTGCCACGATGATGCGCTGTTCTCTGGAACCATAAGTCAAAAAACCTTTTCTCCTGTAAGGGTATTCTGATGCCTTCCTTCAAACCGCCTCTCATTTTCCCACCAGAGATGGCTTGTACCAGCATAAGTCCTCGGAGGAGGGAATGCTGAATGCCGTAATAGCAAGAGGGAAATAACCCCATATTAGGTCATTATTCCCAGGCATCATCTGCCTATAAAAATGTACAACCTTAAAGTCTCATTTCTTCGGTGTGGTAAACAGCCTGGACTCTAGCAAACACAGTATCTTTAGCAGAAAGAAAGGAAACACTTAGAACTGCCAGAAGTAACTCTTGAGAATTTAATCTGAACTGTAATACTATACCACTACCTTTAAAAATATTAAGCAGGGAGCTCATGAAGGGAGTTTTGGTCCTGCTGTGGACATGAAGATGCTCCCATCAGGAGTCATCATACATGAAAACCTGATTTTCAGATTGGGAGACACAGTTATAAGACAGCTACTCAGTTATCTACAAAACTCTCTACATTCTAAGATAGAAAATTGTTAATACTCACATCTTGGTTATCACACCCCACCATCTCGCCGTAGGATACCTAGTTTAAAGAAAATTAGAGAAACTTTAGCATCTAATCTAAACTGGGTGTTTCTGATGTCAGAGAACAGAGAGACACTCACTGAAAATACAAGTGAACATATGGGACAAGGCAAGAGGATACATCCAGAAACCACCTTTCTTTGGAAGATGGAAAGAATTCAGTGGGTAAGCCACCCTGACTGGCAGTCAGGTTTGTATCTGTCCTTGGGCGAAAACTGTAAACTTTCTTTCTGGCTATCCACCAACTGATGAATTTTATGTCCTCTTGGGTCACTTCTGCATCTGAGTCTGAGTTCTGACCATCAGAGTCTGCTACTGAGATGTGGCAGACACCAGGTATCCTCAATGACTCTCCACATAAGTTTCTGAGACAGGACCTCTCAAACATTAACAACATGCATAAAGAATCAACAGAAAATGTGGCCAACTTTGCTAGAAGTTAATTTACAAGAAGATAAATGGTTTTAAAGACAACTAAAATGACCATGGTACACAAAACTTTCAAACTAATGCATTGTATTTAAAAGAAAGTAATACTTAGTGCTGGGCTAGGCTTTAGGAAATGTTATAAATATCAATTTTAGGTAGTAGAAATATATATGTGTGTACATAAATGTATGTATCTTGGTAGACTGTATCAAACACTTATAACATCATTGTATTTGATTGAATTAATATAAAGCTAGTATAAAAGCAATTACAATAAAATGATGCTTATAATATTTGTGATTTAAAGGAAATGAGAACTATAATAAAATCTACAGCTAGGGATGGACTAAATAAATTATGGTGCAAAGCAGGAGATCTAGTTTTGAAAATTTTTTAAAAAGAACCTTGTTTCAGTGAGCAAAAGATCGTTTTATCATAGATATACAAGCATACCACATCCATATATATTATGTGCACATAACTGTTATGGAATGAATGTTTGTATTCCTTAAAATTCCTATTTTGAAGCCATAACCCCCTATAACTGAAGACTGGGCCTGTGAGGTGTGGTTATGGTTAAATAAAGTCAGAATCTGGTGGTTCCAGTGGCTATATGAGAATAAACAGTGAAGCTGGCATGTGCTTGCATATCTGCATGACATGGGTCCCTGTCTCTGATAAATGAATACTCAGGAAAAAGACAACTGTCTTCAAAACTAAAAAAGTGGCCCCTTACCAGAAACCCAATAACAAGCACCATATTCTTGGATTTCTCAGTCTCCAAAACCATCATAAGATGAATTTCGGCTGGGTAAACCACTTGGCCAATAGCATATTACATTAGCCAACATACATTCAAGATACATACTGGTGTGACATCAAAGTGTCTCACCATAGGCTGTATTAGAAGGCTGAAATTCTGTGTGACTCACATGTTTCTTTATATTTTTGGTATTTACAGCAAATATGCTACTTTTATAAGAGGAAAATTACGCAAATGAAGTCACTCTTGATTTTAGCTGGAATAAAAATGTGCTGAAAAATGAAACAGTTATCTTCCTTCCTGTTTATTCAGACTGCACTTTCATAGACAGGCTCCGGGCTTTTACCTGATTACAGATGCAATATCGAGGTTCATTTGGGTCATACGTCCAGTCAACCTGACTGTTGGAATCAGACTCGGGCACTACTGTTGTTTGCTGGGAGACTTCTTGGACTACAGTTGAAGATGATGAACATAAAGATAAGGAAGAAGAGGAGGAGGAGGAGGAGGACTGCTGGCTTGAAGACTTGGTGTTGTTTCTGGAAAAAAAATTAGAGAAAGATCAGTTTTATTTGCTCATTACAAAAGGTCCCCTAAGAGTGACTCCTAGTAGCTGACATGGAAGGAAAGGACGCATCAATGCCTGATGTTAAAGAATCTCATTCAGAAGCAATTTCCCAGAGCAAAGAAAAGCAACATTGTTTTCAATAGTTATTTACAAGTTTTGATTTTTGGAGAATAAAAGTATTGAGAAGAAAATTCTTTAAAAAATTCTATTTAGAATAAATAAAAGAAAATTCTTTTAAAATGTTTTCAACTTGTAAAAATAATTTCTAAACTAGTTACTATCTACTATTGACTTAAAACTTCTGGTAGTATTCAAAAATAATAGCTATACTATCTCACATTATATTTTTACAGTAAACCAAACAATTCTCATTAAAACCTTAAACACAAATATACAAAGTAGGTGATGAAATTCTTCTAACATCAGGGGCATGTGCTCTATGCCTACCAAGTATAGAACATGGAGCTAAGAGTGTCAAAATTTGTGAACTGCTTACCACCAACTCTATTCTGGAGTTCTAAAACACAGTAACTTATTATAAGGAGTTCAATTAAATTTGGGCAATTGTATCAATTTTTAAGATATGTAATATTTCTGTGGATATTTTACATTGATCATTCTTTCAGGAATTTTGTACAGAAGTAATACATTTAAAAATAAAATTAAAATACAATTATTAGATATTTTTTCTTTTTTATTTATCCTTCTCTCTTATATTACATCCCTACTAAAGTTCCCCCCCTCCTGTCCTTCTAGCTCCTCCCCCTCCCACACTCCTTTCCCCCAGATCTACCCTCCCTCTATTTCCTTTCAGAAAAGGGCAAGCCTTCTAGGGGTATCAACAAAACACGGCATATCAAGCTGCAATAAGACTAGGGACATCCTCTCATAATAAGGCTGGACGAGGCAGCCCAATAGGAGGAAAAGGGTCTCCAAAGCAGGCAAAAGAGGCAGAAACAGCCTTGGTTCCCACTGAACACTAAGCTACACTGCAATAACGTATATACAGAGGACCTCGGTCAGACCTACGTAGACTCCCTGACTGTAGTAGTAGCTCTGTGAGTCATTACGGGCCCTGGTTAGTTGACTCTGTGGCTGTTTTCTAGTGAGATAATTAAATCTTTTGGCCTAGCACTTGTACCGTTTTATCTTCAGACAACAGGGACAGGGTCCCCGCTGTAGCCCTGGCTGGCCAGAGCTCTCTATGTAGACTAGGCTGGTCTTGAATTTGAGGTAATCCTCCTGCCTCTGCCTTCCAAGTGCTAGGTTTACAGATGAGTAACATCATGCCTGGCTTGAATTTTCTATGTACAGATACCCGGTGTTTACATCATCTTGGATGAACAGTGGCACATGATAAGTTTTCATTTCCACAGTTCACACAGCCTCTCCCATACCAAATCTAGGGATATTTTCATATAATCAGTTTTGGGGACATAAGCAAAAATTCAGGTACTTTACTATTAATCAAAACAAAAAATCTTATGTAAAACCTTCCTGGGATACAATTTGCACTTTATATTAATCAACAATGGAACACCTAAGTTAAAAATGGAAACAGTACTGTAAAATGATCTATCTTAAAGAACAAAAGAAAGTGAAGTCACTTACATACAAACTCAGGAAAATTACAAATGACCCTAACACTTGCAAGACTTCCAGCCTTCCAGGTAAGGCAGCGCAAACGCTGTCTGCCTGCCCCAGCGGTCAGCTTGGGCCACTGCAGCCTTAGCTAATTCCTAGCAGCCCAGCAGGGCTCCATGCAAGTGAGCAAAGGCACACTCCATCGCAGAACTTACTTGCTCTTTCGGCCACTTCGTGAGTCAGCTGCTGAGGAACTGGCGTTCTGTGTTAAGGTTGTCATGAGGGCCGACGAGGAGGAATAGCCAGCTGTTTCTCTGGGCATTGAAAATTCCTTTCCCAGCTGAAAGTCGTTATTCTTAAACGCCTCGTAACTGGCTTTTAAACTTGATGTCCTTCGTCCTTCTTTCATCTTAAGTAGACAGGCATTGACAGCATTAATATATGTAAATACAAATTTTCTCTTTTAAGAGTGACAAGTTATGGTTATTTAAGTCATTTCATATAAAGATTCAAAATAACTTTCATGCTAAATTGAGAAAAACTATGGGAAATGGAACTTCTTAACTTGCACTGTGTGCAAACTACAGAAATGTGCAAACTGCAGCCAGCAAAAAGGCCGACTGTGCAGAAAGAACAGAACGGTCCTCACAAGGAGAGCAAGGCTACTTGGGCGCTGACTGGGGGAGGTCAGCGTGTCATGTGCATGATGCATCACTCCCACCCAGCAGCCCTTCTGCATTATCACTAAAACACCGCCTAGCCTAAAAGCCCAACTGTATACTGAAACCACACAATGTCATGTCTTACACCCACCCATCTCTTCACACCTAGTGGCTCCTTGGGGTTTGCCATTGACAGGAACAAAATGTAACATTTGCTTCTAAACCTTTGACTTTTTACCTGTGCTGTTGCTTGCACTGCTTGAGCTGCTGCCATGGTGATTGCCCCTGCACCAGTCCCTGAAGACAATGAGCCAATATTATAGGATGCCAGGGGTTGGGACGAATTCACATTGTAAGCATTGTTGGAGGAAGCTGTGGAATTATTATTTCGACAACCTGCAAAGAAGTAAAGAAATAAAGACAGTTGCAGAGAACATCATGTTACTGAGTTCAGAATGTATTCTTTCCCAGCATATATAATCATTAAATTTAAATTCTTTAGGTACTTTAAGGATTGAACCAACTGAAAAATGGAAACCAATTGTTCTTTTCTATTTTCCACACGTAGACATGAACCGGGTTAACACATGTGGAATTATAACCGTGAGTGTTTTTCTATCCCGTTACTCCAACACAAACAAAATAAGCAAATTATCATATTCAAGAAAACAAGCTTACTCAGTGTGTTCTCCTTAGAAGCATCAGATGTAAGGGTGGACAAAAGAGCTTCAGATTTGAATTTCTTTTCGGGGATATGATCTGTTGCTGTATGATGAGAAGTTGGATTATATTTTCTTTCTGAATAAAAGGAAAGAATTCACACAATTTTAAACATTAGAGGACTACAGACAGGACATAATAATACTTGTACCTTTTTATAAACCAGCACAGTTATGATCTAGGTTCTCCAGGAAACAGGCCATTATGCTCACCAAGGAGGGACAAGCAAACAGCCTATGCCGTGGGTTTCACTGAGAGAGTGGATATTGTCAAGCACTTTAAAAACCTTAGGACCAAAATACTATGCACTATGGTTTCACATATACCAAGAGAGAAAGCTCATTTTAATATATAGACTATCATTTAAAATAACTTTCAATTCACCACTTTTTCCTCTTGTCAAAAAAAAAAAAATGCAGCAAGGCCATCAAATAGCCAAGCACCCAACAATTCCTTTACGCACATGCTGTATGTAAGCAAGCCCTGAGAGTCAAAGCTGACAGAGACATAGTGATATGAAGAAATACAGTTCACGTCAGCCATGATACTCCCTAGAATTGTAGGAAGCCGATAGATGCTGCTGGTATTTCTATATATTCTGCCTCTATGTTTATAGAAGAGACTGTTTTCAGATTAGATACACTTTGCTTAAATGGAAAAGTCTAAAATCAACTGATAAAATCCTATTTTTTAAAAAAGAAAATGGAAGGATATTTCTCAATTGGTTATTAGTATGTGGAGCTAATAAAAGAGAACATATAGGTGACATTAATGAGTTTTAAAATGTACTCAAATCAAACTCACTTTCCACAGGAGTATGTGAATGAGCATGGTGATTGTTCACCGGCTGAGAAGGAGTATCTAATTCCAAAGATCCTAGAGAGAGGGGCACAGAGACAAACCAGGATTAGATGTTACCATAGAACTTTACACACTAACCAACCATAAGCAATATGTCCCCTCACAGACGATTGCCAAACTCTGGTGCATAGTGTATCATCTTAGCTAGACACGTAGAGGATCACAACCTTTGATATCCTGAACAACCCTCTCTAAGCAGTAAGACTCATGTATCAGTACTCACATGAAGTATACAACAGCTCAAGGCATGCTAATGTCTAATTTGATGCTAGGTACCACATAAACAGGAAAAGGGGCATTACAGCTCTATGACGGTGAGATCTAAAATCTCCTCTGGTAACAGACTTGAAGACCTTTCAATAATAGGTAATCCTGAAGGTCTAGGTATGCGGATATTATCTAGTTACAGACTTGAAGACCTTTCAATAGGTTATCCTGAAGGTCTAGGTATGCGGATATTATCTAGTTACAGACTTGAAGGCCTTTCAATAGGTAATCCTGAAGGTCTAGGTATGCGGAGAGGATGACAAAGAAATTCTTTCAATCATGAACATGAATGTGATAATGACAACTCCAGAAAATAACTTAGCACTTTGCTTGCAAAAAGCAAAGGGTATAACTCCTCATACCAAACTTTAAAATATTTCTAAAGAAATTCTCGGAGTTTATCCCTTGAGATAAAATCATATCAGGGGGCAGGATGGAACAGTTTTTGTAATGTGATCTGAGTTCCATTTCATGTATCTGTGTCTTTGGTATGGATATTGTATTAACCTTCCTGAAACAGTGAGTAGGCAGGCTGGGGTATTGTTCCAACTACCACCAGCATTTCCAAAAGAAAGAAAACCTCCAAGGTTATATAATATTCCATCTTGTTCCCCAATTTCTATTATCCTCAGATAGGTTTCCTCCGGAATAAAGGTATTGCTAATAGAGAGGATAATTGTGTGAATGATGATCTACTTTTCAATTTAAAGGTACAATTTTCCTGGCTTCTTCAGATGAACCTCACAAATCTGGTAAACATGGAGCTTGGGAACCCTCATGAAACCCACTATCCGGCAGGAGACACAGGAACAGGTTCCACCTGGTAAGTGCACCAATGCCCATCGTCTGCTGGAACACTGTAACTGAATTCTCATAGAAGTCACCCAACAGTGACTAGCTACCTCCTCTGGCCCCACTGCCAAGCTATCTGCTTTTATTTCACCTAGTTAGATCGGAAGAGATTCTAAATCAGTTAAAAGTAGAGATCTTGATCTTTTTCACATTTTGAGAAAATCTCCAGAGTTAAGCCCAGGAAGTATTTGGTACTAAGTTAGAGCACATCAAGTTGAATCTTGCAATAAATAAATAAATAAACAAACAAATAAATAAATAAATAAGCATGGCTTTCTCTGAGAAGGAGGTTTTGGAAAGAAAAGAGCAAATGGTATGGAACCAGTGGATATCTCAGTACACACAGGTAAGGCAAAGCCTCGAGATGTTTCTAAAAAGGAAAAACCCAATCTTTCTCAAACCTAAGCACATAAAAACAGACTTAATTCATTTCTCATTCTTGGTACTTGCATTTCTCATTCACTTCCTTCTTACCACTGATCAGATTAGCATATGCAGATATTAAAAATGGAAGGAGTGTCAAATATGGAGCCATATACTAATAATCACAGTACCCTAGAACCTGAGGCTGCAAGGTTTTATATAGCAAGATCAAATCTCAAAGTGAAAACACAGAATGAAAAGCCTTTGCATGTTATTTTCATAAAGAGGGAGTGGGGTGATATACTGTATTATCTCTCACTGACTGTCACAAAGAGGGAGTGGGCTGATATACTCTGTATTATGTCTCTCACTGTTTATGACTCAAAGACTCAATGCTAGACTTCAGGTTCTGAGACCCAGATGCCACCATCCGCCAAAGGGCATGAATAATTTGAAAGATTTCTGTGAGAAAATGTCTCCTTGGTGACTGACACAGGTAATTCTCTAAGGCAGATGGAAAACCATAAATTGTACTTACGCCTCTCTAATATTTCCGTTATCCCAGCATTATCAGCTTCAAGCTCCATTTTAAACTTTGCCAGTTCCTGATCCAGCTTTCTCAAGTGGCGGTCTACCTGTTTCAAAGAAGATAAAAGATAGAACCAAAATCTAGGACCCTGTTAGACTATAGTTTAAGAAACTTAAATCTTTGTTTCTTTTAGGGAATCTGCTTCATAGATTTAAGCAAGTCAATCAAATTACACCTTCGGATGAATTGAAATGAATGAAATTTATGCCCTGGCAATGCTAAAGCATGCATGGCAGCCCGAATATGGTGGTTCTGTTGAACTTGTCCATATTGGGTTTCATGGTCTAAGTTGATGAGGGTGACTGACCAGGTCTCTTCCTCAAGAGGGCACCAGATCTCATTACAGATGGTTGTGAGCCACCATGTGGTTGGTGGCAATTGAACTCAGTACCTTTGGAAGAGCAAGCAGTTCTCTTATTGACTGAGCCATCTCTCCAGCCCAGGCTAATAATCTCCCAATCTTATGTTTAAGAAACCAGAGTCTCAAATATGTTAGCAAATGTTATATGACCAATTTTCAGAAGTGGGGCTGTGAAAATCCAAGCAAGTGCTAGTCTGAGGGCTGGAAGAGCAGCAACATTTCAAAATGGGCCTAAACTCTACCCTGGAGCCATTCCACGGTGCCATGCAGACTGCCTTTAGACCAACAGAGGGACAAGTGCAGTCAGGGCTACACAGCAGGAAAGTGAACCGTTATCACTGCAAACATTTATATAAAGGCTCAAACAAAAGGGAACTTTAGCTAAAAAAAAAATTTTTCATTTCTGAAAAAGCTTGATTAAAATGGTTTTATTTCTAATACTACTACTGCCTTAGTTATGATGGCAAATTTTTATTTTATGATTTTCTTATAGATCCTTTCAATAACTTAGGAAAATTGTGATAGTTTTAATAGTAATGTCCTAATACATTCGTAAGATTAATGTCAAATATTTTTCAATATTCTTCCAAACTTACTATTTAAAAAGAATAAACAATCCATCAAATTATTTGACATATATCTTTATTACAACACTGACAAGATCTTTTTTCAAAATCTATCCTCACTGGATCACTGTTAGGACTCGGACAGCAGAGGATGGAGAACTGGCCCTCTGGTTAGAAACACTTGTGTTCTAGCAGAACCTGAGGTTAGGAACCCACCAAGGTCAGGTGCCTAGCACCCATTTTTGGTGACTCACAATCACTTGTGGCTCCAGTTGCAAGGGATCCAAAGCCCTGTTTTGCCTCCATGGCACTGTGCTCATGTGCACAAACCCATATAATCGATAATCACAAACATGCATAATTAAAGAACAAAGTCTCAAAATAAAACACATGCTGGGCATGGTGGTTCATGCCTTTAATTGGGGAGTAGAGGCAGGGGATCTCTGTGAGTTCCAGGGCAGTCAGTGCTATATAGTGAAATCTTCTGCTGTCTTCTCCACCTGTCCCCCAAACAACAACAAACCCAACCCAATCAAACCAAACAAACCAGAATGGCTTTGTTACAAACACCACAATGCACTACAACACAAAATGAAGAAAAAATTTTCAGTCGTTCAATTAAGTACTTTGTTTCTAACATGGGGAGGAAGAGGAAAAACTAGCAAAACACAAGATGCAGTGTGCCCAGGGACACTGTGCTCTGTGCTGTAGATGTCCTCTCAGTTACTTTTCTGTCGCTTTGATAAAATGCTGTGACCAAAAGCAACTTGGGGGAAAGAGTTTATTTGAACTTACAACTTATAGTCCCTTATCTCAGAAGTCAGGACAGAAACTCAAGGCAGGAACCTGGAGACAGGAACTCATGCAGAAGCCTTGGAGGTGCTGTTTACTAGCTTGCTCCTCAGGACAACCTGTCCAGGGATGGCATCACCCACAGTGAGCTGGGCCTCCCCTTTCCATCAATCAAGAAATGTGCCATAGTCTTGTTGTAGTGGTTTGAATAAGAATGTGTCCTGGCTCATGTATTTGAATGCTTAGTCACCAGGGAGTAGAAGTGTTAGAAAGATTATAAGGATTAGGAAGTGTGGCACTGGGTGGGTGGGTGGGGGGGGG
>JABTXL010008822.1:17333305-17415835 GCA_025134845.1 Neodon shergylaensis | reverse complement strand
ATCTATCTATCTATCTATCTATCTATCTATCTATCTATCTATCTATCATCTACCTACCTACCTATCTCTCTCTCACACACACATACATACAAAAATATTAATAAAATCTGTGTTTCTGAGGTACGATATGACACATGAAGACATATAATGTGCACTATTCAAATCAGAATAAATGTGCCCATCTCCTTGGCACTTGATCTTTTGTTCTTAAGGGCAAAAACAATGGGACCCATTCTTCTAACTTTTTAAGACAACACATGCCAGTGCTAGTAGGTACTGTAACTTAGTATCTACTCGCCAATCTCCCCCAAGATCCCTAGCATCTTCACAACCTCTAGCCTGATTCTGAACTAGGTATTTAGATTCTACCTAAGAGATAACGCAGATAAAAAGTACTTCAATAGGCATAAAAGGGTTATTAAAACAGCAAGAGTATCATTTAAAGGAAAGGGAGGCAAGGTAGCAGAAAGGGCAGCTGAGGTGGCAAGGAGAAATGTAGAAGGAGCCGCGGGCCGCTTCCTGCCACCCAGCTCCCGGCCACTTGGCTAGCTTATGCCCCGAAATAACAACACACAAACTGTATTCTTTTAAACACTGCCTGGCCCATTAGTTTCAGCCTCTTATTGGCTAATTCTCACATCCTGCTTAACCCATTTCTAATTTGTGTAGCACCACGAAGTGGTGGCTTACCAGGAAAATTCAGCATGTCTGACCTGGCGGCTGGCTCCATTGCATCTGACCTCACTTCCCTTCTTCCCAGCATTCTGTTCTGTCTACTCCACCCACCTAAGGGCTGGCCTATCAAATGGCCAAGGCAGTTTCTTTATTAACCAATGAAATCAACACAAAACAGAAGAACCCTCCCACATCAGGGAAAGGAAAAAAGAAAAATGTCAGGCCTAGCTAGAAATATTAGTACATAAAAGAAAATAGCTTCAATTTGGAAGGGCTGAGAAAACTCCAGTTGGAAAAAGGAGATAAAAGTGAGTCTTTAAAGGAGAGAAAGCTATTCTACGAGTTGGGTGTGTGCACGTGTGCTTGCATGCATGTATGTGCATGTAGGCGGATGTTTGTGCACGCAAGTGTGCATGAAAATAGTTTACCAGAGATTAAAAAGTCATTTTATAGATAAAGAAGCTGAGGTTAGAGATGAAATGGTTTAGAGTCACAGCCACTGAAGCATTTGACAAGGGTTTCTATTGCCATTGCTACAGAATTATGGATGGCCACTTATCCTGTCTACTCCATGTACTAAGAACCTGGCTGATTATAGTCATTAAAAACAAACAAACAAAACCTCAACTACTTGGTCTCTCACCAGAACATTATGACCATATAATCCTACAGCTGAAGATACCATACAAAGGCAAGACAGAGGCGTCGAAACAGAACTAGGCTGGAAGTTTCCTTCCCACCGCTGCTATGAGAGAAACATCATCACTCTTCCCCAGCTGCAAGCCATGAGGTATAGTAACAACTGGCAAGGCAAGATGTGCCCTCTGGTTCCAAAGTGCCTTGAATGTTATGGAGCTAGCAGACAGCTGATTGGATGTGAAGCCCACTCCACAGGATGGCGTCCATGCCTAACACTGTAAACATGGTGAAGAGTTCATGGCTGGGGAGACAACGGCCTTCCAGGAAAACCTACTAATATGGTTTTGCTAAATGGCCACGTTGTCAAATTTCCTTCTAAATACTCATGTTTATTTGTACACCTTAGTGTTGTTCTCAGACTGGGTCAGAGAAGCCACTTAGTACACTATGTGGCAGTTAAAGCAGACTCTTAACTAGTCAAAGCACCACGACTACAGGGTAGGGGTAGTCAGCCCTAAGGGAGACATCCTCATAATCCCTTCCGAGGCTTTGGGAGCATGGTGGTGCAGCCAGAGGTAGGGAGATATGAAACAGAACACAACTCTGGACATGACACAGCACTGCACTGGTGAATTCACTGCAGCTGAGGTTACTTGCACAAAACTGATTCTGTCACCATTTCATCATGGATAACAGAGGGACCTACGGGGTCCCACCCTTCCGGACGGTCTATTGGCAGTTAATGGTTGCTGAGGAGTAGGGTAACATTTTCTTCAGTGGTGGCACAACTGATAAGCTGCGTGCTCAAGGAAATAACCTCCAACCCATGCATGTGCGAAGAACTCTAACTGAAGTAGGTCACACAGAGAAAGAAGATGCCCAAGTAGGAGGCTGGCTTCCTGAGGACAGTGAGTTTCGGCAGGAGTCAGAATTAGAAGTGAAAATGACTAAAATCCACTGTAGACATGTGCTCTAACTGCTGAAGGACAAAACAAGTGCAATAATGACAAAAACGAATACGGCTCATCTGGAAGCTGCACTTCCACCTGTAGTAACTAAGGTCTTCAGCACTTTCAGAAGCCTCACAATAGGAAACTCTGCGTTTCAACGAAGCTTTGCTCTCTTTTCACATCAGTTTATTTGCGACTGTTCCTTTCAATCACTTGTCAGTGCAGCAAGCTTAAAAAGATAATTAAAAAGTTCCCTATATAAAAACGATAGCATACTTTCTTCCATACGACTGATACTGAAGTGTAACGCATTTGACTGTATGCATTGTCAATACAGTGGGTACCTTGTGTCCCGGTTGACCCTAACTAGAGCCATCTGAAACGGGCATGGCCTCGATCAGATTGGTCTGGGGGCACGTACGGGGGAGGGGTTGTCTCGACTGTTAATTCCCCGGGAGGGTCCTGTCCACTGCGGGTGGAACCATCCCTTGGGCAGGTGGTCCTGGGCTCTACAAGCTAGCTGAGCATGAGTGTACAAGTCAGCAAGTACAGTTCCTTCATGGTTTCTACTTCAAATTCAGTCCTGTCTTTTCTCGACAAGCAATTGTAACCTATATGATGAAACAAATCTTTTCCTCCCTGACATTGCTTCTGGTCAGAGTATTTTACAGAGATATTTATTTGGTCAGAGATGAGAATAGGACATTTTATAATGTGCCATGTTAGCTAATAACATCTTAATTGCATGTATTTTTTCAATGATAAACTGTATCTGAAAAACACTGCAAAAATCAGATGTAAAATGTAAAAGCTGAAGTCAATCAGAAGTGAACATTGTTTTTCTCTTTCAACTTACTCTGACAAAAAGAGAAATTAATTTTCCTAAACTATATACTCAAGGAGAAGCTTTGCATTAAAAATAGATATTTCATATCATATAATAATGATACCATCATACTACCAATTTGAGAAGCAAATGCATGTGTAAATCTCTTCTTGGGAATTCCAAACTTTCGGAAATATTGTTGCAAGAAAGAAACACCTTTTTTTTCCTTTTCTTTTCTTTTTATTAAAATTTTGTGACATACAATATATTTTTATCAAGATTTTCTCCTCCCCCAGCTCCTCCAAGATCCTCCCCATCCCCTTGCCCTCCCAACTCCATGTTCTCTCTCTCTCTCTCTCGAACAATACAAAACAACCCCCTCCCCAAGACAGGAAAAAACAAAACAAAAAATGGTAAGACAGAAAACAACAAAAAACAAAACAAAAAGTACACACTTAACATGGAACCCTCTTTCTCATTTTAATCAGACTACTGAAACCAACACAATACTCTTAATTACATTTTATCATAGAAATAATTTCAAAATGTTAGAAAAAAGGTTTATTAAATATAGTCAATTCTTTCTGAAACAAAACTATCACCCACAATCTTACAGTAATCTTCATTAATGTGTGGCTTTCGACCTACTAACTAAACACTGTGCACTTCCATGACTCTTCCTCAAAGACAGACACTGAACTCTCAAATTAAATGTGATCAAGAGAGCAACATTCCAGATTACATTTAAATAAAACTGATAACAAAATCCTGAATATTGGTAAACATTGTATAATATGCACATTATTTTACTTACCAAATCATATATTTGGTTTGCCAACTGTACTTTCTCATCTGCATCTTCCAAAGCCTTATAGTAGTCCTAAAAAAAAATTTTCATTTTAAGCATTGGTAACTTTAGCATGCATACATACATACATATATATTCCTGCCTTTTCATTATTCATTTCATAAGCTTCTTATCATCTAGGCATCTCATATTAGCAAGAGTAAGCCTCCCATGGTAGGGCTGGTTTGGAGAGCATTAGAAATAAGGGGCAATGTCAAAAAGTAAAAGAATATGTTTAAAAATCTAGAAAAGACAAAAAGAAATATGCTAAGTTCAGTCTCCTTAGTAGAAAGTTATGAGTTAATAAATATATGAAGAACAAAACAATGCTAAGATTTAGCTAACATATAAAACATACCAACACTTCATTTATACAACTTAAAAATACTTATCTTATGTGTATATGTTGCCTGCATGTATGTATGCCTACCACATGCCCCCAAAGTCAGAAGGGGACATCAGATCCATTCAAACTGCAATTACATATGGTTCTGAGCCATTATGTGGGTGTTGGGAATAAAACCAGGTCTTCTGGAAGAGCAGTCAGTGCTCTTAATCACTGAGCCATTTTTCCAGTCCTGATTTTTACAGCAAAAACACAGCCTTACATTGGATTCTGATCTGCACGTTTCTGCTGTCCAACTGGTCTTCAGCTCTAGGTATAAATTCATACCACCCAAATTGTAGTTTATAGTTTTTCATATCATGATTTTAAAAAACAAAATTATTTTTTAAACAAGAAAAAAGTATATGAGCTTCCACAAATCATTAGACTTTTAGGGGTCTGTTCAAGTTGGGCTACATCAAATACCTTTCAGTTGAAGGGGATGGCCAATGAATCCTGGATTTACATATGCAAGTTCTAAACTCCTACGTACCTGGGTCCCCAGGTATTTCATAAGGCTGGACTACTTCTCTCATGACTTCTGATTTTCCCCTTCCTAACAGAAACACTCTTCCTTCCAGATGGAAGAATAACACAACTATGAAAATTTTAGTTCCAAAATTAATTTTTCTGTAGATCCCTGAAAATTTATATAAAGGTTGGGTGTGGTTACCTATTCTTCCTCATATTAAAGGACCTGGCCAAAGACAAGCAGCCCAATGGCAGTGAGGACCAAAGCCAAGTCTTTGGAGCTGGGCTTCCAGTGCAGCCTTGAAAACACCAGATCCCACAGCACAGCACTCAGTGAGCATATCTAAGCTGCACTCTAATCAGGAGGACACTAGCTAAACCTCAGAAAGAACTACAGGGAAGCTCGAAATCGGTGGTTCTCAGTCCTTCTAATGCTGTGACTCTTTATGTTGTGGTGATCCCAACCATAAAATTATTGTGTTGCTACTTCATAACTAATTTTTCTACCATTATGAGTGGTAAGGTAAATATCTGTGTTCTCCGTTATAAATCCATAATGTAAATATCTGTTTTCTGATGGTCTTGGAGACCCCTGTGATAGGACTGTTCGACCCCTAGAGGGGTCATGACCCACAGGATGAGAATCACTGCTCTAAAACATAACAAGCACCCCCAAGTCCCTGATAATGTTGCTTCATTCATTACCCTGGGATTAACGTCATTTTAAATCTCTCTCTCTCAGAGGGTCGCAGTTGTGACTGACAATCACCCAAGGTATTCATTGCACTTACTTTTTTGATGGATGCCATTTGCTCTTCTCGCCACTCGGGTTTGTTCTTCTTTGCATTCATAAAAAATTCGCTGACTCTTTGTTCTAGTTGATCCATTGCATCTGATATAATAAAACATTTCATACTTAGCTAACCAAACTGCTTTGATTTGAGGAAAGAAAAAGAAGTCTGATAACATGTACTATTTTAGTTTTCTAGGTGCTTAGCTATTAGTCTATAAACAGCAATGCCTTAATTACCTTAGTTTCAAATAGCTGCAATATTCTGTGCTGACATTTTCTGATAATCAAGGCAGAGTCAATGACACAGACAAGTACCACAGCACTGACACTAGCTAATGGCATTACATCGGCTGGTTATGGCATCCTTAGTGCTCACTGAGAGGACTGAAAGTCTTCATGCTTCTTTTAATAAAAATAGTGATAATACATTCAACATTTGCAGCATAGCACCAAGCACCCTATCACTTCAGCTCATATGAAAGTTATGAAATGTGTGATCATCTTAAGATGCCATTTATTCACTCAATACACATGATATTTATTCTATGCAAGGGTTTTCCAAAGCCCATGCCAAAAATAGTGTCTTCAGTGGATGATTGCTAAAAAAGACAAACAAATAAAAGGGATTTTTCTCTTATGGAATGGAGAAAACCTTGCTTACTATATTTGTCATTTAAAGCATTTTACTTGCCAGGTAGTGGTGGTGCATGCCTTTAATCCCATAACTTGTGGCAGAGACAGGAGGATCTCTGTGAGTTCGAGGCCAGCCTGGTGTACAGAGTAAGTTACAGGACAGTCAGGACTACACAGAGAAACCCTGTCTTGAAAAAAAACAAAACAAAACAACAACAACAAAAAACCAAAAATGCATTTTACTTTCAGTTCATTTGCCAATATTAGACATGCTGCTACTTTTGTTAACACGTAATCATGTTTAACTTCAGAAAACACCAGTTTTATAAAAAAGCAAATTTGAAAACCTTGTAGTATTTATAAACTAAATCCAAACTATCACAGAATTTTTTTTAAAAAAATTGAAAGATTAAAAATGTTTTAAATAATCCCTTACTCTACACTTACTTGTAATGGGTAGTATACATCCTAATTATCTGTATTATTTTCAATTCTCAGATTGTCTTTAAAAAAGGGCAAAGGCAGGCAGCAAAGCGGCCAAGGTGGATAAGAAACCGGTGATGCCCTAAAGTGACCCCAAATCTACTGCTGTCCAGCCTTGCTCGATCCCTTTGGAATGTGCTTCAGCAAATGTTAACTACTATAACTGCATTAAGTCAAAAGGAAATCACACATATGCCTGCCACACGTGGATGACGGGCTACATGGCTACGCATCCCAAGAGATGACCCAGGGACTGAGATAAGTATGATTGGGAACAAAAGGTACCAAAGGGGGGGGGGGGGCTGAGAATGAAAAGAAAAGGCTCTCAGCAAACTCAAGCTGCCTTTGAGCAAGCCACCTCCAATATGACTTTTCAAAACAACGAGGTCAATTTCGGGAATAAGTCACATACAAAAACTACCAAACACTGATTGACAGAAAAATTAAAGCTGAGCAAGTATGGTGGTCCATGCCTATAAACCCCAGCACTAGGTAGGCAGATGCAGGAAGATCAGGAGAGTAGGGCCAGCCTCGTATGAGATCAGCCTGAGCTATGTGGTTGTGTTTACAAAACTAGAAACGGGTAGGGAAGCCTACCAAATGTCTAAATTTCTATAAAGAGCGGATCGGAAGATTTGCCTAATAATTATTTTTCTCACTCGTTTTGGCTGAGAAAATAACCATGCTGATGACAGCTCTAAGTGTCTTTCATAAGGTGCAACTTGTCAAAGTTCGGCCTTCCAAGTCCACTAGGGTCCCTAAATCGCCGCAGAGAACCCGTGATTCTAAGTCCTTAACGCTTGAGAAATTCGGGAGACAGGGAACTTTTAAGGCTGAATGCAGAACTCCAAGTTCCACACGCAGGCTCAAGTGCAAACCTTCTGAAAAGCACGCGAGTTTCCACCGCGCTGCAGTGTTGTCATCTCCATGCTGTTGTACACAAACACTGTGTTTACTGTGCCCCGCGTGTGAAGGGAATGAATGGTGTGCCTGCCGCCTCCTCTTAACAGCCCGGGAAAAGTAGCGCGGAGAAGCCGCCAGGCGACGCCCGAGGGTGGCCGGCCGGGGCTGCGCGGGGCCAGGGAGAGGCGCCACTTACTCTGCACCTGCAGATCCATCTCGCGCATCTCGGTGAAGCGGTCCCGCAGGTCCATGGGCAGCTGCTCAATCACTGTCAAAAGGCACAGTCCGTCAGAGGGCGGGGCCAACGGCGGAGGGACGCGCTGGCGTCACGCGTGCGTGCGTGCGTGCGGGGGGGGCGGCTCACAACGAGGCTGCCAGTTACCGTGAGAAAGAAACATCCCCCGCTCCCCCTCCCTCCCGCCATCCCGCCCGCCCGGCCACTCGCGCTCCCGCCCGCCGCGGATCTCGCCCGCCGCGTCGCCGGCGCCGCGCACTCACTTTCCAAATAGTCTTCTAGGTACAACATCGCGGCCCTGACTGCTGCGGGGACGAGCGGGTCCAGGGGTTTATTTGTGTCACTCGCTGTCGCCGGAGTTTTGTCCCTTCCAATATGGCGCCTCCGCTAGCAGCACCCGCTCGACTCCGGCAAAGGAAAAAAAAAAAAAAAAAAAGCAAAAAAAAAAAAAAAGGCTCCACTTTGGCGCCTGACGGCGCTTGCCTCACTGCCGCCCGTCGTTGCCATTGGCTGCCTGGAGCGCTGACGTCATCAGGCCGGTGCGGATCCCCGTGGTCTTCTGGGAAATGTAGTCTGTTTTTGCAGAGCAGGGGCCCACCAGTGCGGGCCGTTCTAGGCGTCGCAACTACAGAAACCACACGCCTGCGCGAACTGAGTACGCCAGAATCCGAAATGCGGTGCCTCTGTTTATTTGTTGATTTCTTAAGGGGGATGACGGGAGTTGTATGCGCCTGTCTGACACAACTAGGAACAACTTTTCACCTGTTCTGTGCTGTGATTCCAAGCCCGCCGTTTGTGAGTCATGGATTTCTACCCTTGCTGGGAAAAGGCAAAGATTCCAAACGCTAGAATAATCGGCCAAGTTCGGAAAATTCGGATTGTTTAGACGAGAACTCTCTGCTGGAATTTATCTTCGTTATTCACTCCCGAGATAGAAACGGAACAGCTGATTGTCGGCCCTGTAACTTTAAGATAATTTATACAGAGACTGGAGCGAATGTGCATTTCCCAAATTAAAAGATGCCCAGAATAGTCTGCAATAGCCAGTTGTGTTTTGCGTCGTGTCTCGTTGTTCATTGTAAAGCAACTGTTCTAATACACCTGCAAATAAATAAATATAGGTAGATAACGACCAACCATAATTTATGGAGATTTAATCCATTGTTGGGTTGTACCAGCAATGGTTCCAATTTATGTTGGATAAATAGCTGGGTTAAGGTTTATAGTCTTGGACGGGCTGTTTTTCTACCCCTACCAATGTTCACTAGTAGTTAGTGTATCCCACTCTGTTTCTATCTTAAAATCCCTTTCATAAAAATTGTGCACTAAATACATGCTTCTGTGTTTTGAGGAAATGATCCCTTCTTAGACTAGTAGCATCGAGGCACACCTGTAATCCCCAAACTGGGGGAGTTGAGACAGGAGGATCAGCAGTTAAAGGCAAGTCTGATTACGTGGGTAGTTAGACGCTAGCCCACACTATGGGAGACACTATCTCAACCAAAAACAAGAAAACAGTATGACACTTTTAAGATTTTTTTTATTCACTACTCTGAATATTTTTTATATGTCCAATTTAATTTTTTTGAAATGACATACTTTGCAAGCTCTATTTTGTTTTCTTTTAAAGTCATTTTTTTTATTTCTTGTGTGTTAAGCATATGTAGTCTGCATCTGTTTAAATCCAGTACTGAAAAGTGTATTTGTGCTATTTCTTCAAAAGCAGCCACATTTGCTCATAGTGCTTAATTCCATTTGGGTTAGGATTTTTAATTCTACATTTACTTTTGTGGGGTTAATAAATGTAGAGATTCATCAAGGCTAGAATTAAAATTGAGTTTTCCTCGAGAATATTAGCATTTGATTCTGCAAGTTGGCGCAAGCTTAGGATCAAATTAAGTTGTGTAGTTGAGGTTTATTACATTGCACAGATAGATTGAATTTGAGCCTGTAACTCAAATACCTCATATATTCTCGGGGGAAACCTTTTTCTTCTTTATTGGCCTCTAAGTCCAAGACAAACATGTTTTCTTACTGGCCTCTTATGTGCAGAGACTTTTTCTCACTCATCTTTATGTAGGGGATGTAGTTCTTGGGAGCCTCAAATTTTGTCTTCTATTAAACTTCTTGAGAAACCACCATTGACTGTCTTCTGACAGTGGTGTCCTACAGGACTGTCAAAGTCACAATTCTGTATGTCCAGGATTTGATTGCTAACCTCTGAACAAAAGGCTCGCTTGGGCCCTTGTTTTCCCTGGATGTGCTCATTTTCCTTCACTGGTCTCTTTTTTTAATGCACTCAGAGGATTTCTTTATGTTCTACATGAATATTTGTACATTTGAGTTCGTGGGAGACAGGCTTTCGGGTAGCCCAAGTTTCCCTCTAACTCACGATTGCAATTAAAAATGATCTGGAGGTCTAATCCTCATGCTTCTACTTCCAAACTTCTGACTTTACAGCCTTGCACCACCTCACCTCATCTGCCCTGTTTGAGCTCCTTCATCCAGAATCTTTCATTGTTCTTTTCAGACATTGCAGAGTAGCGAGTATGGCGTGCTGTCAGAAGGAGAAGTCTGCCGTGTCAGTGTAAGCTGAGCTTCCTCAGGGAGTGTTCTGTATGGAGGAAAATGAAATTTAAAAACGGTTCTGATTTACTCAGGGTACATCTATCCTCCAGAGAAACACGGAGTAAAACTAACATACACTCTGTCCATCTTTCTTATCGAACATAACCCTTATTGTTGAACTATATGTCATCTGCAGAAAGTCAATTGTTTTATGCAATTGATAATACTTGGTGATGTCACCTACACACAACCAACACCACATTTCTTGGCAGTGTTTCTTATGTGAAGAAGGACTGTTTATGTGTGAATATTGTTGTGTCCACTGATAATAGCTTATTAATTCATCAAGAGTGGCTGAAGCTGGCCCTATTTCATGTTCTATCTTGTGGTGGGAATGAAGAGACAAGAGGCCAATAACATTGTAACAAGTGCACACATTATAGCACAGTAAATGTCTGGTCCTCTTGCCCCTGTTGCTGAGATCCACCAGTTCTACTTCTTCCCTTACTCTTCCCAACTTTGTCACTAAGAGAAATAATAAGAGCTGTATAATGTTGAAGGTGGTTTTAACGTTCAATGAGTCCGTGTCCAGATGTGTAAACTGGAAATAGCAACAACAATTCAGACATGAGAGTGCTTGTAAAACTGTCATCTATTCGGAGCTCTTAGATTAATACCAGGTCTATGTTAATATTAACTGCTATTTGTGGACAGAGATTTTATGTTGGATTCCTGGCCACCCAGACCAGAATAATCATACAGAAACTATATTAATTACAACACTGTTTGGCCGATAGCTTAGGCATATTCCTAGCTAGCTCTTATATCTTAAATCAATACATTTCTATTAATCTGTCTGTCACCATGAGGCTGTGACCTACTGGAAGGATCTGGCAGCATTTTTTTCTCCTTTGACAGCTATATGGCGCTTCTTTGATTTCACCTACTCTCTCTCTATATATATATATGTGTGTGTGTGTGTGTGTGTGTGTGTGTGTGTGTGTGTGTGTGTATATATAATGTTTGGATTTCCTACCTGACTTTACTCTGCTAAGCCATTGGCCAAAACAACTTTATTCATTAACCAATAAAAGAATCACATATATAGAAGAACATCTGACATCAGCTATTACTTTAATCATTTTTATAATCGTATGTCACTCTTAATATACCCATGTTGCAGCTGGGACTTCCTGCTGCTCTGGGTTCTGCTTGGTACCCCTGATTCTTTTCAGGCCAGACACTGTTGGAAAGTTAGCATCATTTGGGGGGACAGTGTGTGTGTGTGTGTGTGTGTTTGTATACAAGTGTAGGCATGGACGTGCCATGGCTCATCTGTGGAAGCTAGAGAATAACTTATGGCAGTCTATTCTTTTTTTTCCACTGTTGGCAGAAGGGTACTTGTTCTTTCCTGGGATCACTCAGAAACTATATTATTTGCAATACTGTTTGGCCAATAGCTTAAGCGTATTTCTAGTTAGCTCTTAAATCTTAAATTAACCCACTTCTATTATTTTGCCACAAGGTCTGTGGCCTACTGACAAGGTTCTAATTGGTGGCTAGCATGGCGGCTAGCATCTTTCTCTTCTGGCAGCTACATCTCCTGACTCTGCCTACTCTCTCCTCCTCTATCTGCTTGAAACTCCCACCTTGCCCTATTCTGCTAAGCCACTGCCCAAAACAGATTTACTCATTAACCAATAAAAGCAATTCATATACAGAGGGACTTCCCACACCATTTCCCCTTCTTGTTTAAATAAAACCTTTAAAGGTTTAGCTTAGCAACCCATACAATAAAATGTCTCTCTGTACTTAGCTCATTCACAGTCAAAAAATTCAAAGAAAACACAATAATGTACATAATCCAGACTTTCTGTGTATATTCCATCTTTACATGGCTTATTTTTCTTTTATCCTTTAATCTATGACTATACTCTGTCTTTTAAAAGACTTTACCTTTTTTTTAACCATTCTCTTCTTTTTTATAACTCTATATTGTTTTCTTCTCTCTTCCAAGCCTATGTACATTTATTCAACACTGTGACCCATTAGAGGTCTTTTTTATCCGAATCTGACTTATTGTGTATCTGTAATATGCCATGTTGGCATGCCAATTTGTTGGCAGAGGCTGTTTGTTTGTTTTTGATTGCCCAGATACAAAATCACTCAGAAACTGTGATTACTGTTTTGCCAATACCTTAAGCATATTTCTAGCTAGCTCTTAAACATTAAATTAATCCATTTTATTATTTTATGTTTTACCATGAGGCTCGTGGCCTACCATCAAGATTTTGGCTGGAGGCTAGTGTCTTTCTCCTCTGGCCGCTACATGGCATCTACTGACTCTCCGTACTCTCTCCTTTTCTATCTGCTTTGAACTCCCGCCTTGCCCTATTCCTCTAGGCCACTGGCCAAAATGGATTTATTCATTAACCAATAAAAGCAACACTTATACAGAAGGATTTCCCACACCATTCCACCCTGATGATTCCAGAGAGGAAACTTAGATTCTCAGGCTTCACAATAAGCGCCATTACACTGAGCTATTGCCAAGATCCACTAGCATCAAGTTGATAATGACAGTAATGATGCTGCTATCATCATGGTAAATTCTAGGGAATGACATACAAGTAAGATATATATACTGTGATGTACATACCTTGTACATCAGGGAAAATTGATACCTAAGTAGAAGGAATTAGAAATTAGGGAAGTGATTCAAAAGTTGGTGCAAAATGTGAGGTTATCAGAATTCAAGAGAAAGGAGAGTTTAAATCCTTTTTGTAGTGTGTTCTCATAGGAATGTTTTTCTTACCATAAGGTTCTAGCACTTTCCTGGCTTACAAAGAAAACTACCACCATGAAACTTACAATAGACTTTGAATTAAGAGTAGATTTTAATTCTGCATGGAATGGTATATTTCTCCTAAAGACATTATGTACATTATGTACAGAGAAGGAAAGGTGCCTTTAGCAAACTTCTCGACTTTACAAGGTTAACAATCCATCAAACCTTTCCCTGGGTGAATCACAATCACATCAAGAGAATGACAGTCTTCCCTTTGCAGATCTGTGGAAGCCAGACTTTTCTTTCCCAATACTCCTTAGGGAAATTTACTGTTTTGACCTAGTCTCTGGGTATTGGTGATGGGTAGCAGAAAGCAGGCAGGAGAAGAGGAGCTGCAGGAGGGAGAGAAGGCTTTGATGAGCAGACTGCTCTTCAGAAGCACAGTGGATGGAGAAAGGGAAGACTTTGAAATGGTTGGCAGATCCATGGAGGAAACGCTGTCACAGAAACTTTCTTACAGATAGACTTCTGATCAAATTGAAGAAGATAGTCAGAACTAAGAGAATGGTTTCCCCACAGGCTAGAAATATAAAATACGCTCTAAGTTGAGAACATTCAGTAGGAGAAATACTTTAGTTTACAGGTCTTAACTGATGAGTTTTATTTTAACTTTTGTTTTCTGTACTGAAGATGACACGCAGACCCTTAGACACACCAAGAATATGCTATAATACTGTTGCTATAATACCTAGCTGCCAGGTGCTGAGGTCCTGATTGTATGAAATGAAAATGCCAACTGCCTCTGATCTGTGCTGATGCGAAGCTAATATTTACCATCTTGCCGTAGGACAGATATCATAGATGGATTGGTTAATGTGCCTGGGAAAAGATACAGTCTTTTCCATCCATGCATTGAGATCATGGTTGAAACACCCATCAAAGTTATGAGAACCTCAACCCAGTACACCTTTGTGTGGAGACCAAATTTACACTCCTCACAAGGTTCACAGACACTTCCCTTTGATAGTAAACATTATTCTAATCTGTTGCATTAAATCAGCTTTGTACTGATAGAAGGAAATACACAATGACCTGTCTAAAGAGAAAAGTGTTATTTAACTCATGGTTTTAGGGTTTCAACATCTAAGATGAAGAAAGGTCATTGCGCTGGCAGTCAGTGGAGGTGGCAGTTAGATAAGCCAGAAGCATGTGTTAAGATAGCAGTCAGGTACTGAGCTGGAAGGAAAGCGGAAAAGACTGGGCGGAAGAGAGATGAGTCACACAGATTCCTTATAGGGCACACCCCAACTACCTAAGGACTTTCTACCAGGCTCCACCTTTTAAAGGTCCACGGCACCTTCCAGTCACTCTGGAAACCAAGAGTTTAATATAAAGGACCCTTCAGGGTATTGAAATTTTACCAAGACCATAACAATCCATGAGGGTGCCCACATGAAGACAAATGTAACGCTGCCTGCTAAGGTTGCTCCTCGCCCTAGGAAACCTAGAGCAGTTTGTATTGGAAATGATGTGATTTCTAAATGTAACAAATCAGAGAAAGAACTGAAGACTTGGGTATTAGCTGGTGGAGTAAATGGGATGTTTGAAAGTGTAAGTACTAGAAAGACAGGATTAATGAAATCAAATCAGAACAGAGAAATAGAACAGATGGATTTATAAACTGAAGAAAGAATCTGGAAGGTCAATATGGGTTCCAGAAAGAGAACAGGATATAAGTAGAAAATACATTGGAATCCATACTTAATGGAAACATTTTGATGTAGTTTTTTAATAAGGGAAACTACAATGGCAGAAATAGAAGAAAGGTTGCCACTGTGAGGAATGTGGGAGGCTGAGCGTGGACCACTCTGCTGATAAGAGTCACCCCGTGCCCTGCTGTGTAATAACTTTCAGAGGCACTGAGGCCTTTGTGTCATAAGTAAAAAGTGGTACTAGGTAGCTGTGGGATTTTAAAATCAGACAGAGCTGACTTAGAATTCTATTTTATTTAGTCACATGAATCCAACTGAAGTGTTAAAGTTCCCTAGGACGGGGCAGAGAAGGGTAGTGCGCCCTGTAGGATTGTGGCCCACGCTTACAGGGCTGTCTAAAAATACCGTGAACACTGCCCAACGCATAAATGCAACCCTGAAAAATTATTTTAGAATTAGCAGTGCCAAGAACTAAATGGGTTGTAAGTAACATACCAAGGAGCTGTGATGGGAGCACTCACCAGGGTAGGCAAACAAAGGAAGATACTGTTTATGGAAGATCTAAAAACAATAGGAAAATTGATTTTCGTGATCTGCTTTGTGTCACCACTGTGTGCCAACCACTTTAAACAATGTCAGTGGTTAACATAATATTCCACTGATAAAACAAAATGTTGACCTAAGTTCTACACAACCATTGCAGCTTTGCTTGAATTGTAATAACTGGTGGAATGAGTAATGGGTTGGAAGTGAAAATCAAATGCATAAGGATTGTAAACACAGGAACAGCACAAAACATTTAAGTTTGCTTATATCACCCTGTGTAATCACTTGCAGCTTTTATTTATACTTTAAAACCATGACATAACATTTGACATAGCATGTATAAATTTTAATTATATGTGAATTTTGTTCATACATGAACCACAGCATTGAATCTGAATAATATCTTAGAAATTTTTGACATGCATTATTGGACGTTTTTATTTTCTTTAATTGGTGCAACATTTTAATGTATCCATTAATATGACAGACGCATGTTTTCTGCCTCAAAAAAGGAGTGGTAATGAAGTATAGAAGCTTTATGAAGTGATCCCAGAAACAGACAGTAGTAGTAGAGGGTCAGTAGAGAGGAAAACGGTGGCAGGTGGGTGGAGGGTAGATGCTGGACATCCAAGACAAAACCCAAGCAGATGTCAGAACTAAGTACTAGTATTTTGCAGCAGTGTAGGATGACTGTCATTTTCAGAAATATACTGTCTGTCACATAATAACTAGGAAAATGGTCAAAGGATCCCAGCCCAAGGGCTGCCAACCATCCTGATTTCATCACAAAGCTCCTGTGCTACTCAATTATCTTGCTGCACCCTGGGAATATCTGCAGTGACCATGTGCCAATTAAAAATGTTAAATTATTAAAACTGTCGAATGTCTATTTCTTAACCTTGCCTCCCAATAGTCAATTAACTAATCTGTTGCATTTTATCATAATTTGAAAAAGAAAACATATTTCCACTTTCCACTTCTGTTTTTTGTTTGTTTTTCAAGACAGAATATTTTCTGTGTATCCCTGGCTTTCCTGGAATGTTTTTTGCACTGTGTAGATCAGACTGGTCTTGAATTCAGAGCTCCACCTGCCTTTGCCTGCTGAGTGCTGGGGTTAAAGGCATGTGTGTACCACCATGCCTGGCTTACTGTCCGTATAATGTTATGTATTTTTATCTCTGCTTTATGACATTGGGGGTTGAACCCAGGGCCTCATGCATGCCAAGCACTCTGCAAGAATGCTATTAAACTACATCCTAAACCATAATTTCATAACTAGTATTGCAAACAATTTCTCATATAAAGAGATTTTGTAAGAAAATTATCTGTTCCAACTATCAGATATTCCAGCTACCTTTTATTAAAATGTTTTGTACAGAGTGTAGGTATAAATTAGTTTATATACAGTCACATAAGGGCAATTAAAGCTGCTTATGTGTGTGAGGGGGTAGTTCTAGTTTCATTTTGTCTACATTAAAACATTATGACCAAAAGCAATTAGGGCAAAACAGGTTTTGTTTCCGTTTATACAGTTACAGCCCCTTAATGAGAAAAGTCATGGCAGGGAACCAAAAGGAACCTAAAGCAGAAACTATGGAGAGATGCTTTGCTTGCTTGCTTGCTTGAGCTCAAGTTCAGCCAGCTTCCTTATACATCCCATGACCTTCTTCCTGGTAAATTATACTGCCCACAGGGAACTATGCCTTTCTACATCAATTAACAGTCAAGACAGTCCCTCTTAGACATAGCTACAGACCAGTTTGGTCTGAGTAGTACCTCAACTGAGACTGCCTTAGGTGATTGTCTGTGTTGGCAGATACACCAGTGTGTGTGTGTTGAGGCACCAGGGGTGTGTGTGGGGGAGTGACTATCCACACCGGAAAGCAAGAGACAGATTTCATGTGTCCTTCATTGCCTTTCACTCTTTTTGTTTTTCAAGACAAGGTGTCTTGTTAAACTCAAAGCTTGCCAATTGGCTAGACTGTTTGGCAAGTGTGTCCCATTGTTCTCCTGTCTCTAGCTCTCAAGCTCTGGTGTTACAGGCACACCTGGCCATACCCGTCTTTGTACATAGGTGCTGAGCACCCCATTTGAGGTCATTATGCCTGCCCAGCAAGCACCATCCACGTGCATCTCCCCAGCTCATCGGCTGGCTTTCTTATTTTTACTTTTACTCTATTCTTAATTAGTCCAAATCATTAGATTCCCAAGAAGCCTTATTTTTCTAGAAGGAGCAAATTATCTTTCTAAAGTTGCCTAGGGTATTCTCACCATTTGAAAAATAAGGTACGACAATACAGTGCTTTTCCTCACTCTGCCGTAAGTATCTCAAGGAACTTACTACCTTGCATTACAGGGCCTGCCTCTCCCACTAATTCAGAATTTTTCAAGGGCAGAGACCATGTTTTATTCATCTGTTGATCCACGGAGCTGTCAGGTAATATGACTTCAATAAAGATGTGATGAATTATTGAAGGAATGCATGAGCGTTGAGAGCAAGCAAGTTCATAAGTTTTCAAGTTAAGAATGGCGAGGGCAGCAGGAAAGTGTGGTGATGGTCAACTATTCAGCTGTCTGAAGGAAATGAGATTCCATTGGCCAGGGAAGGAATGGACCTGAATGCTGAGGAGAGTCTTCTAAATAGAAGGCTTTGAAGGAGTCTCAAATACAGGAGTAGGTCAACTCCTTGAGAGGGGTTTTTAATTAGCTCGCCTTAAAAGAGTAGGAAGAGGGAAAATGAAAGGAATATGGTAATTGTGATGCTCTATATTTAAGAAATCCTTTGAAGCTCTAAATGCTAATCTGAAATAGCAAGGCTTTTTGGGAATCTGAGAAAGTATCTTCTGAAGTTTATCTTGGCAAATATTTGTTTAGCCACAAATACTGCTAATATGATGATTTCACAAGGACACAGTTGTTAAAGCACATACATCTATCTGATCAAGATAAACTTGGTTAGTGCTACTATATAGTGAGATTTTTGAGGAAGGGAGCAGATGATTCATCAAGAGGAATTAACATAGAATCTATTGAGACATATCGATTTATTTGATGAAATCATACACAAAAACATAAAATTATAAAGATAAAGATAAATAAAAATACAGATTCAAAAATTTTGCTGTCATTAAATTTCAAGGTTTTGATGACCATCTATAGCAGTGATTCTCAACCTTCCTAATGCTGTGACCTTTTAATACAGTTCTTTATGTTGCAGTGACCCCCAGCCATAATATTATTTTGTTGCTACTTCACGACTATAATTTTTACTACTGTTATGAATTATAATGTAAATATTTGGTATGCAGGATATCTGATATATGACCCTCAAGGAGATCCTGACTCACAGATTGAGAATAATTCACCTACCATCATGTATTAATGACCAGAATACTCTCTAAGTAGTGGATGATATCATCATTATGCAAATGTCATAGATATTTACATACAAATTTAGCTGGTCTAACAGCTGTGTGGTATATATTTTTGATGGAGCCTATAGCTTCTAGACTATACTTCCTACAATACTGAATGGTCTAGTAATTTGTAACACATAGTAAGTGTTGTAATTTAAGTTTATCTATACATAGGAAAGTTATAGTAAAAATGCTAGGCAATAAGACATTTTCAGTTCCATTATAATCAATTCTGTGGAATCATCAGGTACATTTTCTGGACCACCCTCACTGTGTATCTATGTAGTCAAGTCCTCCTAGGACTTGGCTTTCAGTGAGGCAAGCTTTGGTGAATGCTCTGCGACTTATTTTGAATAGCATTCCTAGACACAATTTAAAGTATGAAAGTTTGGTCTATAAAACACTTTGTAGAACATGATAGCACTTTTGCAAAAAAAAATTTAAAAGTATGGCATGCATGGAATTTTACCTACAGATATATTTACTTTTAGACAGTAAAAGTTAATAGTTATTTCCGAATGATAGTAAAACATATTTTAACATATTTATTAATTTTTCCAAAGGGTATGATTATTTTACAAGCAGAAATATAGTTTGTATGTACAGACAATGAAAGCACTAAGACTATCAACAAAGTCTTTGTGTGTGTACCTCACTTTTTTCTGGTTCTTAAACATTGGATGAATATCTTGCAGCTTTTTTTTTTTTTTCAACTTAGTTTTTCTCTCCAAAGACTTTCATGTTGGGATCATATTGGTTTGAGGATCCAGATGGTACCCTAGGGTCAAAATACCAAAACAGATCATACAATGAATAAAACATTTGGGATCTGAATTCTGAGCCCCATTACTAGACCTGGACCAAACACGTAGTACTCAGAGGCACGGGAGCCAGATACACAAATAGGAAATGAAGTCACAAGCATGCAGAGGAAATATTTTCTTGCCAAGCCAAGTGTGGAATACAGGTTGTAAATCCAATGGCTTGCTGAGGCCATTTGTGGTAGCAGGAACAACGACATGGAGAACTGAGTCTGTTAGAGATAAAGATTAAGTTCTGTTTATGCCCATGCTCATGTGGTCCATGTGGTCCATGTGATGGCTGAAACAGGTGATAAAAGAAGAGGCCCAGCACCCTCTGTCACGGGATCCCTTGACTTGCTCTGTCGCCTGGTTCAATGTGACAGTGTGCGTTTTAGCTCTGGACTGGTACATGGTGTGTTGGTACGCTATCAAGATAGAGACTGTAAGTGAATCCGCTAGATAATGCTGTTCAGTGCCTTGCACCCCCCACCCCCAAGTGGACATTTGGCAATATGTATAGATATTTTAGATTTCAAGCCTTTGGGAAGTACTAGTAGCAATAAGAAGACAGAATCCAAGGATGCTACTAAGCATTTAATAATACACAGCATAGGTACATGTAGTAGCTAGGAGATCCATAATGCCAACAACACTGTGATGTTATAGATGAGGAGTACCCAACGTGCCTGACAATGATGTTGTCATCTCCTTACCTGAGCAGTGTTGATTGGAGGAAAGCATACGGATAACAGTGATAAATTGCTATGTTACACTAGCACTTTTCCTACGTTATCTTTTCCTTTTTTTTCCACTTCTCTAATTGCTGAAACAATATTGATAACAGAAACAAAAAACCCGAACTAAAAGAAACTTGGTAATTTTGAAGGTACACTTTATGCCACGCTTCTCAAGCTGTGGGTCATGATCCATTTGGGGGTCACATACTAGATATTTACACTACAATTCATAATGGTAACAAAATTACTGTTATGAAGAAGCAACAAAATAATGTTATGGTTGGGGTCAACACAACACGAGGAACTGTATTAATGGGAGACAGCATTAGGAAAGTTGAGAACTACTGCTTTATGCAGTGGTATATTAGTGATTTTAGAAGATGTAGCTGCACTCTTAGAACTGACCTCTGCTTCATTTAGTTTACTTTTTTCTTTTAAAAATTAGTAAGAACATTTAAATGTTGAAGAAATGAGGTGTCATCTAATACTAATAAAATCGATCATACTTGTATTGGTAGCCTTCTCTAATACTTAATAAACCTTGTTTTGGGAGAGCTTACTATAAGCATATACCCTTTTATACTAAGATTTGTGTTCTCTATAAATTAGTATTCTATATGCTGAACTTTAAATATATATCTTTAGTCTTTTTGTTAAGTTGAATATATGTTAAAAAGTAAGTTAAAGTAATTTAACCTGGGCCCTTTAAAATCTCCTACTACTTTTTGTCCCCTTGATAAGGAATGTATCTGTAATAGTTAAAATCATGGTAAAATAAAAGACTAGAATATAACCTAATTTTATTTCTCAAAGCCTATTCAATGTCCTTTAATTTTATATATAGAAGCAATATACATAGACAGAGATGTGCTAGGTATATAAAATTAGATACTTTTCAAAGTAATATTTACATATGGTAATAATCTAACAGTATAAAAGCCTTTAGGATGAAATGTAATAAACTTCTGCTTTATTATTCTTAACATTTTATTCTTTGAGGGTAATCATTACTTTATTTTTAATTTTTCTAACAGTTGGTTTTATAAAATTGTGGCTAATAAGCTTTTTGAATCATTAAAGTTGAATGATATATATTCCTCTTCAGAATAAAAGTGTGAATATAGATAACTTGCATTTTCTCCTTAGGCCTGAGATTTGACATAAATTACTGCTTTGTTCATTAAAATTTTAATGATTTTTATATCTAAGAATATGAATTTAGCCCAATTTGATCATCTTAAGTCAGTGTCTCTTGACTTCTTTTCTCAAAAGATAAAAAAGGTGCCTTCATTTTTTCTTCTTTCTTTTCCAACTTCCCACCCTCTGCAGCTATCTTGTCAATTTTCATATTGTGAGCAGCATATTCTAGCTGGAACTACAGACCGATCTTTCTCTCATTATCTTTAGGATAAACCCAAAAAGTCAAAAATAAATAGCATTGACATGCTTCTAAGCATACCATAGATTTTCTTAACACTTAAGCAAAGAACCTTTCTTTTTCTAGGAGTCCAGTGTTACACCGTGGGAAAACTGTTCCATTTGTCAGGTTCTCCAAGTCATGTCACTTCCTTTCATTAAATATTTGAAGCATTAATCATTGTCTTTTCCCATCCTCTTTCTGTAGTTGTCTTTTCTTTCAGTCATTTAGTATTTGCCTTGTCGTTATCATGTATCTACTCTATCAACCTTATTTTCTTCATTTCTGTGACCCTTACATCCTTCGTATTCTACTTCAATCAGTACAGCTATCATTCTGTAACATAATTTTATTCACACCGGTGTGTGCTATATGACTAACTTCTGAATGTTGACTTCATATTTTGCTACTTTGCTAAATTAATCTAGTCTTAGTCAAGATGTCTTTGCTTTCACAAATTCCTTAGAGCACTTTATGTGTACAAAATAATGGACAAAGCAATGTCATGGGATGAATCATGTCTGCCCCAAATTTATGTTTAAATCCTAAATGTCAGTACTTCTGAGCATGCTGGCCTCTGAAAATAAGCCTCTATATAACGACACTGAATTAACATGAGGTCTTTTGTATGGGTCTCCAATCCCGTATGATTGATGTCTGTAAGGAAAAGAGACAGAAAAAAAGAACTGATGTGAAAATACAGGAAGAAACCTTTAGAAGAAACCAATTCTGTTGCACGCTCTTCTCAGACTCCTGACCTCTAAAGTGTTAGAAAATAGATTTCTGTTCAGGGAACTGTCCAATCTACAATGCATTGTTATGGTAGGTGCAGCAAACTTACAATTCCCCTTCTTTGTTTTTTGCCCAATTACACTGGGTAGAATTTCCCAAATAGTATTTCAAAGTGAAAGTCAGAAAAGGGTTCCTGCTTTATTTCATAGACAGTAGTGATGGGTTCAGCAGTTTGCTATTAAGTACAATCGAAGTAGTTGGAGGTTAGAGTTTCTAAAATACCACTTATCTAGCTAAGACATTTTCTTTCTACTTTGTTGGAAGTTGTTTTTTAAAAAGTGAATTAGTGTCAAACTTTTCTAAATGTTTCTCTAAACCCAGAGATCATGATATTATTTGACAAAGGGCAAATTTTATTTTTATTTGAACTTTGATTTTTGATGAGTAAACCAACTTCATGTTCTTGGGATAAATTTTTCATGGTTATGCTACAGTAATAATTTTCACAGAATAATGTGTTTGATTTGGCTACTGGTAGTTTGAATGCAATTGGTTCCCATCATCTCATAAGGGTGTTATTATGAGGAGGTGTGGCTTTGTTGGAGGTGGTATGACCTTGTTGGAGGAAGTGTATCACTGTGGGGGTGGGCTTTGAGATTTCCTGTGCTTAGGATACTGCCCAGTGTGTCAGCTGACTTCTTGTTGCCTTCTGGTCAAGATGTAGGACTCTCAGCTCCAGCAGCATATCTGTCTGCATGTTTCCATGCTCCCTTATCACAGTGGCAGTGGACTGAACCTCTGAAACTGTAAGTGAGTCACCCTCAATTACATGTTTTGCTGTGGTCCTGGTGTCTCTTCACAGCAATAAAAAGCCTAACTAATACAGCTATTTTCTGAGAAATTTGTGTCTATGTTCATGAGGATTATTTCTAGGCTTTGCTGGTCGGATTTGGGTAATGGGGTTTTGCTGGCCCCAATATGGAGGCCATGAGGAATTCAGGGTCAGGTGCTTGCTTTATACACTTTGTTAAAGTTGAGCAAAATAGGAAAAGAGAAATTTCTCTAAATTGTTTGTTCAATGCATTCCAAAAGGCTTTGCATGAATATAACAAGGAGAAAGGAATATTTTTCTTTTACCTCCACCTGGGAATTGTCAGTGAAATCCTGTAAGTTGTATAGTTAAAGCATCAGAAGAAGCACTGCTATTCCCATGTGTCTCAGACAAATATGATGCTCCGTGGTTGGTTGGTTTCATTTTGTTTCCTCAAGAATGAGAAAAACAAGAATAGGAGCAGCAGTATAGGAGTTGTCAGATGACGCAGAGAGACCTACCAAACCCCAAACACTTCTGAGCTCCCATTGCCATACTTCTTTGCGGATGCTGAATGAGTTCATCCACACTTGTCTTAAACCCTTCGGTAATATTGCCTGGGACATTCGCCTCTCGAGTGAAGTTTGTTTACCTCTGTCTAGCATCTGCTCTGATTTCCTGCAAATCTAAATAAGAGTTATGTTCCAACTTGACTCAAGGAAGAGAAAATACAAAGTGTAGCCCTAAAAGAAACTGTATCCACACTGTCAGTGTTTTACCACTTTATATCAGAAATGATGGCAGCAATGATATCGGTAATAAAGTGGGATGGGTGATGCTAATAAAAGAAAAGAGAAAGGAAAGAAGGGAGGGAGGGAAGTGACATTGCATGGATCTGAATTTATGGATGCAGGGCATAAACCTCAGCCTGCATGGAGACTTGCACAATGAGAATGGTGCTGCTCAACTCTTGACTAAGTAGGGACTGACCAAAACCCTGCATTTGACCAAAACTTAACCCTGGGATGTTAGGAATTCCTTGATGAGAAGTTTCTAAGTCCTCAGAAGATAATAAGCTGGGATGGGTGTATAGCTTCCCTTACTCTCCTCCTAATCTTGTCTGTTGATTGAGTCATAAGATTTTCCTTGGACTCATAGAGACATGCTTTGAGAAGAACCTCAGTAGCTTGGGAGATGCTCTTGTGCGGGTACTCTCTGCCAGCTGAGCGCACAGATACAAATTGCTACCATCTGTATAAACTCTGAGATAGTGAAGGTGCTAGCAGCCAAGACACCAGGAGTCAATCAGCCATGGCCAGATAGACATCTGACTGCAGAGAACAGAATAGACTTAGCCATTTGAATAATCACAAAGGACTGTGTGAATCTCCTAATGAGCTGACTTGCCATGGTGTTTCCTGATACCTAGACCTTTAATAGGCACTTTTAAGTTAATATTTGCATAACACCTTAACATTCAGGTCTTGTTTGTTCTTTATAATCAAAAGCCTGAAGTTTAGAAAAGAGGATCTTGATTTGAACCATGCTAGATTCCAAAGCTTGAGTTAGTTCCCATGTCTAGTTCCCCTGGTAAATGGAAGATTGGTACATTTGAGCAGGGAGAAGGGACTTGATGTGTTTTATGAAGGCCATTCCAGCAATTTTCGTTCTGCCCTCATCCAAGAACAACTGTCGTTGCAGTGAACTATGTCTTCCTGTTCCAAGACTGGATGATGCTCTCTGTTGATTGTTTGTCTCTACATGTAGAGGATTGTATAACCAATAAATCAATGAAGGAGATTATCTTATCAGATAAGTTCTTATCAGATTCTGCCACACAGTACAACTAGTCCTGCATTAAACTCAGTCTATGATAATGTCCTCTGTTTCTTAATGTAATGATGAAATGGGTATACTGAGAACAGCTCATAGAATCGCCACTTTAAAAGCATGATAAGAAAGATCATGTGGATGACTTTTTCTCTCCCACCAAAACTCTCTAGTTCTCAAACTGATAGTAGATTTCCAGATACTAGAAAGATTAATGCTACCAATATGAATTTAAAGATGTATACCTGGTCCCCACTAGAAAAGATACCATTATGTCTCTGTAGATTGGCTATGTATCTATTTATAGATACTGATGTAGTGATTTATTTCTCAATGAAAAAATTTAGTAATGAGGTAATAGCAGTCATAGAATATTAGCATATAATATTGCTACCTCTAGAGAATTTGCAAGATTGATTGGTATAGGTGCACCCCTCACGGTCTTGACTTCCTTGCTCATGTTCTCCCTCCTTCTGCTCCTCATTTGGACCATGGAAGCGCAGTCCGGTGCTCCAATGTGGGTCTCTGTCTCTATCTCCTTCGATGGCCAGATGAAGGTTCTATGATGATATGCAAGATATTCATCAGTATGACTATAGGGTAGGGCCATTTCAGGCTCCCTCTCCTCAACTGCCCAAGAAACTAGCTGGGGACATCTCCCTGGACACCTGGGAATGCCTCTAGGGTCAAGTCTCTTGCCAACTCTAAAATTGGCTCCCTTAATTAAGATATATACTTCCCTGCTCCCATATCTACCCTTCCTTTATCCCAACCATCCCATTCTCCCAAGTTCTTCCCATCCTCCCCTTCTCACTTTTCTCTCCCCATCTCCCCTTTCCCCCATCCCACCCCACCCCCAGTTCCCAGTTTTTGCCTGGCAATCTTGTCTACTTACAATATCCAGGAGGATAACTATATGTTTTTCTTTGGGTTCACTTTCTTATTTAGCTTCTCTAGGATCATGAATTAAAGGCTCAATGTCCTTTATTTATGGCTAGAAACCAATTATGAGTGAGTACATTCCATGTTCATCTTTTTGGGTCTGGTTTACCTCACTCAGGATAGTGTTTTAAAGCATGGGATAAAACCGGACTCTCTGAACATAGTGGACAATGAGGGCTGCTGAGAAGCCAAGAACAATGGCACTGGGTTTTGATCCTACTGCATGTACTAGCTTTGTGGGAGCCTAGGCTATTTGGGTGCTCACTTTCCTAGACCTGGATGGAGGGGGGAGGACCTTGGATTTCCCACAGGGCAGGGAACCCTGACTGCTCTTTGGGCTGGAGAGGAAGGGGGAAGGGAGTGGGGGAGGGGGAGGGAAATGGGAGATGGAGGCGGGGAGGAGGCAGAAATTTTTAATAAAAAATAAATAAATTAGACAGAAAAAGGAAAAAAAGGTGACAATGAAAACAAAACAAAACAAAACCCCCCAAATGACAGACGTATCTCCATATGTCATACTGTGTTTATGCACATGCAGGCTCAAGTCTCCAAATGATTTTTAAAAAATTCTTTTTTTTTTTAATAAACTTTGTCCTGTGATTGAAAAAACAGATAGATTGGTATAATGGCCAGTTAAACACTTAATTTATTTAGGTGAAACTCAATATATATGATTAGATTGGTGTGATACATGAGGGGCTAAACATTCTAAACTAGGGAACAATGCATAGCACTGTATATCCAGTACCAGAATGTTTGAGTCAGGTCAAGTAAGGAGTCAAGCAGGAGTGATCCATTTCCCCATTATTTGAATTCCAATCATGCTTACAGGCAATGAAAAGTGTGATTTCGACTTGTTTCCTTTTTAGGTAGAAGGTGAATCTGCTTTTATTATGTGAAGAATAATGGACTTATGTGGTTTTAGATGAAGTGGAAGATTGGGAACTATTGTAGAACATTATTTTAAGGTGTGTTACTTTTGTTTATGCTCTGGAACATTTGTTTAATGGTGCAAAGATGTGTTTGATTAAGTAAAATTCACGGGACTTCTTAGGAGACAGAAGAAGGTGAGCCAGGTGAGCTGCTTTCTAATCAGCCTCTCTGGAAAGCCAAATTCTACCTCAGGCTTTGAACTTGGAGTTCTTAAAGAGGGACAGAGATTTAGATAAATTCCCTTAGTAGCTTTGAAAGAGTTGGTGCCTGAGGGAAGAGCATTTCCTCAGGCCGCTCCTCTAGTGGCCGAATTGCTGCTGGTAGTGGCAGAGCAGCGGTTGCTGACAAGAACAGCTGCAGCTTCAAAGGCAGCAACAGTTATAAAAGAACATAACAGGGAAGTATGTAAATATTTCATTGTAAACACTGAATAGCTAATACAGTGGCCTACGGTGCCATATTTTTGACTTACCATTAAATATACTAAATATGGACATTTCCTTTTGGAGGTTGAGGAAACAAGGTCTCACGTAACCCAGGCTTGCCTTGAGCTTGTTATGTAGCCTAGGATAGCTTTAAAACACTGACAATCCTGCTCCCACCTCTGGTGTGTTTCGACTACAGATGTGTCTTAGTTACTTTTCCGTTTCTGTGACAAACACCATGACATTCTTTCACTCCAGACTTCTTAGTAGAATTCTCAATTTCTGGAAACTTGAGTGTTGTTTTTTATTTCTTTCTGTTTTTGTTAACCTCTAACATTATTGTCTGGCAAACAAGAGGTGTCGTCTACATTATTTCAGTGATTTAACCTGCTGAAGATTTTCAGCTATGGTAAATTTTAATAGATGTTTAAAGGAACCTTAAAGGAAATTGAATAAAATACCTAGTTAGAAGTTTCCTTGTATTGTTACTGGTCTTCTATCCCTTTTTATTTTTCTACCTCAATTGTGTCATTTTTCAGTGACCATTTCTATTTTTCTGAAGCCTTTTGAATTTAAAAGCTGGTGTTTCATTTTGGGAGTTCCTTAGGAGATATCTGTTTCAGATACAATCCTTATCACAGGCAAATAGCCAGTATTTCCCTTAATGCCGCTGTATTCATCCTTGCCTTCATAATTGCCTGGTAGAATTGACAAACAGCATCACAGACCCTCCTTCCCCGCAGGATTAGCATCTCTTTGCCCTTTTGCTTTCAACCTTCTTTGGGTTTCTTTATTTTAAATCTTCTGCTCTATCTGCTGGAGTGTTCTTTACTGCCAATCTAATAGATTAATATATTCCATTTCCTCTGGGATATGACAGCTGTATTGAAATATAGTTATTATCTCATATTGCTTTCTCCTCAGTATTATCATTGTTTTCTGTGATTTATCAAGAAAAATATTGAGGGCACAAGCTAAGAGAGCATGAAATTTTCTAAAACTATTTTGTTTTCTCCAAGAGCACTAGTTGTGACAACCAGTTTTGAACCTACCTTTGGTTTTCTCATCTGAAATAAGAAGACACTTCCCTACAATATAACTTTCATGTCCAATCTCCACAGCCATGAATTCCCAACTCCAGGTATTTTTTTTTTTTTTGGTTTAGGGTTTTGGATAATTCTCTATCAAGTATCACATATAAAGTAATTCTTTCCCCTGGGAGACCTCCTAACAAGCTCTTGCCTATGGGAGAAGCTGTTTTCTTTCTCTCATCCATTTGCCACACTTTGAAGTCATTCTGTATAGCCTAGGGGTAAAGAGCTGACGTGACTTGTGTTCACAGTGTTGGAATTATCTCCTTCTAGATTTTTAAAAGAAAAATTCTTTATTTAAGTGGACCCTCCCTCTCATTCCTTTGCATTTCAGACCTGTAAAGTCAAGGTTTATTGAATTAGTTGGTAAGTCTTTCAAAATTCCTTGTAAATGTACCACTTATAAAAATCACCATTACCACATAATAATACGCTTCTACTTTCTCTTGCTGTCCCTTTACAGGCAGCATTATAAACATACAGCCATACATTATCTTGGCTTTTAACTCTAGATGACTGTACATTCCTATCCTAAAATTCAGCATCTGTGCTGCCTTTCTTCATATAAACACTCATAGATAACTATGTCTGTCTATAAATGAAATTTGATGACAATAAACACCAAATAGTGCTTTATTGTAAACATGCCATTTTATGGAATTTTTCATATTAACTTGTATAATTTCAATTAAAGAAATAAATTACAGATCGTAACAAATATTTCAAGATTATGATTTACTTGATTCAGCAACAGGAAAATGGAATTTCCGTGTATCTTCAAACTTGACTTTTAGCCCAGATCTAGACAAAAACACGCCATCTTCTTTTGTTAATTTCATTTGCAGCTGCATTAGTCATGATTTCCTTTTTGGTCCCTTTTAGTCTGCAAACACATCATCAGTGATTAACTATTTATTTTCTACTTGTTGAAAGTCTAAATTAAGTTATATTCTCATGGTTCACACCCCTTAACCCAAAGGTCATTAAAGTTGATTAGATCTTGAACAAGTTTAGCTTACAGTATAAGTTTTAATTTAACATTGTATTAGTATATACATGAAAAAGTGTAATGACCTGTCTTTACAATTATCTTTATATGAATTTAAATATAATGTAATTTTAAAATATAACTTTGAATTATTAAAATGTACTTTCATTGAAGAATGACTCCCATGCAAAATTTTTAATTATTAAGATTGTTTCTTTCTGTGACAGTATGGAAGATAAATTTGGATTTATCCTTAAAATTTTTGTATTGTTACATCTTCAAAGTAGACTATGTGTTGTCTATCATTGTTATGACTGTTCTTTTGAAGATTTTTGTTGGCGCCATGGTTTGTAACTAGTACAATGGGGTCAACCTGTAATCTGACGCTGTGTCAGATTTCTTTCTATAGCAGTAGCAAAGGCTATAAGCAAAAGCAAACGTGGCAAATATGGGATTATTTAGCTTATATGTCCCAATCATAGTCCTTGAAAAAAGTCAAGGCAGGATCCTGAAGGTAGAAACTGAAGCAGAGAGGGGCCGTGGAAGCTGGCTGCTTATGGACTTGTTCCCCATGGCTTGCTTAACTTTCTTTCTTTTTATGATAATTTTTATCATTTTGTTTCTTATATGATTTCAATTGAAATAGAATTCTATCACCTTCCCCCCTGCATCTCCCCTAGCCCATCTCTGCTACTTTCCCTCCCATGAACTCAGTCTCAAGGTGATAGCCTCTTCTTCTTTAATTGTTACCATTACAGACACATACATGTATGTATGCATGTGTGTGCATAAATATTTGTGATTACAACCTGCTAAGTCTGTTTTACTGGTGATATGTATATGGTTTCAAGGCTGACCACTCTGGACTTGACAGTCAATAAGGGAACTCATCCCTGAGATAGACTAATTCTACCCGGAATTCATGAGTTGCCTATTGTTCTTCGTCTAAGACTGGGACACCACAAACTTTTCGCTCTTCTGTACATTGATATTGCTACTTTTCCAGTCTTGTTTATGAATCCACTTTTAGGAGAGACTGTTTCACAGCAGACTTCTTGTTATTCTTGCTCTTAACAATCTCTCCATCTCCTCTCCCCTGGACCATAGATATGTGATGTACATATATCTGTTGGAGCTTGTATGTGATGTATTCGTTGGAGATATGTGATATAGATGTATCCATTGGGGATATGTGATATAGCTGTATCCATTGGAAGTGGGCTCCACAAAAATCAGTTGTTTTTGTATTGTGTCCTATTGCAGTTTGTTGTGGGATAGTCTTTCTGTATGCTGTGAATATGAGCTGCTCTCATTGCTTGGTAAATAAAGCTGCTTTAGCCTATGACAAGGCAGGATACAGCCAGGTGGGAAATCCAAGCAGAGATACAGTTGAGGAAGAGCAGATTCTAGGGGATTCCAGCCAGCCACCAAAAAAGCATGACATAAGAAAATGAGTAACAAGCCACAAACCACGTGGCAAAGCATAGATAAGGAATATGGGTTAATTTAAATGTAAGAGCTAGCTAGTAATAAGCCTGAGCCACCGGCCAAACAATTATAATTGATACTAAGTCTCTGAGGGATTATTTATAAGCAGCTGTTGGGTCCAATAGACAGGAAAGAAATTGGTCCAGTGGGACTGGATGGGACAGAGCAAAGACACCAGCTACAGCAGCTGTCGGTGATGTTCTTCATTTACTGTAAAGAGAAGCCTGGTACGAAAAACCTAGTCAATGTCCTGATGAGTCCATGAACCATAGAAAAGAATCTACTCCTGCCACTTTGCTAGACCAGCATAATACCACTTTATCCTGAATCTTATCCTTATACTCACAGATAAGTGTAGCTATCACCCCACAGCAAATGAGCATCTCTTTTCGGCTTGCTTTCTCATACAAACCAAAATCACCTTGTCCAGGGGTGATATTGCCTTCAGTGGTCTAGACTCACCCACATAAGTTTTTAATCAAGAGATGGTCCTTCAGAACAATGCTGATGGAGATATTTATCAGTTGATTTCTTTTCGCGGAAGACCCTAGCCTGTGCCAAGTAAACAAACAAACAAGCCCACTAAGGATAGGCACCTTGTCCATAATAGAGGGCTCCATCTAACCATTCTCTGCCTTGGTTTCTTATTTTGTAATTGAAGACAGGAGTGGTTCCTATTTCTTGAACCGCTGTAAAGATGAAGAGAGTACATATAGTACAGAATTCTAGCAAATTCGTAGAGGAAGTCTGACTTTCAGAAGCACTACAATAATATGAGTATAGAACTGAATCCACTGATCATACCCAGGTACCGAGCCAAGTTCTTTGTACCATTGGTTTGGAACTGGCAAGTAATTTCTTTGTTGTGTCCTCTTAGCATCTAGCTTTCCCATCTGCTAAATGAGGGTAATAACACAGGATGATTCCTTTGTGTGTAGTAGAGTACCTAAGATGAAAGGCTCAGCACACCATCCCCTGTGGTAAGAACACAACCAATGGTTCCCAAACATCCAAATAATTTTCAGAAAAATCTTTTGAATGTTTTTGACAGGAACAAAAAGAAGCATTATCACTAAGGCAAAAAGAGTAAAGATCTAAGAAAAAGCACAGATTCTTTTGGTCAATAGTATATAATTATTTAATTATGTTATGCAGGAACATCACATCCAGTCTAAAAACAGGAGTAAAATTCATTTTGACTTGATTGTCAGTGTTTTCTTATTTTAGTGCCCCTTCAATTCCACACTTTGCCTGCTCCCATAATAATGCCATTCTGACTTTCTCACGTGAGGCTGGGTTCTTGCAGGGCTGGCAAGTTTCTGAATGGGAAAGCCCTCCTTCCAAAAGTAGGGTTTGCAGTTCAGCTGTTGGAATCCATCATGCATTGAGCGTTGATTTATTCCAAATCGCTTCAGAATTAAGAGAGTACAATTATACAGAGTAAAGTTTTGATGAACAGAAAATAGTATTTTAAAAAATCCATTGGATTTTCTGTAGTGGGGGAAGTTCAAAAAGTAACAGTCTCTAGAGGGTGTTTGCTGTAATTTTCTTTAAAAGTTAAAAAATATTGTTTTATAAATATTTTTACTTTGAGAGCAAAGCAGTAAAATAATTGAATGTGCTTTGAAAATTCTTTTCATTTTTGTTGATAATTTTTGGATATGGGAGCCACAACTTGAAAACAGTTCCTCTTTCATGGTGACTAAAAATAAGCGCTTGGTGGGTGGAAACCCAAGTTTATGTCTAGAGGTCATTACAAATAGGGACATGGCTCACAGAAACTACGTTAAACAAAATCTCTTTGAAGCAAGCTGGAGGTTTGATTTGCATGGAGGTTTATACTATGCATGTTTCCTCTAGGAACTGGACTCCTTGTCTCCTAGTGGTGCCCTACTCCCCTTCTCATTCACTTTTTACAGCACAGTCTGTTCTGGGGGGCGGGTGAAGTTGGTCTCCTTTCTCATAGTCTAGCTGCTACTTTGCTGCGGACCCTGCCTCAGATCTCAGTCACTGTTCAGTACAGCAGCACTCTGCGCAGCAAATGCTTCTGATTTACCGTTATTGCTCTGTCTGCCCCTTTGCCATCCCCATAATGACTGCAATGCATATTGTCTATTGTCTGACGGTAAATTAAAACTTAATCATTAATTTCCAGCTTAATAGCATGCAGTAGCATCTTTTTTCATACTCGGTGTTTCACACAACTTCCTTGCCTCAGATAAAATATGCATAGAGTTGCAGAAACCAGATTAACTTAGTTGAACTTTATGTCGTCTGGTTAGCCACATTTCTTCCAAGCTACCCTTCTGCACTGTTTTTGTTTTTTCCTCCAAAACTATTTATTGGGACCGGAGATTGTGATTCTCTCCCTTAGGAAGTAATTCTTACATGGAAATTATTGTTTCTTTCTGATAAGAGTGGGGTTTCAGTGGCCTCCTTGATTCAAGGATGAGTCTCTCTTGATAAGACGCAGCCTTTCCTAACAGTTGGATGATTAATGATGCCTTGCTCTAGAAGCCAGGGTACTTACATGAAAGTGTGGTAAAATGATACTGCTCTAACTGGCTTCGTCACAGGGTGTCATGATTAATGGCACAGGATTCCTTAAGCAGAGGTAGTTGTTTATACAAAGAAGGAAGTCACACTTATTATCTTTACAACAAAAACATCACTTCTCCCTTAATTTTTTCAAAAAGCAAAACCATGGAAGGCAGATTATATAAATGAACTGTGTTGGTTTGGGATCTGTAATATCCTCAAGTAGCTACTTAACTTTAAATTATTGTAATTTGATGACAGTAATCAATGGCCTAAAGTTGTTTTAAATGTATATTTTAGAATAAAAGTACAACAGCATAAATTGGCTCTTTTAGTTAACTTTGTTTATTGTAGTTTTGATGGAAATCTTTGAATGCCCAGCAGCTTAACAACAATAATCTTTTCAAGACATAGCTTTCTGAATAAAGTTGGAATCACCAGGAGATATTAAAGTATATACCAGTGACTCGTGGAAATTCACAGAAGAGAGCATATCCCACCACAAATTTCTGAAACAGCTCATTGGATAAGCAATACAAGTTTACTGACAATTTCTGGTTTAGTACTCTGGAAGGTCAAAGAATTACACCATAGATATGTAGGGCAAAAAAAAAATCGAAGTATTTCCCCTTCAGTCCATCCCCTTCCATCTTCATCGTATTTGCTCCACAGAGTTAAGAAAGGATAAAGAGGGTTGTGTGAAAAGGTACAAGATAAGGAATTCCAGAAACTAAAGACTCACCCACAGCTGTTAGAAGCTGCTTCAAAGCTGGAACATGAACTCGGTGCTGAGGAGTTCCCTTCAAATTTAACTTTCTATGCTCTTTGTCACTCCACTTACAATAGCTAGGAAATGAAATCCATATGGATACCCATCGAATGATGAATGGATAACAAAAACGTGACACATATACACAATGGATTGTTACTCATCTGTAAATAAAAATGAAGTCATAAAATTTGCAATAGATGGGTGGAACCAGAAATTATGCTTAGTGAGATCACTCAAGGCCAAACAGACAAATACCACATTCTCTCTCTTATGTGGGTGCTAGCTTCAAATTGCTTATTTTGTGTGTTTAGTCTAGAGTGCATGTGAAAGCCAGTAAAGCAGTAACTGGCAAGTAAAAGCGAATGCATTTAGGGTGTGTGTGTGTGTGTGTGTGTGTATGTGTGTGTGTGTGTATTATAGGTGGGTAAATTCTGGCAGGAGAAAGGTTCAAGCAGATAGTAGAGCGGTGGTGGGGGAAGTGCGGGGGCAGAGAAAAGGTTAACCAAAATGAAGTGCGCTTGTAAAAGCTACATGGGAAACTATGATCTTGCTACTATAAAAAGAGATCGTAGGACATATGTGATATGGAAGAATTGGAGGGGTATACTGGGAGTTACAGGTTTAAGTGGGGTTGGGGGTAAGGTGTAGGGACAATGGTAGATGAATTAACCCAAACTAAGGAAGTACGAAGAAGCCTTATGAAAGTCACTTCAAACTAGACTAAAGTCTGATTTATTTTTTTTTAAAATAAAGTTTCAGACTGACCATGTGGCTCAGAGGGTACGGGCACTCACCACCAAGCCTGGGCACCTGAGTTTGATCTTGGAAGCCACACTGTGGAAGAAGACTGACATGTGCAAGTTGAAGCATCGTCCATAGGCTTGCAATGGTAAACATGTATGTGCTCACACATACACATTAGTAGGTAAGCTGAGTCCAGATAATTCAAGAGGGAAAGAAGGAAAAAGAGAAGGAGGGGGAAGAGGGTGAACAGAGGTTACCACACATAGGTGAACAATGCCTTGCCTGCGTGTGGCATATTTTACATTGTAAGACAAAACTCGCCAAAGTTGGAATACAAAGCACACTACTATGTTAAACTGGAAGAGGAAGGGTTGGGTGGGCAGAATGTCTCAGACAATGGAAAAGCTACAGAGATATTTGAAGGAGTTAAACACTAATTCGTCACACACTTGGGGAAGAATGTTCCACGTTGAAGCAACAGAAAGTGCAAAGTCTTGGTCAGGAGTGTGAGCAGTGTCTTATAAGAACAAACAGGCTGGTAGGGGCAGAAGGAAGAAAATAAAACAGCACAAAATAAGGACGAACAACAGCTCATAAATATGTCAATAAACCTGACCTCCACATTGGCACCATCAATCTGCTAACCAGATAGGTTTGTTGTAGACCTACATGACACCAGCCTGCACTCAGGAGATGTGGAGAGTGTCAAAAAAATCCATCCATTCCACACCCTTTCAAGACACCCTCTTCGCAGACATTGATGTCTGAAGTAGCCCTGTTTTGTGTCTTTGACTTGCTTTTCTCGCTCGTATTTGTTTTAAGGCAAGGTCTCACATAGCCCAGGCTGGCCTTCAATTCCTTTTCCTCTTGTCTTAGCCTCATGAGTGCTGAGATTACATGTAGCAATTACATGCATGTCCTAGTCTTTCTAAGACTCAATGTCCTACCGCTATTTTGCTTGATTGATTGGTCCATTTTGTTTTGTATCATCCTCTGTCCACAGATAGGGTTTAGCACAAAGAGATGATGCTTATGTTTTATTTCTTTGGACAAATATCTTACAGTCACTAAAGAAATCTTGGTTTTCTTTTCCCCTAAGTCAGGTCTGCATCTCATGATCAGTTTGCCTTGTGGCTTAATGTCACGAAAGAAAAATCCAAGACTCCATTCGGCATGTATATCACACATCTGTCATATCTAACTAAAAAGCTATGGTGCGGTCAAGTATCATATTAAACTTTTGGCTTTCTGTTTCTTGTTTTCTCATAGTTGGCGACATGCAATTGGACCATTTGGACATGTCATTCGTTTTCAATGAGAAACGGTGGAGAATTGGAAGAACAGTCAGATCCCAAGAACAGCAAGAGGACAATGAACTAGGGTCTTGAAAATTCTTCTATGTTCTCTGTTTCATTTCTTCTTACATTTCTAGGGCTATGCAGAGTCATTGACGCTTTTTGGTTGTTAGTCTAGATCTGTACATTATTCAGAAGATTTGTCATTTTAGGGAAAACATGAATGGATTCTGTGGCTCTAACTTCTGAAAGACTGATTTTCTGATACCTGATTTTACTTCTCTGAGATCTCATATGGGGTGTCCTATGAGTCAACTCTATCACACTAACTACTGAGATGTAGAATGTTATTTTGTAGGTTCACAGGCTCTGCTCTCAAAGAAGATGCTAGATGCAACTACAAAGACCCTAGGCCCTCTGTTTAACTTGGTAATAATAAATGTCTCTCTCCAGGTTCAATGGATAATTCGCTATAACTCAGGAAGACTTCTATTTGATAATTTGTCATAAGACATAAAGATCAGAAGCAGCCAAGTAGATGGGATGCACAGGGCAGAATAAAAGCAAGGGAGACAGAGTTAGGCGGATCTCTGTGAGTTCGAGGTTAGCTTGATCCACACAGTGAGTTCTAGGACAGCCAGGGTGGGATAGAGCTTTCATGATTTGTTCTGGTGTTCCTGGCACATTGATGTCACCATCATAGAGGATATTCAAACTTTACTTTAAATTAAACTAAAGTTTGATTTGATTCTTTTATTTATTTATTTATTTATTAAAGATTTCTGTCTCTTCCCCACCACCGCCTCCCCTTTTCCTTCCCCTCCCCCAATCAAGTCCCCCTCCCTCGTCAGCCCAAAGAGCAGTCAGGGTTCCCTGCCCTGTGGGAAGTCCAAGGACCACCCACCCCATCCAGGTCTAGTAAGGTGATTATCCAAACTGCCTAGGCTCCCACAAAGCCAATAGGTGCAGTAGGATCAAAAACCCATTGCCATTGTTCTTGAGGTCTCAGTAGGCCTCACTGTCCGCTATGTTCAGCGAGACCGGTTTTAACCCAGGCTTTTTCAGACCCAGGCCAGCTGGCCTTGGTGAGTTCCCGATAGAACATCCCCATTGTCTCAGTGTGTGGGTGCACCCCTCACGGTCCTGAGTTCCTTGCTCGTGCTCTCTCTCCTTCTGCTCCTGATTTGGACCTTGAGATTTCAGTCTGGTGCTCCATGTAGGTCTCTGTCTCTGTCTCCTTTCTGGAAACAGTTCAGGAATTGAAAACCATGATTTGATTCTTTTTTAACTGAAGTTTCAGACTGGCAAGGTGCCTCAGAGTGTTCTGGCACTCACAACCAAGCCTGAACACCTGAGTTTGATCTTGGAAATCACATTGTGTAAGAAGACTGACATGTCCAAGCAGAGGCATCTTCCACATGCATGTGATGGTACACATGTATGTACTCACACGTGCAAAATAGATATACAAATCTATGTTATAAATTTCAGTTTCTTTATACAGACATAATAGATTAAAGATTGATCATCAGTTGTTGAATGCAGTTCCAGCCCTATCTCTTTTTCACTAGAAGCTTGATTGTAAGGACAAGGTGTGCTAAAAGCCTTATCTACCACCAGTCAAGGAACTGTCAAGTCACCTTACTACCATAAACTCAGGTGTGGCTGAGGGGATCAGTGTGAATAACAAGATAGTTCTATCACTCAGGAAATCTCAAAGGGGTTTAGAAGCTTTGTACCACCAATGATGAGCAAATTACATAAATACATACTCACACACATATATGTATACATATACACACATATATATACACATATATATGTATACATACACACACATGTATATATACACACACACATATACCATACCTACCTATCTCCAGTCTTTTTTGTTAGACCCCATAAGAGCTCGTGATGCCCTTAGGAACTACATAACAGGAGCCACAATTAAGTAGAATAGAACAGTTACATGACATAAACAGACACATTTTATTGAAAATAGTTTTTCACACACAACATCCTGATCATCTTCTTCCCCTCATCTCCTCCCAGATCCTCCCCAACCTTCCACCTATCCATTTCCATGACTTCTTTCTTGCTATCTTTAGAAAACAACCAGGAAACTAAAATAAAAACTAGAATAAAACCTACCAAACAAAATTGCATGAGATATACATACATATGCATGCCCCCCACATAATTCATAAAAACACAAAATTGGAAACCATAATATGCAAGCAGAAGGCCAGAAAACAAAAAATGTCAAAACAAAATGAGACAAAAAATTCTTCAAAAAGACCTTTGAGCTCATTTTGAGTTGACTCTCTACTGTTGGGCATGGGACTTGTCCTTAAGTGTGTGTGTGGTTTGTACACCCAGTGAGATGCTGTTGGAGAAAACTAAATTTTCATTTACTGGTGGTTGTCAATTGTAATTGGTTTCTGGGTTAGGGATGGGGCTCATGTTCACTTTACCCTCTCAGCACTGGGACCACATCTGGCTTGCACAAGTGTTTGCTGCCAAAGTTTCTGGGAGTTCATATGTGTTTCAGTCCTGGTGTGCCTGGAAGACACCATTTCCTTGGGGTTCTTCATCCCCTTTGACTCTTAAATCTTTCCTCCTCCTCCTCCTCCTCCTCCTCTTCTTCCTCCTCCTCCTCCTCCTTCTTCTTCTCCTTCTCCTCCCACTCCTCCTCCTTCTCCTCCTTCTTCTTCCTCTTCTTCTTCTTTCTCCTCCTCCTCCTACACTTTCTCCTCCTCCTCCTCTTTCTCCTCCTCAGCCCTGAGTTGAGGGATTTGATGAAGACATTTCATTTAGGTGTTCCAAGGTCTCTAACTTGCTGTATATTGTCCAATTGTGGGTTTCTGTATTGGTTCTCATCTCCTGCATGAGGAAGCTACTCTGCTAATGGGTGACTGAGACATTGATCTATGGGTATAGCAGAAAATCATTAAGAGTAATTTAATGATATGTTCCTTTAGCAGAGAAATAGTATTTGGTTTTTCCCTAAGTCCACAGCCTGTACAGTCTCAGGTTCTTTTTTCCCAGAGCATTGTTTGACGTGCGACCTATTTCACAGAGCAGCCTTTCAATCCAATCAGAATGCTGATTTTTCCACTATAGTACCAGTGTATCATGCAGGCCAGTCACAACTATTGATAGCAGCTTTTGGAACTAGGTTGGTGTTTAGCTTTCTCCTCTGGTAGAGTGCAGAGTACCTTCTAGTACCACGAACATGAATTGGTAGGGGCAAAAGGTCTAGTTCAGCATCACTTCAACTTCCAGTTCAATGAGATATGTAAATGTTATCTTCAGCCTTAGGCTCTCACCATCAGTTTGTGGAGAGAAATCAACAGCCTTGAGTTGTTTGGGGATTTCCGTGAGGCCCCTTTGGCTAGCCACTGAGTTGTAGTACTCAGTTCTGGCTCATTAATAGATGTCAGAACAAATACTTCAGCATGTTATGAAAAATAGGATGTTTACATATCTCTCCTTAAGTTCCTATTAATTAAAAGGGAAATGGCAAAACAATTTTTCAATGGAGAATCCAGACAGACCAGTAAGCATACATGATTAATGTTTAGCATCAACAAAAATAGAGCACATAAACATCATGTGCTCCTGATGAAAAGCTCTGGAAGAGCACAATATCCTTGCTGCAGAATTCTGCAAAATGGAGCATCTGTTTCAAAATGTGTGATCAAAATCATTCATCATGGGACATAATACAAACTTAGAGTGGGAGATATTCTACAAAATAATTGGACTATAATATTCAAAACTTGTTATGGTTATGTAAGACAAAAAATTAAAAGAAATAGTTTGAACTAAAAAAAAATCCTGAGTAACTTGACATAGGAGTCTTCATCATATTTTTGGACTATGTTTATTTTTAAATTATGAAAAATAAAATATACTTGTTTATTAAAGCATGATAATAATTTATTAATTCTAATGTTCTAATAGGCACACAAAAGAAAAAAATCTTTTTCTTATTACACAATGAGGTTTATAGTGCAGACAAAATCGTGTATGAAACTATTATCTCAGATATACATTTGTTTTGCAATGCTAAAAATGAAGCCGAGGATTTTATATATACTAGCAAATTTCCTGTCACTCAACTACATTCCCAGCCATATATGTGTGTCACACATAAACATACACTTACTGGAATTATATGTTGTAGGAGGAGGCGTGTTTGTTTCCCAGCCATGCAGACTCCCAAAATAACCACACAGAAACTCTATTAATTAAATCACTGCTTGGCTCATTAGCTCAAGCTTCTTATTTGCTAACTCTTGCATCTTAATTTAACCCATCTCCATTAATCTGTGTATCACCACAAGGTTGTGGCCTACCAGCAAAGTTTCAGCACATCTGTGCGGCAAACTCCCCAGCAGGAAAGAACAGCCACCAGACGAGGATTCTTCCCAAATCATGCTTTTATTGGAGCCTCTTGGTTATAGGGAGAGCAGGAAGCGAGGGGCCCCGAGCTCTGAGCTGCAGCTGCTTATATAGGGACTAGGGGTACGTGCAGGCCTCCTATTGGTCAGCATGTCTCAGCAACTGCTCCAAGCTCCCTGATAGGTCCGGCACACTGAGGACACTGAGCACGCCCGAGATGGTGGTACTGGCTATGACCTTATATAAAGTTGTTTACTCCAGCCCTGCAGGAGACCTCATATGGAGTTGTTTACTCCAGCCCTGCAGGAGCCAGGCGCCTTTACCATCTTGTAAAGGCGGCTGCACGTACTGGCTCCCTGCACATCTGTCTCTGACAGCAGTTCCATGGCTTCTCCATTATTCTGCCTTCTTCCTCCAAGCATTCAGTTTAGTTTTCCCAGCCTAACTAAGTTCTGCCCTGCTATAGCTCCAAAGCAGTTTTTTTTTTATTCATTACTGATAATTCAACATACAGAAGGGAATCCCACATCAATTGTATGTCTATTTCTTGATCATTAAAGAACTATTTTCTGATTAATTTTCTATACTGTGTATCTGTAATGTTGAGTATACAAAAGTATGCATACTGTATGTGGAAAATATCACCAAATATTAACAATAGAAGAATCTCAGTAAAAATGAATTTGAAATTTATTTCAAAATGTAAATTGACTCACAGCAAGTTTGGCTCTCATAGTTTCATTCAAGCCAGAGGGAATCTGTTGTGGAACTAAAGAACCTTCGCTGCTGCCTGGACCATCTACTTGGTCTTGGGAAGGACTCTCATGGTAATATGGTACTTTGGCCTCCTAAGATTGTCGTAACAAACTATCAAAAGCTTGATAATCTAAAACAACAGGATTTTCCTACTTCTCAGATCTAGAACACAGAATTCTGAAGCCAAAAGCCTCTGGGCTACAGTCACTAGAGACTCAAGGAAAGGCGTCTCCCCTTTCGGGTTCGGGTGTTGTACTACTTGACTACCTCAAGCTGTCTGAACGGGGCATCCTTCCTGTAGATCATCTCCACTACCCCTCCCCTCCTTTTCCTTTTGGTCCAAGTGTGCTGTAATAGGAGCGGCGGGCTGCTTCCTGCCACCCGGCTAGCTTTACCTGAAATAATTATATGGAAACTGTATATTTTTAAACACTGCTTGGCCCATTAACTCTAGCGCTTACAGGCTAATTCTCATATCCCAATCAACCCATCTCTAATAATCTGTGTAGCATCAGTCTTACTGGGAAAGATTCAGCATGTCTGACCTGGCAGCTTGCTTCATCGCGTCTGGCTCTGAGAGGAGCTGCATGATTTCTCTGCTCCAGAGAGCAGAGCTGTCGAGTCTGAGCTCACTTCCTCTTCCTCCCAGCATTCTGTTCTGTTTACTCCTCCCACCTATGTTTTAACCTATGAGGGCCAAGCAGTTCCTTTATTACTTAACCAATGAAATCAACAGATTGATATATGACACTCCCACATCACAAGTTTTCTTGTCATTTAGATTCAGAGGTCTTTTCTGTAATCCAAGAGAATCTCATCTCTAGTTTCTTAATTATATCTTTAAAAATCTCTTTCAAAATAAGGTCACGTTTACTGATCCAAATGTATAATATTGCCTTATCTTTTGTGGGGTGTGGGCAAAATTTCCCCCGTCACATACGATCATCTATTTCTTAAAATAAAAATTCCAAAAGAAAGATAATTTAAATGAGCTTGGTTAAGACTTGATCTTTCTACATTTCAATTATTTTCTCTCACACTTTTTACACTGGATGGCTTTGAAGCTGGTGTGAGGGGTCCTGATGGGAAACGGATTAGACATGTCTTTAGTGGGAAACACATTTTAGGCAGTCTTGTTTTTTTTGTAAAGCACAGTGAATGAATTTGGAGTAGAGATGGTGTCCAGAAACACTTGTGTGCAAATTATACTGACTTACACACACTATTTTGATACAGAAGTGCAAAGCTATAGGCATATTATTCGTATCTACGCTGTTTAGGACTTCTAATCTTGTCCTTTATCAACAAACACCACAAACACATGTGTCAGACAAAGGGGAGTAGGAGCTGGGTTGAAATGCACCGAACAAGAGGTGTTTGCAAACTTCTTCCTATTACCTTGTCTAGGAGTCATGAGCAAAAGCCTGAATCTAATAAACACTAATGCTGCCCCAAGACTGTCATATCAGTAGTATACTTGTTACTGCAATACGAAGATTCATAAATTCACAATATTTATGTGTAGGCAATGTGGAAGTTTATCAAAATTGTCCTTTTCAAAATTCTTATGGTTTAAGACACCAAATTTTAATAGTACTCTAAGCAATTGGCATTAGAATTGGGAAGTCATACATTTATGCATTGAAAGACTATATATTAGTATAGCTGTTATATCACGAATTAGCAAGGTCTATCTATTACAAATTAAATACACACATATTATGGATGCATTGAAGTGACCTAAAGAAATGCCAATTCTGGTGATAAAGCTATACTCTTAAGAGAAGCTTACTTAATTTTTTTTGAAAAATCTCAAATACCTGTATAACTTTAACCATGAAGAGTTGTTTACCTGCAATATGCTTGTATATACTCTTGGCAATAACATTAAAATTTAATCAAGTAGTTGAACAAAGAGAAAACTATGTTTTCATCCTCTCTATAGAGGACAAAATTACAAAATAATCATAACATGAAAAAATGAAAAGCATATGTAGTCTAAAACAGTACAAATAATAGTTCAGAGATGAATCAGCCTGATCAGTAAAAGTATTTGCCCAGAGGTATGGCTTTTACAGCATGTGATTCTTGTGACTCTAGAGTCTTTGAACTGTGGTTTGTCATAGTCTAACTGTCCCTTTTTCATAATTACATGTTGAAAATCTAGGATTATATTACACAGAATATGAGCACACACAAAAAATCTTTAACTTGCAACTCATTTCTTTTATATAGTTTTTATATAGTCTTTATGTAGTTATATTACTTTTTGTAGACTGGGTGTCTAATCCACACATAATTCAAGGTCTCTCTCCACCTGGTCTAGGAGTTTTGAATTGATGTCAAAGTGTGAAGATGCGCGAACATTAGCAGTTCTGTTTTATCTTTATGGTTGTGGTCCCCTATAGGATCATTTACTTCAGCACTTTCCCAGCTGGTGTCCCTGTGTGGAAAGGCTATGGAAACTTTTGGGAGTTCTTACTGTATTTTGTCACAGCTGCAGAAAAGTAACTAATACATTTAGAGATGCAGAACTTAGTGTCTTGAGAGAGTCTCCAGCATCATGCTACATTTAAAACAAAGTCTGTAAGACTAAAATTACTTTCAGATATCTCCCGTGATTTAAATGTGATTTATTTTTGGAAAGTACCCTACAAACAACTGAAACACTGCTGGTTTTTTGTTGATGAAGCATATATTGGAAAAAATACAAAAAGCTTGAATTTGAATTTGTTTCCTAAATGTGTGTTTTGTTGACAACTAGTAAAAGAAAACAACTGTGTTAGGTGTGTTTGTGAGAGAATATCATGACCAAATGGAACATATGTAAGAAAGTGTGTATATTGGATAACAATTCCAGAGGGAGCGTCCATAATGGCTATGGAAGTCTGGTAGCAGGGCAGGAGCAGCAAACTGAAACAGGACATCTTCAACTAGAAGCACTAAGTAGAGAGCAAAGGGAAGTGGGGGAGCTATACACTCTCAGGGCCCAATCTTAGCAGGTACCTCCACCAGCCAAGTTCTGCCTCCTAAAGGTTTCACAACCTCCCCAAAAAGCTACCACCAGTTGAGGACCAAGGTTCGAATACCAGAGCCTGTGGGGACATTTCTTATTCAAATCACCATAATGGCTATGTGTACATATTTTCATTTACTTAAAACCTAAGAGTTAATACTAGGCCAATAGCCTACTTGATGCTTCCAGTGCAGGAATTAGAAGCGCAGTTGGATCCCAATAACCAGCTATCTAGCTGGGCAGCACTGTATACCTGCCACGCCAACATTAGGAAGGCAGAGACCAGGGGATCCCGGGACTTAGGAGCTCCAGGTTCAGTGGGAGAACTAATATCAACAACTGGGGTGGAAAGTGACAGGGAAAGGTACCTGGCACCAACCGTGATCTCTACACATGTTCATGCATCCCCACACACCTTTCTACAACTCACCCCCACATCATCCCACTGTGTGTTTATGGTTAAGTTGTTTTAAAAATGGGCTAACATGTTTTACACGTTTAGTCTTAGCCTCAGAAGAAGAACAAGAAAATCTAATTTTTGATATGATAGAAACATGCTAATTACATGCTAGTAATACGTGGCTTAATTATCCAGCTGCTTCTTTTTAATGATGGCAGTCTTAAATCCTTCTTAACAGCACAAATTGTGGATAAAAAATAAAAACCCTCAAACATATATAGGAAGCAGGTTTTTCAAACCAACTTTTCCCCTACCTTGCGCTACTGCTTTTCATATGAACACTGCAGAAAATATACTCAGTGGCAATGAACTGAATGCTTGAAATTCTACGCTATTAACAAGCTAAACTTAGGTTTTACACATAACCACACACACACATATTTGATACACAAGTTTTATCAATAACACATTAATATTTCATCTTTTACTTTACCAGGGGATTTCCCGTTCATTATTTTCAGGGAGAAAGATTTTTCATACGTCATTGCACACATGTTTCATGATTGATGTGTTTTGGGACATAAGATCCGTCATTTTTTTGGGCTAAACCGTAAATCCCCGAAGAGGACAGTCTGAGTCTGTTTGCGGCATCCCGCCTTCATCCCTGCTGCAGCCAAGTCTTCCTCTAAACTCTGCCTGCATGGTTCTCTCCTCAGTCTTGTGTCTTCCCTGCTTTCTCCTAGCCAGTGTCTGAGCCTATTGTTTCTGCTTGTTCTGTTTTACTAATTCCAGCCTGATTATTGTGTCCACGGTATCAAAAGAGTCACGTGATCACAATTACCATGGTGTCCTAATCAGCAGAGTTCTTAGCAATTGCCAAGCTAGGTCTCGGGGGATCAGGCATTGATCTTTGCGTGACCCAAGACATTCTGGCCAGGGTTCCAGGAACATGTGACGCAAAACATGGCTCAGGCTACTTCATTTACTTTTTTTTCCTCTTTTTATTATTATTATTTTATTTATTTACTTATTTATTAAAGATTTCTGCCTCCTCCCCGCCACCGCCTCCCATTCCCCCCCCCCTCCCCTGGTCAAGTCCCCCCACCCCTCATCAGCCCGAAGAGCAATCAGGGTTCCCTGCCCTGTGGGAAGTCCAAGGACCACCCACCTCCATCCAGGTCTAGTAAGGTGAGCATCCAAACTGCCTAGGCTCCCACAAAGCCAGTACGTGCAGTAGAATCAAAACCCAGTGCCATTGTTCTTGAGTTCTCAGTAGTCCTCATTGTCCGCTATGTTCAGTGAGTCCGGTTTTATCCCATACATTTTCAGACCCAGGCCAGCTGGCCTTGGTGAGTTCCCGATAGAACATCCCCATTGTCTCAGTGTGTGGGTGCACCCCTCGCGGTCCTGAGTTCCTTGCTCGTGCTCTCTCTCCTTCTGCTCCTGATTTGGACCTTGAGATTTCTGTCCGATGCTCCAATGTGGGTCTCTGTCTCTGTCTCCTTTCATTTACTTTTAAGCAACTGCTTTGAGGACGGGAAGAGAGATAGCTCAGTAAGCAAAGTGTTTGTCTTACAAGCATGAGTTCCAACCCCAGGACACATTTGGAAAAGCCAGCTGTAGTTGTGTGTGTTTGTAATCTCAGCACAGGAAAGTAGAGACAGTGGGATCTCTAATACTCATTGGCTGACCAGACTGGCTATATAACAAGCTCCAGGCCCTAGAGAGACCTTGTCTCAAAAACAACAATAACAACAACAAAACAAAGTGTATTGTACATATGGATCAATACCTGTGGTTGTATTCTGCCCTCCACATGCACATGTGCGCACACACACACACACACACACACACACAATAAACAAACAAAGATACACACAAGTTTAAAAAGCACTTTGAAGGTATAATTAAAAATTATGTTACAGACATGCTACATGCATTAAACATTTACGACAGTCAAACTAGAATGAAAATTATTACTACCTTTAAACCTAAGCAGACACAATGTGAAATTATACACTAATATACTAAAAATTAAAAAAAAAAAACAAATTGGCCTAGCTGGAAGACAAATTGTCCTCAGGTTCCCAACCAAACTAAAGGTTAGAAGAACAGTGGCAGATTACATATGCTAGGGGCATATTTTTGGTATCCCATCTGTCAAAATTACTCTGCGTTATTCAGAATATATTTCATCACCATCACGCGGAGTCATGCTTTATCTAAAATGACCAGATAATATCACCACCACTGAGATCCTGGACCGCAGCCAGGCCTCTGACATTTCAGCGATCCCTAATGTAACCGAACACCACTGTGAACAGGATGTGGAAGCAGCTGTTGTTGCGGGCGGCAGAGCGGGGTAGCATTTATACCCAGTGGACAGAGGACTGTATCATAATTGAACAGAGAAACCTAAAGCGTGGTAATTTCGCCTTCAGCAAAACAATCTTCCTGAGAGTACAGCAGTACGAGTTAAGGCTAACTTAGAAACCCAGTAGTTATTTCTCGATTACCATTTCTGTTTTGATGAAACAAGTTTTGTGCAATTTATTTGTGTATACATCTGTGTCAAATGTCCAATTTTGAACATACCTTAACATGCGATTTATTTTTCAAGTCATTCTTGTAGGTAATTGAAGAAAAAACTACTCAGACTAGGAACAGAAATGGTAAGAAAATCAACTAGGGGAAAGAGGGGGGGGGAGAGGAAGCCATGATCAGAATATATTATACGAAAAACATCTATTTTCAATAAACGAAAGAAAAAAGTACTTAAAAGGAGAAAACACAACCTCAAAAAGAGGTACCAATGAGCTGAATCATGAGCACAAAACCCAAAGGAAATGGGCCGGAAATAGATGACCCCAGAGTCAGGGAAGGATGGGCTGGTGTGTAGCATCCGCACCTCGAGATCCTTAAGTGTGAACATTTATAAGGGCTTAGTTTATTAACAATGACGACAACACCTTTCTTCTCTTCACTCGCTACTGAAATGGATTCTCTCTTTTCCAATTAATTTCCCTCCTTCTACTGATCTTAGAAAGCTCCTGGCTTATTCAGCAGTTTAGTGACGCATTAGTAGAAAAAGAGGTGGGGTAGGGGGTGAACAAATTTGAGTGCCAAGGAGAGATTTAAGAAGTAAAACTTGCAATGAAGCTTTCTGCAGGAATTTTGGTGAGGGATGCAGATGTTGCCACATAAGAGGGGCTGATGAGAAAGGGAGGGTATTTCAGAAATTGCAATAGAGTGTATGCCTTCTTTGCAGATTTTAAGTTAAACAAACGAAGAAAATAAATGATTTAAAGTCATTGCTTAGACTCTTGGGTTCTGGCTGCCTTGCTGATCCCACCCTGGACCCCAGGGATTTTGCCTCTATAAAAATTATGTTAACTTGTGCCTAATCCTTAACTTGATCCAACAGCTGGGCATGCTTCTTGTTGAGACTACAGTGAAGAAGAGGAGCCTAAATAGTGACTTGGATGATAAATAGAGAATTATAGCACAGAGGAAACTATGACTTGCTTCATTAATCATCATCGACCTTGTCCTTGGTGATAATGGCTTCTTTCCTGCTTTGCGTTGTGAACTAAACATCACAAAAGCTTTGTTTGGTTAATGTCTAGTTTCAGTCACTCCCTTCTGCTTCTCTCAACCATAAGTTTCCTAAAGAATCTTCACAGATATGGCCTCTGCCGTCGGAGGATTACTATTGTAGTATTAAATTTGTCATAAATTATATTGCTCATCTCAAGCATGCAGTCGCCTCTCTCCTCCCACATATGTCTGAGATGCACAGAAACCAAGTTACAAAAAGGTAGATAACACACACACACACAAACCTCTCCTAAACTCACACCCCCCCCACACACACACTTACCTTACTTATTAACAAAGCTTTTGAAAAGTCACGATAAAAAAGATAAAATAAGTATCCATTGACTGAATAGTTGTTAGGCTTTGATTAAGTGTTATAGTTTTAGCCACTGTGAGAAGAATCTTAGGGCATAAAATATAGTTAATGGGATGTGGAGATGTCTCATTCTGTCAGAGTGCTTGCTGCACAGTCATGAGACCCGGGGTTTGAACCCTCAATATCCATATAAAAGCCCAACTTAGATGTGTATGCCTCGAAACTGCAGCACTGTGAAGTGAAGGAAAAGGAGGGTAACTGGGCCTTGATGGCCACTAGCCTAGGCTGAATGAAAGATCCCGTCTCAAAGAAAATACGATGTATGATAGACTACGATACCCAAAGTCCCCCTCTGCCTTCTGAGGACACGTCCACATACGTACACGTATGCAGGCAGCACACATATATACCACATATACACCGACACACATACAGAAATAAAATTAAATAAAATAATGATGGCCTAGGTTTCCTGTCAAAATGCAAATTCAGTATCACTACACCATACCTGTCACGAGACAAGCTACAGCTAATGTGTCTGATATACTATGGCTGTAGTTATATGACTGAAATATGTAGAGACTGTCCAAGCCATACAATTGACAAGAAAACACAGCTACTTCATAACTTTCCCACCACGATGAACTGAAATTCGCTTTAAAGCTCTGAATCACAATATACTTTTTGTTCCTTGCTTCTGGCAGGTATATTGCCACAGCTAGAGAAAAATAACACATTAGTCAAAGCATGTATTTCTCAAGAATGAGTACCACTTAACCAACATGAGCCCTGTTCTCTCTGCCAAGAGACCTTTTCTCTGCTCTCAGGATAAGGAGTGAGTGGATAATGTGGATGGAAACAAGCGATCTCAGATGCTGGAGGAGGCAAGGCAGGCGGACCCTGCATTCAGGAAGCCCCTGGGCAACACTTGTTTTAAGGTCATCCTGAGCACCTTAGCCTTGCCTACAAAGAAAAGTATTAGAAGCAGTAAGAACATGTGTCACTGATGAGACCTGTCCTAGCATATGCCATTAAAAGAAGGGAGGAGAGGGAGGGAGGGAAGGAGGGAGGGAAGAATGGGAAAATGAGAATAGGTATTGATGTATAGTATCCTGGCTCCTTTCTTGTCCTGGGACAGAGGCAGGGCTGGCCTCTATGTTTTGTTTAAGGGGATTCCCAGAACCATTGTGCTGTAGCTTTGGAGCCTCTAATGAAGAGGACATGCAATGTCACACATGAGTCTCTTCTTTCCTCTTGGAAGTTAAAAATCCTAGTATCGTCTGCTTCTCCCACAAGAATGTTTGCAGCTGGAGGACATCCCTCTCTAAGCAAACCAAAGGCAGAACTCCATTGTTTGACCGGTCAGAAGGGGGTGTGTCTGATTCTGCAGCTCCATGACACTTCCAACTTGTCATTAACTTGAAACATCCCGTGTGTGATAAGAAAAACGCCACACGGAATTTAATGATGATTTTTCTACTTAACTAGGAGCCATACCATCGGAAGCCTATCGTGCTTTGTTTTGACATTTAGTTTGTTAGTGATTTTCACCACTTGTAGAGCTTTAAGATCATGACATTCTACTTACAATGAGTGACAGAGCTAAATAAAAAGGATGATGTAAAGGTTTAATGATACATTTCCACCTTGATCTTGGGCATTTTAATACTAGGTCCCCAGTTGGTGGCAATGTTTGGGGAGATTTAGATGGCATGGCCTTGCTGAAGGAAGCATGTCACTGGGGAGTAAAAAAGCCTCACCAGTTCACTCTCTGGACGTCACACGTGCTGTGAAGGATGCGAGCCTCTGCTTCTGCCTTTGTCACCTTCCATTGTTGCTATGCCTCCACTAAGATGGACTCAAACTTTTTGGAACCATAGGTCTGAACTTTCTTCTATAACTGATCTGAGCCATGATGTCCTATCACAGAATGGAAAACAATGAATGGAGATAGCATTTATAATGTGCAATCTTTTTACTTCTAGTATTAGGGTTTTCAAAGTGTTTGAGGATTGACACATTCCATGTTTTCCACTTACTTGAGTGATACATGAGCTGCTCGGGTCTACTTAACCAATAGTGAACAATAACCAATAAGAACAAATGATTGTAATTAATAAAGTCTTGGTAAGTTGCTTATTTGTTTGGTTACATGTATGCTATTTACCCTACTTAGATAAGTCACAGCAGCTACACAGTACAAACATTTATATCAGATCACATTCACAGCTGCCTCCTTACATTTTTTTATTAATATTTATAGATATGTTCTATTTTCTCAATTAAAATATTGCTCATAAACAAAGATAACAAATATAGGCATTTCATAAAGAAAAATAATTTTGATAGTATATTCAATTTTTAGGGAGACTTAAAATCTCACAAACTAACTTAATTAACATAGAATTTATTACTATCCTAAATTTTTGCATAATTTTTTGGAAATGAATTACTAATGGAAAAATAGACTCTCAATGTAACTATATTTATATTAATTTGAAATGTGTTATGAAAATTTTTAAAACAGAGCTAGGGATAAATAGTACATCTGTGTGATATAATTAATTTATTGAACCATGTTATAACCCTAAAGAACATGTTCAGAAGAGAACTAGCTTAGTGTATTACTGTGTAATATTTTTCAAAAAATCTTTTTGAGATGTCATTAAAGACTCTTAGAGGATGATTTGATAGAAAACCACACTGTAAAGGATAGAATTTGGGGCTATCTAGTGCGTGTTTTAATGGACTGAGAACCTGAAAACCAGTGGATCAGCGACATAGGAAGTTTAGGAACACAGCAAGAGGTAAAACTTCCACAAATCTGAATTCAGGGAATGTCTCTTCTCGATGGCACTCTTTCACCCTCTTCTCTCTCCTCTCCTCTCCTCTCCTCTCCTCTCCTCTCCTCTCCTCTCCTCTCCTCTCCTCTCCTCTCCTCTCCTCTCCCCTCCTCTCTTCTCTCTCCCCTCCCCTTCCCTCCCCTCCCCTCCTCTCTCCCCTCCCCTCCTCTGTCCCCTCCCCTCCTCTCCCTTCTCATCTCCTCTTCTCTCTCCTCTCCTCTTCCTTCTCCCCTCTCTCTTAAAAATGTGATGCTTCTATCTTTCAGATTTAAATGGAGTTCATTTTGTGTGTACTTGATGCTTTTCCCAACAATTATTTATGTTTCATTAGTTTCATTAGTTTCTTCTAAAATTTAACTTTTCAATGAAATTATTTCATAGGCATAGTTTCAAGTAAAATTCTTCCATTAGTTTGTATTTTTAAAAGCCACAGCATAACTTGGTTTGTTGTTTGTAGTTTGAAAGGCATTCTTTAAACTAGTCATTGAATACAATTGGAACATTTTCTCTGCTTCTTGGAGAGAGAGAGAGAGAGAGAGAGAGAGGGAGGGAGGGAGGGATTCCCCATGTGCATCACATAATGAAAACTGAGCAAATGAGAGCAGCTGTCACGGCAGCCATTGCACTTCCTGATTAAACCACACAAAGCTCATATTTTTAGGAGGCAGTCATAGGGCCATATATCACATTTATTTGGCATCTGTTAATTTAATACTAAAACTTTTTACCCCAAACTAAAGAGATGTTTTGCATTTTACAGAATTACATTAAATGAAATGTATCAGGTTTTGGTAGAGTTAATATATTTTGCAGTTACTAGAAAACATTTGCCATTTGTTATTTCTAGTGTTTTTTTTTTATTGAGATACAATGAACATGAAATGAAAAATCAATTAAGCTTTGTATAATGTTGAGGTTAGGAGCACTGAGACTGCGCATCATCAAAAATAGTGTAAAACTTCGGACTCCTCCAAAAAAAGTAACCTACAGTTGCCTATGACTGACCAGAAGAGTCAATTAGCCAACGGTTCTCCACCTAGGGGTTAAATGATCCTTTGACAGTGTTTGCCGAAGGCCAGCAGAACACACAGATGTTTACATTAGGATTCATAACAGTGGCAGAGTTACAGCATGAAGTAGCAATGAGATAATTTTATGGTTGGGGTCATCCCAACATGATTAGCTGTATTGAAGCATGGCAGCATTAGGAAGGTTGAGAATCACTGCTTTATTGCATATATACAATGTATGCTGAAGATGCCAGAAATGACTTTTATGGCCATATGTAATTTACAGAAGGGGGCAAACTTTTCACAGAGAGATTATTAGTGTCATGTGCCTCTATCTTATGTATCTTTAAAAAATATTTAAGTTCACTGCAAAAGTATCAGGAAGAAGGTGTGAAATGATTATACCAGTATACTATTACTGCAGTTTTTATAGTTTCACATTAGTAATGTATCTTTGTATTTGTTTTCACTTCTCTTGATTGAAAAATTGAACTATGTATGGTTTGAAAGTATTTCTGCATGCAAACCTGGGAAAGTTTAAAAGAAAAACTAGATGATAAGTCTTTATTTTATGATAGCAAACAATAGACTATTATCAGGATACTTTTTATATTTTCTTAAATTTTTTGTATATCCAGGCTTTCCAGTTCAAGATTTTCCAAACTGTAACACACTACAAACATTTCCTGTGCCAATGGACCCCTGTACAACTTGTGCAGCCCAAGAATCTACTTTGGAAAGCATTCTGCTCTTCAGATACAGAACAGTCCACCATTCACCCAGATTCACTGATACGCGTTGCGGTCTGCTGTTTTCGCGCATAGTCTGTGACTGACTTGCTTTCTGCTCCTGTTTTACATTTTCAGGATGTCAAACAAATAGGTTTTGACACCATGTAGATTTTGAGGGAGATTATTTTTATGTAATATAATGCATTAGAGATTGATCATGATTCATGCATATCAAGCTAATATTCCTTTTAATAACCAGGGAACATTTCGCTGATGAATATGGAATGGTTTCTTAATCCATTATCCGTTGACAGTCATGTAGAGTGTTTCCCATTTTAACAATTATTCATAGTTTCTATAAATATTTCTAAGATGTTTCACCCCATGTTTTCATTTTGGAGTACTCTTCATAGGAATGGAATTGTTAGGATGTATGTTACGTATATGCTTAACTTCATATAAATTTACTTTTTCCAAGTAAACCTGAGTCTTCACAATTTCAGTTGATGACATTATGGCCCACACTTACTATAGTTATTTTAATCATTTTTAGCCTTTCTAGACATAGACCCATCATTGCGTATTTAACTAACATTTCTCTAATGACTATTGATGTAGATAATCATTGCATTATATCACCTTTTTTAAACTTCAATTTTCTTTTGTTGTTTTGAGATACAGCCTCATTCTGTAGGTCAATGTCTCCTGGAAATTTCTTTGAAACCAAAGTTTCTTCAAACTACTAGCAGTTCTCCTGCCTCAGTCTTTTAAGGGCTGGTGGTGAGACATGGTTTCTTGTTCTTATTAACACATATCATGTTTGGTGAAATCTTTGCCTATTGAAAATAGTTATTCATTATGTCTTATAAATTCCTAGTATTTTTGATAGAAATTTTTTCTTATATGTTTATTTGAAAATAATTTCTTCCACTTTTTGGTTTTTCTTTTCAAGCTCATCCCACGAAACAGATGTGTTTGTTTCATAAACTTAGTATTTATCTTTTATCTGCAATGACTTGCTATTTCATTAGGACTCTTTTGCCTTATTGAATATCACAGTGAGTGCAACATCCATAAACGTCAAATGTCTCTATGTTATTCAGTGTCTGGTTTCTCATTGTTATTTTTACAGGGTAATTGTTTGGCAAACAAATCCTTTAATTGTGGGGGAAACTTTAAAAATTGACTTCTAATTATTTGGTACTTACATATACAAATTATTTCTGTGTCCTGATCTTGTATCTTTCAGCCCTGATAAAATTATGTGTTAATTCTAGAAATTTTATGACAAATACTGTACAATTTTCTACATAGACAATTTTATAAGTAATGTACACAAAGGCAGCTTTACTTTCCCTTTTCATGCTAAATTCATTTGTTTGCAATATGCAGACCTTTGTTTTGCAGCATAATTGAGATCAGCAATGTATTACTTCAAACCAAAGAGCAAACCTTTGCAACTTTATGTTGTAGTGGTCATCATAAATATTGCATCATTTACACTAAATACCCCATCAAGCAATGTCATAATTTTTATTTTCAAAATTTTTGCAGAATTTAAGTACTTTATAAAAAATAAATAATTAACATACTTTACATATAATTATATATACTTAGGTGTAGTTATATACTTACATATAATTTAAAAAGATATGTATTAATTATAAGAATTAAGTAATTTAGAAAGAACTTAAGTGAAAATATCTCTGTGTCTCATTTCTTTTAAATATCTCTCATTCTTCATTCTTGAATATTTAGATTTTTCTACTGAAATTGCCCTTAGCTATAATAACTTCATTTAGTATTCTTTTATAGCAAGTTTATTGAAGCTCATTAGGCTTTCTTTCATATGAAAATTTCTATATTTTTCTTCCTGAAATACATTTTCTTTTAATTAATATTTGGTGGAGGTACTGCATGCCTCTAATTCTAGCACTGGAGAAGCAGAGGCAGGAGGATCTCTGTGAGTTTAAGATCATCAAGTTTTATAGAGAGTTATGGACTATTTAATAACACACAGTGAGAAGAAGAGGATGAGGAGAAAACATAGTAGGGGGAAAGGAAGAGCAGAAAGAGAAGGGGAAGGAGGAGGGGGAGAAGGAGGAGAAAAAGGAGGCAGAGAAAGAGAAAGAGGAGCAGAAGAAAGAGGAGTGGGAGGAGAAAGAGGAGTAGGAAAGGGAGAAGGAGGAAGAAGAGGAGGGGAGAACAGATAAAGAAAAGGAAGAAGAAAAAAATGTGAGGCTGGGAATTCTTCCTTTCCAGCAGATTAAAGACTTTTTATCCTTTGTTGTGCTGCCACCTTGGTTTCCTCTGGGAAATTTCTCATTTTTCCTTTGCATCGTCGGGAAAGAAGTATAAGTGAGGGACAGAGAGCACGCAGCCCCGCTGCATCATCTATGTCTGGCCCTCCTTTGCAGGCTGCCTGCTCTGACTCCCCTTGCCGTCTCTGGGAGATTCCAGTCCAGAGTTGTTATTTGCTTTCAGGAAGGGTTGGCTTCGTGAACCTATAATGGAAGAGAAATTGTATATAAAGTGTTTATGATACTGTTTACTTTATCCTGAATGTGTTTTTAAACTTTCTCTCCCAGAGAGGATGAGCTCATGGAAATGGGAGCTAATTCACGGCCATCAGAACATCACAGCGCCATCTCTGGAGATGCAGTCATTACAGTCCAACAGTGTATACTGCCTATGATAGGGCATCAGCAGGCTTTCCTGTCTGATATCCTCATCATCTAGGAATCCTTTACCGCAATGCTTTAGACCCAGAACATATAGATACTTCGGCATCAGTCAGTCAGATGCATAACTTACTATTTTTGTATAAGACACTAAAATACATCAATACTTGGCTTTGAAAAAAATCAGACCACAGATAGAAATCAGAAGATTTTACTTATGGGGAAAATAGAATTCTAGTAGCAAAGGAATCAAAGAAGCATAAGAGAAAGAACAGACAGTGTGTTCCTTTTCAAAGAGCATCTGACCAACACTGTGATCAATACCATGCAAGGCAATGGAAAAGTTTACCCGTATGTTCATGATGTAGGTAAGGAACTAGGAATGTTAATAGTTATTCAAAGAATAGAGGCCAAATGATGAGCCTACATGGTATATCTGTATGTCACAATCAGACTTGATCAAGACAAATTGGTCACCAAGCAAATGTTCATGTATGAACATAGCTATAGGTGAAGAGATTTAAAGTCATGGCTTTTACTGAACAAGGTTCACATTGGGAATAGTTATTGTGTAAGATAATTCATAGGCTAAACTCAAGAAAATTCCTGCATAGATATAAATGAATATAAAGATAAAGAAAATATTTTCATATAAAATTATTTATTCAAACCTTTTATTGAATACAATCTTGAAATTTTGAATGGTGTCAAAAGGAAAAGTAGTAAATGAATGTCAAGACATCTATGCAAACTATTTATAAGTTCTGATTATTACTATCAACTGAGAGGAATGCAAACACGGTGATATTATAGTGAAAGGTTGTACATTAGTATGTATAACATTGTCCTACTTTTGTAAAACAACAAATGAAAGCCATGAGAGAGAGAAAGACAAGAGAGAGAAAGACGAGAGAGAGAGACAGAGATAGAGAGAAACAGAGAGATACACTGAGACAGAATGTGCTCATGAACTGGTTATATACCTATATGGGAATATAGATCATCTCTCGTTGAGCGAGGATAGACTATTTAAAAGATGAGCTAGGAACCCTTGTTTGTCTTTGTGTGCCTTTTGCATGTCTATCTCCCTTGTTACAACTAGCATCTGATACTGACAGAAAATCAACAAAATCTACATTTAAATCTGTGTCCGAGAAAATGTAAGCTACCTTATCACTTCATCTCTAGCTCCCAGCAGCCAATCCATGGTTCATCAAGCGAAACTTCTTGGGTAACTACCCTGTTTTTGATAACAAAAACTCATCTATCTAGAACCATAACATGAACTAGATACTCTCTCAAGTACTCTTTGATTATCATGTTTTTGTATTTATGTGAATATATATATTTATTAAGTTCTTGAACAACATTCTTCATATTACTCTCAAATAATTTTCTCCTCTATAACACTATATGGAATAGAATTGTTAGTGTTTATGGTAGATGCTTCGGTCTATAACAAATATTCTAGAAACTTCAGCCTTGAAACTTTTTATGAATATATGTATGTACAAATCGTGACCCTCTGTATGTTTCAACTGAACTAATAATAACATATGGGGAAAGTGGAGAGCTCCACCTTCAAGCAGCAATGTTTGCTGATCTAGGCACCATTTGTTTGCTTTGAACTTCCTCTCTTTTCTTCCAACCTCAAGACTTCGGAAGGACTCTGACCAACAGTCAGGTTGAGAAAACTAATAGCTAAAATAATGGATGTCTTCTTTTTTCCTTTGTCTTAGAAAAGAGTAATATCAGAATGCATGGAAGATAATGCTTGTAATGGTTTTATTTGACTTTAGCACAGATTGAAACTGAAATGATCTATAATGAAATTTATAGCATATTAGTTATTTCCCCTGTTGCATCAGATGACAGAGTTGCATAGTAACAACAGAAACCTAATGTGTATTTCAACCATTTATTCCTCTGGAGATGAGTTTTGGAAGGCAAGGATTAGTTATTTGGGTTTCATAAACATGCCTTTCAATTTTGTTTCAATTCAATTGTGTTTATGCTTTTGGTAGTAGGGATTGAACTCAAAGTTTTGCACATTCTAGGCAAACTTCCTACCACTGAGCTGCATCCCCCACCCCTCTCAGGTCTTACAAAGTACCATATATTCAGCAGTTAAGTTCAAGGTTTCAAAGTAAATCAGTATAAGTGTTTTCTATATGTAACCAGAGGATAAGACAGAAATAATTGTTACTTAAAATCCCAAATGACAAGGAGACAGTAATAAAAATCCCCCTTTAATTCCCCGTGAATGTCAGAAAATGCCCTGGATACACTGAAAAAATCATAAATAAATATGTTCTCATTGCTGTGTGTAGGTGTAGACATTGTACTTATCACAAGGGAATGTGTTGTTTTGTTGCCTTAGCCAGTTGTGATTGAGCAGTACAGCTTCCTTTGTAATGAAAACCTTAGAGCAATTTGCCTACAAAATCTATACACACAACACCTAATACCAACAGGATGAATCTTTGGCAGTCCAATTGTATGGTGACGGTACTGAACATTAGTTAAGACTATGGTTTTGGAGCCACACTGCTCAGACATTTGTCTCGGCTCCATTCATTACTCACTGTAGATGCTGTGGAGTTAGTTTCTCTAAACATCATCTTCCTTAAATGCCAGCTATACTGTATAGCCTTGTGAAGAAGACTCCAGAGAGGTGTTCTTCAAAGCTCTCAGCACAATACTTGGCACTTGGCCAGTAGATTGTATCTCCTAATCATTAACTGTTATAAGACATCTTCAAGGTCATTGATCTCATTCACTGAGCTGAAAAATAATTTCATATGCTTCCATTTTCTGGGTCCTACAAAGAAGTTTAAGTAAACTGGTGTGAGACCAACTCAGCTAATCCTCATATGAACCAGATCAAAGAAAAACTGTGAACTCTAGACAATAGAACATCCTCTTTGGAAGTGTTACAGCTTTCGGGAAGTTGCCTGAAGTCTTACTGTCAAAGGAAATAGTCCAGAGGAAACTGTCTCTGGTGCTTTTGAGAACAACAATATCAATTGCAGATTATTTAAATAAATATCTAAACCCTTAAGTTGGTTACTCTGAGGAATGAGGGGAAGTTGAGGGCTTTTCTTTCTTTTCTCTTTCTATATTCTTTTCTTCTTGGTGTCTGGCTAACGTCGCTGATTGCAGTGATCCCAGCGAGAACACAGGAGAGGTACAGTGGTAACAGGAAAAGATGAAAAGGAGGAGGCAATTGCTTCATTCATTATTTATCACTGCAAGCTTAAAATAGCATATTCACTGTTCTAAATGCACAAAATCAAAGACGGGGGGGGGGGAATAGAGTAAAGTCAGCACCGACTTATCAGCTCCCAAGTGTTTGTACCATCTCATGGAATCTTTGCATTGATTGCATAAGACGTTCCATTGGGCTTGACAGGTCATCCTGCAGTGACAAAGTTCAGTGGTTTAGAGGCAAGGTGGAGAGGGCAAGCGATTCTCAGAGGCTCTGGCCATCCACAGCACTATACTCTATACACTATATATCCACAGCCCTTTAGCATTGTACTCCTTCATCATGTTAACACATACTTCCTAGTTTATTCCAGAAATGTAAAGAGTGTTTGTAATCTTTCCCAAGTCATTGCATCTTGCACAACTGATATGTTACTCCTATTCATTCCTCATTGGCCCAAACAAGTGCATGCCCTCAAAAAGAAAGAATACACAACTCATAGCAGGAGAGTTACAGATACTGACAAGCAGTCTTCCCTCCCACCCACCCCCCACCCCCCGTAAAAGGCAATTTCTTCTTTTGAAGATGAGAATGTGAGATTCTGGGAGACATGGACATCTAAGACAAATTCATGTTGCCAGTTAACAATCTATTGGGATACACATCTCCCAAATCTTTCTTTTGTACCTTGTTGCTTCACAAACATTCACTTTTACATTAATATTAATGTAACACTCAAAACACACAAACATATTATTTCCCTGTGGAGCAGTGAGGTTTACAACTCATATCAAGGCTGGATCCGTGGCCCAGTTTTTGATGAGACACTGATATTGCATCATGTACTTCCTTTATTGATATTGAGATAAATATTTTCAATTTCATAGTCCCATTTTTGTCTTGTTTGCTTCTCTTGTTCCAAACTCCTGTAGCACTCATGAGCCCTGAAGGAATCTCTGTGTGCCCTTCCAGCCCAGTAAAACCATGGCATGTAGTTCAAAGACAGGGCACCAGTTAAGCTAAGAACATTTTCCAGATTCAAGAGAGCCTCTGCATTTCGAGCACGGTCTCTGGATCAGTGGAGATAGCAGTTCAAAAGGGACCAGTCAGCTTCGTAAAACAGGCACCTTGGTTACCCATTAAATTTGCCTTTGTAAATAAAGCAGGGCCCGCTTCTCTTTGATCTTCGGAAGGCAGTTCAGCGTGCTATACATAGCACAGGGATGAAAGTAGATGGGGCTGCTTAAAGTGAAATACACTGCCGTGTGATATACAGCGTCGGAACTGCTGCGGGAGACGCAAGGAATTTGTAAGTAATGTCCTTGTTTTGTAGTATTTTCATAGGGCGGTTGACATTAATTTCGGGGTTTTAAAAATTCATATAAATAACAATGGGCACTGCAGGGAAAGTTATAAAGCATGAGTCATAAATATGATCGATGATTCATAACCCCCTCCATGTACCTATTTCCTTTCTTTAAAATTTCATCTTATTTCCCGTCAAGTGCCCTTTGTCAATCTCTCCCCTGACCCAGACTCTATTTTTTTTTAATTTAATAGAAATGCCTCAATGACTTACATTTGATTTTTATCCCCTAGCTGGTTGTCACGGCTTGTGTTTGTGTTGGTAGAAGATGGTTTGCTTAAAATAGAAATTAAATCAGTTATTGTGTTTTCTATCTCAATGACCAACTACTTGCTCCTGGTATCTGATATCTGAGCCATATCCCCCCCTCCAAATGTCAAGTTTTATCTTAGTTTTTAATAGCTACATGACAAGGTGTCTGGTCATATCTAGCTTTTTCTTTATTTTTTGTTTTGCCATTTTAGTACAGAATTTAAATCTAAAGGAGTAAATCCCCATTGGATTGAACTTTTATAAAGGTAAGAGATGAGCTAGAAAGGGAAGGCTGGGGAGGGTTCCAGTATCTTTCTTGCACTGTCCTCTTTTCTCCCCATAGAAAGCTTTCTCATGAGCAAATGCAAATGATACGTGAAATCAACATTTTATTTTAACCTTCTCTAATGCTCATTAGAAAAATCCTTATTTTTTGAAAAGCCTAAGTTATCTCCAAAGTCTGAGGTTTTCAGATTTATCAGATTGCATTTTCTTTAATAAAAATTTGAAAGTACCTACTTTTCAACCATGCTTTTTATTTTTAAAAGCAATTATCTTCCCTAATTTGCTCAAAACTTATTTTGAACATTATTTAGACTTGACATTATGTCTTCATGTTTTTAAAATAAATTTTGATATCTTTAAAATTAGAAGAAAATTGTCTATAGACAAATACATAATTATGTAATATCTAAGATCCATGTATGCCAAAAAACATGGGGACTCCCCAAAGATGCTCTGTTTAAATCTTTGGCAGCTACATGAAAGTGGTAGTTTGTTACAGCAATGAAAGAAAAATAATGAAGATTTTAGCACCGAGAATGCACTTGCACCTGTCCAGCGCATTTCAGGTGTGTGTATGTCGCCGAGGACTGGACCTAGATTGGCTTTCTCACTGAACCACAGCTTCAGTCCCTTTCATAAACTAGAGAAAATAAGTGTGAAGGAACCTAGTTTAGAAAGAAATTTGAAAAAGTAGGCTGCATACACAATTCACCTAATAACTTTTTATATGTATAATTTATATCTCCTTTTTAATGAAAATAGCTTTATTGATTTTCTTCATTATACTGATAATAGAACATTAACACAGGAAAAAAAACCTCAAGCAAAATCCAGTCCAAATTAATTTGAACTATTACAAATTTTACCATTTTGAAACAGCTGCAGTTAGCATTTTGATGATTTTATGGAAATTGGAAATAAATTCTATTCTTAAACCAAATCATTATTTCAGGATAATACTAGGCTTGTAATGACTTTAAGTCAAGATTATAACACTTCTGACATATATTTAATGTTGCCAGAAACAAGTCCAGGATGACCAATTAAATTTGAGTAAGCAATGACACTTTATTTTCAGTCAATCTCTCTAGGACACACTAAAAAGAAAAATAACATGTTTTATCTACAATTCAAATTTAATCAGGTACTCTGCATTTTATTTTCTATGTATAGCATGCCTTCCAATATGATTTGCATACCTTAAATAAGAACAAAGGATTGAACATATAGTTGGATGCTATGAGTACACACAGGTTTGACAATGTTGGGCAATGCCTGTGAAAAGTAAGAGCCCATTAGAACTCTTACTATCAATTCTAAGATACATTTTCATATTGAACATCATTAAGTTATAATCAGCAACATTTTCCAATGTTGGCTGGACAGAACAGAGTCATATTTTATTACCCATAGAAGCTTCTTATTACCACTAGTATTAGAGGCAACATACAGCCATAAATATCTTTTAATCAGCAAACAATTCAAGGAGCATTTTGAGGAAAGACCGTGACGTCTCCTTGCTGGATATAGCCATGTTTTTGATATGTTTCATTAGGAGCTAGGATGTGTAATTAACAAAGCTGAAGAAAAGATGACTGTTTAGGAAGAAAACCGTGAATCTTTTCTTGGAAATTCTGGAGACTCAATGCCGTTGGTGGCACAGAGACAAGGTGTGTGGAGCAGTACCAATGCCACTGATGTCAGGTCCAAAAATGACTGAATATAGTTAAACTCAGAGTGAGAAACACTACTAGGAATAATTTAAGTTGTTTTTCTTTCCATTTGCTGTAAACAGGAGGGACACTTATGGTAGAATCTGTCCAAAATTAATCTGGGAAGAGCTTTTGCAAGCATACGATAGTAAGAATTAACTTCCATCTCTAAGAATGCCAACACAGAATCAGACAGATTCCAGTGCTTAAGAGCACTTACTTCTCTTGCAGAGGACCCAGGCTTGGTTCCCGTTACCTAAATGGTGGCTGATAACTACCTATAGCTTTAGATCCAGGGAATCTGATGCCTCCTTTTGAGCTTCTTGGGCACCAGGAATTTACAAGGTGCACATACATGTTTACAGTCAAAACACTCACAGACATAAGTAAATAAATGAATACAAATAAATAAATGTAAACAAATTTCCTGGGAACATAGGTTTATGGTGGAGCAGTAAACCAGCCTGCACTGGTCTCCAGGTTCATTCCCTGGTACTTCTATAACAAGTAAGGAAGCAAACAAGCCAACAAATCATCACACGAGATTGTCATATTTTAATTGACAAAATTTTATGCTCGCTAACAGAATATAAACTACTGTTCTACTGCAAGACTTAATAGGAAATGATCTGGAGACATAGCGTGGTTGATAGATTTCTTGCCTATCATGTAGGAAGTCCTGGGTTGGATCCTAGAACTGCATCATCCAAATACGGTAGAACATACATGTAACATCAGCCATTGGAAGAGGGATGACAGAGGCAAGAGGATTCCATGTTAAAGGTCATTCTCAGTTAAATAGCAAGTTCAAAGCCAGCCTCAGATATACAAAAGCTTGCCTCAAAAAAAAAAAACCAACAAAGTTTAAAAATTAAACAATCAGTAGATCAATAAGAAATTAGAGTAGGTAGAATAGTATTTGTTAATGATTTTTTAAAAGCAATGTTGAGTTTTGAAAAATATGTAACTTTCCCTTGTTATGGCCTTTTTGAACCTATGTGATAATGGAATTATGTTTTATATAACATGTTTTAGTCTTTAGAAGTAATATTCAGTGGGACTTCATTTTGGAGATAATGTCATACTAGGCTGTTTTTGTCATTGTTATGCTGGGGTCTCATAACGGGGTCAATGTTAAGAAAGAATTGGTGCTGAATAGAAATTAAAAATAGTGATCCCTTTTTCCTCATTGTCCACTAGTTTAGCTAATTTGCTTGTTACCTTTCTTTGAGATTATAATTTACTTACATTTCTCTCTTCTCTTTTTTCACTCCAAATTTTCTCATATACCTCTTCCTAATCTTTTTCAAATTTATGGTGTCTTTTGCTCATGAATTGTTATTGTATGTATATACCTGTATATTCCTAAATATACTTTGTTCAGTCCATATAATATTATTTATACATTTGTTTTCAGGACTAACCATTTGACTGTAAATAGAAACTGTACTTTTGTTTCCCAGCCACCCAGACCTGAATAAGCACACAAAACTATATTAATTACAGGACTGTTTGGCCAATAGTTCAGGCATATTCCTAGCTAGCCTTTATATCTTAAAGTAACTCATTTCTATTACTCTGTGTATTGCCACAAGGCAGTGGCTTACTGGTAAGGTTCTGGCATCTTTCTCCTTTGGCAGCTACATGGCATCTGCCTGACTCTGCCTACTCTTTCTCTCTATTTCTGTTTGAATTACCTGTCTAGCTTTACTCTGCTAAGTCATTGACCAAAAAGCCTTATTCATCAAACCAATAGTAGCAACACATATACAGAAGGATATCCCATATGATGTACATAAAATAATACCAATGAGTTAATTTAATATATAAGAGTTAGTTAATAAGAACCCCGAGCTTCTTTATTAACCAATGGTAATAACACATATTCGTAGCATACAGAGGGGAATGCTACATCATTTGACATTGGACAATCAATTGGTGTGTTCTTCCCTGGTGAGGACCACCTCTCCCATTCCCAACTTTTCTCAGTTGCCTATAGTTACTTGTTATCTTTATCCAGGAATTGCTGATTCCACAGTGTGTAGATTTGAGAAATGAGTAGATGATATTAGAATAGATGTTTCAAGACCAGCTCAATAATATAACATTTGCAACTTCTGCTGACAAGTGAAGAAATAAATGGTTGAAGTACATAAAAGTCAAACTTTCAATGAAAGAATTTTAGTAACAAATATGTAATTTCATTTCTTGTATCCTGTATTCTTTCTCAATGGGAGCATGTTCTAGCAATGATGAGGACACAGAAGGAGATAGAACAGATGTAAGGTAGAGCCTTGAACCAACAGCTAGAGTATTTAGATAATGAAGTCCTGGCTGGTGGGCAGTAGACCATATCTTCCCTCTCCTCTGATTATTCACTTAGTAAACCTCTTAGTACTTCTACTGTGAGTTTATGGGGGCACTTAGAGTGAGTCTCCATTCCTGGTTTTGGAACTGAGGAAGTTTGAAAAAGAGACAATGGATCAGAAAAGAGGCAAAAATTGGTTAGAGAAGTTGAGTAGCTTCTAGGCCCATTAAACTTGACATCAGTTTGAAATAGTGTATTGATGGAACTTGAAAACACTGCAGATGAGAAAAGGGATAAACTCACTGTAGAAACAAGGCAAGATGATAACCACAGTGGCTTGCATATACAAGCAGCATCCATCCTGACTCCGTGAGGCAAGAAGCAGTGCACAGCTCCTCCCTGGTCCCTTAACAGAACTCTCTTTTTTTTCCTCCTTCCTTGTTTCCCCCTCTCTTTCTACTTCTCTCCTCCTCTCCCTAGCTCCACCTTTCTCTTTTCCCTCCCTTGCACCTTTCCCCCCATATCTGGAAGCCAACCTTCCCACAGGATGAACACAGACATTCTGGTCTTCTCTACTGCTTTGTATTCAGGGACTTTGCTTTGAAGTTAGTAGTTGAGATTGAACAATTATATCAGTAATAGTTAGTTTAATGCACTGGGAAAGGTTTTTTTTTATCAAGTTCACTTTGTTTCATAGCCAAAGATTTATTTTTTACCCATTCTTCATCAGTAATAAAGCTGGTATTGAGCTTCATCTGTTTGAGTCCATATTTGCTTCTTAGTGTATACTGAACATGCTGAAGAAGAAAGGATATTACCTATCTGTTTCCTTTCAATCATGACATAAGGTTATCTCAGGTTGATGTCATTAATTAACCAACCATATTCCCAACGTCTCCGTGAAGGGATGAGGTGAGGGAGATCCTTGGAATCCACTGACCAGCTGGCCTAGCCAGTCAGTGAATTCTAGGCTCACTGAGAGAACCTGTCTAGGGAACAAAGTGAAGTTCCACAAGTAGACAAAACCACACAACTGTCACACATATGTAGAGGGCCTAGGATGGTTCCAGGCATGCTCCTTAGCTGTTGGTTCAGAGTCTGTGAGCTCCTATGAAGCCAGGTTAGCTGTTTCTGTGGGTTTCTTTATGATGACCTTGAACCCCCTGGCTCATACAGTCCTTCCTTTCCTCTCGTCAACTATTTGTGGAACTCAAGCATGTCCCTAATGCTTGAGCTGGCTTTTCAGAACCTAATTCCCCTTACTGAGCTGCCTGACCCAGCCTTAATACAAAGGGACGAACTCAGTCCTACCTCAATTTGATATGCCTTGCTTTGTTGATACCCCTGGGAGGCCTGCCTGTTTTTGAACAGAAACAGAAGAGGAGTGGATGGGAGACGGCAGAAGAGAGGTAGGGGGAAACAGGGTGGAAGGAAGGAAAGAGGGGAAGCTTCAGCCAGGATGTAAAAAAAATGAAAAAGTTTCATTAATAATAATGAAAAAGAAAATAGATGAAAAATTTAATTAATAATAAAGAAAGAAAAAGTGAAGTGATATAGAGCAATGCACCCAGTATTTCCCTCTGTACCCCACATATGTGTACCTACATACACCTGTGAACACTAATGTATACAACACACACACACACATAAACACATATTGAAAATTTCACAAAGTTGTGTGAGATTTTCTTTGCAGAAAAGGTAATTTTTGATGGTAGGCATTTATACCAGTGCCCTTCTATTCAGTCTAGACCAATGATTATCAACATGTGGGCTGTGGCCCCTTGGAATTACATATCAGATGTCCCACATCTCAGATATTTATATTACCATTCATAGCAATAGCAAAATTTTATGGTTGGGGTTCCCACAACATGAGGAACTATATAAAAGTGTCACAGCATCAGGAAGGTTGAGAACCACTGTTAGACTGTTTTCACAGTCATGATATTTCTGCACTATTCTTCCTAATGCTGGGCATCACAGTGAGCTTGAAAATGCATTTTTAATGTCTATGAAGATTTAGGTTTCATTTTTAAAAGATTCAGGGCAATCAAAATACAATTTAAAATTTCTACTAATGTGTACATGTTTGCTATAAAAGATGGCTTGTGGGTTAAGAGCACTTACTGACCTTGCAAAAGATCCATATTCAGTTCCCAGAACTCACATTGTTCACAGCAATCTGTAACTCCAGTCCCAGGGAATCCAGTGTCTTCTTCTGGTCTCCACAGGCACGTGCACATGTATATGGTGCAGATTAACTGATACAGGCACACTTGAGTGTGCGCATGCATGTGTGCACACCCACACACCCACACATTATATTTAAAACCCACATTTACTTTGAGTGATAATTACAGATTCCAAAAATTCACAAGCAAATCAATTTTGGTAATAATGAAGATGAGTTCGGACCTTTAATGATATAATTGACCTAACCTCTTAATGACTTCCCAAAACAGTTCAAACAAGCTTTTGCCACATCTCTGGGTCTATTATAATGCATGGATAGATGACTAGATATGAGCAAGCAGTCCTTGTGAATCCAGGTGAACCTCATGCTCATTTTCAGAACTTGAAGAAGATAAAGATATTTAAGCTCCTACTTTTCTAATTGGGTGATAACAAATTATAGTGGTGCTTCAAAGTTTTAAAGTGTTATGTGAAGAGGCTTGTTGCATGCCTGACTCAATGGATAACAGGCACCATTTTGTTTGTATTTTTTTTAGCACACCCAGAGCATCTAGCATGCTAGAAAGGTGTGCTTCTATGAAGCCACATCCCTAGTTCAGACATGATTCTGGTGAGTGCCTGTAAATTGAGATGATGATAGGTTAATTTATTGTAGAAGGGTCTCTCTCTCTTTCTCTCTCTCTCTCTCTCTGTGTGTGTGTGTGTGTGTGTGTGTGTGCAGAACCAGCTGCCTTGACAGCATTCTGCTGCAGTGAATCATGGCTGACTTCCAAACAGAGGCTTCAAAGCCTCTTGTGCAAAGTTAGGTGATGAGCTGCACAGTACAAATGATACCCTGACAGAGCTCTGACTTCAGATGTCACGGGGTGGAAGCCCCACACAAACCTCCAGAGATCTCATACTCACTATAATGAGAAGAGTCTGTAAGTCCAACAATTATCAACACAGACTTTGGGGGATGTTTACTTAATTCTTAGGATTTTTTTCCCTTCATCAACTGTATTCTCAGGTATTTTGGTCATGTGACCACTGAATGCGTGCCTCCATCCCCTCTAGCCTCGTGATTATTTGAGCTAAATGAGCAGAATTTGAATTGTTTATGGAGCTGTAAAACAAAGTTTATCTTTCTACTACTGTTGTGACTGGCGTAATTCTGATATGGCATTTTATATCAAACCACAACTCTCGACTGCATTCAAACAACAAGCAGAATGATCTAGAATATAGCAGGTATTGGGGATCAAAGACGCTGACAAGATTTGGCCTGTCAAGATTCTGAAACATAATGTGCAGATTTTAAAAAAATAGCTATATAAAAAGGAAAATGATACCTCCTGCATTGGCAGACTTACGGAAATTAACTGGTTTTCTGTGAGCTCTTTGTATATAAAGACACCTTTTATTGAGACAATAGAGATGGGATCTCATGAATACCAGAAGAAAACTGATACCAGTTCCACTAGGTAAAGGGAGCTGAACTAAAACACTTAACCATCATTCCAAGTCCACTTTGCTGATACCTTTAGTCAGGTGTGCCAAAGTCAAAAATTCCTTCTTGATAAGCTGCTTCATGGAATTTCCCCCAAACTATCCCAGATGAAACTAATTTAATTATAAACTAATTAAAATACAGGTTTTAATTATAAAATCTGTGTTGATGACTGCATTTTTTCAAATGTTAATTATATATCTTATGATGATATAGGTTTGGATTGAATAAAGCATTTTAATTATTATTTTAGAGAAGTTAATTGTTTTAGTTTGAAAAATGTTTTGAGAATGCTTCTAGGATAATGCTAATCCATTCGGAAGATGAGCAATGGTAATTTATATTTAAAGAGGTTGCTGTCTAATGACAAATATGAAATATCATTATAAAGTATAATTGTCCAAGGGGTTGATGTAATGTGTTTTGGGAGTATTGGTGAAGGGCACTATTTTGGAGCTGGGGAAAGTTTTGTTTTTGGCATACTGTGTTGAAGATGCCAGTAGGTTTTCAGCAGAAAGCTGGGTTTACTTTTAGCAATTTCAAGTAAAAGTTATTGATAGAGCTAGGGAATATTCACATTTATGGGAAAAATTAAATGCTTCTGAGGATATTACTATTCACCAGGAAATGAGCTATTCTTCATGATTAATCTTAAGAATGTGAAAATGAAATCAGTTATAAATCTTCTTATAGGTGGATTTTGATCTCATAGATAAATATTTGATCATTTTCTCAGGAAAAATGGAAGAGAAAGCAAACTCTTTGCTTGGATATCCTCATCTCAGATGTACAGTGCTTTTTGCTAGTTCCTATGACTGTCTAGAATTAGTAAATATATATATATATTAATAAAATTTTGAAAGCAATAAAATTGGCTACAAGTTGATATCAAAGGGTCAAATGTTTCAATCTAGCATACATTCTTTGTGAGTTTTAGATATATTTTGTCTATTTATTTTGTCTATTATTGTGGTTTTCTCATAAAGTCAAATATATGTCCTTTGCTGGGGACCTGAAAAATAGTCAGAGATTGATAGACTACTGAGTTTCTTACTTTTGCTTCTTCCCTAGAATCATTTATTCTTCTTATATTTTCTACAACATGAGTATTTACATGCTTAGTTGTATTTTCTGAGCTTTTTTATTTGTGGGATCATGAAACCTATTACCATGGCCAACATTCCTGTCGTCACAGGGTGATGTGCGATTCTCCTCTGTATGTTGTGAATACCATTGGCTAATAAAGAATCTGTCTTCTTCCTGGCAGGGCAGAAGAGAGGTAGGCAGGGAAAACTAAACTGAATTCTGGGAGAAAGAAGGCAGAGTCAGAGAGATGCCATGTAGCCACTGCTGGAGACAGACACAGGAGAGAAACTTGCTGGCAGACCACGAGCCTCGTGGTAAAATATAAAATAATGGAAATGGGTTAATTCTAGATGTAAGAGCTAGGTAGCAATACGCTTAAGCTATTTGCCAAACAGTATTGCAAATAATATAGTTTTGTGTGATTATTTCGGGAGTCTGGGTGGCCGGGAAACAAACAAGCAGCCTCATACAACAAATTGGCATGCCAATGTGATTGACTATATCCACATAAAACCCAAAAAAGCTTAAAAAGTAATTCTAGACACAAAAGAACAGAGTTAAGCACGGCTTCTTGATGGCCAGCATGCCGTGCAGCAGCTCCTTTAAGAGAGGTCTTCCTCATTCAGTAGTAGCACCAAATTCCCAAATATTGTTTAAAAAATGTTTGTTTACATCTAAAGGGGAATATGATATGGATATACTACAGAGATTTGCATTGATATGGATCTTGGTTTATTGATAAAATTTAAGGCCAATTTTATTATCTGTATATTTCTGCTCTTCATTAAGGTATTGTGATTGTGCTGCTCTTTTAGAAATGTAATGTATAATTTAAAAATATAGGTTAATAGATAATCATTTATAATAGCTTGTAGTCATGTTAGTTAGGTTTTCTAGATATATAGAGATATATTTCAGTTAGATAGGTATTTTTCAAATCTTTCAGAGACCTTCAGAATATGGCATTTAAAATGTTTTAAAAGATTAAGACTTTTCGTGACAATGAGACACATCTACTCCTGGCAACACCAATAACTTCAAGAGGAAGATGGCACCAAAGAAGTTCCTTATGGAGTTTGCTAGCCATTTGGACAGCAAACTGCTCTTGCCTGGACTGCTTGATGCCATGCTGTATGAACTGGACATGCAGGACCCACAGAGAAATAACTGCTGAACTTGCCTAAAGGTGAGATGGTCCTTTGGGGTTCCTGCTACATGAAAGAATCTGCTAGACATTCTGCAGGACACAGAAGAAGGTGACTGACAAACCACTAATATAAGTGGAACTGTCTTTGAAATTTCCTGCTTCATGGAAAAGTCTGCCAGATACTAGGGGCCAGTTGGCTGAAGATGGGTGCCCAAAACCTTACAGAAGAACCTTGGGTCACTGTCCAGGCAGCGAGATGTCTGTCAATTCTAGAGTGTTGGAAGTTGCTGACAATGCACGTTCTGTTTACTTAGGTAATATTATATCCTTCTGTAGTCATTGATGGAGCTGAATAATAGTTATAATTATAGTTTTCCTTAATTATGATAAAATATAAAGTAGATATAAATATTGTAACTATAATTCTTCCTTGATACCTGTTTTGTTATATGTAAATTTACTATGTTAAAGTTAAAACCTTCCTTTTTATCTAAACAGAAAAGGAGAGGTGATGTGGGATTCTTCTCTGTATGCTATGAATATTATTGGTTAATAAAGAATCTGTCATGGGCCTGGCAGGGCAGAAGAGAGGTAGGCAGGGAAAACTAAACTGAATTCTGGGAGAAAGAAGGTGGAGTCAGGAGGTGCCGTGTAGCTGCCAGAGGGAAAGACATGAGTTGCTAGTTGTAACCTTACCTGTAGGCCACAAGCCTCATGGTAAAATATAAAATAATGGAAATGGGTTAATTCTAGATGTAAGAGCTAGGTAGCAATACACTTAAGCTATTGGCCAAACAGTATTGCAAATAATATAGTTTTTGTGTGATTATTTCAGGAGTCTGGGTGGCCGGGAAACAATCAAGAGGCCTCTGACAACAACCACTGTGGGGAGTGTAACATGAGGGGCCTGCTTTGTTGAGGTTTCTGTCCCACCCGGTTCCCCAACCATTTTGCCCCAGAGAAAATCTTGCAGAGGTCTACATAAGTTATAAACTGATTTGCCCATTAGCTCAGGCTTTTCATTAACTCTTATAACTTACATTAGCCCATTATTCTACTATATGTTAACCACATGGCTAGGTACGTTTTTCAGTGGGCAGGCCATATCTTCCTTCTTTGGAGGATGGACAGGACTGGGAAGGAATGGGCTTCCTCCTTCCCAGAATTCTCCTGTTCTCATTAACCCACCTCTACTTCCTGTCTGGTTGTCCCACCTATACTTCCTGCCTGGCTACTAGCCAATCAGCATTTATTTAAAACATAATTGACAGAATATAGAATTGTCCCACACCAGAGGAGTTTATATTTACAAGTGAAATATAACTCAGTGTTTGGGGTACAAATTGCCTATTTGTGTGCTATAGACAATAGACTACATTTTAGAGAGGGATTCATGCAGATGTGTCACAGGCTGTAGAAGTAGTCCACTAGAGTCACAGCAGGCATTTGCTTAGGTTGGTGGCAGTAGACACAGAGAACTGTAAACAACCGAACATATTTTCTGTAGTAAAATTGACAGAACTTTCCATCCAAGTGACTACACATAGGAAAAAGAGTAAGTGAGGGATGAAAAACTAGATTTCCAGTTGGGTAAAAAAAAATAGTTTGAATAAATGGTGGCTATTCACTACTTCCAAAAAGCAGTGTGATATTCCACCCATGGAAATATATTGTGTACATTAAACCTGAGATATTTGTGAGTTTGGATACAGGAGTTTTGAGTCCTAGGATAGAGTCAGGGTATACCTGTAATTTAAAGCTTGAGAACCAATTAAGATGATACAAGGAGATGGAGTGACTGTGGACCCAGAGTAAAAGAAGACAAACACCTGGAAGACACAAAATGCCCAGCCATGCAGCTGTTCCCTACCCCCAGAGCCCTGTAGGGTGGGTGAGCTCTTGAAATTAATCCTGGGTTAATTTTGTAGAGTAGAAAGGGAACAGTAGAGACATATATGAAATCCCTAAATAGAAACAGCTGCTCACTCTTCTGTGTAGTAACCCAATGACTATTTATTTAGCTTCAGTAGAATTATTTTTTTAAGGAAATATTCTTATGCTGTGCATATCTTGACATCTTACCAATGCTTCTTTGACTGTATCCACAGAAAGGCATTTTTTAAGTAGAATTAAAATGTTTATCATGTACAGAAAATGTGGAGACATATGAGTAACTCTCAGGAGCCAACCCTACCACTAAACTTGTGATGCTCTGAGTATCATTAAAATGAAGCCTCTTCTACCTGTGCTTTGTGCAACTATCTAAGAATTTAAGGTCACACTGGAAATTTGCCTATCCTGGCTCTTTAGTGTTTAGTAAGAGATTGTTTTTTTAGTTGGAATTTACTGGAAAGCAATAATTTAATAAGGCCATGATAGCTTTTAAATAATTATTTCATAGACTAAGAAGCTTTTCTTGCTTCTCCTTATTTGGCCTCAAAGCCTGGAGACTTTTGTTTGGCTCTGTTTTCTTTCTTTCCTTTTTTCTAAGGCATGAATGAGCTGAAAAGCTAAAGCAACCCTGTTATGGTCTGTACTGGGGTTACTCAGTTAAAAAACAAGTTCGTCAAGTTTTAAAGAAAAGACCTGTTGGTTAAGTAGAAGGCAAATATTTTCTTTAGTGCTGAGTGGGGAAGGGGACTTCTCAGGTGACATGTCATTGTCACTGCCCATCACTTCTCATTGAAGCTTCCTCTACCACAGAAAATAGGGAAACAAGGTAATGCATTTTAAATAAGGTGAATTTATATAAGAAAAAAAAAGAACCCGTTTCCTCATACAATGCAGAATGAAGCAATGCTGCGGCTTTTTCCAGCACCTATGGTTCTGTTTTTGTATGAAAAAAAAAAAAAAACCCACCACCACCACCAACAACAACAACAAAACACATACACACACAAAACAAAACCAGACTTCCTACAGTTATTTGAATATGTTTTTGACAACTGTGGAAAAATTAAAGATGACAAAATGGAGACACTAAATACAGAAGGGAAGAGTAAGAAAAGTACCTTCTTATGGCTGTCCCACTGTGAGCATGCAGTGGGGCTGCACATTTCCTCACTCCAGATGCATCTGAAGGCTTTACTGATGCCCTGGGAGACAGCCATGTCACTGCACAATAGAAGTGACCTGAGACTTGCAATAAACTCTAGAGCAAGATTTTTTTTCTCTCTAGTGACCTTAGTTCCAGAGAACACTGTTTGAAGGGGAGAGCCCAAGTGTTCTGTTTTGCAGCTGTGAAAGTTAAATATTACTGACAAGGTTCGATGCCTGCTACTTCGGGTGCCTTCAAAATTTAAAGGAAATTTGTTCCAATGAAATATTTATGCTCAAGGTTTCTTTAGGAATATGTTGGAGTCCCTGGTCATGACACAACCCAAAGAAATGCTGTCCTTGTTGGAGAAGCCCCATGTTAGCTCCATAAATAGATATTCTTCTACTGAGCGACCAGAACAAGAAAGGAGGCAAAATGTCATGATTTTCCAGCAGAGCAACACCACTGGAGTAGAGTTCAACAGTGGGAATGCAAGCTCAGTCTTGTCTCTAAATCTGCTTTCATGATGTCTGCAGGCATGCTGAGCTTAAAATGGTCTTGTTGAAGGACAGAAGGGTATATAACCTTGCAGTCTGAAAAGAAAAAAAAACCTATTATTTTGGAATATTACTTTAACTATGTAAAGATGTGTTACATTTATTTATGCTGTGAATATTCCTTTAACTGTGTAAAGGTGTGTTATGTTTGTATCTGTTGTCTTTGTTTAATTATGTAAAATTGTGTTGCATTTGTTTTGCTTGTCCTGCCTAAGGCACCTGATTGGTCTAATAAAAAGCTGAATGGCACATAGGCAGGAGAAGGATAGGTGGGGTTGTCGGGCAGAGACAGTAAGTAGGAGGAGGAATTTAGGTTCAAAAATGAAGAAGAAGAAAGATTGAGAGAAGAAGAAGGACAACAAGGGAAAAAGAGAAGGACATACCTAGGGCCAGAAGCCAGGCAACTGCCAGCCAACCAGCCAGGTATAAAAAACAGAAAAGTAGGACATACATATATGCGTATATATATACATCTTACATAATACATACAGAAAGCTAAAAAACCCTGAAGCAAAATGTCGATAAAAATAAACAGATTAAAACAAGAGCTAAGATAAGGTCAAGTATTCATAACTAATAATAAATTTCCTTATTTATTTATTATTAAATAATAAACTATTTGTGAGCTTGTTAGTAGCCTAAAAGCATGTCTTCTATGTCCTATGGTTATAATATTCTTTCACCCCAGTGGTTTCTGGAATTTATAATATGTATCCCATTACAGGACAGTACTAAAAATATTTAATTTATAGTCCAGACTCCAACAAATTAGGATGGGCGTTCCAAACCCTTGGAGAGTGGTTAGGAAGTAAAAGTACTAAGAGTGGCAACTATGTTGTTCTGAAGAGTACAATGATTTTAATGATAATTTTGGTCACATCATTGCATGCCAGAAGAATATGGTCTGTGAAAAATTAGGCAAAATTTCTCATTGAAAATGTCAAATAATGATATGTAGCATATTTTTTATAGAAGTGATAATCTCCACTTGTATCGACATAATATATTATTTTAATAATTATTAATTCTGATTGAAAACATTTCAGCATTACTTCTTTTGAGACTTTGTACTTAAGATACATAAACAAAACTGAATTATTATCAAGTGATTTGGTAAGTCCAAATAAATTTTCCATTTATATATTGAGACACTTTGTTTTTGTTTTAGAGACATGATTTCCTTGTGTAGCTCTAGATGTCCTGGAACTGCACTGTAGACCAGGCTGGTCTCAAATTCAGAGATAAACCTGTATCTGTCTTGCAAGTGCTGAGATTAAAGTCATGTACCAGTAAGCCTGGCCACATGTTTAATATACATATATGCATGTATTTGAAATATTTCAGGACCATACTACCTGAAAATTTGGGGAAAACTCACTTAGCACAGTTTTCCCATGTATGATTTTTAGCGGAACATAATCTTTCTCTAGCCGTAGATTATAAAAGAAGTTGTTTGGAGTTGTAAACAAGTTGAAAGGACTCAAGACCTCTGCACTGGCTCTTGAATTTATCTCATTTGTCGTTCTATTCAGCATGCCCAGAGTGTATGCCCTGACCAAGCAAAATAGGGCACATATATTTTCTGAAACAGAATTAACTTCTCTTTGACCATCCCTACAGACCTTAGTGATCAAGTACCACATTTTTAGGAGGCAGTAAGGAATGTAGTTCTGACAGAGGAAATAGTCCAAGGGGGTGACTCAGAGCTCCTTTGGTTATAGAGGAAGGAAAATAAACTGTTAGGTAATTGTAGAACTTTATCTCTTGAAAAATAACAGGCCAGATTTAGTCTTCTCTACACTTTTCTCCAGAGACAGAAGGATGCTCAAAATGGGCCTGGAGAGATGGCTCAGCAGTTAAGAGCACTGACTGCTCTTACAGACAAACTGGGTTTGATTGCTAATATCCATACGATGACTCACAACCACCTTCAACACCAGTTTAAGAGGATTTCATTCTTTCTTCTGGCTTATATGAACAGCAGGTACACAGTGATATATATCCTCCTATCTATCTATCTATCTATCTATCTATCTATCTATCTATCTATCTATCTATCTAACTATCTATGTAAGCAAAACACTCATACACATACAAACAACCTCCAAGGAAGAAAGTAAAAGATAAAAGAAATGGTTACTAAAACAGAAAACAAAAGAAAAACAAAAATACCATCAATCACTTTCTTCTGTTGGCCAGGCAAAGATGATACATAATAGACAGATAAAGATAGATTGAGAGATTGGCAGATGATTGTACGCAGAGGCTGCTCTTTTGTTTCCCGGCTGGCCAGACCTCAAATAAACACACAGAAACTGTATTAATTAAAACACTGCTTAGCCCATTAGTTTATGCATATTTTAGCTAGCTCTTATATCTTAAATTAACCCATTTCTATTAATCTGTGTATCAGTTCTGTGCAGCATCTTGTGTCTGTCTCCTGAGGTGGCTACATGGCTTCTTATTGACTCTGCCTACTCTCTCCTCTTCTTGGAACTCCCACCTTGCCCTATTCTATGCTGCAATAGTCCCAAAGAAGATTCTTTATTAACCAATGGCAATAAAACATATTCATAGCATACAATGGGGAATTCACATCACCTTCCCTTCTCTGTTTAAATAAAAGGAAGGTTTTAATTTTAACATAGTAAAATTACATATAGCAAGTTATCAAGCAAGAATTATAGTTACAATATTTACATCTACTTTATCCTTTATCTTAACTCAGGAAAACTATAACTTCTATTCTGCAACTTCATCAAAACCTCTGGAAGGATATATTACCCAAGTAAACAGGAAGTACATTGTAAGCAACTTCCAAAAACTCTAGAATTGACAGAGACATCTTGCTGCCTGAAAAGTCACTTAAAGTTCTTCTGTAACAATGGGACACCTATCTTCAGGCACCAGGACCATAGTATCCAGCAGACTTATCCATGAAGCAGGAAATTTGAAGATTTCTTATGCCTTGTACTGATAAAGTTCATCAGTTGCTTTCTGCTGTGTCTTTTAAAATGTCAGGCAGACTCTTTCATGAAACAGGAACCCTGAAGAACTGTCTCACCTTCTTTATGCAATTTCAGCAGTCATTTTTCTGTGACTTCTGCATGTCCAATTTATCAAGAAGTCCAGGCAAGAGCAGTTTCTTGTCCTAATGGCTAACAAACTCCGTAAGGAGCCTCTTTGATCCGCATCATCCTCTTGAAGTAGACTGGTGCTGCCAGGAGCAGATGTGTCTTACTGTCATAAAAAGTCCTAAGTTATTAAAACATTTTAAATGCCATATTCTGTAATTCTTTGAAAATGTTGAAGATTATCTAACAGAAATATATATCTATATATCTCGACAACCTAACTAACGTGACTACAAGCTTGACTATTATATATGATTATCTATTAACCTTTATTTCTTAATTATACATTACATTTTTAAATGAACTTCACAAACACAATACCTTAATCAATAGCAGAAATGTACATATAACAAAACTGACCTTAAATTTGTAGCAATAGACCAAGATCCATACCAATGAAAATATCTATAGCATATCCCCCTTTAAATATAAATAAGCATTTATAAACAATCATTTAGGGAATTTGGGCAACTGCATCCTGATTTTTGTTGGGCAAAATGTTTTGGGGTTTCATGGTGATCTTTCAGAGGGTCTTGACTCATCAAACCACATTAGTCTGGAAGGATTCCACAGGTTCTTATCCTCTATGGAAACAAAATCAGAACCTCTTTTCCAAAGCAACATATTCTTAGACCCAGATTTTGAAATCAAGATACCTTTAAAATATATCTATTGGTTTTCCTTGGTAGTTCCCAGAATGAAATATCTCTCTGTAGTCAAAGAATTCAAAGAAAAACACAATAATGTGCATAATACAGACTCTCTGTGCATATTCCATCTTTACATGGATTATTTTAATCTACGACTTTATCTCTTTAAAGACTTTCTTTTATAAAAAAAATGCTTATTTTTATAACTATTTCTTCTCTCTCCCAAGCTTATGTATATTTATCCAACATCATGACCCATTTAGAGGTCTTTTCCATCTAGATTTGTCTTTATTGAGAGCATATCTGTAATTATTTTTTGATTAGGAGCACTTTTTTCCCCTTTAAATGATAAGTGGGAATGGCTAGGACCAACTCCAAGGTATTGCCTATTGGCTTCACCTGGCCCAACATGGCAGAGGCACATTTACTGCCTCTGAGAACCATGAACATTGCTCCAGCTTCATGGTTGCAATGGGTCTGTGTCACAATTAAGCAATTTGTATTACACAGTTCATAGACCGCATTTAAGTGTTTGACCTCCTGAAAGAGTCAGAGTTCATGCTGCCAGCATGAATCAGGAAGCCACCATTTCAGAACTACATGTTTTTGTTGTTTTGTTTTGCTGCTACCACTGAATCAGGAAGACCTCTCTTAAAGGAGCCATGGCACCCCTGTCCACTGCCAGCAAGTAGATCCCATCCACCGCCCCCAAACATTGCTGGATACCAAGAAGCCATGCTTAATTCTGTTCTTTTCTACCTAGAATTCCTTTCCAAGCTTTCTTAGGTTTTACATGGATGTAGTCAGCACACATTGGCATGCCAATCTGTAGGTGGAGGCTGTTTGTTTTTTTTCCCAACACAGACCCGAAATAAGCACACAGAAACTGTATTAATTAAAACAGTGCTTGGTCTATTAGCTTATGCATATTTCTAGATAGCTCTTGTAACTTAAATTACCCATTTCTATCAATCTGTGTATCACCATGTGGTTGTAGCCTACCAGTAAGATTCCATCCAGTGTCTGGAGTCTGTCTCCTGTAGCGGTTATGTGACTTTTCATTGACTCTGCTTACTCTCTCCTCCTCTATCTGCTTGGAATTTCCACCTTGCCCTATTATGCACTGCAATACGCCCAACACAGCTTCTTTATTATCTAATGGCATTAAAACATATTCATAGCATACAGAGGGGAATCCCACATCAGATGATGGATGATTGAGATGGGCTTAGGTAGCCTGCTGAGCAATAAGAACACAGCATGATTTCTATGTCCCCGTTTCCACATCTGGCAAGCCATGTCATCAAGGCTTACTTTTCCATTTTTTTTCTTGCCTTATTCCCGTGTCCTTGTGTTAAGGGAGCTGCAGGTTGCATTCCTGCTGCCCTGCTCCCAGCCGCCTGGCTAGCTTATGCCTGGAAATAACAACACACAAACAGTATTCATTTAAACACTTCCTGGCCCATTTGCTCTAGCTTCTTACTGGCTAATTCTTACATCTTGATTTCCCATTCCTATTTATGTGTGTAGCACCCCAAGGTGCACTTACCAGGAAGATTCTAGCCTACGTCCATCCTGGCTTCATTGCTTCTGCCCCAGAGAGGAGAGCTCTCGAATCTGAGCTCTTTTCCTCTTCCTCCCAGCATTCTGTTCTGTTTACTCCACCCACCTAAAGGCTGGCCTATCAAATGGGCCAAGGCAGTTTCTTTATTAGCTAATGACCTTCCTCCATCATCCTTGGCTTTCCATTTCTTTTCCTCCTCCTCTCAGCATCTCTTTTCTACCCCCTGTTGACTTTCCTCCTCCTACTTTCTCCTTCCTTCTCTGCCTCATTATATGTCTTTTCTACCTCACTCATCTGGTGCTCCGCAAATCCTTTCTTTCCTCTTCTAATGCTTCAATACCTACAATTAGCACCTACAATGGAAATTTGGACAGGTTTTTGAGGTGAGGAGATAAGGGTGCCTAGAAAAGGTTTTGGAATACAGGGATTGTAAAATATTTAGTATGTGAACATGCTTAGGTTTTGTACAATTAAGATGCCTAGGAAAACATATAAAAGGGTACAGATTAAACTAAACGTGCCTTTAGCTCTCATTAATTAAATGAAGTGAATGCTTATGATTTGTTTTATCATTTCTGCATTAAGAAAATTTCTCAGATGGAGGATAATTGCAGCAGAAGCCTAATTACATGCTAACAGGCCATAGTCTTTCTGTTCTGATGCATTAATGATTTCTTTTGTGTTGTAATTGTTGTATTCATCAGGGCATGGTAAGTGTTTCCTTTGCAATAATCATGTGGAGAATGCAGGGTGCCAAGTGGGGGATGTGGCACTGAAGAATGAGCCAAAGATTTGAAATGTGTTTGATATTTCTAGCTGAATTCACTGCAGCTTTACTACCTAGCATTATGAAAATAATTCTAAAACATTTCATAGTAATCTTTTCTTTTCGCACTGTCTTTGGATTGCCAGCCCCCAAATAATGACATGAAGACTTAATATTAATTATGAAAACTCGACCTTAACTTAGGTTTATTTTTTCCAATTAGCTTTTATAACCTAAATTAACCTTTCTTTATTAATTTACATTCTGCCACATGGCTCAGTTACCTTTGTTCTGTACTATATGCCCGACTTCTTGAGAGTCTCTGGTGAAATCTAGTGCCTTGATTCTTACCGTTCTTTCTCTCTCTCCCCCTGAAATCCTTTCTAACCTCCCCTGCCTAGCTATTGGCCATTCAGCTCTTTAGTAAACCAATCAGAAGGTTCCTTAGGCGGAGACACATTTTTACAGTGTATGCAAATATTCTGTAACAACACTTGGAACTCTCCAGTGAGTTTTAGCAGAACACATGTCTTTTGAGAAATCACACCTTTCCCTCGTCTATTAAATTGAAAACCACAAGGACACCTTCACTGAGTTCCTGCAGAACACGGATTCACTAATTATTTTGTGATGAATTTCAAGTTAAAAAATCCATTATTGTTGTCATTTGGCACCATAAATGAATGAGGATAGGTTAAATGCACATGATTTATTCGCTTGACTATGGGTTAGAAGAGCAAACCAATAACTATTGTGTTACCCATATTAATAAAGTAAAATTACACTCACGGTGAATGTTCCAGGTCTAAGAGACATTATAAGTAAATATGAACACAGTTGCTTCATCTATTTTAACTATACCTATTTTAAACTTGAAAAGCCAAGGAAGAATCAAAAGAAAAGCTGATTTAAAGTTAATATTCTTAAATATACCCATAAAAGCCATGAATATTTGACCTGTTAACAATGGGCCATTTCTAAACTTCTCCTAAATAAGAAGTTTTTGTTATTGTTGTTTTGAAGTAAAAAAAAAGTATATAAACTAATCTTGTACCTTTGAAACCCTTCAAAACAGAGATAGGGGTGTCTCCGTAAAAAAAAATGGATGAGACACCTATTTAATATATCAAGCTGACTCCAGCTGCCAGGTCCTCCTTGCATCTCTGAATGCCTACCCTTTACAGAATAGCAAGCATACCCCATCCCTAGCTGGAATACTCCAACCCATACCCTAAACTTCTCCATCCTAGAGGCTGGGCTGCCCTTCCCTATATAATCCAACCAGTTTGGGTACCTGGTCTTTTTACTCTACCCTCTTTGGGCCTCCTGGCTGATGCACCTGGTTCCTCTGTCTTTCCTCTTGCTTCCTCTCTCCTTTTCCTCACATGGCTCAGGGTCATGTCCGCTCTCTCTGACTCAAGCTCTGCTCTCTCCCATAGCTGTGATAAACCTCCTCCATCATACCTCGGAGCTGTCATGTTCTTTCCCTTCTTATTTCTTATTTTTATTCATCTGGTGCCAAAACCCGGGACCAGTCATGCTCCTTTCCTTCCTTCTTTCTTTCTTTCTTTCTTTCTTTCTTTCTTTCTTTCTTTCTTTC